>OX438781.1:90532-816274 GCA_949316455.1 Acleris holmiana
TGATTGTCATTTGAGGACTAGATCTGTGCCGAGACCGCTCAAGCTGGGTTCAAGAGTGATTCTCTCTTTTTTGAAGTCAGTTTGAATCGTACAGTCTCGATAGTGCGTGCCACGCAGGCACAGTAGAAGCACTGTTTGATAGACTCCTGTAGAACTAACCTTTAGAACTAACTGAACGTGTAGCTGTAGCATGGTGGTGGCACTAAACTCTTGCCGTACATGAAAAACCCCGAACCACGCTATTGTAATACCTGAGTTATAACTGTTTGACTATAATCAATCTCCCGACCCTACATCCTCGGTAAGTAAAGTAAAAAAAACAGAATTCAATATGAAACAAAGATACAAAAACCTAATAACATGATATGGTTCCAGCTCATCATAATGCTGGCAAAGAAGCCAGCGCTGGTCTTCCGTTACTACATGTTAATTAATAAATTATACTTCAGTCACTCGGGAATCGAAGATGTATCTTCTGTCGTAGCTAATTGTGTTAAATGAGTACGCCTCGCGTTTCCATTTCCCGGTGGATCAAGAACGAATGTCTTAATGAAGTCTCTCTGAATCTGTGGGGTGACGACGTTTCGCTGCTGGATCTGTTTTTTGTCACTTTATTGTCGTAAAGTTACAAAGTTATATTTACTGAAAAATGAATGCGGGTGTTGTTTCTAAATAAGGGGGTTTATTTTTGTTCAAGTCCTTAAAAGGTCCCGCGGCGCGTGTTCCAACCAATGGTCGTTAAGTCGCGCAACTTGAACGTTAAAGACATCAAGAACATGCGTTAAACGAAAGTCAACGTCTTAAAGTCAGTGTAGGCAAATATGGTGGACTGTTTTGTCTGTTTTCGGGCGTTAGTAGCGCCGTGAGCTCGGGCGGGTTATTTCTCAAAGCATTCCTAGCGCCGGTGCCAGCGCGGGGAAGCCGCGAGGACTCCGCGCCGCCTCGAGCCCACGACACTCCGCGCAGTTCGTGACGCTCGCGCGGCGCCCGGCCGCGGCGCGGCGGCCGGACTGCTCGGGCGGAACGGTTTTAACGGAACCTCACAATTCATGGAGATGATGTTATTGCGACTCATCCGACTGTATTTTTCATTCTGTTGGAAAAGCACAAGATTTACGTACAATACGCCTTCTATTACGTGACTGTGATTACAAAGAAAAAAAAACCGGGCAAGAGCATGTCGGACCATCAGTGTAGGATTCCGAAGCCGTTAAACAAACATAAAAATCAACAAGTAATAACTAATTTTCTATTTTAAGTCAATTGGTGCCGTCTTAGACGATTTTAGTAGGTATAAACACTTTAATCGAGTGTATCTCAAGAACCAATGATGTATAGTTAGTTAGTTAGTTAGTTACTTAGTTGTGATAGTTTCCCTTTTAAACTCGTTACAGGTATGAGCTTTCATTTAAGATTTTATTCAGATTTTAAAGTTTAATGTTTATAAACGGATCCCTTAATTGAAAAATGATTTTTACAAACCCGTAGTATTTTTGAAAGACCTATCCAACAGCACCCCCCTCATTGGGGTAGACAAGATAAAAAAACCATCCCTACATTACGTGTAGGGGAGGTAAAATAAAATAAATAAATTGACTTAAATAAAATAAAAAAACAATAATTTATTTTACCACTTTGTTGGTGTGACTAATATGTATATACATGCTTAATAATTACAGCTTTTACTAAGAATCTGCGCTAGGCTGCGGGCGGACGGACGGACATGGCGAAACTATAAGGGTTCCTAGATTGACTACGGAACCCTAAAAAAAGAGTAAAACAAGATAAAGCTGTTTTAGCGCAAGTAGCCCTAAAACCGTGTGTGTTGTACACGGGGGCCTAGACCGACAAAATGTATGGAAGTGTCATAAGCGGCCGACGCGGTACATTGTCAGTTCAAGTCAATCGTATTAATTTTACCAGTTTACGAAAATCGGTAGCG
Source organism: Acleris holmiana (assembly GCA_949316455.1). Taxonomy (NCBI): domain Eukaryota; kingdom Metazoa; phylum Arthropoda; class Insecta; order Lepidoptera; family Tortricidae; genus Acleris; species Acleris holmiana. The sequence goes on from OX438781.1 coordinate 92,475, forward strand.
TTAGCGTTATGCGTCTTGTCTAGAACCCTGGCGTTATCGTCGAAAACTATTCGAGTTATATTACATTTGCCGCTGCAGCCGCCTTTATCCCGGAGCAGCAAGGTGGCGGTGAAGCTGCAGTTGGCATTCGGAATAGCACTCAAAAATGTACCCACTTACTGCGCGTTTCAATTTACGTCGAGACACTACAGGCGGCGGAGGGCGGAGGGCCTTTGTTTTGAGTCGCGCGCGTGAGGCGTGGAGTGCTGCCGCGTCTGGTTTCATTATATCAAGGAATAATACGGGGCGAGAGTCGGAATGTCACATCGCTTTAAAAAATCAAGGGTTTTCCCAGAGTCGGCTGGCTAGTACCGGGCAAAAAGAGGACGATTGTGACTGTTGCGAAGTAATAAAGTTAATTTTAATTATTTCTTTAAACCTTCCTATTTACGAGGCAGTCAGAAACCTATTACATGCAAGCAAGTAGGTGGTTCGTTTTAAATTAGCCGCGCATATATACGACATACGATTGCAATAGTTATCGCCATCACCTTCACACTACGAAAATAGATAAGGGACAGGAACAAAATATTGTAAACCCGCAGCAGAGAGCATTACCTGTCCGCGGGCCGTCGCCGACGTATCTGCGGCGCGGTGTCGCGGAGATGCGTCGTTTCCCGATAACGCGACATTTTCCTCGCTTTCGATTTCCTCCGACCGCGACATCGTGGAATAGATAAGACTTCTCATCACTATTACTACTGCAGCAACATTCTTTGTTCTCAACTCCAGAATGTGCAGGCGCATTCTGTTGGCGTTTGTCAAATTTCAAATCACTAAGCCTTGATTTTGATCGAACCCGATACGTTGGCACGTGCTTTAGACATATTTTTTGAGGAATATGAATTGAACATGAGTAAGCCCTCCGTGACTGGAATCAAGTGACGAGCGATCAAAATGCGGCCGCGGGCGGAGCCAGCCCGCAGCCATCCGAGCTAGAGCCGCACTCGCGTTTATTACCCGCTCCAGCACTTGCAATCGCTCTTGGGTTTTACGTCGCCAATCAAATGTAGGTACTGAAGCGCAGCTTCAATAACTTGTGCTGAATTGCTAACGTAATAAGAACAATCTATCTCCTTTGTATTGATCTGTTTTATTGAACACTTCGGCAAGGAACAAATTTGAAGATACATACAAGGCAAAGAAACCCTGCTAAGGGGCCGTGCTTATTATAATCACCTATGTTCTTTCCCTGTTACTGTAATATACATGCATTAGTTAAAAAAGTCTTGCCTCTAAGTGTCATGGGCGCAAAGCGCACAATCCCTGATGACATTATTTTATATAAACAGGTGATAGTAAATTATAGTATATGTTTTAGTAGTAGATAGTATAATGTCCAAACTTGGCGGGTCCGATCCAGACCGTAGCCCCGCCGCTGTCCGCTGCACCGGATCGCTGTTGGTCCAGCTCGCGCCGGCGCCGCCGTCCCCTCGCTCCGCGCGCCTCCTGGCGCCCGCTCGCCCGGCATGCGCCCCCCGCACCGCGCTCGGCTAACACACGGCGAGCTCCAGGCTTACTTACATAACTTGCCTGCATACCTGTTCTAAGTTAAACTGCAGACCATATTGCTCAAAACAACAGCATTGTGAAGGGGTAGAGCAGTCTTGAAAACCAGTAGGGCCTAAACAATTTATTTCAAACAATAATTAAATGCTTTTCAGAACATGCAAGAGCTATTCGATCGTCTATTATGCAGATGTACCAAACTTACTTGTTTATTTGTGCCGTCGGTGGTTGGCAGATATTGCATTTTAATACTTTTGGTAGCATAATTGGGATGTCGCAATATGGGACTAACTAATATGCCAACAAAATGTAACACGTCATTAGCTGCAATGAACAGCCGACGCGATGTCTCGGCCAGCTGCGAGCCGGAGTTCGCGAGTTCGGCAACTTGCGCGCGCTAATAACGCGTGAAAGTTGCCGGCTGACTTACAACCTACCCTCGACCTGTTCAGCCGCCGTGCTCGCAGAGCGAGGCGGTGCTTAAAGTAAAAGCTTTTAAGTTTAGGTCGTCGTTAAAACATCTAAGTATTGTTTACGATGAAGTGTTTCCCGACTCGACAGCGATCAATAAATTATCGTTTTTATTTAATCAAAAATGGGTTAGCGTTGAGGTTTGTTTTCTTACCTGTGTTTTGATATCAAGTAAGAGCTTATGTACTGTACTCTAGTGGTTGTTTTCACGGTATACTTAAGCATGAACAGTTGGTACCTGATATAAGAAAATACAAACGGTTTTACGGGTGAAGTGGTAGCTTTATTTTTATAGTCTTATTCAGGCTGGCGCCGACTACGTACTAAAAGGACGTCGGTGGGTTTGGAACGAAACATAAATAAAGTAATTTGCATGTTTCTTCGGCGGAATGGGTTCGAAATGAAGACAAACAGCACTGCGCGGCGGAGCAGCGGCGCAGCGCACCTCGCTGCTCGCGGCGCTGCAGGGCTGCGGCCGCTCACTGCACGTGTGTATAGTTCACAACCGAAACTTACGACGTGGCCAATACATATATCGATAGTATCGAGGCACGTATCAAATGTCTTTGAATTTTGTTTTGTTAACATATATAAAATCACAAAATACCTACACAAGTGTTGTTAGCAGCCTCAGTCAGAAATATTGCAATGATAAAAAAAAGTCTACGTCATCATAATCATCATCAGGTCATACAGAAGGCGTCCCCGCCGCGCCTCTCCCCGGCCGTGCAACTATTGGACCGTCCTTATTTGCATACACATCCATATTAAATGCAAAAAATCACCTATTTGTTACGCTGTGTTGCTCTAAACAACCCGCAACATCTGACCCCGGTCCGAGAGTGACTCCATTATCCGCCGAACTCGACAACCTAAATCGAAAAATTTGCATGTTAATTGTAACGAATTTACGAGCGTCGCGTGTCGGAACTAATCACGGGGCGATTACGGCGACGAAAAATGTAGATTATTTATGAAAGGCGTTAGTTTGATGTATCGCCTCCGTCGTGAGCAGCGTGAACGCGGAGCCTGGGACCCGTCACTGTGCGATTCAATAAATCAAACTTAAAGGCAACTCCTCGACCTACTACAACCTACCGAGATGCGCTCGTTCTGCTGGGTTATCATAAAACAAGCATTCCTCCGACATTCCTGCAACCGTTCACTAAAGCAGGGACTTAAGGGACGACGCGCTAGGAATTTCGATGTAATCAAAAGCACCTTAATATTTAAATGTAACGTCAAAATTTCCATAAATTAATTAATAAAAAAATGCTTTTCGAGAACAAAGCAGTTTTAAATTGAGGATCGCGTATTTTGGTTGCTGAAGGGCTGCGGATTAGGATTCTGCGAGTGGAAATAATAAACCGTGTTTATGGCGACGCCGGCTGTCCGAGCCGGATATTACGCCGGCGCGGTTTATTACAACTCGCCGGCGACACTTGTGGCGGTCCGGTTTGCCGTATGCCACTTGTCTAATGAGACCGGGTTGTCCTCACGGCGTGCGCACGGAATGTATGCACGAGCGTATCCTTTGTGCTCGAGTCGCTGCCCGGTCCCCGGCGGTATGAATATTCACTCTGCTGCACCTGCTCTGTCGCGCGGTGATCGAATAACACTCAATATTCCTGTAAACGAAAAAGGAAAATGCAACATCATGCAACCATCTCCTTTAGTTAGGATCCGATCAAGTGTTGCTTGTTAAACTCTAATTTAACGAGACATCGGCGCAGTCGGTAGGATGACAGTTAACAAACAGTAGATTAACGACACCGACACTGCTATAACAAGTGGAATCGATTGTACCTTTTACGACTGATACTCGCAGACTATTGTACTAGAATGACGGCGGCTCGTAAAGTGAATTGGACGTTTCACTGAATTGGTAGTCGGTCTCAGACGATCAAATACCTGCGGGTACACATAGCTCGCTCCTCAGCTTACTCAGGGTAATTCAAAGGAAAGTTTGTGAGAGTCACCTTTTTTCATTAAGGGTGGCGCCTTTTTGTACCGTCAAGCAGCAAAAAGTCACCTTTCACGAGTTTCCACCGTGCGCCGTCACGGAGGGCGTTTTTGTGATTTATCCGGAAAAATAAGTCGCGAAAAACTGACATCGTGGTTATAGGACCGTCAAGAAAAGTTTGCAAGTTACAGCTAATTATTACCATGAAAGTGGATCGCTCCGAGTCTCGTATAGTTACGGGAGTGAGTTGGTCACATAATTTGGACATTGCAGAGCTTCTCATACTAACGGCATGTAGTCTGGTTGTGTAAGCACGGTCCGTCTCACATACGAGTATTAACCGCGCCGTGTGCATGAGTCGTCAGCTGGTGGTGGGTTTGTCTTTTTATTGTAAACACCAGTTTTTAGTTAAGTTTCTGTAGACATCATGTCAATTTATTATATTTTTCCTTTTTCAGGTATGTATCCACACCAGGTTTGATTTTTTATCTAATTAATGGAGGTTCTTGCTAACTATGAATCCATGACTCGTGGCAGGTAACGTCATTCTTCAATAGTTTAAGTTGCACTATAAGTGCGTTACACCTTTCGTGCGTTAGTACGTTTACCCTCCGCTGTTATATTTAAGTCTCAATCGCTCAAAGTTTAACTGGAAGATGCCTTAAAGGGATAAGTTTCCCATTGTACATGCGTTTTGTGTTTTGTTTCGTTTTTGTACTTTGTTATTTTCTGATTGCGCAATAAAAAGTTAGCATACATAGGTGTGATAAACGTGCAATATAAGTGCGCGCGGTAGTAAATACCTCACCAAAAACATAAATGTGGAACGATGCCAAGTTCGTAATCGGTTTCGCTAATAAATAAAATAAGTGAGATCTAACTAGAAACTAAGTTCTTTCCAAGCTCCTTTGATCATAGTTCCTGTCACGCATAACGTTCAAATGTTAAAATGATTTATTTATTTAGTTTATTTGTAATGTTATTAGCTGCAGCTGCTTACCTTGCCTACTTGGCAAGTTTTTATATCTTTGAGTCTGAGTAAAATGTAGTCTTAAGTCATTAGTGAAGATCTAGTCAAATATTTGAATAAGTGGAATTAGGTTAAGTTAGGTTTTTGATGAGCGAGTGAACTAGTGATAAAATCTGTTTTTAGACCTTAATATCTCAATAACCGTTTGAGCTGGATTTATGAAGTTTGGGGTTCTAGTAAATCTTAGGGATCTTTGTAATTAAAATTCAATTTCAAGTGTTAATGTTAAATAGTTTTTTTTTGTGGCAAAATGTCGCCGATAATGTTTCGTGTAATATAACCAACTGCCGTGTGTCTACATACTCTAAATGCTTGCTCCGTACTTCGAGAATTCCGTAAGCTCCGTCGAAGTCTACGAGTGTCATTTATTCACGGGAACATCTTAAAGGCCAACAAATCTCTCCGGCTTGCGACTCCCGGTCGTATAAAAGCAAATATTAGCCGATTGCGGCCGCGATATCACCTGACCGGGACTGCGGGATAAACCCGGAGAACCGGAGGGACCCGGCGGGAGCCGGCGGGTGAAGCCCTGGCGGTAGTCGCCATCAACTACAGTGTACGGCGCCGGAGCATTAAGCTGCGGGGAGTTTTATGAGGACACTGTTTGCTTTCAAGTTTCATTTATTTGATTTTGGACTTACCTGCATTTTGGTCGGGGATACCTTGTATTGTTCGAAATCTTACCTTTTTGGTTAGGATTGAAAGTGGATGTAAAAGTCAAGAATATGATAAAGCGGTAGTTTATGTTAAGTGTCAAACACACAGGAATTATCATAATGCGAAGGCAAGGAAAATGTAAAGGAACGCTTGATGGATGATAATGTGGTTATCAGTTTAGTGCAGGTTGCCCGACGGCGCTGCGCAACTAATGATAAGTTAGTAACGCGGTCGGAGCGCACTCGCCCTTTAAAGGGTTGCGGATGAAGGTCGACGACCCGCGAAGGGTTGTTCAGTGCTAATAAAGTAAAAGTACGTGCGTGGTCTCGAGTGGACTCATCGGTTACTTGCGACGTAATTTACGTCAGGTGAGGAGGGAGGTCCCGAATAATATCACGACCAGGGCGGCATAAATAAAATGAAGGTTATTATTGCAGTGGTATCGGAATGCAAGGAATGTGTCTGCGCGAACATTTGTTGTAGGGGATCGGCGTGTGTTGTGTTGTTCTCCTGTCTCCAGCGGAGGCGCGGTAGTTATGAGGGTCTTATTGCTCTTGTCGTAGTTAAATATAGTATATCGGATCAAGAGGCTGATTAACTGGATCATCCGACATCATCGGAGTGTAGGCGTGGAAAATGGTTTTATAAAAAGGACCTTTCACAGTTAATAAATTTAATTTAACGGAATCTCATTAAAACGAAACGTAACGACAGTTTCAAGGGTCGACCGCACTCAACGAAGGCTGGTAGCAGAATGTTCTTCGGAGCTGCTCCACCTGCGCCAGCTGCGCTCGCACCGAGACTCTGTCCTCGTATAATGGCGCCAAAAACGATACCAGCGCCACCACACTGCGTTCACTGCACCTTACAATTTAAATCAACCAATCAGAGGCAAGATCCGGTACTGGATAATCAAATCAGCAACTATAATGTTAACAATATACGCGGGCGCGGCCGTGTGCCATGGTGTAGTTACTTTCGGAATCGGATGAAATTCGGCTTGGACTTTTCCGGAATGAGATTTCGCGATTTTACATGTCACGCAATTGTCAACAAATTTTTTAACGTACTGAGTTATACCAGGGAACCAGTAAAAATCATAAAGCTTTTCACGCGTCTTGTCAGCACCAAGATGAACGAGAGAGTCGTGAAAGTTATTAATTACCGAGCACCTTAACGCTCGGGGTAAGTAAGGCAAGCATTTAGACCTACCATTACGCTGTATTTAAATTATTGACTACAACGCTCTTGACTAAAGAGAAATCAGTCGCAGTCATGTTAACCGAAAACCCTTGATTTAAAATCTCTCGGCCTATCATAACCTCATTTTGCAAACAACTATTTGGTAATACATGAAATAAAATTTCAAGGGGGTAGTTGTTATTCACAACGTTACATAATATCTGTTCTGTACTGAATACTTGCGTTTGTCCAATGCCCACCATAGAAACAACATTTTTAAATCGTTTACCAGCCAATTTCTCTGTAACCAACGAGCATTCAGCACCAGAATCGTAATAAAAACAATACAGCTCACCGTTATGTTCCAAGGTCCCCTTAGGTGGTTGAACGACGCAAACATCAACGCGCCGCTCGTTGCGCGCTGCACTGTGGAACGAAAATGGCCTCTCCGCAACCGCCGCTGCCGTTTGCTTGACCGCCGCCGTCGCTCGTACAACGACTGGCAATGTGGCCTGGTTTTCCGCACTTGAAGCACACCAGTGGGCCCCTCGTAGCTGTTTGCTGGGTCGCTTGACTTGTCGTTGCTGTTGGCACTGTTGTTCGGCCACTGTCTATAGGCTTGCTTCTACACTCTGATCGTCGATGGCCCATTCTACCGCAGTTATAACACTTTAGCGGGGTAATCTTCGCTCGCTTGTTATCCAGTGCAGTTGAAGATTCGTTCGATGTAGGTAGCTTGCGTTTTAAGTGGGAAAATGCGTGTAGTTCTTGTTGCAATTTTTCCTGCGTCGTGACGTTAGTAGTAAAAGCCATTCTTTGGATCCTCGTATCAAATTACGATATGTGAGCGAGTACTGTAGCCACCGCAATTTCTTCTTTGTTTACATCTTTCCAACGGGATGTAAGTGACGTCATCAACCGACTAGCGTAAGCGGCCAGTTTCTTTTTCGCTTGGTTTGTCGCCGCTCAAATTGATGAGGGTAGCCGCTAAAGTTTCGGTCAATGCAAATCTCGCTGAGAAAAGTACCTTGAACTCGTTCCATGTAATGCCTTGGTAGGTAACTTGCGATAACCATGTCGATGCGGCACCTTTTAGCGCTTTGCTTATCGCCAAAACCAACTGTGCGCCTTGTAACGGAGTTTCACCTAAGCACACATCTGCGGTCGTGCACCATGATCTCGCGTCCACATCCTTCTTGTCAGGGTCGAACTTGGGTAACTCGATGTGACTGGTAGTCTTCGATGCTTGTATGGCTGCAATCAACGCCTGCATGTTCGCATGTTGCTGTTCAAAAAGTGCCCGCCAATTTATGTCGTTTTGCGACGATTCGTTGTCTTGTTTCGATCCCACTTCTGATATCGGATCAAGAGGCTGATTAACTGGATCATCCGACATCATCGGAGTGTAGGCGTGGAAAATGGTTTTATAAAAAGGACCTTTCACAGTTAATAAATTTAATATAACAGAATCTCATTAAAACGAAACGTAACGACAGTTTCAAGGGTCGACCGCACTCAACGAAGGCTGGTAGCAGAATGTTCTTCGGAGCTGCTCCACCTGCGCCAGCTGCGCTCGCACCGAGACTCTGTCCTCGTATAATGGCGCCAAAAACGATACCAGCGCCACCACACTGCGTTCACTGCACCTTACAATTTAAATCAACCAATCAGAGGCAAGATCCGGTACTGGATAATCAAATCAGCAACTATAATGTTGCCAATATACGCGGGCGACGACAAGTATATTACCAGTACCATAATCCTCGTCTTCTTCTTCTTCAATTTCTTCAGTACTTGTTGATTTATCGTTTGACGTAAACACATAAATAACTAGAAACAATAATTTCAATCTCCTTCGCTGATCAAATCATATGAATTAGAGATTTTTTTTTCAATTAGAAACAGCAAATACATAAATAGTTACTGGGAATACGGCTAGAGGGTCCTTAAGCGTCCAACCCTCGTAAAACAGAAGGTGTTGTCAACAGCGCGGCAGCAGCGCCGTGCGCCGGCGCCGCGTGGCGCGGGACCAGTGAGCGCGCTCGTTAGCAGCGACTCGCGGTCTATGATTGTAAAAGAGGTCCGGTACCAAAAATGCTCAGTATTTCAAACTAAAATTAGGGTTTTAAACTCGTTAATGACCTTGAATTACACGGAAATATTTTAATTATCATGGAATCATTTTGTTCTCTCGTTTGTCTTTTACACACTTTTACAAATGCTAACACGCACGTGAGTAACGCCATACTACTTAGTAATAAAGAAAAAAATATATTTATAAAGTTTATAAATTTATTTATTTTATTTATTTATTTATTTATTAAGATAATCTAAATCAGGAATGCTTGTAACACGTCACACGCTACCACTGGTTCCCACTGGCTCCCACGATGCACGGTGGTGGTGTGACCCTGGCTGGTGCGGGGACCGCTGTCAATCATAACAGCAACTAACTCCATTACCAACTTCCCTTTAAATTGATAAATACTTTTGTACTTTCATCGTTAGCTTTAACAGATTTATCTTTTTAATTATGTACTTACCACCGTATTACTTTTATTGCTAAATTAATTATTTCTTAACTTGGAACTTTGCACCACCGGGGACGCGTCGGGACGCACTTCACCCCTGACCACCTACATATGCATAACCATCGATTCTACATATAGCCTATTTGAAGTATATAATTTGGTAGACATGTAGTCGAATAAAGCATAATTCCCGAGATTTTTATTATTTAAAAAACGATTCCATAGTTCATTTAATTTGAACTCTGTCACCTTAACCGAAAGCATATACGCGTAACTTGTACACATGAGACGCGCCTATGCTGCAGCCGGGGGAAGTTGTCGAATCGAATCAACTTGTTAGGCGGCACGCAATCGGCGTAGAAAAGTCTGCAAACGCAATCGTGCGTCGCTCAAATATTTGGCACTCGTCGGCAGCGCGCGTAACGCTTTGAGGTGTCCAAACTTAGCAATAACGCTGTTAGCGGAAATACGCGTACTTCTCTCAGCAAGACAACTGTCGATATCGCAATTATTACTTTTCTGTATAGAATGGAGTCCGTGGAACTCTACTCGAGGTTCTTATTAATGTTATATCCCTGTCTCTTTCGATGTACTACTAATGAAGCGAGGGATTGAGTTCGAAGTCTAGGATTTAGCAGTACATAGTAACTCCTGTTTTTCTAGAGTGTTTAAATCTTCTTCTAAAGCTAAGGTTACAGTTCTGATTGCGATAGTTAATAGAAAAGGTTTTCATTCAACGGGTTTTTTTTTTAGGGTTCCACAGTTGCAGATATCTAATCCACGAATCCTTAATAACGTTTTAAATATACTAAAAACTATTTCCGTTAGTAACATGGGTGAAAAACACCGCGTGGTGGCTAGTTAGTGGTGTCCACCCCCCTCCCCCTCCTCTCCCCAACGCCCTCTCGACACGCAATTCGATGCGAACTTCGACAATGAGCGAGCTCTTGTTTAGGTTTAGAGTTAGCAAAGCTGAGATGAGTTGGGAGAGTTGGGATTAGGTTTCAATTGGAGCAGGTTTACTCACTTAACATACGTCGAGGGTTTCCGAACACCTATACTTACCTACATATAGAGCAAGGTTGGTGTTTGAAACGACCTGGGTATGTAGTGAGTAACTATACTCCTTATAAGTCTTAATTTGAACTACTTTAAGATAAATGTATAATAAAAGTTGCGATATTCTTTGAGCTGCGCGGATATCATATCTGTCCCACCAACTTTGTTCGTGTCCTCATATATCAAATTTCGTCTGCGATAAAACTTAAAGAAGCTGAACAATTTTGCCGCCGTCAGTGCTGTCTGCGACCACGTTTTGTCGCGCGACATTTTTCTTCACTTACACAAGCGCTTAAGTCGTTTTCACGATGCCTACATATTACAACTTAATGCTGTAGTGGCAAGAGTCGTATTTGAAACAATGTGGTTGAGTGAGATGCGGGTTTTTTCGGAGCCCGTAGATTTTATCGCCACTTGCGGTATGATAATGCGCTAAAAGCGCTGCAGCGCGACTCTTCCCCGGAAATGTCATTACGAGGGGACTTCATTATAATATAAAGCGAAATTGAATTGTTGAGGCTGCGGCGGGAGTCATTCGTTAGTGTAAGTCTCGAAGCATGACCGCTGTCTTGTTGCAGTTATTCTTTCTGTTAGTAAAAAAAATATTGTGGAAAAGGTTATTTAGTGCATCTTAAACAAATATTATGTATTTTGGTCACTTGTTGGTTTATTGACTATTTGTTAAATGACTGACTGCTGAGTTTCTTGCGGCGTTTCTTCTCGGCAGTGGTCTCCTCTTGGGAAGCGCTGGTAGAATTCTGACGTGTAAAAGTGCCCGTGCGGCCTACTTACTGAATAAACTACTTTTATCTTTTATCTTTATTTTATCGCCGTGCCGAGTAATTATTACTGAACCATTCTCCAGTTTCGATCATCTGAACTTCAATTTATCCATTCGCAGTGAAATTTTATCGCAAATACCGTTTATCGAAAAGGGCCGGAAGTAAAGCCGGCCATGCATGACAATAGGGCTGGCTACCGTCTCCGCGAGTCGCCCATCGGGATGAAACGAGCTCTGCGCCGAAAGGTGGCGAAGTCTTGCCCGAGCCATGTCATCCCGAATACTAAATGTCTCGGAAATTGCAGATCGGCGACGCGAGGGAACACTTCGAAGCCTCGATTATTCTATCAAGTATGGAGAGCGTCCAATTCTGTTAAAGCATATACTTCCCATATGGGAATGTATCAAAAATACTGAGCGTATAATGTTTGGGAGACAATTTATGCATCAAAGCATGCATAAGCATAAAAATGATATGATATTGTCCTCCGGCTCTCCAATAAATGCTCTCACGGACAGGATAAAACCGACGTAGGTTGGTCCAATAACACCGGAATCCGAGTTAATTTTCGGCTGCCACTGGCGTGTGAGTGACAGTTTTCCTACTTGTCGCGCCGAAATATTTCCTTTTTCTAAGTGGAATGTGAGAAAATCGGCTTTCACTGTGACAGCTTGTAGGAGCGGAATGTCCGGTATGAACGTTTCCGGCGACACGAAACGTATAGTTAAATGTTTCCATTTCTCATAGGAGATGCGTGAGACTGCAGAGGCCTTCAGTGGGTCGATGGGGGCTGAATGGATTATAGGGTCCAATGTCAAATCAACTTAAAACCTTTTATTACTTACTCTGAACACATTTTAAATTTTCTGACCCTTTACTAATTATTTGAAGGAAATAACTGTGTGTTTTTATTTTCTGGGGGCTGGTCAAGGTCTAGAAAACCGACATAATGTGTATAAGATTGACGTAAGCTGATGACAGATCGCGTCAACGCTCACGTCAACTGCAAACATTTCGAATCGATAGAAAACGGAAACGTTAGTAGCGTTTGCATCTTGGCTAGGCCTGCTGGAGGCCGAGCACGCTGCCACGGGAACCAGTGTCAAATGACGACAAACGGGAACTAGTGTCAAATATTACTATGAAATTATTAAAATGACAGCCACCCGGGGTCAGCCAACACACTTTTATTTTAAACCTTAACTCTTTATTCTTACGTTGGAATATGGAATAGATGAATTTAAGTCCCACGCCTATGTCAAAATCTTGTCGCATGGCGGCGTGTTAGGCCTACTGGGGCATAACAGACGTAATTGTGTTCCCTTACTCTTATTTAGTGTGCGCCCCTTATTCAAGTTTATTTTAATTGCATAATAATTTACATGTTCACCCCTAACGCAGTCAAAACACTGCATCAACAACAATTACACGCAGGCCCGCCCCCGCCCCGGCGCCCTAGGGCTCCGCCGCGGGCCCGGAGGAGCCGCGGTACGACACGCGCGCCCTGCGGCGGTTGACAAACCAAATAAATACAATTCCCGTAATCGACGTCAGAACATAATATCGCGATCATTGTTGTGTGGTCCAAGTCTACAATTTTCTTAATTACATTAATGCGAGGGCGTTGGATTCATTATTCAAACATAATAAACAAAGGAAAAGACGTGACTCAGCGGATTATAGGTTACTACCAATTGGCTTGGTAGTTCATACAGAGGTACTAAAAATAAAATTTCTTACGCTTCTTCGTATAAAGCGATAATTACTAGTGCTTACAAAGTAACCAATGTTGAAACAAAATGGGACGGACATTATATTTCTATAACCTTAATTTAAATTCTTACGAGAGTCTTATTCTTTGCATAAATTAGCCGTGTGCTCAAAAGCGACAATTGACAATCATCGTCGCATCGCCTCATCGTGTTCCAAATAGCTATTCGCTAATTACATTTGGACGAGACACAGACCGAACGTAAACCACTCAAAAGACCCTTTGTGTTCATGCAACGCTAATCCGGAAACCCTTGTCGCTTTAACTGGGCTTTTATTTGTTTGCGTGCGCGGGCATTCCCTCTCCGGCCTCACTGCGACAGGGTGCTAATGCCGAGAAGGGCTCGAAGCACTACGAACGAGATTAAGTCCGATACCCCTTCAGTGGCCTGTTATTGCATCGCGTTGTTAAGCCGTTTACCCGCCCTCCCCGCCGGCCTCTAATGACCCCCCCGGGACCGCGTAGCGACGTGCGACTGCCCGCAACCACCGAGGCGTGGAAGAAACCGCGGAGTTGCGTTCACGTTCATTTGTTTTTAAACAACTTCGATTGATTGTTGTTTTCGAGAGAACTTCGCTAGAGTTTTGTTTGTGAGTGCTCCCGGCTTTCCGTGGCGACGCCACTAGTTTAGTTGAGCTCATCTCGAACTTTGAATGTAAACGGTCTCTGTAAAAAGGAAATTATGTTTTATATTTAAATCGATGCTACTTTAGTCTCAGATTGCGATATTTTATTAGTTCACAAGATTGGCAAGCTTGTTTCTTAGCAAATTTAGTCGTTTTCAAGAGCTATTTTTACCGATTTCATTCTTTATTGTGGTTCAGCCGGGTCGGGGATGGAGGGCGGCCCTGCCTGTGAAGCTAGCAGCGGTCCCGGGTTCGATCCCCAGAAAGGGTATTTGCGGGAAGTTCAATGAGTATTTGTTCCAGAGTCTTAGAAGTAGGTTTCTCTTAGTATATTTAAGATATTAAAAAAAAAACAGGTGCTAGAGTTTTCCGTACCTGAAGGGTACCAACGGGCGCGACCCTACCACTAAACCTCCGCTGTCCGTCTCATTAACCGTAATAGGTAGTTGACACATGACATTGACAAAAGTGAGCGTACTGTATTTGCCGCTATATAAATAAAAAAAATACAAATTAGAGACCATACTCGTACAAAGCTGGTACGGAACACGAGTCCGACTCGACTCAAACTTGGCCGGTTTGAAGGGTTCCGTAGTCAACAAGGAACCCCTATAGTTTCGCCTTGTCCGTCTGTCCGTATGTCGGTCTGTCCGCGGTTTAACTCAGCGGGTCTTGGTACTACAAAGCTATAATTTGGCATAGTTATACATTTCAATTACGACGACAAAGTTGTAAAACAAAATAAAAAAAGATCTATAAAAAAAAAACTTTATGACATGGAGTGGTGATTATTTGTTAGCTATTAATACATCATTATGTGCATGTTACTATTCAGTTCGTTTCGGGCATCATTTCTGAAATATTGAACTCGAAAAGTGTAATTTTCATTATAGTATGTGTCCCTCTCTAGAGCCAAACCTACAACTAATAAAAATCAGAAAAATATCTTAAATGAAATCACACATACACGTACATACCTACACGTACATAATATAAACGGACTTAAAAGAAAAATAGCCCCTGCTAAAGTGTTTATTACCTACCAAATAACTTGAAATAGAAAATTAGTTAATACTTGTTGTTTTTAGAGATGGTGTTTGTTTAGTGCTTGTAGGCTTTGGAACCCTACAATGAGCATGGTCCGACACAGACTTTAGTATAGACATAGGCCGACTTTTGTATGATTCCGATATCTCAGATCAAAAAGACGTTACACGAAATAAAATACAAAATTTCACTGTTGCAATAATTATGAAATAAAGTGACTAACTCGAACACCAGCCACGTCAAAAGGTCAAAAAAAAATCAGAAAAATAATTGACCTGAGATCATCGCCTTTCGATACTTTCCCAAACTTTTAATAAAAATACAACCGCCAAAGTTTGTGCTCCGCGGAAGCATGTTGAAGCCGTGAATGGGTCCCGCCCGCGCCGCCCGCCCGGGGGTAGTTTCCCTTTCGCTGGGCGGCAGTGCGCGCTGGGCGGGCGGCCGGGGCACGTCGCGCGGGACGCGACACGACGCGACACTCGCGACACACGCGACACGCGCCGCGAGTGCACCAAGTGCCCGGGACTAGTCTCGCTCTAGACAACTGCTAGAGACTAGTGTCCGTGGGCGGCACGACTTGCCATCGAAGTGTTTGTGAACTTTGTTGTGTTGTATTCTGTTTTATCTTTTGGATATTGAAAGGGTTCGGCGAATCAGCTGACGCGTTCAGGTTTGTTACATTTTACATCTATAATATAATACTTCATCGATTCTTACCGCAGGTCGTCTTGTTGTAACAGCCGTGTTGTGCCCCGAGCGCGCCCCACGTGGGGAGCAGACCCCAACAAGCCCTCGCCGTTATCTTATTATTTATAGTCAACATCCCCTCTTTTACGCGTCTTCTTTAAAATTGTTCCGGTGTGCTCGCATCATCGAGGTTTATTGGACGGTTCCGACATGCGATACCACAACAGGGTATCGTATAATGCGAAGCTTCATGCCCGGCGAGCATGCATCCAATTATTGCTCGGTTGCTTTGGAAGTTTACTGTTAGAGCGAGTATATCTTCAAACAATGGTCTTTATCGTTGTTACTAGTAAGATGGAAAGTTCAGAACTGAGGCACTGAAACTTTAATGGAAGTTGATGACCGCGTGTGTCACCGCGGCACGGATCGGAGTGGGGCGGCCTGTTTTGACACCCATTCTTTTTAGCTTATTGCGTTTGATTTGGCGGAGCCATTAAGGAACGACACATGTAAGATTACCGTCGATGTTACGGGCAGCCTCGACCGCGCCGGTCAGCTGTCGACCCTCGTCGGTCGCCGTCATCTGTATCTTATCTCGACGCCAATTACCTGACAAATGGGGCTCATCCTTAAGGATTGAGCATTTGCTTCGGATCAAGAAATAGGAAAGAACTATCAATAATCGTCATCACATATTAATCTTTTAGTTAATACTGTAGCTGAATCAATTTTATGATAAGTATACATTTATGTGTAGGCATGTACTAGTCGATGAGAGTTGTAGAATATTTTTTGTGTTGGTGACATCACTAGACACACTCAAATATGAATCTGTACTTGTTAACCACAAATAACCACTTTAAAAAACCAAGGATTACAAAAAATTATCTGTGTTTTTAATATTTAGCTAGCTGGAGTGGCGAAATAATTCTGCAATTGAAATTATACGGAGCAAAGAAAAATCGACCCTGTTGAATATGTGCCACAAGTTTTGTTCTAAACACAGACGAACGCGGCTAATCAAAAGTAGTTAATGCTACCACGCGCGGGTAGACAACGGCAATTAGCAGACGGATAGACAGACGGGGAGCGAGCGAGACAGCGACGCTGATCGAATCATATCCGAGCCGGTGCGTGATACGTTCCCGATATCGGGACGATGCTCGGATACCTGCGGAACATTTGCATTTTAGGTGAATGGACACCTTGATTTGAATTTTCGGAATGCAAATTGAAAAAAAAAACTGTTTTGTGCTTTGTAGTTGCTTCTGTTAAACTTCGTTAAAAATTGATTTCGATAATTGGCTTGAGACAAACACAGTTCAGGAGCGCGGGTAGTACCTAAATACATCCCTTCACGCTTCCCAATGGGGCAGGCAGAGTCTATGGAACGCCATTCATCAACCTCTTCATGCACGTACGTCGATTTCGGGTGCTTTTGATGCGGCCCTTATCTCACATATCGCGAATTTGATCACTATGTGAGTCTAGAGCGTCCCCTGCCGTCATCTCCACTCACTTTCGCTCGCCATATCTCTTTCGTAACTCTTCTTTCACCCATCCTTTCTAAATTACCAAACCATCTACCATCGGTTAGTAAATAACTATGTTTGTATTATTTTAGAAAGACACAATAGTACTTACCTAATAGCTCTGGGTTTCTATTACACTTTGTTATTAACCATGTTGCTTCTATATCTTCATAATATCGTTGATGGGATGGTAGCTCATATTCGCATGGCAGTACCATGTGCCAAAACAAAATGGGATTGAAGTATTATATATGTTGGTAGGTACCTGCGTCGGTAGGTACTACCCAAGGGCTGTATCGCGGCGGCTGTGGCATGTTGCGCTTGTCTCGGCACCCGGATGGGCTGGAAACTAGCCGGAACTGAATTTACACCTGTACCTGCCCAAACCTCCTCCCGGGGCCCATTCTGCTCGGCCCGCGGAGCCCCCGGCCTTGAAGGAGCCCTCGCCGCCCCGCCCCCCACGCGCCCCGCTAGTGACGCGGGCTATTGTCTTTATGCTAATTCCTCAATCCTGAGACGGGCGAACAATATTAAGGAATACCAAGCACTTCGTGAATAGATTCACTGACAATTGCCTTCTAGTGCATGAAAAGCAGATTTGATCCTCCATTTGACATTGTAAACAATTTTAGTGTTACCTTTTTCCTAGCCTACGAGTACATTGGATATTGCCTGACAATATTTCAGATGAATTATTGTTGCTGTGTTTAGTTACTTGTCTTTGCTTGGCTGGGGCGAGGCAGTAAGAGATAAAAGTAGCAACACAAAACACAAACGGGAACAATATTTTGAAGTAATATCGAATATAGGTCAAGTAATTTATTTAACAAAAGCGCGTTGATGAACATTGCAAGACCTGCTCCCGCGAGAAAACAATCGGTCGGAATTAAAATTGCGACTCGGTCAGTTATTCCTGCGCCGGCTCGTCGCTGTCGGGGACGTGGTGCTTCCACCCGGCAGCGGCCGTGCTGTTTGTTTCAATGAGAATAGGAGGACCTTTAGAGCAGAAAATACAATTACATATACTTATTCAGTTTTTTTTTGTTTCTAAGTTTTCTAATATATTTTTTTACACTTTATCGTGACGAGTATGTGCAGCTATGCGGCCGCGGCGCCGGACCGGACCCGTGCTTTAATACGGGTATTTAAACGAGTACCCGTGTTACCTGATGACGAACCGTTAGCCGGCTATCTTCATTAGCGGGCAAAACTCATTGGCAGTTTCGATTTGTACATAAAATACTCACGGACAAATTAATTGCAACTTACAATAGCGTTCAAACATTGATGCAGTTGAGTCTAGTACCTATATAATTATTTCCGTAGCGACAGGTCTCCCATTCCGAATAGCCCTCCAGCCCTCCCAGCCGTAGATTCTAATATCTCAGATCCGAGAGCAAACATCCCAACAAATATGTCCGGCCAACCCTTTAACGCGTATGTGTTCCCTCAACGCACATATATGTCGCGGCATTAATAAAGAACCGCCATCCACCCGGTCCGTACGAGCTGTAATTTGCCCAAGGTCAAGGCGAGGGGGGCGGGCAGGCCAGGAGGGAGGAGGGATGCTCATTAAACGATGCTCCAGTACGAAGATATTGCAGTCCCCGTGAGTTATGTTGTATGCAAATTGCAAGGAAGTAGAGTGGGAAATTATTTTCGTAGTAATTAGAGCTGTTTGGAAAGCTTAAAAAAGGCTAACGAATAGTTCGTAGCGAAAAGCAATTAAGATAGGAGCTCCTGGCGGCCGGTCCTGGAGTTCGGCTTTTGTTGCCTGTTTCAGGTGGAGTGAGCATTACAAATAAATAGCGCTGTTGCTGTATAAAGTGTAGGTACATTATTGGGTTGTACGTTATTTTACAGACAGAAGTTGTTTAGAATTTCATTTCTTGTAAACTTTTTCTCGTATTATCATTTCATAGAATAGTCAATTTATAGAATAATTACTTTGAAGACATTTAAATCATCGATTTTTATTTCAAATAAATTTCAATGTTTCTTTTTTCATATCATATTACATAAGTATTCTTTGTTCTCATATTATTTAGTTAATAATATATAACTTAATAATAAAGAAGTTGTTTAGAATTTCATGTCATGTAATTTTTTTCTCGTATTATCATTGCAATTTTTTTCGCACAGTTTATTCAAGAGATGTAAAAAAAATAACCTCGAAGGCAAGGCGGGAGCTTGCTTCGCTTCGCTCCCGCCTTAGCCTTCTAACCTAACCTATTCAAGTCGGTTCTGCCCAGAGAGGTCATGGTCGCTCACTCATATTTTTATACCATACTATAGTATTTAGCTTATAACCCTTATACTTAAAGATAATGTGTATTATGTTGTAATTGATTTTGTTATTATTGGTGTACCCTTACTCTCCAAATAGTAATTTCGTAGAATAGTGTTTCACAAAAATTATTCACAGAATATTGAGTTTCCCACGACTTTGTATACTGTTGTCATTGGAGTCCTCTTCTTTTACAGAACATTATTTCATAGAACGTATTACTTCGCAGAATTTTCATTACTTAGAAATCTAATTTCTGCTGTTACCTTATTGTTTTCAGATTATCTTAAGCATGGGCTACGTAGGTTAGGTTAGACCTGTGACCATTAAAAAAAATCTGGAAACAATAAGCTTTCAGCAGAAATTAGCTTTCTAAGTAATGAAAATTCTACGAAGTGATACGGTCTATGAAAAAATATTCTGTAAAAGAAGGTATCGTTAAAAAATAATTACATTGTTTGATAGGTTTGTTTAATGAAAAAATTAAATTATAAAATTCATTGAATTGATTTTCTGTGGAATTTGTTTCTTTCAAATAAATAGTTTTTAAAAAAATATATTCGAAACAAAAATACAAGAACCGAATAATATATGAAACATTTTCTGTGAAACAAAATTCTGTAAATTTTCTGTCTGTAAAACAAGGGGACACCACATTATTGACTTTAATTTTGCGGATGATCTGATCAGATTTTTTGTTTTTCGGAGGTTTAAGTTGTTAAAAAATAATCTATGCAAATTTAGCCCCGAGTGACAACGTTTCTCATCCCTAAATCTAATCCGATTTCCACGATTTTTGATAAAAAAATACTAGGTCTTTACGTTTCCGCTCTATTTATCAAATAAATATTTTCTTGGAAAGGAAAACGTACAGACCTAATCTTTCATAATATCTAGAATGTTTAAAAAATTTAAAAATCTGACTACGTTTAAGGGGAGAAAAACGTTATCGCACTTTTTATGGATTTTTTTGCTTGAAAGTGCTCTTGATACTCGCAAAATTTACGTTTCAGTGTATAGTCACGCTACCAAAGAATCTTGACGCAGAAATTCAATATTAATGGTGACTTAATTTACATGTTGCGTATCGTTGTTAGGTTTGTTTACTTCCCCGCTAAGCTAACCAAGTTCAAAGCTAACCTTCACACAGCGTGTATCTTTTTAACGAGAACGGGTTTGGTGTAAATGTATGTTATTGGATACCCGATCAATCATAATAACCGCCGAGACAGGCGGCATGGCGGGAAAACGGGAAACCGGGTCGCTTTGAACCGGGACTCCCGCGGGACGGCGTCGTGTCATTCTAAACCAAGTGTTTGTCTCCCTCGCACTCCAGTAACGTATACAGTGGGTCAAATTTTAAAATATTCTTGGTTTGTTAGTAAAGGTTGTTTTACATAATGTTCGTTGCCAATATTCACAACGCGAAACGTTACTTTTTATCCTGATGCTTTAGTCAAAGAAACGGCGGCGATAAACGAATTTCACACAAATGTAATCACGATCTAAAGCTCGTAAAGCAATTTAACACATGAAACGAAATTAACTTTCAAGAGTAAGCTATTCGTCTGTCTGTTGACTCCGCCGCAAGCCCCCCCCCCCCCCCCATCGGAGCCGGCTTAAGGCTGGTGGAACATGTCTCGCGACCCTGCTCTTCGATTACGCGTGCATTAGCCAGGAGGCCAGCTGTCTAAACTCTTTATTGCACAAACAAAAGATAACAAAGTAAAAAAAGTACATATGTACAAAGCCGAACTTATCCCTTTAAGGGTTCTCTTCCAGTTAACCGTTGAGCGATTGAGAGAGGAATAAAACAGCGGATGGCTAAACGTACAAACAATTAAAGAGACAGAAGATAAAGATAAAAATAGCAATCAAATACGTATAAACATGTACATGTGATAAATAGGATAATTAAACAAATATATGCTAGTATTGGAATTACCAATAGTAGTAGTGGTGTGGCAGTGAGGGGTCGCCGAGTTCCCTTTCATCACCATCATGCGAGCCGTATTAACGCGTCCCACCAGACACTTACAGATCTTTGAGGCCTGCTAACATTACGCTGTTCAATTCGTGTTCGCCGCGCCGACGGCTATCGGCTCTACCAGCAATGTGCCCTGCCGCTGCCGGTTGCCGTTACCTTGCCGTCTCTAACAAAAAAATCCTACTATTATATTGCTAAGTATACAAATACGAGTACAAGCAGTAAAGTTTAAAATATAATCTCTTTCAGAAATTTGTTTAAAGATAAGGAGACATTTATTCGCAACATTACAAAATTATATTGCATAGATTAGATACCTTCATTCAGTTTTCTATTAAATGATTACTTAAGAGGCCGCGATGCCATGGTAACCGTACACAGATGCGCGGGTCGAGCGAGCGAGAGGGAGCAGGCTCGACGCTACCCAAATATGGGGAAATAAAACATAACAGGAAAATATGAAAATTTACTGTCAGTTAAGTAACCCGATAACTTTGTAAGACGGCGCGTGTTGACAGGCCGCGCGCAAGGGGGATGAGCGTGATTTATGGGACACCCATCCAATTACCGGTCAAGCGTGGTCGCTGTCGCCTCCTCAAAACACGTGTTTAACAAATAAATGGTATTTTTACTAGATACATTTTTAAGACATCAAAATGTGCCAAGACAAGGACTGTCTCTACCTTATTTATAAAGATATATGTCACTGTCATGTTTGAGTCAATCCGTAGCTCACTTACTGGATTCTCAGCACCTTTTCTGATTGCGGCGACCTCGCGCAACCCATACTTTATAGCTGAATTAAAAAAATGGTTAACAGCGCTTACTTTTACGTCCCCCATCGTAACCTCCAGCCATTACATATTTTTACAAAGTGTGCGGCGCAGTCCCTTAGAATGCCGAGAAGGTAAATCATCCCCGGGTGAGGTCCGCGCCGGCGGGACGTATCGGGAACGCATTAGGCCGCAGTTAGCGGGATTTATGTTCTGCAGACACCCGGCCTCCGCCGCTCAGGGTTATGGAGTCTCGGGCTTAGGCTGGGCCCGGTTCGATGCTATCGCAAGGCAAGGACGCAGAATTTTCCGAGGATTGGGACTTTTCTTACCGCTTTTCTTTTCTTACTTTTCTTATAGTTCTGGCCGCTTCTGGGTGAATCTGCCTACAAGTTACAACGAACTGAGCAGCTCAATTTTTTTCTAAAGCTTGTAGAAGGCTCGCAGGCAGTTTTATATTGAGTGGGCTCTAAATCCCTTGAAAATTTGAAACTTTAGGACCGCAAATGCGGCGCCAACCCCTAGCTTCTAAGCTAGTCATTGAAGCTGTGCCAACGCATCTTTGTACGAATTTTAAACAAGTTCATTTAAAAGTCATGAAAACGAACACTTCTCCCATTTGAGTAAACTGTCATAGTTCTGACTTATTACTACGTTAAATCTACCGTTTATGCCTACTTAAGCGGTCGGGACTTCTGCCAAGTTCGCTCAAGTATCTGCGTCTCCGTTTGTTCCCATCAGTACGACGGAGACCACAAGAGCCCTGGCCCTGGAATGCCCGAGCGCCGCAGCACCATAACTCACGCTCGGCTGTGTTCCCGCCCGAACGCCGGCCAATTACGAATCGATTTCATGTCAATATTATTTACTTACATTAATATTAAATTTGTTTTTTTTCGGTTGTATATAGCTTGCTTGCCTGGACCTGTTATTTGTAAACGGCTGTTTTAATATTCAAATGAAGATGTGTTTGTACACGCCATACACAGTTTACGGGCTACAACTGGCAGTAATGTCGTCAACGTAACGTGCAGCGGACAAACCAGCAGGGCTTTTCATTCATTACATTGCCAACCCACCCACCGAACAATCCACCCATTAAACCGTGAAGTCATTAGACAAGTAACACCAACACCAATGTCGTTTAAACACAGCTTCATTGAAAATGATACGAATTTGTAATTACTTGGGTTTAATTACATGTTAATTTTGTCGTTATTGTAAAAAGTGTTAGGTGAATAGGTGCTAAAGTGTTGCTGGTCGACCATATACGCTCATGGGTCGGGTTTTATTATTTCCATCGACGGACAAAAAAGCAGACGGCCCATCGGATGGCATGTGGTCACCGTCGCCTATTGACATTTGTAACGTCGGAGGCGCCACCAATGCGTTGCCGGCCTCGAAGAAATTTAAGAATACCCTTAGCCGTTCTTTCGAGTTTTATTTTAGACTTTAAATAAATAATAGATTGCGTACTTGTATTTGCTCCCGCCCCACCGGGTGTTGCCGATCCGTCCGCAATGCGGCGCCACCAGCATGGCATCGCAAGTAAACAGCGGCAAAAGTTCGCGAGTGAACTTTTGACGAAGCCGACGATTTTAATTGATTGATCGGCGCCGGCGACGATGATTGAAGCGGGTTAATTAGTAATTACATTCGAAACTAATTAACCTCTCCGCGGAGAAAAACGTAAATATTCTACAGGAAGGCATACTAAAATCAAATTATTTAAAAAATGACATGCTTAATGCGTTTAAGAAGCTCGATAGGAAGTTCTTTTTGCAAGAAGCAGCGGGATGGTATGAGAGCCCGCTATGAATTTTAATGCAAAATTGAAAATCGGTCGTTCCGCCGAGGAACCATCTCCGGGCGTAAAAAATAATGGGGTTCAAGGGCTAATGACGTCAGAAGGGTCTTCTTAGTTGAGCTGTAAAGTAAACGGTGGTAGCGAAAAAGGGTTGAATACATAGTATGTTAAATAGTTCACACTGCGGGATTGAACCGGAGTTGATGCCACAGATATTTTAGAGACGTAATTTAACTTGGCTCCCTTCACAATTATTTCAACTTGGCCGTCGCAACGCCTTATACAACTTAGTTTGTTGTTTGTAGAAGTAGTTGTTTCGTATAATAAAGGAAGCGGCAGTAATTGCCCTTTTTGATTTCACCGTTTCAAAGGCAGCTTGTTCCACCGGTTAGACATTCAAAGAAGGACGCTAAAGTACACCTCATTGCAAGTACATGAAGCGTTTTATTAAAATGCAAATATATTCCGGCCTGCTCGCAGGATTACGCAAATCGATTCCAAACGAATTGTTGAAATTGTTCTCAAACAAGGCGAAGGAAGAAACTTTCACCTTCGCTTGTTGGCCCTTAGCGAGTTCGAATCAGATCTTTTAATTTGAACCAAGTTTTGGAACAAATCTCGTTGTGGAGATGCAGAGTTTCTTTGTTCTAATAGATATCTCGCCGAGCTGTTTTCTGTTCTTTTGTTTTCCTCGTTTATATTACAAGCATAGCCACTTCTCAGTAATACATATCTTAAAGTTACTTATTAAACCTTTGCTTAAAGATAATCAAATTGGCTTTACCAGCATTTACTATGATGTACCTTTTTTGACTATTATTATAATCCATTTCTATGAAATTCAGATATAGATGATAACAAAATCTGCTACATTTGTTGTAGTGGTGATTTGATCACAAATTAAAAATATGTGTAATTTTCTGAACCACCCGTACACTTGATCAATTTAAGAGTAAATGACTGATAACTCACAATACCAATGGTCAACCAACATGAAGCGGATGGAATGGAACATTTAATTGTCCGCTTGTGAAACGACTGACTGAAATACGTGATGACATTTCTGAGTTCCCTTCGAGTTTCATGTCTCGAGATAATGTTAAAGTCC
This sequence comes from Acleris holmiana, assembly GCA_949316455.1. Lineage (NCBI taxonomy): Eukaryota > Metazoa > Arthropoda > Insecta > Lepidoptera > Tortricidae > Acleris > Acleris holmiana. The sequence goes on from OX438781.1 coordinate 117,323, forward strand.
AAATTGATGCTGACGAAGTCAATTAATTGAATTAACTTGACTAACGGTCGATTAGTAAAATTACAAATGAGTTGCGTTTTCTTCCCTTATTATTATTATTTACCATTAGGAGGGCGCCGCGAATCCGTAATCAAGCAACAATTCGTGCTGACAGCGTTTAAGGTGACTCGGGTGTTTCAACACAAAACCATTGATGAGACTCAAACACCCTGTAGATACGGTCGCAGATCCTCTGTTCCTGAATTTGCTTATCGCAGCCGGATTGCTCGCTAATCTACAGCGGGTTCTCCGTTTATTGCCTGTTCTTCTCATAATTTACACCCTTTAATTAAGCACGTGTTACACTTTCTCTAACAATTATACAAACGGCAAATATGTGCTGTGAGTTATGGGCGCAAGTGATTGATAACGCTGAGCTTGCGAGGCGGGCGGCGCTTTAAACTGTAGTTATTAGAAAGCGAAGAAGTTGGAATATATCACTTCGTAAAAAGGCGGTTGTTCTAGCATTCCAAAGGAACATGCGCAGAGTTCCTGCTAATAGTATAGAAAACACATAAACACATAAACGGTAAAGCTGCCGAAAAAATCTTTTCACGAGACGATCCGTACGTCAAAGATGTTGCATCTATTGTTCGCATTGAAAACTAACTTCTTTTTATAGAGCATGATTCTGCACCGTATGCATGCATATGTGTGGAAGCCCCGCAGACGGCTCGACGGCGCCCCCGCCGTGGGCGCAGTTTTCTTTACGGCACAAAGGTCCCCACTCGCGGAGTGGCTCCCCTGTAGTGGCTATAATGCCGAGTTGCAAGTAGCGGTGCACGTAACGTACAACACTCCCGCTGTATTTGGCGCGTATTTGTAATACGCGGCACGTTCTCGTCTTGCAGTTTGCTGAACGATACCGCACTTTTTTCTTTTGACAAATAGCGTCTTAATTTATACGTAGCACTAACTTGATGAAGCTGTTTTTGTTGGCAAATGTGCAATATTTTTCGAGGCACGAGTCTTGAAACTTTGTACTTCCAACGTCATTTTCAAGAACGGCTTTATTCTAGTTTTATACTCAATACTCAATCATTTATTGCAATCATAACGTTTTACATAGATCTTACTTGCTAGCTTAGAAGTTAACACTAGAATAGCTCATTATGAACCGAACCCTGATGGGCACCGCAAATATGGGAGGGGACTATGTACTAAGAGAAGTAAGATTTTATATATATTGTGTAGATTAGAAATATAATAAAATATAATATAATAGAAAATGCCATATATTATATTATTTCCGTATATTTTTTTGTATATTCCGGCTTAACAGAACTCCTAACTTCATCTCTTTGAATTATCTATTAACGAGCGACATGCAACGAGTCAACATGCACCTTCCAGACGACGTCCCCCTTACATGATGGTACCGCATCAAAATTAGTAGCTACACAAGCGACTTCACTCTATCCTATGTGTGATTTATTATATTATAGAATAGTGATGCCACCAATGTAATTAGTAGTTACAACACTACAGTCAGAGATGTTAGCAACCCCAACAGATTATTCATTCTCTTTCTAATGATTAATTCTTCCTATTTTCACTTGACTTCCGAGCGCTGTTCTGTAACGTATCGTGTAAATAATACCTTTTATTCATGGAAAGCCTGGTTTTTCTATTCTTTATCTCCATGCAAGACCTAAGAGCACCCCACAGTCCACTCACACTCAGAACCTCTCTTAAATGTTATGCTTTCAATACACAAAGTCGCTCTCTGCTCAATATGACGGGCTCGGACGTCGTGGACTAAAAACACAATACTTCGCTACTAGTATATTCTATGTACGAGTATACTATATTATCCGAGAAATAATTATATACTTTTTGTAGTCGTGTTCTTTAAAACGCCTGCTGATTTTGTTGAAAATTGCGGACAGAAATAGGGGTTATTTAGGTCAAGAAATCAAACTGCCAAGGTTCATCTTTGGAAAAAATCGTGTTCAACCTGAGCGACACTCGGTTTCCCAGGTACAAGGAATAACATTAGTAACAGACACTAGGAGCAGTCCCCGGTGGCGCGAGTGCGCGTGCCACACGTCGCCAATATCGCGGCGGTGAATATTTTAGGGACGGCGCGGTCCCGACCCCTGCTGGGAAATCTTGTCACCTCTTACCATATTACGAGGCGAACTTATTGCTCGCCGCTCAGCCAGTGACACAACGCGACAACCCCTGCCATCGCTGTCGAAGCTAACACCGAATTCAAACACCTAGACTAACTTGACCTCTGGGATCCTACTATCGAATATCGTAAATATCGAAGTTTCATATTACGTTATCACAATTTAGTCTCAAATTATAAAGCGAGCTTTGTAGTAACCATCCAGGTGCTCTATGCTATGCTATGTTGCTTTGGACATGTTATCGTATTGTCAACGTAACGATAGCTTTTATTTTCTTAACAGAAATGGCGGCCGGATTAAAAACAATCCAAACCATGTCAAAATCTTTTACCGAGCGGAATAGAGCCCTGGCCGCGCCGTCACGCCGACCACGCTCAAGAATCAATTGTTAGAGACGTCGTAGAGCCCGCGTCGCCTTTGCTAAGTCAGAGAATATACCTTGCAAGCATAAAGCTTGTATGAATTTGTCAGTCCGTCCATTCGTCCATAAGAAAGTCGAAAATAAGTAATGTAAATACAACCCTGAGGTTTAATTTCCTTTACGCGTCACTAAACAATAAGATCGTCAAGATGTCTTTCCCAATTCGAGGTGTCAGTCGTAGCGATATTATGAAGATAAGAAGTCTTGACAGTAATGAAAGACCACCATTAAATCCTGACCAACCGTACCTACTTACTCTTTTTCGATTCAAGAGTAAGAGCATTTCCTCGGTGACCGATACACAGCAGTAAATAAATTTCGCTAATAAAACGATGTTAATCTCTGACAATGTTTGAACCCTATTAGCGACATAAAGGGTATTTGCCAACCGCACAAAGCAATAAACTCGCGGCCGACGCGTGCGTCGCTAATCCGACTGTCAACATAATGCGCCAATTACAACGTTTTCTTTTCATTATCCTAATAGTGGTTATAAAAAAAGGATTTGAGCGCGATATTGCCAGAAATTATGACTGAGGGCTGTAATGTAGATTGAGCCTTTATTTATTTATTAAAATATATTTTTTAAATGAATTTTTCAAATCGTATAGTACGCTGGTGGCACAACGATGGAGTACCTACTGTATTCAGAGTATGAGGGTAGTTAGTACTCGTGAAGACTTGTGATAATGGCCGAGAAACAATAACTTTTTTTTAATGTGCACGTAAACTCAGTATAAGAAATCGCTGTTAAAAAAAATTAGCCATTCTCTGCCAATCTACCACTAGCACCACTAGGCCAAACAGAATAGTCAACTATTCAACTAGGTGCAAACATTTCAGCAAGCGCCTTCAATTTTGTATTCAATTTTCACTCGTAAATAATATATATAAGCAATAATAATATATTAGACTACGAGTATAATACATAAATAAAAGTCAATACATATAAAGTACAGACACATACATAATAATGTACCTATAGATAACTGAATGTGTAAGCTAAGTTAAGTAATTGTTCCACAGGGTTGAAGTCTAGGACCCATGTTGAACCTCGTGATCCGAGTCACGACCAATCTATACTCGTGCGGGTATTTCGTAGTCCCTTTCAGATTGAATGACGTAAAAACCATAAAGCTGGCAATTAGTGAATTCGTGGCCCGCGGTCCCTGCGGAGCGCTGCTACCAAAATATACGTTTTTCCACTTTTTCAGTGGAGATTGTGCTGGGCCTGATATTTATGTAATTGCGAGTCCAAATGTCCGCAAAGCACGGAATGTTTCGGTATTTAGATGGGATCGTTCGTTTTAGAGTGACATTGCCTATAGAACATGTTTGTAGAATTCGGAATTAGAAAAAATAAAATGGCGAATAGAGGAATGTACTGTCGTCTCTTGCTTTAATTTAATATTTAGGACGTTCTACGTAGTTATCTACTTTAATTTGCCAATTGCAAATTTTTATACTAGAATTTAATAAAACTACCGCATCGGTTCTACTCGCATATAGGTATCTGTCGATATTAAATCTGGATGAAATATTCCTAGTGCTTGTCCAGCCACGCTCTAAACTAGCTCTTACGTCGACCGCATAAGGTCGGTGATTGATATAGAGACATAAAGCCGCAGCTACACCTGTGTTGCGCTATTAATTACCGATATGCAGGCGCACGTGAGGAGCGAGTGCAGCAGACATGTTGCAAAACGCCACTAACGTTACTGTACATGTTACTTTACATACTATTCATCCAACCTATTACGAATTTTGCTTTTAATAAGTAATATTTAGTGGTGGTAAGACGTTGTGCGGGGTCCGCTCGGATCACTGCCACCATTATATCCTTTAATTAACCGTCGAGCAGCAGTGTTCGCAATATTGTGTTTGCCGGGTAAGAAAACCGGTGAAATTACTAGCATAGTCCACTCACTTAACAACGGCGAAAGCGCTACGGAACCGTCGTAAAAAAAAGACGACGACGACGACGGAGACTTTATATCTGAGTCCTCAGGGCAACACATTTGCAGTCTTGAGATCCCGTTTACCATCAGGTGGCCTAGGTGCTTCCCATAGCATACAAAAACTTCATTTTGTTAACCACATTGACATACGCAAAAAATGATTGAATACCGTGTTAATTTTTATCATCGTCGTATCAACCGTTAAACTTCGTGGGTTTACCGCGAGTGTCGCCTCGATGCTAGATGCGATGCTGTATCACGGCCCGTACGCACTTACTTGCGCTGTTACCCGTTTCCATTGCTCTTGAGAGAATAGCAACTTGCCAATATTGAGATTAATAGTGTTATGTCGTACGGTTATCTAGTTCAGGGAAAAGCAGCCGGTGTTACAAAAAAGGGCGTTTCGTTCTATATATAACTTGAAAAGTTCGCAAAGAGTATTAGTACGAGAAAGCTGCAATTTGGCATGAATATGCATATTAGTCACGCCAACAAAGTGGTACAATAAAAAGTGTTTTTTTTTTAGTGTACCTCCCATACACGTAGCGTGGGGATGTATTTCATTTTCTCGTCTACCCTATAGTGTGGGTTGTCGGTGGATAGGTCTTTCAAAAATATTATGGGTTTGTGAAAACAGTTTTTTAATTAAGTAATCCGTTTATCAAATATTAAGCTTTAAAGCGCTATTTTTTTTAGACTTAAGTGTAACAGGCAAAACTACAAATACTAAAAATCGGAAAAAAAAAACTAAAATGACCAATTTAACCAATATAACCAATTTTAAAGGAAAACTATCACAACTAAGTAGACATCATTGGTTCTTGAGATACAGGCGATTAAAGTGTTTATACCTACTAAAATCATCTACGACGGCACCAATTGACTTTAAATAGAAAATTAGTGATTACTTGATGATTTTTCATGTTTGTAATACTTAACGGCTTCGAAACCGTACACTGAGCATGGTCCGACATGCTCTTGCCCGGTTTTTAATCTCATATATTTGCCAGAGAGGGAGGGACAAAGCGAAATAGACAGCGGCGTAACATTTTGCTCCTATAATGCTCAGTCCCAACTTGTTTGTTGTTTCCGGGTGTTGGGTATTTGAGGTAGGTAATTAATTCTATAACAGATAATGAAATTTAATTTTGAGGAAATTAATTTTAAACCACGGCGCTCAAAGATCTACCTAAAACTGTTCCTTTCGCTTATCCTGCCGGTTTGTGCGTAGACTTAACGAAATCCCCAATTTATCTTTTCTTTGAATAACATTTCTCTTTCAACCTAAATAAAGTTTATTACAAAGAGGCCTACCGAATTCACGAGTCTTTCAAATGCAAAAATAATTTTCTGTGTCCTAAGCGCATGATCTTGCCTTTTAATACTAAAAAAGTCGACTGCTTTTGAAATACAACTCAAGCTCTTTTGACAATGGTTAAATTCAGCTTAGACATCTAAAATCCGCGTATCAGAACTTTACCGAAGCAGAAAAATCAGGATTTCCGCTTTGGAATTGTAAGTAAGTTATCGTAGGCGTTTATTTGTGCTCGCCCAGCCGGCGGCGGGCGTTGTTGCCGAAACAACAGGAATGGGTAATGCGGATTACAGAGACAAGCCACGGGGATTAACAGCAGGATACGGGTAGCGCCGTGTGGAGAGAGCTAGTGTGTTCCTGGTGAGACTCCGTGACGAGTCGGACGTGCCCGGGGCAGGAAGAAGCGGAGACGATTGATTTTCAAATAAAGTTGCTCTCAATCAGTCAGTTTTGTGGACCCTGCAAAAATGGGAATAAATTCCAACAAGTAATTGTTTGCTATCTCTGTGTATCTCCGATCTTATTGAAGACACAGGAGAAAGTGATTCCTTCAATGAGATCGATGTAAAATCAGGTCGTTAATTTGAAACAAGTCTTTTAAGGTTATATTAACTCGGTGAGAAACTCTGAAAATACGTGTATTGTCGTTCGGAATCTTTACAGATATTCCGACTCACGACTGAAAGACTTTTTCCAATCACACACATTCTGCCCTGCTAAGCCAAATAGCAGTATGTCAAATAAGTCTCCTGTAGCAATCAAAACCTTATTACTAACCAGAGAAGATTGAATCTACTTTGGCAATTGAATCTGACATACTGTGTTTTAGCTTAGGAGGGCAGCATTCATATCTCGATTAAACAAACCTTTTTTTTTTCTTAACTATCTTTTTCCCGTGACTCCGTCTACGTATAAGTCGTTGGTCGCTATTCACTCGTGGACTGACCACGGATAAAAAGTACCCACCAAATTTCTCGTCCATTAGTTCAGGCGTTTCATTTTGTGAAAGTGTTTTCACACTTTCGCTTTTATGATGTGAGTAGGAAACACCCAGCCTCACAGTACGAGTAATATGATAAATATAGCGGCTGCGTGCCCACTAAACTGCAGATGCAGTTTGACTTCTGCACGGAAAAATCCCCCTAAGCTCAGACAAACAATCACATGAAACTCGTCACCGACGTACCTAAAGGACCGAGCTGTCAATCCCCCCCTCCCGCCCCCATCAATCGGCGCGTGTCACGCTCCCGACTCCACGCAAATACAGGATCGCGGCCGTCGCTCCGGTCGGGTATTAGGGTGATCTAGACGTGAGCACGTGAGTTTTATGCAATGTAATGTTCGGTTGGCAAATATAATTCCGTTATAGTAAATGTTTTTTTTAAACCGCTGGATACGTTTCCCCAATCCTGTGTCACTAGCGTCATATGACTCATAAGGTAGCACTAGAAGACGCCTGCAACATTGTACTCGTAGAATTAGTTTTCGGCTACTCCCCCTATGTGTACGTAGACGACACTATTCAATCACAATTTGATAGTGTCGTTTATATTGTGTCAAAAACCTCGTTTATCGCTATTATCTCGGGAACTGTTCAATTTGGGATAAAAAGTATCCTATGTTCTTCCCCCGGGACCTTAGTTACCTCCATACCAAATTTCATCGAAATTAGTTCAGTAATTCCTGAGATTAGCGAGTTCAAGCAAACAAACGAACGGACTCTTTAGCTTTATATATTATTATAGATGTCTAGTCTTATTTTAGGGCATGCATTCATTTTGCCGCCTGTCATCTCCTGGTGTCCTGGTGTCGTAGTGTTCTCTAACAGCGACATATAATATACAAATTATTAATGAGTCCGCTGTTCCCGCGTCACTGTCGGCGGACGCAAACAAAAAGCACGTCCCGCAATGGAGTGTAACATTAATCACTTTTACGGGTTTTCTTAATTTATGCTAAGCGCTCGTCCAACAGATATGCGGGATTAATGTTTTGTGTTAAGAGTTTAATTGCCATCGTCTTGTTTTTATTTACTTAAAATTATTATTTTCATTACTTTAGCAACTGGATTGGCCGTGTGGTTGCCGGGTTAGAATAGTGCCATTCCATGTCTTCTCGTGGATGTCGTAAGAGGCGACTAAGGGAATGAGGGCTTCTAGTACTGTTAGGCGATGGGCTTGCAACCTGTCATTAATACACTGGTAAACAACTTAGCCTGTTTGTGCAAAATGTGGTTACAGAATTAACAACAACTCTTTTTGTAGTTGTTGGTATTTATGTAGCTCTGCCTACCCCACTCTGGGAATGAAGGCGTGATAGTATGTATGTATGTATGTAGCAATTGGAATCAATTTTATAACCTTATGTTTTACTTATTTAGAATTGCCATTTAAATCCTCTGGTGTTGGTCACATGATTACATTTCCAAAAAATTACCTTTAATAATATGTCAATAAATCTTTCATACTGTACATTGTTACACTCAAAAAAATAAGAGTCAACCAAGAGATATTCTCTTAGTTAACATAAAATGAATACAATAGTCATGATATTAGTTATATCAACCAAAGCTGACAGTGGCAGCAGCGAGTTGTTTAGTGATTCAACTAACATCGTTGATGTGTCCAGCGACTTGTCCGGCCCGTGTGGGAACAAGAGTATCAAGACGATTATTCACAACAATCACAATCTTGTTAGAAGCGACTAAGTTTTTTTTCAATGTCCTTATGATACATTTATATAAAATTACAAGAACCAAGTACCAATTAAAATATTTATATTAAAAGCTTCTAAAAAGTAATTACCGAGGGAACCTGTCCCGATCACCCTGAGTGGGCAGCTTGTTAGAAGAATTCGCTAATTCAAACTTCGCCGAGTGGCTCTCGAAGTTCCCGGGAAAAATCCCGGAGTATCCCGGCTTACGCCGAGGGTAATACGCGGCACTAACTCGTAGGGAGCCTGTTTAATGCGGTTATTGTTATGAAGTGATTATTGACTCGCGTCGCGGGATGTCCGCAGGCTCGTAATACTGACTGAAATGTTAAGCGAAACGGCGAGGTGCGAGTATACCGAATAATTTATTAAAGGATTTAAGGAAAAACATCAAAAATACTTAGAACAGCATTAAAAAAGAAGCGTGTATCTACAGGGCGTCCGTATCCCTAGAAGTCAGGAGCAAACTGGATAGGAGCACGAAGGATATCAAGCTCCATGATATACCGAACTTTATAAAACAACCGCGAACGAACTTAGAGCAAATACCTTTTTTCTTTATAAGTGAATTCTCACCATAATTTACAGCATATAGGTACGAGATAACACTAATAATGACTATATTATTATACAAATAATACAGATTATGCAATGTCCAGTAACATACGATTAGGTCTCCGACGTTATATTAAATGTACCTGTCACAAACAAACTGGCTGCAATTTATTCCCTTTCTTTATATTACGTATTCACTGGTGTGTTACGCTGACGCCAGGCTGTTCCAGGCATTGTTTTAATCGTTGCAGTTGAATTAAAGCGGCGACTGTTTCGTTTTTTAATCGGCCGTGTCCGGAACAGCCTGTTTTGTTTGCCGCATGCATTTTTAATTTTCTTTGTAACACTACAAAAAGTCATATTGATTAAGATTAATTAAAAGAGTAAGCTGTTCAAAGCATATGAGTACGTTTAGGCATTACCTACATAATGTACTCGTAGTTCTGTTACAAATAATTAGATTCTTTTGAATGTTAGTACATATGCTCTCTATTTCTCATATCACCAACTCAAAGGAACTTCAATTCCCAACTACAGATAGTGTTCCTCAGACGCACATGTGGGGCTAACTTTTTCTTTCCTGAACAAAGAGCAAGTTTGCCATTGTCGGCGGATCTCGGTCACGGCGGCCATGTTGCGCCGCCATCACGTGACGACACTCGCTAATGGCAGGAACAGTCAGCGCTTTTTAGGCGGGAATTAGTAGGTTAATGAGAAAGGTTGTAACCGTTTTTGAGTAATAAAGTTAAGGTGCATAAAAGGGAGTTATAAAATCACTGAACACAAAACCTTTTAGCGCCCTAAATTATCTCTTATCTCGAACTTTGTATTCGCGCAATTTACCTCATAACAATTGGTGTAATGGCGTTTAAATGCGTCCCTGCGCACCGTTTACTCCTTAGTGGTCTGGTTTAAAGTTGGGTTTGCCTTGTTCGAGTTGTGAGAGGTGTTGGTGACGTCACCCGCCATTGTCATGACGTCACGGGCGGGCGCTGATGGCGCTTTGTAGTTGATAATGGCGGTGTATTTTTTTTGAGTTGGCTTAGATTTGATTTATGGGGTGCTGCCGGGGGACATGCGAATAGTGCCGGGGTACTAATTGTACCGGGCATGCATTGTATTTTTGTTTACCTTTTATGTGTAACGTGTAGTTCTTACATTGTTTACTCATTCAAGTTTTGCTTACTAAGTACTGAGATAAGAAACATAAATTCGTTATTTAAAAAAAAATAAGTTTGCCTGAGATTACTAAGTCCAAGTAATTTGATGAAGGACGCATATTATAAAAAAACAATATTTTATTTTAGTTACAGAATTATAAACAAGTCTTTTTAGAGTTGTTGGTATTTCTGTAGCTCTTCCTACCCCACTCTGGGAATGAAGGCGTGATGGTATGTATGTGTGTATGTTATTTTATCAAACATCACGATATGACTTAGTCATCCATGTTTAGATAATGTACTTATTCCAAATTTCAATATCGGAAACTAGCTCAAAATTCATTTGCAACTTCGACTAAGCATACTGACAAACGAACTAACATGTCAAGTTTATCTAATGTTAGAAAAAAAAAATCTTTATTCAGTATTGTACACCTTGTCCCCTAACACGTCCCGGCGAGGGGGCTCGGACTCCGGGAGCCGCGAGGGTTCTCTGCCACCGACCAGGTATTGAATGTCGTTTGAGACGGCCACACGTGTCGCGGGCATTCAATTTTACAGAAGGTTGCTTTTGCTTAACGGTATAGGTATCGATAAGATAATATTTTTCTATCGTTTCAACTTTGCTCTGAACAGCTTTAGATTTTTGCTATTTTAAACAATAATACCTGTTATAAAATTAATAAAAAAAAAACATATAACTTTTCTAAATTGTTAGACTTCAGAAATAAATTCGTTTACAATGTAGGTAAAGTTAGGCGAAACAAATATTTTCAATTTTTATTTCTTAACCAGCTACCCGGCGGCTTCGCCCGCTGCAAATTTTCGACATTGCCGGTGAATTTTACATTTTTTTTCTTTCATAAGAACATTCTCCGGACGATAACGAACACAACAAAAAAAGAACTAGCGAAATCGGTCCAGCCGTTAATGCGTGATGCCGCGACCAAGGGAGATAGGGATTCATTTTTATAGATAGATTGTTGGCGCTGTCATTGTAAATACAGCGCAGTTCGTGGAAGATTTATCTATCGTGTTTCTTTCCTATTATTTAAAATTATAGTGATAAAATTGATTTAATTTAGTTTTATAGCTCTCGTGTGTTTATCACACTTACCCGAGCACTCTGCGCGCGACACCGTGTGGCGCTGACAGCGATTAGGAGCACCCTGCGTCTCCGCGGGCCCTGCAGCGCGGGCTCCGCGCCACCAAACTAATTCACAGGAGCTTCTTCAAATTCACATTATAAAAAAATAGAAATGCTGTAATAGGAAAAAAGTGACTTTCAATTGAAAATTCAAAATATTAATTCAAATTTTTATTGCGTGGTTATGAGTGTTAAAGAGTTCTCCATATCCTACCTCACTGAGGCGTACAATATTATAATCTTAGATCTAATTGCAGTCTTTATATTATTACGTATATATACCTATTAATTATTATACAATCAATCAATAACTAGCTAGCTAGGTAGCTTAGAATACAATAATTTTACATAGTTAATTACCGTTAGTTTGTTTAAATTCATATATTGTTCGGCTGAAAAGTTGATGATGAAACACATGTTATAAGTAGGTGATTCGCAACTCGACGGACGACTTATCCTGCAGAGCGTACAAGCAACATTTTAGGGCGTCCATTCAATAGATAGCTCGCAACTCGAATCGTGCGTATGATTTCGCTCGCTCGATCGACCGTTCACAAGAATCCATTTTAAGAGAAAAATAACTTTTGCTCACTGGTATTATTTCTCTACTACGAGTTTTTTAAGTGACATGTTGACGAACCAGCCTAACATGATCCTTGATCTCGGCACTCACATCCGCTACGCTGGTTCATCCAACTACAAACTCTGACAACCATTTTTAATAAGGGACGGGAGTCTATCATTTCATCGAAGCACCTTTCATTGATTTTCATTTAAACGAAAGCAATTTTCTGCTGAAACCATAATGTTTGCAGGGTATCTTAAACATCTAACCTAACCTAACCTAACCTAAACTACGTAGGTAATTAATGTTTAAGATACCCTGAGAATATTATGGTTTCAGCAGAAAATAGCGTTCGATAAAATGATACATTCAATGAAGTGACGAGACAATGCTTTCTTCCCCAATGACGATTATTCTGCCGATCTTAATGACAAAATCGTGCTACAAATGGGTTGTTGTTGTGTGCCACGAGCCGAGGCTCCCGCGAGCCACCGTGGCGGCGACCACTCGGGGCGGTAGCGGGGAGCGAGACTTCGCCGATTGTGGGGAGCTGGTCGCGGGGTCTTTACGGGATTTGTTGCGTATTCGTGTGACATTGTCAATAAATCGGATTTATTATCGTTAGTATCAGATCGGTTACTAAATTCTTCACTTAGTATAACATCTAACATATTATTACTATAAGAATAAAGAGTCTAGAGTCTTGGATGTTTTCTATGTATTTAAGTATTTATTTCTCTATATAAGTATGTTTATCGTTGTCTAGTACCCATAGTACTCGTACAAGCCTAGAGCTTAGTTTGGGACTAGGTCAATTTGTGTGAGAATGTCCTCTGATATTTATTTTATTTTTTATTTTTTAAATCTGTAATAAAAATGTACTTTCATGGAAAGTGAACATTCCCAATTTTCGCAAATATTTTTTATGAGTCCCTCGTAATTACTTTAAAAGATAGTTCTGCAATACAGTTTCGTAACTACCTATCCATATTTCCAAAAATCCGTGCAATCTGACTATAACATGTGAAAGTAACTGTCTGTCTGTCCGTCTGTTTGTTACGCTTTCACGGATAAACCGCTAAACCGATTTAGACGAAATTTGGCATGGAGATAGTTCGAGTCCCGGGTCCGGACATAGAGTAATTTTTATCTCGAAAAATTTGACGATCTTGAGGGAATAGCGATAAGACTTCTACGCGGACGGAGTCGCGGACACCTGCTAGTATGTATGTATGTAGGTAAACTCTTTATTGCACATAAACAATTACAAGACATATTTGCATCAATATAGATAATGTACATAGGCGAACTTATGGATCTCTTCCAGTTAACCCTGAAGTAAAATGAGCAAGGACTATGCAAGAGGATAGACAATTTAACAAAACAATACAAAAATAGAACAAATAGTGCATACATCCGAGAAGCAGATAAGAAGAAAAAGTAAACTGCTAGTACCTAATATTATAAGATCATTAGGAGTTCATCCTTACACATTCGTACATTACCTATTATAAGTAACATTCCCTATGCAACTACAAATCATCACTGTTTTACGAGTATTAAAATAAAATACAAAACTTCCAACAATCCGATCAGATTAAAGATGGCTAAGTAATATCCGATAGGCTGCTAAGCTCCTTTTTTTTTAGTTCTTCACCATTATCATTATATTTCACCTGACTTGTATTGAATGACTTTGATAATAGAGCGAGGGGGGGGATTGCACGAGGGGTGGTCACCAATCAGGCAAATAGAGTGGGGTGCGCTATTTTAAAACTGGGACGCGATACACATTCAAACCCGGTACAGTTTAAGTGACAATGCTTCATTAATATATGCCTTGAGTAGATAAAGGTACCTAGCTATGTATATCAAGAAATGTGTCCGCTGGAAGATCATTAACGTGGTTCGGTAACATAACTAAGGAGTTCTTCCACGAGCTCCACGACGCACTATCGCGGGTTAATAGTTGAGCCACTTTAGAACCCTGTCAATGAAATTATATGACAAGATAGCACGTCGAAACTAATCATTTTTGAGACTAAGTTTTATAGTGACTGAACTATGCGGGTGCGCAACGGCGTGACATAAATACTCGCACAGCTGAGCGGACGCCGCGGGAGCAAACAGATCCGTCTCCGCTCCTCCCGGCTGCAGCGACCTGCAGGGTGCCGGCCCGGGGTCTAGGGCATAAGCCTAGGAAATTCATTTTGTTCACGACTGTATATGTATATATTTATTAACAGACAATCTGACACCAACCTAGACCTATTGTTTGTTTAACTCTACATGTAACATATACTCGTACATGTAAAGATACTTAAGTATAAATACGCAAAAAATATCCAAGACTAAGGGGCTTCGTAGACGGGTCACTACTGATGACTGATTCTTGTAATTAAACGACTTGTCCTTGAACTCGACGCAACAGATATTAACCGTCAAATTGAATCGTCCCGTTAGAGCATAAAAACTACATTTAAGGGCGTGCTTTCTCAGCTTGTTTGCTTTGCCCGACAATTGAGCGACCTCACTTACATCACTTACATCACTTACTTTTTGTTCGACAGAGAACCGTTTTTAGGGATCAACTCTGGGCTTGAACTATTTTTTGTATTAGAATAGACATATGTATGCTTTCTGCTATACATATATACCTACACGTAAGTAAGTGATAATTAGGAAACCGCGCATTAATTCCTAACTAAGCTGCAACACCTGCATGCGGTGCGATGTGACCATAAGCAATATATGAAAATCTATTGTAAGGAACTACATACAAACATAACATCACGCCTTCATTCCCGGAGTGGAGTAGGCAGAGCAACAGAATGACGAACAACTTAAAAAAAATAATTGATAAATCTTATTCCCTTAGTCGCCTCTTCCGATATCCACGGGAAGACATGGAATGTCACTATTCTAACCCGGCAACCTCACGGGGCAGGTATTGTAGGTAGTCTGGCTTTAAAAATAAACCGTTATAAACTTTTGTGTAGCGAACAACATCAAGAATTCATGTGTTTACTATCGCGTCTTTCGCATGACTTAAGTCACCAAATACCGGAATTTAACCGGTGCGGGACGGATCCCGATAAATTAGAGAAATAAATCCAGCGAGAAAAACGACCCGACTGGCGGGGACGCGGCGCCGCCGGCAGGCTCGGCAGCTGCCGCTCCGCGCGCTGATCAGCTTTTATCGCCCACATTTTACAGGTGACGGGATTCCCATTTGTATCGGTCAGAGGACCGGTGACAAGTGAACAAAGGTAACGACGTCGGTAGATTAGGCGGGGACTGCGAGGGTCCATGATAAAATAAAACTGCCTTTTCAATAAGAAACATTTCGCACGGTCGCGTCGTCCCGCCCGTCAAGCCACTATTCGATTTATCAAATGGTAATAACGATTACAAACTTTAGACGACATTTGTTACATAAATAATTTCACATTTTATAATGAAAACTGGAGTCAATCCGTCAATAAATTTGATATTCCTTTGAAAACTTGGGAAAGGGTCTAAATGATGAATACCGAGGGTCGCGAGGCGGCGTCGATTTGAATTCCTGGCGCGTCTGGGCCGGCCCCGATGCCCAGATTGTAATACGATATCTCTTTTCTCGTGACCACGTGGCTTTGATGACCTACATACAATGTACATGAAATAATTGTATCAGGCTGAATCTTTACAATTTTGAATACTGGGAGGGATTGCGTTTAGCCAAACACTTGCGCCATATCCCATCGCTGAGGCATCGGTAAATATTTTTGTTGCGCCATTGTTTACGCCTCCACAGTTTGAAATAACATGTTTACACTTAAGCTACAACTATTATTTCGATCTATAGACATTGACTCAGTAAATTACATATTCAAAAAAACTTAGCAACATTAACAATAGAAACGAGTGGTTGTTATTAACGAAACCCGCCATAACTTTCGGACGTCCGCGAGGATCTCTGAATTAAAACGCGGATGTGAATCTTTTTGGGTGTTTTTAGGGTGTCAGGCCTTGATTACGGCACTTAGCCGTACCTATACAATACAGTACTCGTATGTGTATTGGCAACATTGATTTACATTATAATTATGAAAAAAAAATCGGGTAGGCAAACAAACAAGTTGCAAAAATTTTGGGTGTGTTTTTAATATTAAAATTAAAATACTATTTGCAATAATTAATTAAGTGTACATACATCAATGTGATATTAAGCACCTCACTGCCACCTGTAGCTGTTTTCACCACTCCAATCAAGCAAGGAACAATTTTTCTTAGTCACTCTACCAAGGTCAAATCTAACACTGAGTATAAAGTTCAAGATGGATCATTTATCACAACTGCAAAAGAGCATGAATGATATGAAGGAGCTGTTTGAGTCAAGAATGACAGCCTTTGAAAATATGTCTCCAGCCCAGGGGTCTGACTCGTCTATCACCACTGAGTTTCGCACTTTTAAATCACTCATATGGAGCGCAGTAGAGAGTCTGCAGGCACAGATGGGTCTTGTTCTCAAGACTCTTGAAGATCAGGAGATGAGGTCACGGTCTGCAATGTTACTGCTGCATGGAGTTCCAGAGTTGGAGCAGGAAAATGTGGCCAAGACGGTGACTAATGTGTGTAATGGGGATCTTCAAGCATCTGATATACAGCCGGAGTCTTTCATTTCGTGTCTTCGCCTTGGTAAGATACGCAGCTCATCTAAGCCTAGGCCAATATTACTAAAATTTTCTAGTCAGAAAGCTCGTGACGTTATTTGGTCTAGCAAGAAACGGCTTAAAGGCTCTGGGATGACACTCTCTGAGTTTCTTACAAATAACCGGCATGCTGTATTTGTGGAGGCTCGTAGGATTTACGGAGTCAAAGGAAGCTGGACGAGTGACGGGCGGATCGTTGTGTTGTGTCGGGATGGTATTCGTCGCCGAGTCTCAACTATGGCGGAGTTGCGGTCGTTGCCTACTCCAGCGTCAGGTCCTGGCCTCACTGCCGCCGCGGATCAGATCCAGGGAGCTCAGGCGTGGCCTGGTGTTACTCAGTCGGCGCCTGCGCTGCGAGTCCGTGCGCCACGACCGGCTGTCGTCAAGAAAAACCCTCCCGTGGCCCCTCAAAACAAAGCAAAGCAGTAGGCTGAGGTAGCTGTTGGGTGTCCTTGACTTTTTTTTTTTCATCATTTTGTACTTTCTTATTCTCTAAATTTTCTATCCTATTCTATGTTACCTTCATTTTAGTTTTTATTTACACTTATCAAACAAACGTCAAGTTACACGTTTGACGTTTTTGTAAAGTCACTCAAATGACGTTTTGGCGTTTGGTTTTTGCTTGGTACTGTACTAAGAGATGTATTTTTCCTACAATATTTCTTTTTTAGTTTCTTTTTAGTTAATGTCTAGTAGTAATTTCATGTTCCTCTTTTTAAAATGTATACACGAGTTTCTTTTAGACTTAGGTATATATAACTTTTCTTAGTTATTATATAGTGGTGTAACCAGCTGCTGGCGAGTAGATGAGGGTACTTGGCATTGAGGCTGCTTGCTCGCCTCTTGGTTAATGATATATATTTTTTGGTATATAGTGTTGCGTTATTGTTATATATTTATATATTATATTTATTATATTTTATGATAATTAGTATCTATAGATAGCCTATAATAGTACCTGTAATGTCCGATGTATTGAATATCAGCACGAACAGCGATTTTTTTCTCTTTGTCTTCATCGGGCTCCAGTCTTTATGATTCATTTAGCGATGACTCTGACATGCCTGATTTAGGTGATCGACTGAACTGCACCTTTGAGTCTTGTGGTAAAAACTTTAATGTGGCTCACATAAATGCGCAAAGCGTTCCGGCTCACTATACTGCGTTGCTTGCGTCCTTTACTTCTAAAAACCTTCACGCTATCCTTATTTCCGAAACTTGGCTCAAGCCCACTTTAGCTTCTACCCTCTATCAATTGCCCGGTTACCGCCTGTTCCGTAATGACAGGACCGGAACTAGGGATGGCGGATGTGGCACTGTCCGTGGTGGTGGTGTTGCCATATATCTGAGGGATGATTTAGTCTGTCAAGTAGCTGCTCAGTCTCCCACTGTCTACTCGAACTCACCTGAATTTATGTTTCTCGATATAACTCTTCATAGTGCTAAAGTCCTTCTGGGAGTTTTTTACAGCCCTTCTTCAAATGTAAACTACTTTGACAATTTAGAAGATACCCTTACTAATCTTAGTCCGCAATTTGATCATCTCATAATCATGGGTGACTTCAACACCTGCTTAATTAAAAATGATGTCCGCTCTAATAAGCTTCAAACTTTAACCTCTTCCTTAAATCTTAGTATATTACCTTCTGGCCCTACACATTTTCCGCATAACGGACCTCCATCTCTCCTAGACCTTATTGTGACGTCATCTCCAGATCTTGTTCCCTTTCACGGCCAATTCAACGCCGCTGCTTTTTCAAATCACGATCTCGTCTACGCTACTTTCAAAATTCGGCCTCCTAAACGGAGACATAAAGTTATCATGCGTCGGAATCTCCAGGGCATAAATATGCAGGCGTTTCATGAGCCGCTGGCCTAACATTGAGGCGCTCGGAGACATAGTCCTTGTACTTTCGGCTTTCAGCTCCACATTTTTATCTATTTTTGACGTGCACGCTCCCTTGAGGCCGATGAGGGTTAAACATTTTCCAGCTCCATGGCTTACGCCAGATATTAAAAGTCTCATGGCCAAAAGGGATCGGGCACGTGTCAGACTACGGCATGATCCATCGGAGGGAAGTCATCGAACCTACTTATTGTTGCGTAACCGCTGCAATAAGGTGTGTAGGGATGCCAGACGTAGATATATCCATGAGTCTATCGAAGATTGTCCCTCCTCCAAACTGTGGAAATTTCTAAAGTCGCTTGGGGTAGGCAAATCTCAACAATCTCCTTCTCACTCTCTAGATTTAAATGCTATTAATAGCCATTTTTCCACTCCCCCCGTAATTTTTAACCCTTCTGTCAAACAACTCACTCTATCTTATCTTTCTTCTGCCACACACCCCGACTCCTCTACTTTTGAGCTTGGTAATATTTCACCGCAAGAAACACTTGCCATTCTCAGGTCTATTAAAACGAAAGCTGTCGGTGAAGATGGCCTTGGCGTGGACATGCTCATGCTCGCGGCAGACTATTGCTCCCATCCTTTTCAGCATCATCAACTTATCTCTCTCATCTGGTACCTTTCCCTCAACGTGGAAATATGCCCACGTGATTCCACTTCCTAAATCCTCTAACCCATCCTCGTATGCTCAGTACCGCCCTATCTCCATTCTTCCAGTTCTTTCCAAAGTTATCGAGCATTTCGTGAATCGCCGTCTCCTATCCCATCTCAATAGGCATAACCTCCTTAACCCCTTCCAGTCAGGCTTCCGTCCCGGGCATAGCACTGTCACTGCCTTGGTTAAGGTCACCGATGACATTCGTCTTAATATCGAAAATAAAAAGCTCACAGTTCTTGTCCTACTGGATTTCAGCAGCGCTTTTAACACCGTTGACTTCGATATTCTTCTTGGAATTCTTATTACTCTTAACTTTTCTCCTTCTTCTCTTTCATGGTTTCGGTCTTACCTATCTGGGAGGCACCAGCGTGTCAGAGTTGATGATAAGTATTCTGAGTGGTGCGAACTCTCCGCTGGTGTTCCTCAGGGCGGGGTGCTTTCTCCTCTTCTTTTTTCAATATTTATTAACAGTATCTCCCAGTCACTTCGTTCTTCCTACCATTTGTATGCGGATGATTTGCAAATATATTCTTCTGCCGGTTTTGATGATTTCCCTTCCTTGGTGGAGCAGATTAACAGCGATCTTGAATCGATACGATGCTGGGCTGAGAGATTCGGTCTACAAGTGAATGCCAAGAAATCGCAGGCTATTGTTCTTGGTAGCCCACACTTTATTACTAGACTGTCTGAGACCGTGGTACCTAATGTTCGCTATGATGGGATTCCAATCCCCTTCTCCTCGACAGTCAAAAACTTAGGTGTTACTATGGACCAGACTTTGTCCTGGTCAGCTCACATCAGTACAATAAGTCGCAAACTCTTTGCGTCACTCCACTCCCTGAGGCGCCTGCAGAATTTCCTGCCTTTCCCGACAAAACTGACACTTGCGCGTTCCTTATTACTCCCGCTTCTAGATTACGGCGATATAGCGTTCTTGGACTTAAAAGAGGAGCTACTTGACAGACTAGAGCGTCTGCAGAACGTTTGTATCCGGTACGTTTTTGGGCTGAGAAAGTTCGATCACGTGTCGATGTTTCGTACGCAGCTGAAATGGCTTCCTATCCGCCGCCGTAGAGATTTACATGTACTTTCACTCCTTTTTAATGTCCTCTTCCTTCCTTCTTCCCCTCCCTATCTTTCTGAAAGATTCAACTATCTGGCCTGCGGCAGCGGTCATCGCCTGCGTTCCAGCGCCAATCTTTCCCTTGCGGTTCCGTGTAATAAAACACGTTTCTATGCCAAATCCTTCACAGTCCGTGGTGTCCAACTGTGGAATGAACTTCCGTTGTCCTTAAGGCAGTCCCCTTCTGTAGTCTCTCTAAAGAGGAATTTAAAAACTTTGTGGCTGAATGAGTCGTGAAGTCAGGTTCCTATAATGATTAGAGTTCTTATTTATATATTTATGTAGGTATATATGTATATGTATGTATATATGTATATATGTGTGTATTATACATGTACGTTTATATTAGTTTGTGTACTTGCTAATTTGTTTAAAATTAATTAATTAATTTATAAGTATTATCATTTCTTTTTACTTTTTGTGCAAACTTGTATGTGTCCAACCCCATGCATTGTCCTTACTCATTTGCTTCAGGGTTAGCTGGAAGAGATCCCATTTAGGGATAAGTTCGCCTTTGTACATTAATTTTGTATTATAATTGTAATATTTATATTTTTGTGCAATAAAGAGTTTACATACATACATACAATTATTGTTGTAAGTTTTAACGCTGGCAACTTCGGCTTGTCTCTTCCTTCTCAAGTGAAAATAAATAGTATCAACCCCAGCCAGCAGTTTAAGTGAATACCAACTATTCCTACTAGTGGTCCTCCGAGCCGTACATATTTTCTAACACTTTTCAAGTTTTGAGGCCCGTTCCTTGTTCTATAATGAACAATTAAACACCTTCAGTTTTGTACACAATATGGAGCCCCATATATTAATTAAGTTTGGGGAAATTCACGCACTACAGTTCTGTGGGCATTATAACTACCTATTCACACCGAAACCGCTCGCTGCGTCGCTGAGCGTTGTACGCGGCGGGCCATTACCTCATCATACGTTATGCACGAGCCGCCTGTCGTGACACGTTCATTTACGCAGTACATAGGGCACGGATTTGAATCGGTGATTTATTATCTGTAAATTTACTTCCTTAATTTTCTTTCATGTTTTCATTATTCATTGAGATAATGCACCGACTTCTATAATGCTTAACGCCCTATTTTAATATATATTTATAGAACAGTTCTCTACCCCACAAAAATGTGACACGCGTGCAAACCATATCCAAAAACTGTAACCTTTTTGTTAGGATAATCGAAGAAATTTAAAGATTTTCTCGGATGAGTTCCAAAATAGATACACTGACAGACTCACGTCCGCATTTAATGATGTTAGTGGTAGGTAATTGTTATTTGACCATTCTCGAATTTGATTTGACAGATGGCTTATGATCGTCATGTAATGTATTTTCCTTTTGTTTTATGAAGCCAAAACCAGGGAGAAAGGCAAAGACTGGAGGGTAAAGACTACCATATACCTGATATACCATACATATACGAGTATATGTGTGTGTAGAAGTCCCGCGCTAATCGATACACATGTAATTCTGTCCTCGTACGTATATACATACATACTTATGTATTTATAAGCGCGACGTAACCTGCGTTACCAATTTATACTGTTCGAGTGCACTGCGTGTTTCCACTACGCTGGGTCCCGTCATTTTGGCAAGCCGCTCACCCATTCACTCATTCACTCAACCCGTTCATCCAGGCACTCGCTCATTCACTTCACGGTTCATTGAATGGCGTTAGCCAACTGACTGCAACTTTGGAAACTAGTACGAGATAATATTACTTGAATATTGAACAGTGTGTAAGGTATTAAGGCCCAGGCAGTCACTGACTGATTAAAGCACGAGTATTTGGGCCAGCAATACGACTACGATTATGCGAACGTTTAATACATACTGTTTGGTGTGTGTTTTCGTAATATACATAAAATGCCAATAGCACATGTATCAAATTATCATTTCAGTGTTTTTATCTGTCTATATCTGAGGTAGATTAAAGACTTACTGCCCTACCCCAGATGTTTGGGTATCATGAAGATTGAAAACTCATTCGTGGAAACCTTTTTTATCTTACATCCGATTTCAACTTTAACTAAACATAAATTAGGTACCACCTGATCTTAAGAGCACTGCTCTTATTTCATTGAAGCAGAATTCTATAAAAACTTGGACTAGGTACTTGTAACGTTCCGAACTCGGACAATAAATCCTCGGCATTCTTTGTGCTGGATCGTCCTTTTGTGTCGTCGGACAATGCGAACAAAACCGACGGGCACCAACTATATAAGCGGACAAGGTCGAAATGCCAAGGTCGCACCAATTTAAAATTGTAAAAGTTGTAATAGGACACGATCTATTTCTTATTGTTTAAAATAAAAACGATTAAAGCATATACTTCGATATTAATATTTTATAACTCGGGTGGTTAGTAAATAGTATAACTCGCTTTACATGTTCTAGTAACAAAACACGGGCTTATTCCAGTCATATTCCCTTGTAACTGATCGTATAGGGCAAAGCGCATTATAATAATTATAATATCAAGGGGTCAAACCGGGTAAGTGATCATGATCACCATAGGGAGCTCACAATAGCGACTGTCGTCTTGAGTTGGATTTTAGCAAACAAAAAAAAAGCTGTTAAATTCTCATGATTAAAAAAAAGAAAGAAAAGTATTTAAACTGCCATTATAAAACAACACCCCCTTTGTTTTTTTCTTGAATTATATTATCCTAAGTAACCTCATAACTAATGTTGGACTACGGTAGTGCATGCAATGTTTTGTCTAGTTTAGCCAAAGAAACCACAAATGTCTTTGCGGCCGTCGCGATAAATAGTTGGCTGCTAGTTGATATGTCACATGCACAGTAGTTCTAAGGTCTGAGCAAGTATCCGCAGCGAATTCAGTTCATGCAGTTTGTGCCCTCGTCTTCCTTAAAACTTTTAAAACGAAAACAAACAACCCATAAATTAAACGAACAGAACTTTATCTCCCACCGTTTCGTTCCAACTTTTACACTAAACAAACCAAACCGACCAAGTTTTTAAGTCACGACATTAAGTCGCATCGAGTTTCCGAAACAAAAAGTCTCGGAATTAAATGCAACTTTCTACTTTCCCGCGGAGGGCGCCAAGGAACCTCTCAAAAGACCGTGTTTGTTTATCGTGTCTGCATCGGTCAGTCTGGTGGTCTAATTTTTAGTTTTGTAGACCTCAGGTGTTTTTTTACACTAAATTGTAGAACTAGAGCATGTTCATACACGTAAGTACAATAAGTTTTACGCTACCGCCTATTTCTTTCCGTTAAGGGTCGATTTTCCCTGAAATTTAACTTAACGGTTTAAATGTGCCCAGGGCCTCTATTCAACTGCGTTATAAAGATATCGTTTTTGACCTGTTTCCGTATTGTCAACGTTTTGATAACTCTTAATATGTCATTTACAATAATGGCGACTGTGACATAAACGATTCTTAAACGTGTCAAACACGATATCGTTTTAACGCACCTGAATAGAGGCCCTGTACATCAGTCAGTCACTTACGAAAGAGATTTTAAGAATTGCGTACGGGGGACGGGGGTACTAGACATGCTATAGCTATTTCAAAAGTATTTTTCATCACACGTGCTCTCAAAGGGTGTTATTACACGCCGATGTATATAGTAATTATAGCCGATTAAGCTCCCGCGGGAGTTATAGATTTTATATGTTAGGAAGTTATGAGTTTAGTTTTTAAATAAAGAACCCACTGTCGGACGTCATTTCAGACTATGGAGGTTTAAAATCAGCCAAGGTTTATTTCCTATCTTCAAAACTTGGCTACATACCAATTTTACTGTATATACTCGTAAAACTTATACGGTACATTTAACTGCATTATATTTTTATTTTGCTATTTCAGAGACATTTTAATATTTTTTATTAAATTTCGTTTTGAAAAGCGGTACTTTCTGGCAGTATAGCCTGCTAAGTTTAAAAACTAAACGCAGTAAAAAAAGTTGTCAATTTGTTTAAGCGAGTCGATTGACATTTTTTAATATTTTTGTTTTTCTTATTAGCCTTATATTTCTTTGTTGCAAAACATTGTGTGTATCGCGGAATTCGCGGATAGTAAGGGTACAAACTTACTCCCCTTGGTGCACAATAAGCGCGTCGTACTAGGCGCCAGTAAAGTTTTATTTAACTCTTGAACTTACTCATACACATATTCTTACACAGATACCAAAAACAGTATTCAATTACATACTTTTAAATTTTAATTTTGCATTTAATAATATTCAGTTAACGACTAATAAAAATAAATTAAAACAAACCGAACCCCTCCATCGAACTCCCGTGAGGCACATACTCTTCAAAGGTCTCTCTCTCCTGTGTACTGGGCCTTTATTCCACTTTGGCTTAGCCCACCTTGATTTCATACGAATATATGAATACGACATTGTCCGAGCAAGATGGTCTAAGCAAGCTGTTCGTGTGACCCAACGTGGGGACTTGCGTGCCTCGAGGAAATATGTCCCCTCCGAGTAATGTAGTCTTGTCCGTATTAAATAAACGCACCGGGCGGCCGCGGCGAGTCCCGGCAGATCGCCGGATAAGCAAACCCGGGATCCATTCTTATGACCATTTAGTAGCTGATAATGGGCTCGCTGTGTTCTTTGGGTTTACAACTGAAAGTTTGTTGATGGAATGCGTAATGGAAAAGTTTTTGGAACAACGTTAACGATAACGATAATATTATCTTATTGTTTCTGTTTTAGAACAACAAAGTATTTACATAACATCGTAACATGATGGTAATTGCTTGTTGAATATGCGTATTTTACCTATTTTCGCTGTAGGTAATGACCTAAAACCAAGTTTTCTTTTCTTTTTACCCAACTGCCGAAGGAGGAAGGTAATTTTTTGACCTGTATGTACGTGTGTGTCTCTTTGTTCCCTTGTATACGCTGAACTGACGACACGATTTCGACGAGCTAGGTTTCGTTACATTCGTCTTCAGAGTCGCGGGTGTTAAAAAATACATTTTTTCGTGATAAATAATATTATACTGACGACACTACCCAAACAGCAGTTTTTTTTTTTTCATTTGATATTTTTATTGCAGTCTGGTTGTTTTGTTTGAAACAAGTTTATTTCATATCTTTATAACAATGTAAATACCTAATCACTCAATCAGAATTTTTTTTTTTCTATCCCAAGTGCGATGTAATCCATACAATATTATAAGTAATCGCGGAAGTATCTCTGATTGTTTCTTAACTACGCTTTCACAGCTGAACCGATTTTAATGAAATTTGGTGCGGTGATAGTTCGAGCATAGAATACTTTATATCCCGGAAAATTAATGAATAGTTCCTGAGGAAAAAGCTATAAACTATGTTTACGTGGACAGAGTGAGCTTAAAGAAGCCCCATGTCCGTTAGCTTAACTAGCTAGTATTAAACCTTACATTGTCGAGGCGACGTGCGGCACCAAGTCGGCCGTAAACGGGAGCTCATCGCTTACACCATGTCGCCGTTCCAGCTTTACTGCTCGTAACACAGCGGCAGTATTACTGCAGTGCTTACTGCTGGATACTACGACAAGCTTACAGACAATGTTCTGCGAATTATTCATCGGAAAACAGGATCATCCTGGTTCAGGCAGATGTGTAATAATGTAAGATATATAAAAAGCCGCATATAAACAAAATGTATAAAGAAATAGCCGGACAATCTTGCACAAGTTGATCGTCTCGAAATAAACGCACGGCTTGGAGTGTGGGCGTTAGACAACGATATGTTGAAATAAATATATACATATAATACATCCATAAATACTCCGCTCATCTTACACATATTTTGCTTGACTGTGAATCGATCCCGTAGGCTCGGGCCACCACCAGCTAGGTCACCCGCGTTATCATCATACAGCTTTTATTGTGGCGACCTAGCGACATCTAGTGACAACTTGTAACAAAACAACTCGCCAGCGCCACCAGCGTCAGACAGCGCAACTAAATCTTACAGTGCGCTACAGTGCGCTACATCGCGCTAACGAAGTTTCTTCAGTCGGTTGACTTATATACCACTTCCAACTTCATTCAAATGGACTTCGGTCCCCAGGCATAACACCCGCCTGGAGAGAGATCTCTCTCTTGTCCTCTCTTACTACATTATCAATAAAGCATATTCTTTTTATTTATTACTCGAACATTTCTAATTATATTTTTCGTGTTTTACGTCGATGAACATATAAATCTTAAATTAGGATTGGGTTGGGGGACTCCAAGTCTCGAACTCTATCACATGAGAGTTTAAGTGATGAAGCTAGTCAGCGACAGGCTTCTAGTAGTACTCAGATACTTAAAAAAGTCATGGGACGATCTCATACAAATTGAGCTAATCATAAACTAAGATCTAGGCTTCTTATAATGGGTATAAGGAAATAAATACTTAGTTAACATCTTAGGGACGTATTATTAAACTCATGTTGACTGAGACGCGCGTCTCAAGATATGTCACAGTAAACGTCAAACCATAAAACTCTCATTTTTGACGCATCTTGAGAAGAGATTTACAGTCGAGATCAGTTTATTAATACGCCTCTAAGACTCGCGAACAAAAACTCGCGCTGAACTCACAAATATTTTCTTTAGTGGGACTGTTAGCTTCGGAGGCAGGCTATAGGTACATTCCTTAACTGCGCGCACTCATACTGGTTTACATACTCGTACATACATAACATCACGCTTTCATTCCCAGAGTGGGGTAGGCAGAATCAATCGTTCTAAAATGACTTGTTGATAATTCTGTTACCACATTTTGCACAATCAGGCCAAGAAGTTTACTAGTGTATTAGTGACAGGTTGCAAGCCCATCGCCTAACAGTACTACAAGCCCTTATTCCCTTAGTCGCTTCTTACGACATCCTCGGGAAGACATGGAGTGGCACTATTCTAACCCGGCAACCACACGGCGTAACCACAACACTGGTGTACTGCAGGAAAATCGTGTAGGTTTAAAGATGACCTCGAATACTTCCTAAAAACATTGCCTTATTTTCCCAAACCTCCGCACCTCTCTTTAGTTACATGAGTGTTTCGCGATATGAGAAACATCCGCTATTACACCGGCGGCTATTCACTTTGATTTCGCTCGGCGGTGGGCGGCGACGGGATGACATGGGAAATGAGACGCCGGCGCAGGGATTAACTGACGCGACGGCGCTCGCCAGTGCTGGACATGCACCTCGTCGCCAAACAGCTAGTCAGGGCGTGTGTGCAACTGCACCATATTTGGGATCGATTTCCGTTTCTGTTTTGTCTCTCTCCAACTACCTGGAAGTCATATATGAAGTCAAATTCAAATTATTTGTGGCGTATCCTATTACAAAAAACAGGTCCTAGCTATACAAATATATAAAGCTAAAGAGTTTGATTTAGATGAAATTTGGTACGGAGATAACTAAGGTCCCGGGAAAGGGCATAGGACACTTTTTATACCGGAAAATTACTATCAAATTGTGATTCAATAGGGTCGTCTACATACACATAGGGGGAGTAGCCGAAAACTAATTCTACGCGTACGAAGCCGCGGGCGTCTTCTAGTTATAAATATAATTTCACTTAATTTGCTTACGACTGCTATTGTTTCTTCTATTATGATGCTTACTTTCAAATAACAAAAATAAGAAAATAGTAGACAAAACTACCGTATCATGATAATGACTGCTATCATGTTCCTCGTAATCACGGATTAAGTCAGCTCCCGTAAATGGCAGCGAGGAGGCAACGAGGGTTTAATAGGATCAGGGATCGGTGTCACCCGCGCGACCGCGCTAACTCCGGCCACTAGCGGCGCCGGGAACTAGTGGGTGATAGTTCGGGAAGATGCGGGACACGGGAGAGGTGCTTCAACACGGACGGGTATTGTCTGATAATAACGTCACGCTTTCACTCCCAGAGTGGGGTGGGCAGAGCTACAGAATACCAACAACTCTAAACTTGTTGATAATTATGTAACCACATTTTGCACAATCAGGCTAATGTGTTTACCAGTGTATTAGTGATAATATTGGGACAAAAGTTATTTTATTAGTGGTGCACTATAATAGACCTTGTAGCAAATCTTGGAAGAGGCCAGCAGGCGCCGTCGGCTGAAATTATGAT
This sequence comes from Acleris holmiana, assembly GCA_949316455.1. NCBI lineage: Eukaryota > Metazoa > Arthropoda > Insecta > Lepidoptera > Tortricidae > Acleris > Acleris holmiana. Next base: position 145,818 of record OX438781.1, read on the forward strand.
GCTAAACAGAATAAACCAAAAGCTTTTTCTCATGACTTAATTTTCGGGGATGTGTAATCCTAATTGTAGTGTCCTGTCTGTCACTGTTACTCCAGCGTTCACCACCACTCTCACTGTCCTGCGCCACGCTCAGACATCGACTGAATCACGGACAGTGATTTTTGCGCTGGGAACAACAACAATCATGGATGTATTGTAACAGAGATTGTCACTACACTAGTTTATGCGATGCTGAATGTATGACTTCGTAAAGTCAACTCTATATCAACGGACGAACCTCCATTAATTAGGAAAACTGGGAATGTTTTTTAAGCCGTCGGAATGTATTTAGGGTTATTATTTTAACATGTGGTAGAAGCACTATAATCATAAACAATAACAATAAACGGTTTACCTACTCACATATTAGTCAGGTAACGGGCCGACATGTTTCTAATATGTGAGTAAATCGTTTAGTATTCATTTTGCTTATAATAATTATACCTACTACCTAACCTACCTAATGATAAATTGCATTCTCTACCACACAAAAATATTAATATTGACTCACACTAGTTAACATTTTGTAATCACTATAATCATGTTGTGTTTTGTTCGTTGCAGATTGGAGCGCGCGCGGCTCGTCGCGACGGCGCTCGGCGCAGGCGCCCGCGCAGTCGCCGGCCGTGCTGCTCGCGCACTTCGACACCACCGTGTCGCAGGTACCTCTTTCTCACATTATACCCTCAGCGGTGCAAGATCTTGTGCAGCGACCGACCGGATCGCGACCACATCTTTACCTTAACATATCGCCAAGCAGCGGTGTTCGCTGTGTTCCGGTGTAGGAATAAGACAGCTGGTGAAATAACTAACATATAGAGGCATTCTAACTCAGTCCTTAGAGTTCGCAACGCATCTGTAATATTGAAAACAATCTCGTCTTGAGAATGCAAATGTCTATTGGCCACTGACCCCACTTACCATCACTGGCCTTTGAGCTCGTTTGCCTTCTCCTTGCCTCGAAACAATCACTACGTCTACCCTACAAACACTCGTACTGTTTCCAAATTCCCGTAAAACCAATTCGAAGACACTGTCGGCCATAAAACCTTCTTTCTACTGCGGATCTCTTTTATTTCCGATTCAATGTCGCAGGAAACCCTGAGCGAAGTCCTTTCCATTACTCTTGGGGCTATGACTGACCTTGAACTTTTCTGGTGTCACACGACCGAGCTTTGAAGAGGGCCGTGATCATTCTTTTGACTGATACAATTCTACAATAAAAAATGTTGGTTGCTTTGTTTAGCATATTCTTTTGGCAACAAATGTGGTGAAATTAAAACGTAAAAACCGATTATTCACAGGATGCGAAGACGATGTCAAATATAGTCGGGTTAAAGCCATTAACTGTGTAGGTAATTTATTCGCCGTCAATATCGACCAATTTTTTATGAGAATCATTATTTGAAACGGAACATCTAATATCGCACGAACGGGTTTAGACTGGCATGGTACGGCTAAGCTAAGCAACGTCTCCGGTTGTAAAAGTTTCTTATGGGAAATTCTCGCTAACTTCTCAATATTGTAATATTAGTGCTCTTAAATATCTCCGAGAGTATTTTGCAAAGGTCTTAAGGTTCAACGTCCATGTTTACACTGACGATATCAGACTAGCGGTATTACATATAGGGCATAATATCGCACTGTCGATCGAATATCAAATGGATGGTATTCTTCAAAAGCAATACTGCAAGGTTCTCAGTATGGCAGGCACACTTTTATTTAGCGTCCATTTCCTCCCCAACTCAGCCCCCAAATACCTTATTTTTTCGTACCTCCTCGCGCCACAGGTGACCCCTCATCGGCAGGCCCCGCACGCCCCGCGCGCCCCGCAAGTCCCGCACGCCCCGCACGCCCCTCGCGCCCCCGGCACGTTGGTAGGCGCCCCACGTACCAGTGCGAGTGAAAGACACCCGGCAGAATCAATTAGAAAAGTGTCCCGGGCCTAGGACAGGGGGAGATAAAAGGGCTGCTTAGGATCCGACTAGGCTGTTAGGAAATTAGGCGATTAGATATTTTTGTGGGCGGTTTAATTTCTATAGACGATTTACTGTCATCCACTTGAAATGAGCATTCTGAAGTTGAATCATAAGAAAAACAATCTGAAGTGAGTTTAGTCCAAATGTAATTATGCTTATAATAATTAAGTTATGGAAATGCATTTCAATGAATCCCGATTGGAAATTTGTCCATTATAATTTTGTGAATTGAGTCTTATATGAATCAATTAACTCGGATTGAATATATATTCCTGGTAGAACTTAGTTACGATTGATCATATTTTTAAATGTACATAACTACAAACGGACATAGTTCTTTCGACCTCTATCTAATTTGCATTTTTTTATTGGAACTTGATTGTATTTTAGACGTTATTATTGTTACGGTTGGTAATGTATTTATACTTAGAGCCCAACGTCTAAATTAGGTAGGTAATAATGCCTCCCTTTAGTACTTTAATAACAGTGGCTACATTCCGCTTACTAAGGAATTATAATATGTAGAACAGTTCTTTCTTTGTAACAAAGTTTTCGCGTCAGCAAAGTGTCCTTCCTTTATTGCGGATTCCTAGCGCTCCATCGTTTTCTCGAGCCCTTAGGAAAATATCAAATTTTATGAACGTTATAACCGGCCAGAGGAATAAAAAGCAGGTATTGCCAAAACGGCTCAAGGATTACTTTTCCCATTAGGAACGGTTTTATGTGCGTTGTTATAGGCTTTTTGTTTTACGCTTACAGCTTCGCAAATGATGCCGTTAAATACTTTGAAAATGTATTTACCCAAGGTTTTTGTGAGCCAATAAGCCTTCGATAACGGCTTCAGTAGCATCATTGTAATCAGCTTATTATCATCATTTTAATTATTTAAAAACCTCAATTAACTATGTACAAAATAAAATCAGGGCTTGTAAAAACGATGTTTATTCTGAAGCGGTTTATTTGCGAGTCCATGTAGCAGTGGCGACTGTCCGACCCTTTTCCAGGTTGGCAGACAGAACTAGTGACCTGTATCGCCCTTCGTAAGGTGTGAGGGACCCCGATTTAATTGAGTCGTTAATGAAGCGTCCTGAATGGGATTTGTTCGGGAATGAGCACTCTGACAACACCATTGTTACCTTTAAAATACGGTTTAATGTCGCCTGAGATCTTTCACTCGCCCAACTGCGCATCAGTGGGTGAATGTGACGCGATATTAAGTCAAAATATGTCGTAGTTGTGCTTGAAATTTTGTAGCTTCTGCGGACTTGACCTCAAACAAATATACGATGGACTGTTATATTCTATGGTAGCACGTGTGCACGACCTCTTTGTGAGTGGGTCACATTGTTAGCGAGTGCACATATGCGAGCGGGTGCAAAGTCGTGTCGTGACCGTGTACAAACTTTACGTCGCTTGGCTAGGATAACACATCTGCCACTCTCGTACTGACAAACTGGCCAGAAAGTGACAGATGCGTTATCCACGTTTATCCACATCAATAAAGGCGACCATGCTACTGGCCCTGGAGATGTTTCGAGTTTACAGCAGATTTGATAAAATATAATAGAGTTCTATGATATGATGATGATGGTGATGATGAAAGTGTTTGCGCGAGCTAGCTTAGGTAGCGTATTTTTCAAATCCTGTATTAGAAGATCGTCAAGGCGCAACAGATGCCTAATGGACAAATTGGCGGGAAACCGGAGCAGTTGGCGAATTACTCCACTGATTAGAGAATGTGGCTCTTAAAGGCATATACAGAGATTAATATCAGATCGATTACATGTATTTGTTCGTGTATTACATATTGCGGCTATATCTGCCAAAACAAAGACCTATTAGCTTATTGAACAGATTCCAAAACTAATAACGTGAGTCAGTAACCCGGCAATTCCGTCATTTCACAGATCGATACTCCCGAATTGATTCGGCAGTCGGTTTGCTTGCTTATCCGCTTTGTAGACATTACGTATATCTACACCCGATTCAACTGTCAGGAATGTTATGCCTACACTAGAGGCATTCGATCAACGTTCTCGACCACCGAAATCAAAGAGATATAGGATTGAGGTAAACTACAGTCCGGTAGCGTCGAACGTCATAGATCAATTCCATACATTTTGTCAGATTTTAAAAAATAGCTATCGTAGAATGCAACTTCTCTAGGCTCACTGGTACTTAATTGATAAGCGATATTGTTTTAAACTAGTAGTAAAGGAGCCCAGAGCATGGACTCTCTCTTTCTTCTTATTTTAAACTCTCTGTTTGACGTAGTTTTCGCTACGAAACGGAAACACGCTGGAATCTTTTACAAGCGTATCGCACGTGCTTGCGAATGTGATAAGAGCTCTTGTCGGTGCCGCTTTAGTGATGCAATATCCTCCACTTCTCTATCCATTTCCATTTTCTTTTACTGGACTGCCTTTCTCCAGAATTTCAATAATATCCGTTAAGCTATTCATCCCAAATTTTCCTATTAACCTTTTGAACGCCAAAGCTGGCAAAGCACGTCATCGGACGCCGAAAGCTCCATAAATTTTGTATCTGCGCTGTTGCGGCATATGACATCGTTGGCGTCTTGGGCATGTAAAGTTGCACCCGCCCGTGGCATTCACAAGGGTAAAAATGTTTATGATGTTTTTACGCTACAAATTAATTAAATGTACCGTGAGGTGATTGTTTATCAAACATGTTAAGCAATATAACTTTTGTATTTATTTCTCCATACTTGTGCCAATGTTCACTCTTATCATTCATTCGGAATAGAGTCGAGACCTGCGGCCCCGCAGTAAAGGCCGCACGCACGGGCCTATAAAATAAAATAAAGGTATCAAGTTGGGGCCGAACCCAGGCCGCTACAAACGACCACCGTTCCGGAAACGGCGCCTCCCACTTATATTTCTTTGGTAATATTCTTGGAGGAGAATCATACGGGATTGTATTCAGGACCGAAATGGCGAGTTCAGCTTCAAATGGTTCAACGACTGCAATTAAAGCATGACGACTTATTAATATAAAAGGAAATAAAAGGCCATCAGCAAAGTACCTGGAACTAAAAGCAAAAGTATCAAGCCACCACACAATGACTAGCTTACTTACTTTTACCCCTTTAGGGGTCAATATTCGGAATCTCTCTCAACTCTGTACTACGTATAATCTACCATACACAATATAAGAAGTAGATCTGAGTATTTTTTATGGCAAGGAGAAAAATTATAAATCGAGACCCGTAGAACGAGACCCATAGAATATTAATTCAAGACTAATACGACTTCAAATGCGTTTCCAACCCAAAACTCAAATGTATGTCCCACCCGTGTGTCCCGCCTGTGTGTACCGCCCGTGTGTCCAGCACGTGTGTTCCGCTCGTATGTCCCACCTGAGTGTCCCACCCGTATGTCCTGCCCGTGTCTCCCGCCTGTGTGTACCGCCCGTGTGTACCGCCCGTGTGTCCCGCCCGTGTGTCTCGCCGGGCTGTAAATCAGTGTTCGGCGTGCGCCGGACCCGCGCCGTTTGGAAGTCACGGAATGGGATGACTTTGGGCGGTGCGCGGCCTTTCCGAGTATTGAAAAGAATAGGCTGAACGGCTAGCACCTCTTGTATTTTCTAACTCGTTCAGTGTGTCTCTATCGTTACAGACTTGTAAAAAAAGGATTTTAAGGCCTTTACACATTGACTTCCCTTATTGAATTTGTATTGTGTTCGACTCAGACGTCTTGACTGTCAAGTTCGTAAGAATTATTATAACGTTGACAATACGATCACAATACGTGTAGAATATATTTTACATTGCATCTGCACCTTTTTATTAACTTGACACTAATGACGGCCGTGTCGCAAACAGTACAAATGCAATAAGGGTTAAAGACAATGCAGAAAGGAGCCCCTGAGGGGCCCTAGTATACATTGTTTTTAATACGCTCCATTACTTTCAACGGTGGCATTGTTTACAATACGTTAACAATAGGGAAAAAGACAAAGTATAATAAGACCCTTGAGCGTCAAATCAGTCGCGGACATCTTGTTGTAGCCGTCCAGAACCACTTGTGGATTACAAAATACACGCAATACGTCTATTTTATTCGGCTTTGTTTATTTGTTTGTTATTGCGTTCCCGAAAACGGCTAACGTTGTCAGATGTTTTAACTTGTTTATTTGATACATCCCACGAATCTGCTTAGTATTCCGTACACGAACTCCTTTCGTTTTCTATTAATAAACATTCATTGCGCCGTGGCCACGGCGTTTCGCGGAAGCTACAAGCGACGAGCGGCAACGGCAGTAAACAAATGCATCATGAAGAATGCCACGAGTGGCCGCGGCGGTGATGAGGACTTCTCTATGCATTTGTTTTAGCCGCCTACTGCTTACCGCTGCCGCGCAAACACACGTCAGACTATTGTTCGGACTTTTAACCTTTTCGGTTAGAGTTTTTGCGTTGGGTTAGGATTTTTTGGGTTGAGGTTCGGGGTTGATTGTTGGGTTTCTTGCGGCGCTTCTTGTCAGTGGTCTACTGTAGGAAAGATGATATACGAGTAATAATGATACTGGTGATCTGTGCACGTAATAGGTGGAGTATATTAACTTGAACTCGCGTCAATATCAACATTGAGTTACCAATACTCTGCCTATATCGATCATCAGTGATGAAGGTTGTTATAATGCTAAAATGATGATGGTGATTGTAACAGTGCTGGTTTGTTTGTGCCAGATCCGCGAGTGGGTGGCGTGCGAGGAGGAGATGCTGCGCGCGCAGGCGGTGGCCGTGGGCGACGTCGACGACATCCTGCACCAGCTCGACAAGCAGAAGGTAAGATAGTTTACCCGTGCACTCGACACTGTTACCCGTGTATTGATTACTTTTGCCCGTGTACACGTATTTGTTACTCGCGCACCTAACATTTATCCTTTATTATTTATATTGGAAAACATTATTTAAATACATTTCATTGCAAACGAAAACAAATTTTGAGTATTTATGTTATGATGTATTCTAATTCACGATATTCTACCACTCTACAGTCGTTGCACGGTTTCCGAAAATGCACGTACAATTATATGTTGCGGTGCATCTTAAATTAAAAACATTATTTAACTCATTAGTAATAGCATCTCATTAGCACTATATTGTACCGTACAATCGGTACATCGACAGGAATGCACAAAAAAAGAGCAAATTTTACCTATAAGCGTACGCTGGTGGAGTATACCAGTATTTGGTCACGTGCACACCGTAAACATAGGTATTGTCTCCGTGTATCCCATTTCTTTCATTTGGCATCATGTATTTTGTATCGCTCAAAAGGAAATTCTAAACGAATAAAGTACCTAGTTGTCAACTTTGTTGAGAGCGGCTGAATAAAAAATGGTTTCCGAAAGTTAAGTTGGAAACTTGACAAAAGGGCAGCGTTGAACGCGTGCCCGCCGGGAATCGAACCTTTCCAGAATCTGCTAAAACTGATGAAAAACTGAGCTATAGAAGTTTTCTCTACGGCCATTCTCAGAGTCGAGTGTTCTCTGCCTAATTACCATAGGCATTTTTTTTCTCGTTGTTTTGTGAAAATAACTTTTGAATATGAACAAGTGTAAGCTAATTAAACAATGTATCAAAATGGCATTAGAATAAATACAGTGGTTTTTGAGTTATTGAGATTCAAATTTTGTATGGACACGGTAATTAGAAAAAAATATTTAACATGGCTACGGTAATTAGAAAAGGCAAGTGTTTGAAGTAAGACTAATAAAACTAGGTACTATTACATTAAAGAACTACTCGAATATTTATATGAATACTTTTCCTTTTCTTTTAATGAGCTTATATCGACGTTGAAATAAAATACTATTTATTTTATAATCAAACTATTTATTTCAAAAACATTTGAAGAGCACTTTTGCCTTCAAATATCAACAAAAAATATTTTTTTATCAAAATAACAATTACAATCTTTTTCTTATTTTAATGTAGGCAGAAATAAAAGTCATACTACAAATCTAGAGATTTTTGTCTTACTTATTGTAAGACAAAAATCTAAAAAAAATGCAAAACAATCGAAATTCGCACACTTCTTGTACCTAACAATTAAAATGGAATGGAATGGAAACTGGCAACAACTTTTTGTCTCTTTTTCTCTTCTCATATCTTTCTTTTTCCTTTTCTTTCGCTCGCTGATACAAAATAGGGTCATTTTTAATACGTTCCCGCCGCTGACGTGCCAAAAGTCTTTTTTTCTCTAAAATTTCCTCCTTGGTCTTCTTTGGTTTTCCCATTCTGTAAAAAAGTGCATAAATATGATACCTACTTAATTAATTTGATAATGTAGTCGATTAGTCTTCAAACCTGGGGCCTTGCAAAGCTTGTAACTTGTATTACAAGCGGAAATTTCTTTCCAACAATATGAATTAAAACGAAACTTCCGCTTGTTAGACAAGTGGAAGTTTAGTTAGTTATAACAAGCTTTTGTGAAATGGGCCCCTAGTGTAAATTATGTTGAAACTCTATAAATTTCGTGACTCTGTTTATAAAATTGAAAACATTTGAATATTTCCATACTACGGTAATTAGAAAATAACCGGTAATTAGAACTACGGTACTTAGAAAACAAAACAATTTATTAAAAATATCAAAAAATATAAGCGATTGAAACTATTGGAAAATCGTAATATACAAAGGCTTCACATCTCTTTCGGTTCACTAAGTATTAGAATATTTCCATAAGAAATCGAATTTATAAGTAAAGGAACGGGAATTAGAAAATTTGAAAACCAAAGCTACGGTAATTAGGTACTTACGTGCTGAGACGTTCGCACTGTCCGATTGCCACGGCACAACTGACAGGTCGCGACTCATGCACTAGTGATGTCCGAATACTTCGTTGTGTAGGGATGAGCACTTCGAAAGTGAATGGCGATGGCAATTATACATTCGGGCCGGACAGGGGCATAAATCATGATAAATTTTGTTTTTTTTTTTATCTGATAACACAGGTAGTGTTTCGGTCTCTCAAGATTTTGAATGGCGTAGCTTGAACTTATTCCTGACTAAAATGAGGAGCAAATTTAAAGACAAAGGTAGCGTGCGGACAGGCTATGGTAATTGGCGAACGAGGGTTCAAAAAATAAAATAATTAGTAATAAATAAATAATAAAGTTAAAATGTTTATTCTACTTATAGATAAAAACATGAAGTATACAATAAAAATATTGCACTAACGTCTGAACGTATTTAGGTATTATTAATGAGCCGGACACGCAAAATTTTGCATTTTTGAGAATGGCCGTCTAAGCTTGTAGGTAAGTACTCTATACAAATTGACATAAAGAAAATACTCATATGTACAAAGATTCACAAGAGCCGCAATTTATGGATTCTCATGACTGTCTGATACTTTTGTATCCGTTTACAATATATTACACAATCGGTGCAGTGGTTTATCGGTGAAAGCGTAACAAATAGACAGACAGACGAACGGATGGACGGACGGACGGACGGATGGACGGATGGATTGATGGACAGACGGACGAATAGACAAAGAGGCGCGAAGGCTGCTTGCGGCTAACTGCATGGCGAAACTCCTTCGTTCGGTCGAGTGCAGCACACGGACACTGCTGTCAGCATGTATCAGTGTTTGGTTCATGTTGTTCAATTATTAGTATTAGAACTAGCCGTGCAGCTTCGCCTTAAAAACACACAGGGAGTGACCACACCGGAGCTTAACAGTGCGTTAATTACCGTCCGTCAAAATTGACGCCATGTATTTAGTATGACCCATTTTTTTGTTTACGTGACTTCACCGTATTTTACGCGTCGGTGTGGTCGCTCCCTATGATGATGATGATGATGATGGGTGGGGACGCCCGGCCGGAACAGGCGGGCGGTCGATCAGTCTCCCGGTCATTCCGCCCTGTTCCCCTTGGTTGAGCCGTAGGTTACTGGCCCGGCGACGCTCCCATCCAGCATGGATCCCATCTTCCGGTTTTCCTACAGAACAAAAGTGCGTCCTGTAGGTTGATGCTTTTAAGTGCTTCTGACGATAGCTTGTCCTCTCCGAATGTGTGGTATCTCAGTGACGAGTACATGACGCACTCGGCTAGGACATGTTGGCTTGTTTCCTCTTTGCCGCAATGTGGGCATTGAGGATCTTGTTTAATGCCCATTACCGTTAGATGTCTGTTGAGCGGGCAATGCCCAGTCAGCACACCAGTTAGTATGCTAAGATTGTACTTACCAAGATTAAGGAGATACCTTGTCCTGTTTTGGTTCACCCTTCCTATCATGAGCTTGGATTGTCTGCACCCCTGTGTCGCAATCCATTCCTCATTCGTCTTTATTTCTATTTTTCTTGCAATGATTCCCTTCGTTACAGTCGCAGATATTGGGAGCACTGGCTCGGGGCCTAGGTACTGTTGGTCCGCTCCTGCTCTTGCTAGTTCGTCTGCTATCTCGTTTCCTGCCGCTCCACTGTGCCCCGGTACCCATGCCAGTGTAATTTGGGATGTGTTGCCAAGGGTATTTAATTCATTTCTGCACTCCTCCACTAGTGCTGATTTGACCTCTGGGTTGTCTAGTGCTTTAAGTGCTGCTTGGCTGTCTGAATATATTAAGACATTCTCCCCTGCTGTGTTTCTTTTTTGCCTGAGGGCCTGAGTACATTTCATGATAGCATATATTTCTGCTTGGAACACACTAGTAAAGCCGCCTAATGGTAATGTAGTATGTTCCTCAGACTTTTGGTTGTATATGCCAGCCCCCGCTCTTTTAGTTGATGATTTCCAGGACCCGTCAGTGAAGCATGTGGTTTTGGGTTCCAGCACTTCCTGTTCCCAGTTATCTCTTTCTCCTATGTGGATTCTGTATTTCTTGTCGAAGATCTTTCTTTTCCTGATTAGATCATTGTTAAGCATGATCATGTCCATGTTTATCATTGACTTTTTCTGGATGCTTGCGTGTCTCTTGTCCATCTCGGATCCTATCCACTCTCTACTCATTTTAATTCTATACCATTGTTCTATGGCTCTTTTTTCCACCTCAAGATGTACGGGGTTCAGTCCCAGCATTATCTCCAGGGCTTGTGTCGGTGCCGTTCTCATTGCCCCGGTTGTCATTAGACATGCCAGTCTCTGGACCTTTGTCAGGTCTTTTCTTTGTTCTTTTATTGCCGCTCTATGCCACCAGACTAGAGCTCCATATAGGAGTCTGGGTAAGATCACTGCCTTATATATCCATTGCATTACTAGTGGTCTTAGTCCCCATTTCCTGCCTATCGCTTTCCTGCATTGCCATAGTGATATTACGGCCTTCCTGCATTGTTCCTTTACATGTGTCTTGTATAGCAACTTGCTGTCTAGTATTACTCCCAGGTATTTTACTTCCTTTATTGTCTCTATCTCTTCACCTTTGATCTTGATGTGTGTTAGGATAGGTATCTTCCTCTTATTGGTAAAGATAACTATTTTAGTCTTGCTCGGATTCAGGTCCAGCCCTCTGCCTTGGCACCAGTTCAGAACCTGCTTGATTCCTCTTATCATGACTTCTCTCATTACGCTAAGGGATTTGCCCCTCACCAGGAGTACTCCGTCATCTGAGTATGCCTGCATGTGTATCCCTCCTCTATTACTTTCTCTTATGAGCGAATCCAGCAGGAGACACCAAAGGAGTGGTGACAGGCAGCCTCCTTGCGAAAAGCCCCTGCTAGTCTTTATCCTTATTGAGTCCCCCCCCAGCTGTGCTGTTATCGCCCTACCTGTAAGCATGGTCATTATCCATTTGCTTGTTGTGGGATCTATGTCATTCCTACGTAGGCATTTCTCTATTGCATCAAAGGTAGCTCTGTCAAACGCGCCCTCCACGTCGAAGAAGCAACCTAGTGCCATTTCTTTATCTTCTATTGCTCTCTCTATTCTTGTGGTCAGGTTGTGTAGGGCTGTTTCTGTCGATTTCCCTTCTGTGTAAGCATGCTGTTGCCCGTGTAAGGGCATCCTTGCTTTCTGCATGCTCATTCTTATCTGTATATCTATGATCTTCTCTAGTGCTTTCAGTGCAAACGATGAGAGGCTAATGCTCCTAAATGATTTTGCATCTTTATAATTTTTCTTGCCTGGTTTGGGTAGAAAAACAACTCTTACTTCATTCCATATTGCTGGAACGTGGCCTAATTGCAAACTTCTTTCGTAAATTTCTTTTAGGCTGCCCCAGATGTGTCTCAGTCCTTTTTGTAGTAATACGGGTATTACTCCATCTGGGCCTGCTGCTTTATACGGGGCGAAGGATTTGATGGCCCAAGCCCCCACCTCGTCGCTTATGCTGACGTTTGCTGTACCTGATACAGTTGTTATCTGGTTGCTCTCCTCTACGGCAGCCTCTGGTATGTTGTCCTCCCTGCAGTCGGGGAAGTGTGTTCTTACCATGTGCTGTAGTACTTCCTTGGGATCTGTTAGTTCGGTTGAGCCCACCACCAGACTGCCTAGTTGGCAGGATCTTTCGCTCGTCAGAACCCTAACTAGTCTAGCCGCCTCCGAGTAGCGTTGTATCTCTCCTGTGAATGTTTTCCATCCTTGTGCTCTCAGTTTCTCCCTTGCATTGGTGTATTTGTTCCTAATACTTCTGTATTCGTTCCAGCCCTGATCATCCCTCTTTGCCAGGGCTTTCCTCAGCGCTTTCCGAGTTCTTTTACGAAGTTTTTGCATTTCTTTGTTCCACCATGGCTGGCCCTTATCTCCGTCGTACGTTCTTTCTGGACATGCTAGATGGTAGGCTTGTGATATGGCTCTGGTTAAGTCCTCGGCCGCCCTGTCCAGTTCCTTGCATGTCCTTGGGCTAATGTGGCCTGGTGTCCATTCGCTCAGTATGTTATTGTACCGTTCCCAGTCCGTTTTCCTTGGGTTCCTTATTCTTGTTCTTTCCGTGTAGTAGTCCAGGTCGTACAGCAGTCTTCTGTGGTCTGACGTGCTGTCTTCCCGGTCCACCTTCCAGTCTTGTACGAGTTTGCTTATTTCCCCTGAGGTTATAGTTATATCTAGCACCTCCATTCTGGCCCTGGTAACAAAAGTTGGGGTAGTTCCTTTGTTGTGTATATCCAGGTCGTTACTTACGATGAATTCTAGGAGTGACTCCCCCTTTTTGTTAGTGTCGCTGCTCCCCCACACCTCGTGATGTGAGTTTGCGTCGCAGCCTACAAGAATGGGTGTCTTCTTACCTTTGTATCTGGTAACTGCTTCTTCCAGTTCTCTAGTTGGCGCGCTACTTTCACCTGGGATGTAGCACGTCGCCACTGCTATTTTAGTTTTCTCTCCATTTCTCGTCGCAAGGCTAATTTCCACTGCAACTAGGTCTCTGAAACATATGGTCATTAGGCATCCCATATTCCGTACGTTCCTACTTACATATATGCATGCCCTTGGGGGCAACTCACCATTTCTCTCGAAGTGGAGGTCACCACCCAGGCTTCCCAGTCCCGTTACCTGGTTTTTCCATACATACGGTTCTTGCATAAGGACAATATCAGTCTTTTCCCTCAAAATGTGTTGGCACAGTTCGGACATTGCATCCTTACAATGCTGGAGGTTTACTTGACATATTCTTATTTTTTTGTATGTGTCTGTGTGTGTGTAACTGTGTTGTGTGTGATGTTTGTCTGTGTTGTCCATAGCTGGTTGTATATGTGTGAAGTGTTATCCGCCTCCCGGTTTCCTAGGCTAAGGAGCCCCCGTCGGTTTCCATCTGTGATTGATGGTCACCGGCCTGGGCTGCCTCTGCCTGGTCCTCAGGTTGCGGGCTAGAGTTCCCACAGCTGCATTTGCAGCTGCAGGTCCCTCTCCCTATCGGGGTATCCGGTGGCTTCACCCCTCTTGGTTTGTGAGGTTCGGACCTCGTCAACCGCGCCCGGATGCGTGTGGCCTGAAAGAACAGCCATTGACTGGCTTCCTCGCCCCACGCATCTTCCACGCTCTTGGGCACCGAGTAGCAAACCCTGGTACCCGTGACGAGCTCCTCCCTACTCACTGGCGTCCACTGCTGGATTTTCAGCTCCTCTTCCCTATCCCAGTTTTGGGCCTTAAGGTAGAGGAGCGGATCTTCCTGCAGTTCTTCTGGCGGGCCCGGGATCCAGATGTTGACCCTCGTCTTGTCCAACATCCGGGCCCGCAACTTGTGGCCCAGCGGCTCACCCAGGTCCTTCTCGAGAAGCCACTCCCTCGCTTCTGCCGTGGATGGTGTCACAAGGAAAAATCCCTCTGACACCAGCCCCGACATTGCGAATTGGAGTGGCCTCCCCCGAACTCCCTGGGTTTTGATCGCCTCCGTGATTAGGCGGCCTACAACTCTCCTGACTTCGGTCCCCAGTGCCTCATCCAGCGGTACGCCATCCTCCCTGCAGATCGCCACCGCGAACTCCCTTGCCTCCCTCGCGGTGGCACGGAGGCCCGTCAGTGAGTCACTGCGGTTGGGTCGCTTTGCTGGAGGCCGTGTCGAAGGTCCTTCGTCAGGATCAGTTGGCTGTCGCTTTATCTTCGGTGCTCTCCCCGGCGGCGGGGGCCTCCCCATCGCCTGACTGCGGCTAGGGTTTTCTCCCGCCGCCACCGCCAGCCTGTTCAGGTTTCTTCGGGCCTGCCTCGCCTTCTTTTTTTCCGCTTTCGTCCTCGGTCTGGTGAACCCATCACCCTCCGTCGGGGTTGCCACGTTGGTGGTTCCCTCCTTCGAAGTCGGCGGTGGGTTCAGCAGACGATCCTCCTCATCTGGTGTCAGGCTCTCCTGTACCAGCTCACTCCACGGCATCTGCGGGGGTCCCCCTTGCACCATCTTGTCGGTGCTTGGCATCCCTCCCGCTTCTGCCCCTCTCTCCGTCTCGCTTGTCGGGGAATCCTGTACGGGTTTCCTCCCCTGCTCCTCTATAGTTTTGTAGTAATTGTTTTTTCTAGTTTGTTCCATATAATGTCGGTTTGATGGGAAGAAATAAAAAGAAGAGGTGCGGCAGTGCTCCCTTGCCACACCTCCAGCTATATTTCACCTACACGGGGTACGCCACAGCCCGTGCAGAGTCGTACGCGGCAGCAATCGTGCCGAGTGCGCTCGCCGCTAGTAAATTTACTTTTGGTTCGCACTTATATAATTCTATTATAATTATATAAGTGCCAACCCTACCCGTCATCAGTGAAGGGGCAGCTCCCGTGCTTGCTACCATCGGTCGGTGCCACACGGGTACTGCCCCTCACTGGTTAGGGAAATGGACTGCGTTGTTTGTTGGGTTCTGGATTGCCCAAGGTCCGTTTCACTCCCGGAGACACACTACTGTGCTCCGGGGTTCCACATCCGCTTTTGCACCCCGTTCCCTCGCCACAGTCCATTACCCCGTCCCCCAAGCGGCGAGCCCACTCCGCACAACCCCCTGCTACCCACGGCCTCTCAGCCATGTGACCCTCGGCACGTCCTACCACCTTGGTCCTTGGGGGTGTGTTTGGCCATATTGCCATTCCACCATTGAAAGGATAACAATGACAATATGACCCTAGCCCTCCCCCTTCATCCTGGCTTGGGACAGGCACCTTAGCCCCCCTTCTGCGAAGAGAGACTATGGTGGCGGGGTTGGTCGCTCCCTAATTCTTCCAGGGCAGAGATTCTACACGGTAAAACCTTATTGCTTTTGACGTGTTATCGTATTATCGATATTTTGATAGATCTTATTTACGTGGCAGCACAGCTGGGCATTAATTCGTTAATTCGTTAATCGATAATTAACAAAGTTTACAGTTTGAGAAACGGATTAACTTTCAACTCGTTATCTTCCTTTAAATTTCCCCAAAGTCCGTTAATCGTAAATCTAGTTCCTATATTTAGTAAAAAGACACCGCACGCACCGTTCCGTGCCGCAAAAACACGTTCAGTCTCGCTTTCGAACTTCAACATATTACTTCTAAATATACGTTTAAGGGGAATGTCCAATTATGCCTGATAACTAAATGACAAACTTCAATTATACCCTTTTTTCACTACCTGTTAACTTCCAGATACCAAACCAACAGTTTTAATAAGTAGATTACTAACGCAACGATATAAAAATTGCAATTTTTAGCATGTGTTAACGGAATAACGATTAACGTTAATTTGCGTGACTTCTTCCGAAAAGTAACGCGTTAACGCGTAACGAAGTTTACTTTTATAGTAACGGATGAGCGATTAACGAAGGTAACTATTTGATTAACGGCACCCAGCTATGCTTGGCACTAATGGTGCCCGAGTTAAAAACAATACGATAACACGTCCAAGGCAATATAGTTTTACCGAGTAGAATAAACGTCCTGTAAAACAACTGAACTTGCACCTGCGAAACTAAATAAAATGAAAAAAAAGATTTTGAATTTAAAAAAAAAAGAAAAAAAAAAAAAAACTGCTTCCCGCTCCACTCATGCCAGCTGGTGAAACATCTGTATTGAAATATTATTATATTCTATACATTCTACATAACAAAAGTAATAAAATATTAAATTATCACTGAATTCCCAAATTTAATCTCACTACCACCAATTCAATTTCCACCTTACCCCAAGTGTATAGAGCTGAGTTCGGCGGAACATCATATTAATTAAGGGCGCCCCGTGAGATATAGTCAAGGGCGCGGCGGCCCCGCCACCGTTCATCGGGAAATTCTATTAGATGAACGAAACTAGCTTTGTGTAAGTTTATCGAAGAGAGCTTTATTTATTTTATACATAAGTAGTGGTGGTTTAACCCGTGTGGTTGCAGGGTTAGAATGGTGCCACTCCATGTCTTCCCGTGGATGTCGTAAGAGGCGACTACGGAAATAACGGCTGGTAGTATTGTTAGGCGATGGGCTTGCAACCTGTCACTAATACACTAGTAAATTTCTTGGCCTGATTGTGCAAAATGTGGTTACAGACTTATCAACAAGTCTTTTTAGAGTTTTTGGTATTACGGTAGCTCTGCCTACCCCACTCTGGGAATGAAGGCGTGATGTTATGTATGTCTGTATGTATGTTAGTAGTATGACTGTTTTTGGTTTAACACTGTTAAATCTGTTTATATTGTTCTTGATGTTTGTAATTTATAATGCTATTATGTTTATGGTTTTCTATCGTCTCTCCGGAGACTAGAAAATCACAGCTTCTCATAATGTAATGTATCAAAAAAAATCGATGATGCTTTATTTTAAATAGCTAGTTTCTTCTTGCTGTAAACTAAGACCTATAATAGTCTTATAATAAATGAATAAATAATAAATATCACAGGACAATGTCACACAAATTGACCTAGTCCCAAACCAAGCTCTAGGCTTGTACTATGGGTACCACACAACGATAAGCTTACTTATATAGATAATTACATAGAAAACATCCAAGACTCAGGAATAAATTAATACTGGTGCTCATCACACAAATTAGGTATCTACCGTTACCAGGATTTGAACCCAGGACTGCTAGCTTCGAAGGCAGGGTCACTACCAACTAGGCCAGCGTGTAGCCAAATAACTTCACTAGTCAAATGAGTGTCGGTGAAGCAGTGTACAACTATCGTGATGATCTTGACATGACTATTGAACGACTAATTTGCTTAACTTCACACGATTACACAAGTTTTTTTTTTTTTATTATTATTGTTTCAAAGCGTGCATAACAAGTAAACATTACAAGTTAACCCGCCAAACTGACAAAACAGTTTGTTGGTGAGATCGCGCCCACATTACACTTCCTGCTATGCATGCACCTAAATTAAAAATCACTTAGAATCAGAATCAGAATCAGAATCAGAATAATCTTTATTCAAGTAGGTTTACAAATAATAAACTCTTTTGAAACGTCATAGTAGCGACTTAGCCTAAATTGACTGCAGGTTCAAATCGCGACCGATCAGAGAAGAACCTGTAAGAAACTCTGTCGGATGTCTTTTTTTTTTTCGACGTTCGCAACCTTTTGTCGTAAGGACTAAACATTTTACTACAAGCAATTCAGTCCCAAGCATTGTTATCATTAATATAGTCTTTAATACTATAATATGCTTTAGAAATTAGTTTACGCTTAACGTAACTCTTAAATTTATTTACTGATAGTTCAGTAACATTACTTGGGAGCTTATTATAGAACCTAATACAATTACCCATAAAAGAGTTTTTTTATTTTATGGAGCCGCGTGAAGGGCACTGCGAGCTTATATTTAAGTAAGTATACAAGTAATACATTTTAATATTATTGAAAAAGAGGAAGAAAGGATACCTTTGTAATGTTTACCTACGGCAACCTTTCCAAAAGTATTCCTTTTAAGGTATTTTTCAGTACTTTTTTGCTCCTTTTTTTTCTGCTCTTAACCTGTAATGCTAGGTTAAGTTCTATCATTGTCCATAAGCAATATTTATTTAAGAATATGACTGACTGTTCAGTTTCTTGCGGCGTTTCTTCTCAGCAGTGGTCTTCTCTTGGGAAGCGCACTTTACAAATTTTGACTTTTTAACTTACTCGTCATTATCTGACTCCGTGATGGCGGCCGCGAGGATTGTAGCAGAGAACTCGAAGCTGTAAACTAGTTCACTTAAAACGACTCTTCTACCATCTGACTAAACTGACATACATACAACTGATCGCCCAGTCCCGAATCGTCTATGAATCAAAATGACCACTACTTCAGATGGTCTAAAAAAACACGTGTCCAGGTATGTCCATTGTGTGATGTCCCTAACTTTTCGACATTAAATTTCTAGCACGAGTTGTTACTAACTTCCTAAACAACGAAGTGGCAAAAATATGAACTACAGAGACGGCCGAACGCCTCACTAGTCCCTGGTGAGCTGTAGTCCGCCGTTTCGCGAGTTACTTCTTGAGATTGTGATAGATGGCGCTAAACCGTAATTTATCAAAATAAGTTTAATTTTACGTTCTTGTTTTTTTTGTTTGGTCAAAATATTTTTGGTCAAATGTATCATTTCCCTAATTTTTCATTTGCCAAACCTATGTTATATATTTTTTTCAGAATTTATTTTAGAACCATCGTGTAGAACCCTGTAGAATGGTTAGGTAATGTTAGCTTTTATAAAATCCTGAAATATTTACGGTTACAGAAATTAAAGCGGGTTGGCAAATGAAAATTTGGGAAGTGAAACGTTTGACCATAAATGTTTTGGCCCAACGAAATAGAGCCGTTTTTTTCCAAATATCGTGATGTTGTAATTAAAAAAAGCCAATATCAGTTTTTATTTTGTACGCGCGGATTCTCATTGCAGTGTCACACTCTCGGCGAGACTAGGCGAGGCAGAGAATATGTCCGTGGCCGGCGTGAATAACTTGATAACTCGTTGAAAAAGGATGAAGTAATTAGAACTTTATGCAATTTGTTTTAAATACATATTTCATTAACTTTGTATCAACTTATTCACGCCATGCACGGATGTTTTCCTATTCTAACTTACTGAATGTTCTTTGAGAGCACTGATCTAGTGGCAAGATCAACACTGCTGTTAGATCAACACTGTTAGATTCTAGCATCAAGAACGCATTATGTAGACGCTGGGATTGATGTGCGCATGCGTTAAGATAAGAGGCGGGAATGTGTCGACAAAAACTTTGTTGTAGTATCAAAGTTGTTATTCCCTTGCGTGATGGTCAAACTATTTACATACCTACAAGTTTCTACGAAACCCTCGGTGCGCGAGTCCGATTCGCAAGTTGCACTTTCTAAATCGTATTGAAACTTTGCTTAGCCTAGGTAAATGAACGCTAACATTAGTGCGCTTTAAGGAGCGGGTTCTCCTGACACCAGGGATACATTCATTACCTGATAGAAGAATTATACTCGTACCTTTGTTTTTGACGGTATTTCGTATTCATTTTGATTTGCTGTCTAATATTAACAAAGGATTACCAAATTATCTCCGTACTTTATTATTACTTTTTTTACCATCTAGACTTAACTATACAAAATACATTATCTTTCACGGGGCAAAAAAGAATTTTTCAAAATTTACAGTATTTGAGAAAATCTTTAAAGAGGTGTCGATGCATCTGGATTATGACGAAGTACTAATTCATATACTAACTCATTAATCGCTACTTTTGATAACTCCATCGTCGACTCTTTGATGTAATGTCCCACCCCTAGATGGGGCTTGGTGCGAGGGGTAGTGGGGGGCGGAGGAAGGCTGGTTGCTAGGTGACGGCTCTATACTATGCTATCAATTAGAGGTGAGACGTACTAGGCAAAATGCGTACTGAGTCTTCCAAGTACGCGTCCTCAAAAATACTAGTGCCAAAGACTTGCGCCACGAGTTCTTACGAGTATGCGATTCAATGAGGAAAACGGGCCACTTTAGTATGCGTCTATCTTGGGAGTACAAGTAATATAAAGTCACAGCAAGTACAGACACTTGATCGAGACCTGCCTTGGCGCCTTAATCGAGTTGCGTGCACGATTGGGCGTTGAAAGTCGCCATAGTCATAAATACTCGTACTCTAAAATGCGGCCGCGTTAGAACGCGTACGTACGAGTATATGATAAGACCGGTTCCAAAACCTTATTCCAGTAAATACGTATCACCTCTACTATCGATATCAATGAGTCCGGCCGGTCTCTCATCCGCGAGTGGACGTGTCGTGCACATACCCGATGAATTATATTTATAACAGCAAATCTTGGCTTGGCAGAGATATACCGATTATATTCAAGAAACTAAGGACCTGATGCAGTACACTATTAGTAGTACTAAATTAAAATATTTAGCTTTTTAGGATTTGGCATTTCTGATGGTCAAATACTTTACGACGGACGCTGAGTTAGCATTAGCACCAAGTGCATGTTCTCAGCATCTAGTTTTAGTTAAGTGTTGTCTTGCCTATCTGAAGTATCGGCTTGGAATCTTGTATTTTAGAACGGTGTTCGCTTGAACACGCGACATGTGTCCGTTTTTGAGAAGAGACAGCCGCTTTCATTCTCAAGTAATATTCGGTATAATTTCCCAGAACTAACTCGCGAAACAGGCGGCATGCCGTCTCCGTGGTTCATTATTGTTGGAAAAAGGATGCTTAAAAACATATAAAAAATTAGATCCGCCCGGGTGGAACCTGAAAGGTTGTGAACAGCTGAGCTGTTACCTAAGGTCGCTTCCTTACTTGTCGGTATGCGTGCAGTAAAACGTACAGGCGGCGTAAACGCTGCGCATTGATTGGTAGATGCCACTGGTTGCCTAGCAACCCTTGCCGATTCCGTGTTTTACTGCAAGCATACCGACAAGTCAGGAAGCGGCCTAAGAATGCGAGTGGCTCAGTAGCGCTACGTCTACATTTCTATAAAACATAGCGTCCAGGATGCCAATTTACTTTAGCGCATTTGGCTTCTATCTTGTTATTGATGTTGTTGTACCACTTGTACCTAAATCGAAATATAAATTAAAAACAATCTCTACAACAAAACTGATATTTAAATTCCTAAATTAAATCTCACCACCATCAATCAAATGTGGGTATCTATCATTTAATCGAAACACCTTTCGCCGAATGTATCATTTTATCGAATTTCATTTCATCGAACGCTATTTTCTGCTGAAAAAATAATATTTGCAGGGTATCTTAAACATCTAACCTAACCTAACCTACGTAATTAATGTTTAAGCTACCCTGAAAACATTATGGTTTCAGCAGAAAACAGCGTTCAATGAAATGAAATTCGATGAAATGATACATTCGGTGAAGTGAAGTTCGATAAAATGATGAGTTACCATCAAATGTGTATACCTATAACCCAATTTGTATAGAACTGAGTTCGGCGGGCAGCGATATTAATTACGGGCGCACCGTGAGATATATTGCGTGTGCGTCGGACCTCCTCGGATGTTTATGGGGTTCTTTTTAATCCTCCAATGTAGTACTCTTTTTCCTTTTTTTCTCTATTAGGATGATTTCATTTTTAGACATAGATACATGAGCAGTGTTGTCATAGTAATAGGGTCCCATTGGCACCCATAAGGTACGGAACACTAAAAAAGTGTCTAAACGCAGGTGACTCTGGGGGTATAAAATGTACGTGCGCTATTATGAGGGTTTGGAAGGTGTTGATAAAAACTAACTGTTGTAGAGTAGTTGGTAGTTTAAACTTTTTGTCGTTTACTTTTAGAACGCTTTTTACTAACTTTCTGAATAATGAAGTGTCAAAAATATGAACTACAGAGTCCGCATGCCGCCGCGCTAGTCTCTAGCGAGTAGTCAGTTTCGCGAGTTAATGCCGGAAACTTCTGGTAGATGGCGCTAAACCGAAATTTCTTAAAATAAGCGCAGGTTTTCGAAGAGATAACTATGTCATGTTCGTCGCCTTGTGACACTAGGGCTTTCTAAAGTTTAAAATGATTTCGTTGCTAATTGTAAAAATAAAAAGGAACTTAGAATAAGATAATTTAACTTTTTTGTTAAACAATGCGTGGCGATGTTTTAATAAAATGTTATTGGAAATGTTTTACTAATTTCTCCTCATTCCATTTAAGCCTGTTAATTATTCCCTAAGTTATTATACTACACATGAAACGGCTCTGGTGTGGTTGTCTCCATCCAGGTGACCAAGGGCTTTTATTGCGCATGCTTTGACATTAGGGTGGTGAGTTCGGAATGCGTCGATGAAGCCTTTTTTCAGTTTAAACTGTAACCCACTGCTCGTGTGCTTTTTGCTAGATCGAAGAATTCCAATAACTTTTTAAGAAAATGTTTACGAATAGTCTTTATTGGCACGACCTTATATGAAATAAAAATAAATATTAACAAATGTAAAAGCCACAAAAAATACCTCATTTACACTGCCAAAAACTTGTAATAGTAACTAAATAACTCAGGGCAAGAGCACGTCGAACCATGTTCAGTATAGGATTCCACCGCAGTTACAACAAAACAAAAAAAAACTGGCTCTGACTCGCGCACGGGCTCCGTACCATGGAAGAATTACCTTGAATATTTATTTCATTATAACTAAATTAAATGAATTATTTTTAAAGTTCTTATACGGCTAAATTTTTGCGAATATTTCAGGCCTGTTCTCTTTATTATATCGAGCAGAAAACGCCAAAAAAATCACGCTTGTTGTACGAGTATGGAGCCCCACTTAAATATTTATTTTATTCCGTTTTTAGTATTTGCTAGTATTTTTTTCCCCCGAGTGGTTGCCGGGTTAGAATAGTGCCACTCCATGTCTTCCCGTGGATGTCGTAAGAGGCGACTAAGGGAATAAGGGCTTGTAGTACCTACTGTTATGCGATGGGCTTGCAACCTGTCACTAATACACTAGTAAACTTCTTGGCCTGATCGTGCAAAATGTGGATATAGAATTATATACAAGTCTTTTTAGATTTAGTGGTATTTCTGTAGCTCTCTGCCTACCCCACTCTGGGAATGAAGGCGTGATATTATGTATGTGTGTATGTATGTAGTATTTGCTGTTAAAGCGGCAACAGAAGTACATCAACTTTAAAAATTTGAGCTGTCTAGCTATCATGGTTCATTAGACACAGCCTGATGACGGGCGGACAGTGGAGATTTAGTTATACGGTCCCGTTTTTACCCTTGGGTACGGAAGACTAAAAATATGTCGAATTATTTGGTGTTCTTTGAATGATTTTTAGTAGGTATAAACACTTAAGTCGCCTATCTCCAGAACTCACGTCTACTTAGTCATCATTAAGATATTTTTCTGATTTTTACACTTAAGTTTAGGCTGTAGCACGGAGGGGATAGGCAAATCTATCGAATTTCAAGTTTAATTATATCCTTAACGGTCCCTCAAATCTAATGATATATCTTAAAATGTGCGTAATGTTTTTTCAAGAGTACATGGGAGCAATTAGTATGTTAAATAGCATATTCGCAAAATACGATATTCGCAAAACATCATATTCGCAAAATATGATATTCGCAAAAGACAATATTCGGAAAACATCATATTTGCAAAATATGATATTCGCAAAAGACAATATTCGGAAAACATCATATTTGCAAAATATGATATTCGCAAAAGACAATATTCGCAAAACATCATATTAGCAAAATATGATATTCGCAAAAGACAATATTCGGAAAACATCATATTCGCAAAACACGATATTCGCAAAACATCATATTCGCAAAATATGATATTCGCAAAAGACGATATTCGGAAAACATCATATTCGCAAAACATGGCATTCTCAAAACATCATTATTAACAAGACATCAATTACACAGTGTCGAGATTTTACGACTTTGTCGGCGTGAATTAAATGTAAGTATAACTAAGCTGGTCACAGCTTCGTAACAAGTAAAAAGAGAAGGGCTCTTGTCCACGTCACAAGGCTACTAGCGCTGCCCAAGAGAACACCACTGCTGAGAAGAAACGCAACAAACATTCAATCAGTCATTTTATAAAATGCTTATGAAAATAAAACTTACTTTAGCCTTATATATAACAAATAATATAAAATAAAAATATCATGCGTAGCGTGGGCAGGACAACGTGGTAAAACTCGGAATGATCACAAGAGGAAATAAAAGAAATGACTGACTTTTGTTTCTTGCGTTGCTTCTTCTCAGCAGAGGTCTCCTCTTGGGAAGCGCTGGTAGAATATTGACGTGTTAAAGTGCCCGTGCGTACATACTGAATAAACAACTTTTACGTCTATATTTTTAAAAATATTTATACTTACCTATGCAGCTGTGGCAGTGCAAGACAACCACATAAAATTTTAGTTTGGATTAGATGTTATAATTTTTCTTATCATCGATAACTTTAAAGGTCTTCTGATCGGCACACCCCATCCTCGGCGGGTGCGGCGCTATGGAAAGTGGGGGGGGAGGGAGATCTGGTTGCTAGGCGACGGGCGCAGACAGAATCAGTCTGGCCGGTTGCTTCTCCGCGAGCAGATGTGCCGTGTACATGCCTGATAAATTATAAAGTTACATTACAGCTATCCTTGGTATAGACCAAACAGAGTACACTTTACTAAACTATGATCAAATAATAATATATGTCCCTCCGTCTGTCTGTCTGTCCGTCTGTCCGTCCGCCCACAGCTTAGCTCAGAGACTCTTAGTACTAGAAAGCTGTTATTTGACATAAATATACAAATCAGTCACGCCGCCAAAGAAGAAAAATTTGTTGAAAATAATGTTTTTGGCTACGTCCCCTATATTTTAAGTGAGGATTTTTTTTTCTCGCCAACCTAATGACGAGGGGTATCATTCGATAGGTTTTCATAAATATTACGGGGTTGTAAAAGCAATTTTTTGACTAAGGGATCCGTTTGTGAAATTTTAGAGTCAAGTATCCCTCCCCCCACAGCGAAAACTATATACAAAAACTAAAAATCTGAAAAATCTTTAATTAAAGCGCATAATAATATAACTAAATTAAAAGATTAAATAGCACGAGTAAGTAGACTTTGGTGACCTATTAAAAATTATCGAATACATTACCAATTAACTTAACTTTTTTTTTTTTTGAGATTGTTGTGTCGCAGTACTTAACGGCTTCAGTAACCTACACTGAGCATTTTTTTCATAAAGTTGAATGCCAAAGGTCTGTCAGAGGTATACTGTGTAAAAGTCCCAAACACGTTATATTATGTCTTCCGTTGTAATTCTTACGTCTCTTTTGCACGAAGCACGCACATTTCAAGCATTCGAGTTTTAAAATCGCCTCTATTATTAGAAAACGTTGACTTTTTACGGAATTTATCAGTAGCACCCAAAAATTAACCCACATTTTCGTACATTATTTACGTATACTTCACCTTTACTACTCGATGATGATACGACAGTCAACGTCAATGTCAATGAACTGAATATAATACTCGTTGTTTTGATGACGTTACGGCAATGTTAACTCGACAGAAGGAAAAAAAGTGCTCCTTTAAATGGCATATTAACCTCGATTAATACAAACTGTAATTTGATCCCTTACGTCGATGCTAGCTACCGGGCCCAGTGCGGCATCGTACTTAAATGAATAAACAATCTTCTAAGTAAATGAATTTCCACAGCTTCCAGGATGAACCTCAGCAACATTTACTTTTTAATACTATCCTTAGTTTGATTTTATCCCAAGCTTTAGTAAACTTATGAAAATATATGTAAACGTCCATTTCGGTCCCTAAAAAATATTATTTTAACATTTTTATCTAGCTGTTTAGTTGAGGAAATACAAGTAGTTGCGAGAAAGTTATTACAAAAATCGCGATCCTAGATTCCACTTCGAAGTACTGGGAAATAGCGGTAGGTAGTAAGAACTCATCGGCATTAAGTTCTCTGAGTAAGAGTCTTATATTTTCCGGTTGGGTATGAAAATATTATTGCGAAGTTGCGGGAAGATAAAAGGAGGTAATTTTTGTTATGAAAGGTAAACTGATATTTCATGTGCTTTTGATACAATTATTGCTAAAGATTACTTATTAATTCAAGGTACCTAATACAAAAAACAAAGAACCGATTGGGTCCATTCTCTGCTGACTTGAAGTAAAAAATACATTGTTAAGTAACAGGGGTGGAAATATCAGAAGGCGGACATAAAATGTAGCAACTTTGAAACGGACCGTTTAATCTGAGCTTAGCCACTCAAAACCCTCTATAAAATTAATATCCGCGTCAACAGTCAAACAAAAAACATCGTAAAAATTTAAAAATAACTCCGTCCTCCGCGAATTATTAAGACAAAACAGCATCCCGGACCATAGCTGCCATAAAAATTGCAAGACTTCCCCACCTGGCCAAGGATCACCAACTCTTGTAGACCTGGAGCGTGTTAGACTTTTGTTCCTTCGGGTCCGTATTTGTTATTAGTTAGGGAGGGGTGCAGGGTCCTTTTGGAGTGGTCCTGTGATACGCTGAGGGGGGAGGGAGGGGATCGATACAGGGAGCGGGCGAGCAGTCGCGCTGCGCCTGTTAACGAAGACAGACGTTAGACCCCTGTTCCAGAACGTGAGAACCACGAGGAAGTGATCGATGTTTCGGAATGTAATGATTTGCAGAAAACCGTATTGTACAATAATTAAAAATGCTATTTACAACCACGTTGCGTATTAATAAGTTCCTGTTGTCTGTTCTGAACCGAATAAGAAATTATCACAATGTTAATAAAGGTCACAATAATATTTCGGTTGGTAGGTAATTCCAGTAAGGTTGCCGCAAAATGGGAGATATTTTTGCCGTTTATTTAATGTGAATCGCGGTGCCTAATTATATTTCAGTGATGTATCACGCCACAATATTTTCCTCGTTCTTTTGCGCTAATGTAACGACGTTATCACCGCGAATGGTTTATCCTCTTGGTATCTACGCATCTTATCAAAGTAAACCAAAAACCGGCGAAGAGCATGTCGGCCCACACCCAGTGTAGGTTTCCGAAGCCGTTAAGTACTACAAACACAAACAACAAGTACGAACTAGTTTCCTATTTAAAGTTATTTGATGTCGACTTGGTTTTTTTATAAACACTTTTTAATCGGCTGTATCTCAAGAACGAATGATGTCTACTCAGTCGTGATAGTTTTCCTTTTAAATTCGTTATGTGTAGGTACTTCATTTCAAATATTTTAACATTTGACTCTAACAAAAATTACCACTTTAAAAGCTTCCTGTAACGGATCCCTTAATCGAAAAATAAAATTGTTTTCACAATCCTGCAATATTTTTGAAAGACTATGGCGTAGACGAGGAAAAAATACATCCCCACGTTTTCAAGATTTTATTTTACCACTTTGTTGGCGTGATTAATATGTATATTCATGCCAAATTACTGCTTTCTAGTACTAAGAGTCTCTGAGCTAGGCTGCGGACGGACATGGCGAAACTATAAGAGTTCCTAGTTTGACTACGGAACCCTAGGTAGTTACGTTAAGCGTAAACTAATTTCTAAAGCATATTATAGTATTAAAGACTATATTAATGATAACAATGCTTGGGACTGAATTGCTTGTAGTAAAATGTTTAGTCCTTACGACAAAAGGTTGCGAACGTCGAAAAAAAAAAGACATCCGACAGAGTTTCTTACAGGTTCTTCTCTGATCGGTCGCGATTTGAACCTGCAGTCAATTTAGGCTAAGTCGCTACTATGACGTTTCAAAAGAGTTTATTATTTGTAAACCTACTTGAATAAAGATTATTCTGATTCTGATTCCCTAAAAAAGTACAGGATTAGCTTGCCCCAAAAACCACTTTTTGACACTTTTTTTATTTTCTCCTACTGACACAGTCCCTATGTGAATAGAGACGACCCGAGATCTACTACTGTAGTGAACGGTGAGAACAATTTGAATGTACACTTCGCGTCTATTTCACAATAATCATGTTGGGGAGGGACGTATGGACAAAACAGTTGTGAATAAGTTGAGCTTGCACCCCTGTTATAAAAAGCTACCAAATAAAGTAGGGGTCAGTTATAACCCACCCAGTCCGGTTTCCGGGCATTAGCGTTTGAATAGTGAACGGGATGCCGCCGGCGCCCGCGCCGCGGACGGTTGTGGTGTTGCCTTTCACGGGCGGCAGTACAATACCTAGCAATTATAACGGGTGACTTGGTGAAAAAATCCTGCAGTCGAGGAAAACATATATAAAAAAACCGCCTTCAAAAACGCAAAAAAAAACTTCTTTTAAAACGACTTCAGTGGGACTAACCTATTAGGTAGGTGCCTACAATTTTAAAAGAAGTTTTTTTTGCGTTTTTGAAGGCGGTTTTTTGTTTTTTTTAAACATTTATTTTATTTTATACTTTTTAGTGATTATAATACGCTGTTCCGTAGTCCCACTTACTAGTTGATATGAAATTTTAGGTTAAAAAAAAACAAAATCGGTTCACAATTGACGGAGTAGTCGGTGAACATACATAAAAAACAAAAAAAATACATACAATGGAACGTATAACCTCCTCCTAAACTATGTAATTGTATTGACATTGCAGTTCCCTCCAAGGGTTTATGTTAGCGCATTTGATTTATTATAACATCTTTGTGAATACAACATAAGGCAATAAAGTATGACTTTGAGTTTGAAACACTTAAAGTACTGTTTTTAAATAATATAAGTAAGTAAAATTATAATAATTTAAGTCGGTCTGTCTGTTTGTTACGCTTTCACGAATAAACCGATGAACCGATTTAGATGAAAAGTTGTAGAGGGATAGTAAAATTAACGGTTCCTGAGGGATTAGCGATAAACGAGTTCTACGCGGACGGAATCGCGAGAAACGGCTAGTATAAATATAAATGCGCAAATTAAGTATACGTTTTAAATCTTTTATCATTTATACATCATGATATGTTTACGCATCCGCGATGAAGAAGTGCACGTAATCCCGATTAGGTCTTGTGAGTTGGAAGGACAGCCATAGTCATGTTTCGTGAATCATTCCAGACAGGACGGGAACATTAGATTTATTGCGAGAGTGATTGGAAAAAGGAGCCTTGGTAGGATCAGAATTTTAAATACGTGTTTTACTTCGTCAGTATCGGGATAGCGTTTCGTTAACTTTTCTTTCTAAACTACGTGATTGTAATGAAACTTATTTAATTGATGGTCTGAACAAAATATATACTTTTCTATTTAAACTTGCTTAGTATCTGACATGAATCGTAGTCTGAATCGCAGATTGAGATAGATAGATAAATAAAAACTTTATTCATCCAACAAACAAAACTCCTAAAATAATAAAAAAAGTAAAGTAAACAAAAATAATAAAATACCAAACCACAATAACATGAGAATAAGCAAAAACATGCTAAACAATGTAAAAAAAAAAAAAAAAAACATTTACAGCTAGTAAATGTGAAACAGTTATTTCACATTTACCTAATAATAAATACTAGCTTCGGCCGCGACTTCGTCGGCTTAGATTTCAATTATCGTTATTTCCTAAGGAGCTTTTATGAAAACTAGGCTTTGTGTCAATCTGGGACATAAGCTATACCTATTTCAAATTGCATCCAAATCCGTCTAGCCGTTGCAGCGTTTAGGAGTAACAAACGAACACTCAAACTTTCGCATGTATAATATTAGTGTGATTTCGTTTTCCGTTAAAATGACATACAAATAGAATTTATAATTATATTATTCAATTTCAATAATAAAATAAAAGGCATGAAAGTAGCTTTTGGGTCGGAGCGCTCGCGACACCTGCGCGGACACCTGTGCCGATTTAATTAATTTAATTATAAAATGGCGGCCGAGGCGCGAATTGACAAAGTTCCGTCATTCCCAGCTTTGTGGAATATCATCCGCTTCAGTGGCTCAGATACTCGAGTTCGCAGCCAGGCCTCGCCCGAGCGCCGCACGCACTGACTCAGAAACAAAGATAGAAAAACATTTATTCCTGACAAGCAACAAAGGACAGAAATACGCACTAGAATATTGTAGTCGCCAATTGGTTCCAGCTTAGTGAGATGCTGGCATTAAGTTCAACCCTGGTCTTCCGTATAGGCACACATTGGTGTTTGTGTACTTGTTAGCCTAAAAACTAAACAAAATAAATAAATATGAAGAGACCATCTCGCACAAATTGCCAAAACTAGGCAATTGCTGCTAGGCTATGGGTACTAGACAACGATGAACATAATTATTGAAAGAAATACATCTCGCCAATACTTAGAAAACGACCAAGACTAAAAAAAATACTTTCGCTCATCACACAAGTAAAAACATACTTAAATACAAAAAACTTCAAAAGCTCTGAAAAAAAACGTTCGCTCATCACACAAACACTCGCTGATACCGACAATTGACGACCACACGTTGGCCTAGTTGGGAGTGACCCGGCCTCAGAAGCCAGCGGTCATGGGTTCAAATCCCAGTAATGGCAGATATTTGTGTGATGAGCGCGAATATTTGTTCCCGAGTCTTGGATGTTTTCTATGCATTTACATTACATTTGAGTATGTATTACTTTATATAAGTATGTTTATCGTTGTCTAGTACCCATAGTACAAGCCTAGAGCTTAGTTTAGGACTAGGTCAATTTGTGTGAAATTGTCCCCTGATAGGTATGTATTTTATTTATATTTTAATGGAACCTGAGACCACCTATGCTCAAACTGATTTATTCGCTACTCGTATACATGTAGCTTTTGATAGCCTGACTACCTCGCTTAATCAGCCTAGCTCGCCCACTGCCTACGACACTCGAGCAACTAGCTACTTGCCTGCTCGCCCGACCACAGCCGACCGCGAGTTACTGGACACTTGATTGCCCTTTGACCAAAGACAGCGTAATTGGCCTTCAGCTCAAGTCTGATCTAGATTGAATTTCAGGCTATCGATTGATTACGGACACGGTCTTAATGGGTTTCTATCGGAGAACTAATTACCCTGTAGTGACCTGGTTCATAGGAAAATACAATTCCTCCATAGTACAGAACGTTACTTAAAAAGGTAAAAATCCCCGATAAATAGCAACGCTTAGTTTATTTAACAGCCAATATCTCCTAAACGGCCCAACCAATTTTCATGAAATTTAGCTTAAGACCATTTCGATTAACTTTCTTTAAAAAAAGTACTCGTGTGGATCATTCCATCCGTTTGGGAGCTACGACGCCGCAGACAGACAGACACACACACAGATACACAAGTTTAACTTGTAAAACCCTCTTTTTGCGTCGTGAGAGTAACAGGTTGCCCAACATTATTAAGATTTATTAATACAGCAGTAGCCATTTTGAAAATGAAATGACAAAGTTGCATAATTTAAGTACTTTTAAAGTCCCGTACCTGGATGATTCCAACGGGACCGAGTAAGCCTCTCCCGTCGAGTGGTCCGTCCGTCTGTCTGTTAGCCGGCTGCATCTCACGAACCGCAATAAGAAGACTGTTGCAACAGAGCGTTTACCTCTGTGGTCGCTATCACCACCAAGTATTAAAAAATTAAGGATGGTGCGAGTCTGATTTCCATAAGGCCGTTTTTTTTTTAATTTACTTTAGCCGTTCTTATGAGCTGCATCCGGAGGAATAGGTGATCGTAGCGAGTTACCGTCAGCACTGTCTTTAATATGAGAGCAGTACTTAACGTTCTCCAGAATTCCCAGAATGTTCACCAATCTCCCGACAAAAAACGTCGTTCCTTATCTGTATTCATACAATTTTGTCGTAACCTCTTGTAATCCAGTCGTCTGTGTGACTTGAACTCGAGTCTCGAATTATTTGTGTAAGTGCGAAGAGTTGTAAAAAGGTAGCCAAACAATATTCGCGCCCTTCCGAGACGCAGCTAACAACTCTTCAACTCGGAAGACTCGAGGGTCCGCGCTTCTCGCACGCCGCTTTCGCAGAAATATCGAGGTCAATGATCTTAAGAAAATGTCGGAACATCTCGAGGATAAAATACCACCTGAAGATATCGCAAACTATTTTCTCAATAATTAATGAAACAAGCAAAAAATAAGGGCTTTAGGGAATAAGGGCTTGTACATAGTTCTGTTCGGCGATGGGCTTGCAACCTGTCACTAATACACTGGTATACAACTTAGCCTACTAGTGCAAAATGTGGTTACAGAATAAATTATCAACAAGTGTTTTCGAGTTGTTTGGTATTTCTGTAGCTCTGTACAGACCTAGAATTTTTTATAACATTTACAACATGTTCAAAAATCGTAAAAATCGGAAAACGTTTAAGGGGAGAAAACAGTTACCGCGTTTTGTATGGTTTTTTTTTGCTTCACAGTCCTCTCAAGAGTATTGTGAAGCAATGCTTTAGTTCTTCATTCTTGAGTTTGTTGTAGTAATTTTAAAACCTAGCTGTGTATTTTTCCGATTTTTTTTGTTACTTTCCAAGAAATGTTTTCCTGGAACGTATAGACATAATCTTTCATGATAGCTAAAATTGTTAAAATTCGGACAAATTGGGCTAGATGTAAGGGGACAGCAAAGTTGAAAATATTTTCAACTTTACAATCCTCTTAAAGCCGGACGTGAGTCACGTGGATCAGTTGTTTTGGGCGCGTGTCCATGGCGTCATCTCGTGCGTGTGCCTGCATGCATTTTGACACGGACCAGATTAATACCCACGTGTTCGTGGAATTCCGGCTTTAATCTTGATATACTTACCTCCTAGTATTTTCTCGCGTGTTCTTACAAAACAGACGTTACGTAGGTGTCGTTTTTTAAATAACCTATTAGTGAGAGATCCGGTATTAGAAATATCTCCATTCTCCCTCATCTGTTATTTATTAGTGATATGATATAAATGGTAGATAATATTTTCCTTGACACATTGCAAATAGGTTGCCTAATTAAATTGCGTGCGGAAAATATGAAATATTTTTTTTTTCATTCTACTTCCCCTCATTAGTTATTTAAATAAAACGTACACTAACTAAGAGAATATACCCAACAGAATTGAAAAAGTTTGTTGCCTGCAAGAAGCTTATATATGACACTGGAGATTGCACGGCGAACAACGCCTTGAAGCGAAAAAAGTGACCTTGAAAGACGTCGCTTATCTTTTTGGTCTCTTTCTTTAGCGTGATCCTGAGTTTTTGAGAAAGTGACAAAAAACATAAGCAAGGTCAATTTTCTTAGCTTCAAAACATTGTTTCGCCGTGCAACCTTCGGTGTCATATATAAGCTTCTTTGTTGCCTGCTTTCTACTTTGCGCAACTGTAGACTTGCTAGGTGAGTAAATACAATACAATATAAATACTCTTTATTGAACGCCAAAAAAAAACAGAATCCAGAACAGTAAATTTAAATTATAGGTAAACAGCAGGCGGTCTTACCGCTGAATAGCGATCTATTTCAGACAACCTTAAATGTAAATGGTATTTAAATACACTCATCAGTTGATATACGATTAAATAACAGATAAGGGTATATTATTTCGTATACTGGATCATATACTTATAGGCACAGTGCTAATTGCTGATTTCACACTCATGATAATTCTATTTACTTCCCTTCATTCATACTATAATTTCATATCTCTTAACAAAAATAGGGACAGGAACTAAAACTGTTCACGGATCAGTGATTTCTGTTCTGCTGCCCAATTCACGGAGTCCACACTCCTAGTGTTTTGAATTCGCGCATTGATTGAGCTTGCTCCGCTTGGGCAATCTAACGTAGTTGTCCTAATGGATCCAAGAAACTAGCAACCAAATGTTCTTTTTAACCGTTTTCCAAAAAAAGAGGATGTTCTCAATTTGAGAGGATTTTATATTTTATTAGGGTTCCGGAGCCGAATGGCAAAAACGGAACCCTTATAATTTCGTCATGTCCGTCTGTCCGTCTGTCCGTCCGTCCGTCCGTCTGTCCGTCTGTATGTCACAGCCATTTTACCCAGAGCCTATTGGCACTATATAAATGAAATTTGGAGGATAGATGTATTCTATGAACAATTATACAATGATAGAGTAAAATTGAAAAAAAAATATATATTTAGGGGTGGCACTCCATACATGTAACTAGGGGATGAAAAAAAATTGTTTGCGTTACATCAGCGTGTGGGGTATTTTCAGATAGGGCTTCCAAAATAATACAGAGGTTTATAAGTGACTTTTCTACGTAAGTGAACAGTTGGCGAGATATACGCTTCTAAAGTCGTAAAAATTCTGTCCGGGTAGGTAGCTTTTGAACTGTTAAATAGAACATTCTAATAAAAATTACAGTAGTAGAACATACGAAATACTTCCAACCAAAATTGTTTTGCACACAATACGCTGTGTAGTTTTTGAGATTTTAATAAAAAACAACAAAAAAAAATTAATTTCAACCATGAACGTTCATCCCAGCTACGGAACCCTTCACTGTGCGTGGTCCGACATGCACTTGGCCGGTTTTTATTTATTTATGTTCCCCGATTACAGAAAGACCGCTGGACCGATTTAAAAAAAATACTATTGTTCGATTAGGTGTAGTTTCTAATTGGGTTCTTTCTATGTCCAGCACGTCAAGATCTGATGATGGGATCTTTGAGAAATCGAGGGAACCCCTCAAATATTATAGTAATAATTATACGCGGACGACACAACAGTAGGTATTATTGTGATCACTAAAAGGAATGAAATAAAATAAATGTTTTAAAACATAAAAACCGCCTTAAGGGGGGTTATTATGACATAACTATGCAGTTCTGTTGACGCTCAGAGAAAAGGACAAAGCTATGCACCTGTTATAGCTCTGTCCTTTTCTCTGAGCGTAAACAGAACAGCATAGTTATGCCATAATAACTCCCAAAGCAAGAAATAACATGTTTTAAAATGATAGGTAAGGTCAGCCCAACTGAAGTCGGCGTCCGACTTTATTTTTAACCAAAAGCCGAATTCAGTTGGACTGACCTATCATTTAAAAAAAAGTTATTTCTTGCTTTTTAAAGACTGTTTTCAGTACCTTAAAACATTTATTTTATATAACCCATGTTGCTCGGAACACTCGTGGAGATTTTAGAGCTGACAAAGGGCGCTGTTGATAAACTGACCTTGGCTGTCGTTTTAAGATGTCATAATGTCAATTCATAGAAAACTGAAATTTCAAACGAGTTTTTTACGTAACCTTCGGGGAGGAAACATGACTGATTGAAAGATGTCCGGCTTGTACTTTTGATTTATTCTCTTTACTGATGTACTCTATTCACTTGACATTGAAGAAATCACTGCGGAATATCGCGATGGACGCCATTAATATAAAAAAAGAAGACATTTCAGACACGTCTTGAGAGATATCTTGATTGCTTGATGCCTGCCTTATGATAATTATCCTTCGTATATTTAGTGAACATATTCTTTGGTTATTTTAATTAATGACATGAAAGTACAATAATTAGTTTGTTCTTTAAATAAATTTATTAATTAGTTTCTGTGGCTTGTGAGCGTTTTTCCAAAAAAAGTGTACATGTAAGGACAAGAATAAAAAAAAAAATAACTTATCCATTTCGTCACGAAAACTATCCATACATTTAGATATGTAATTTTCGCGACGAAATGGAAAAAAAAATCTTACTTTGGGTCGTTAACGATGTACACTTTTTTTGAAAAACGCTTTTGTAACCGTACTAGTTAATTTAATGAATTATACGATTAAAATAAATTTAATTATCTTCATGCACTGATGAATAGCTAGTCTAACCTTCCCTTTTTCCTCAGGGTGTGCTGCGAGAGCTGGAGCAGAAAAAGCCACAGCTGGACGAGCTGCTGCACACCGCCGAGAGCCTCAAGGGCACCGAGAACCGCCAACAGCTGCACGGCAAAGGTCAGTCCAACCTACAGCACCCGAGAGCCCAGGACTGCTGGACACTCGCTCGTTTAGGTTTACAGCTGCGTGGTAAAACTTATTCCATCCCACAGCACCCCAGACGATTGCTGGCTCCAGCTGAACTGATAACTGCAAAAGTCAGTCGCAGGTTAATCGTAGCTCAAACTGAGTGCATCTTGGTTGTGCCCCTGACAATGCTAGCGTCTGTGGGCGACGGCGACCTCTTGCCATCAGGTCGGTCTGCTCGTCGGCGTTCAATAGCTATAAATGTACTCGTAGATGGTTTTGACGCTAATGTGTGAAGGTGACATCAGTTGGCCGAATTTGTTAGTGACAGGAGAGCATAGTTAATTACTCGAATTAAATAAAGGAGAATGTTTTGTTTATTTTATGTATGTCAACGTGTAACTCCAAAAGATTATTGTGTATTTCATGTGTTATTTAATTCCCGAAATATTAGATGTAAGTTCCACGTTGCTAATGAATCCGGTAATTTTCATGTTATGAAAGGGGTTTTGAAGACGGTTCTATTATTGCATATTTTTTCATTTGTGCTTTCTACTGCTGTTTGGTATATTTACCCTTCGGTATTAAATGAGGTCCCTATCTCCGCCTCGATCGACCTATTGTCCTATCTCCGCCTCGATCGGCCTATTGTCTTGGTATCTCCCGGCGTTGTTGATGTATCGCCTTCACCCGATCTATTTGTCCACGGCTTTGAGAAAATGAGCGGAGTTCAAATACTTCCGTGAATTATATTCGCTCTTGACAAATTATTATACGCTGCTTTCTCATTCCGCGTGAATATTTGTCAATCATTGTAAATATTTTGAAGTGTTCGCTTTCTCTCTTGAGAAATGCTTGATTATATGAAAATTATATATTTAAAACCTGTTTTATAGCAAATGGATAATTGTATTTGCATTAAGTAATTGTTTATTCGAAGAAACGTTTTGAAGCGTACATACCTCTATAATCTGGTCTTGATCTACAGACTAGTTCTATTGATTAACTATTCCAAGAATATCCTCGATATAATATATTACGTCTGCTGTTTGAATAGCTAAATAAGCTCTTTTTTTAAGTTGTGGTAACTTTTACTTTACTAAGATATTTTTTATTCTTAATAACATATATATTAAAAAACCAAGTCACAACGGAAGCCTCAGGCTGAGTTGTTTTATTTTCTTAACAACAAACAAACTAACAAATTAGCTAACTTCAATGGAGTTTTTTAACTCCGTTTAATACATTTTCGGCAGTGTTGCCCGCAGCTCCGGCGCCGACGGCCGAGTGAGACGATTAACCTTTTTAACCCCCCAAGCGTTAGGGGGTGTATGTGTGCTAAAACAATAACATAGCAAAAAGGTTAAAGACAAAAGTAATACAAAGGTGATCTTATCCCTTCAAGATCTCTTCCTGTTAACCTTTGGGCGGTTCCAATTATTTAATTTAAACACAACACATCAACGTCGGCAAACATCGAAAAATGAAGGGTTACGAATAAAATAAGTATTTCAGTTACTATTTAAATTTTTAAAGCTGTTAGTTCCCCAAAAATTTTTTTTTAAATAATAATTCAAGTATGTGTGGCATGTGTTTTTGTGTGTATACCTCCCGCCTAACCTTTCAGATCCCACTGACATGTTAAGAATTAAATACTAATTTCGAACTATGTGTTGATTAACAAAAAAAATAATCGAATTTTAATGATTTCATTAAAATGTGCCATGGGCTCTGAAAGGTTAAGCCCAACTGCTTTGTTAACCAAACCTGCCATCAAATTAAAAACACGCGTATCACTATGTGCAGAGAATAATAACCTTTCCCGTTAGGGCATATCTATGAGCGGGTATCACTTTTCTTTGCACACTATTATACTATAAGTACATGAAAAAAATATTTGCATATACCGGCAGTCATACCTATGCGGAAACTAACCAATTCTTGGGACCATTCGTGATTTACGCAAATCTGACTACTTTGCCCCTTTAGCAATAATTTAAGCAACAAACAGTCAGACGGCCGTTAGCGACCGGTTAATCGCCGATTAGCTGCCGGTGATTAACGACCCGTGCCACCGGGCCGCGCTTTAAAAATTCTCTTCAATTATTTCCGCCTTTAAAAGGGTTTTTTATCTTGTTAAATTTATCTCTCTTTTTTAGGGTTTCTAGTCTAACTAGGAACTCTTATGGTTTTGCCATGGTCGTGCGTCCGCAGCCTAGCTCAGAGACTTATAGTACGAGAAAGCTGTTATTTGGCATGAATATACATATTAGCCACATCGACAAAGTGGCATTTTAACATTAAAAAAAAAACATTTTTTAGTTTTCTCAGCTTTGTAAAGTGGGGATGTATTTTTTTTCTCGTTTACCCCATAGCGTGGGGTGCGGTAGATGTCTTTCAAAAATATTGCAGGTTTATAAAGTAAATTTTTCGATTCAGAGAACCGTTTGTGAAATATTAAGCACTTTTGATTTTTGTCAGAGTCAAGTGTTCCGGCTTAGAAACCCTACACTGAGCATGGTCCGACATGCTCTTTCCCGGTTTTTTAGGGAAAAGAAAGCGTGTGTCAAACACGCGTTGATAAGCTTTATTTTATATGATTTTTGTGCGTCTATAGACGCACAAAAATCAAGAAACGTATACGTACGTCGTGCGTACGTCTAGAAACGTATTGATGACCTGGTGCTGAGTGGGACGTCCGTTTCAAGATAAGTCAAAGTTAACGTTAAGTCTTGGACGCTGTCTCTGACGCGTCTTGAGACGAAGTCTTTATTTTTAAATACTCGAGCACTATACAGGGTGGAAAAAATTAAAGGGCCATGAAGAGGGACTGCCTGAAATCCTTTGTTTGAACCTTTTGTTTGAATTTCTGGTCAATACAAATTTAATAATTTGTTACACTGTTAACATCTGTAATCCACATAGATTTAAATGTTCTATAAGCAGCGTACGATGCTGGGAGAATGAGACGGTAGTGCCGGACCGGAAGCGCGGCCATTTTGCGAGGCGCCTGCCACAGAGGCGATAGCGGGCAGTGCCGCGTTATTACAGTAGAGGAGCTGGACGAGGGGACGCAGGACGTAGCCAAACAGGGCGTCCACTATATATTTTTGCGTTTTTGGCTCGATCTTAATATTGAACGGTGGTACGAAATCCTTAGTGTGCGAGTCCAACTGCTTCATTTTACACAATAATGTTGTTTTTTGCAAACATGGTTCCCCCTACAGCCAAACTACAAATACTAAAAATCTGACAAAAAAAAACTTAAATGAAAGAGCATATAACGATTTTTTAAGGAAAACTATCACGACTAAGTAGACATTATTGGTTCTTGAGATACAGGCGATTAAAGTGTTCATACCTACTAAAATCATCTAAGACGGCACCAATTGACTTTAAATAGAAATTTAGTGATTACTTGATGATTTTTTATGTTTGTAGTACTTATCGGCTTCGGAACCCTACGTTGAGCATGGTCCGACACATGCTCTTGCCCGGTTTTTACATTTACATGCAATACAAAACGATAATTAAACGTAATCACTCAAACTGAGCTTAGATAAAACTAAAATTAGCATAACATTTCTGAACTGTTTTCACTTATCGATCTTCCTACTAAAGGCCAGACCTTCTGCATAGTTAGAAAATTGCAGCTGGCTGGCAGTTCCAACGCAGACTCTGTAATGGCACAAAGTACCAAAACAACAAAGAGCACCCTTTGATAATGTATGTATTTAAACTCTTAATTGGACACAAACAATTACAAGACATGTTTACATCGTAACTCTTCATTTTTCATAATTTAATTTGCCATATGGTCACTGGCTATAACCTTCATTTTCCCTAATATCACACACCGTACTATGATTTGCCATAAAGGCATTTTTTCTGAATTCGTAAACCTTTCAGGTAATTTTAACATGCCACAGTATAGAGCCCAATAGGTTAGGCTAGGTACTTTTATTACAGGTCGTTAAAGTTCACTGTTTCAGAAACTAATGCCTCTATGGCACATTATTGTTATAGCATATAAAAATATGTCATATGAAAATCAGGCAAGTGAAATTATTGCATATTTAATTCGGTCAAACTTTAGAGGCCCTTTTACAACAATGTCAATAACTTACTATTATTATCCTATGTACATTCGTTGGAAATGATGGTAAGTTATTGCATAACCACATCCTGTAGTGTTGCAATCGACGCGGCGGTCGGAAGCTTTGATATACGGACGTTGATGACCGCCGCTGTTCTTATTTATTTAGTAAGTCAGCTAGCTCTCTCCCGCGCAGGGCTCGGATAGCGATACAATTTTCAAACCGTCATTATATACATACATACATAAAATCACGCCTTCATTCCCAGAGTGGGGTAGGCAGCGCTACAGAAATACCTACAACCCCAAAATGACTTGTATGAATTCTGTTACCATACATACATACATACATAACATCACGCCTTTATTCCCAGAGTGGGGTAGGCAGAGCTACAGAAATACCAACAACCCCAAAAAGACTTGTATGAATTCTGTAACAACATTTTGCACAATCAGGCCAAGAAGTTTACTAGTGTATTAGTGACAGGTTGCAAGCCCATCGCCTAACAGTACTACAAGCATTTATTCCCTTAGTCGCCTCTTACGACATCCACGGGAAGTCATGGAGTGGCACTATTCTAACCCGGCAACCACACGGACTCGTTATTATATACTCTACGCAAAA
This sequence comes from Acleris holmiana, assembly GCA_949316455.1. Classification (NCBI taxonomy): domain Eukaryota; kingdom Metazoa; phylum Arthropoda; class Insecta; order Lepidoptera; family Tortricidae; genus Acleris; species Acleris holmiana. The sequence continues at coordinate 186,724 of OX438781.1, forward strand.
CCTTTTAATTTCGGTTCCGTTCGCATAAACCGGTTTTTGAGGAACCTTTACTTATAGTTCTTTTCGATTTAACCGGTTTCGTGCTTTAAAAACCGATTAATCCGGACATATGTCACGCACGATAACAAAGCGCCGTTTAGTGATTTTATCCAGTGCTTAACTTAACTTTTCGATTCGCCGCTTGTGAATTAAACCGGTTAATTAAGTTTTAAATATAGTTCTCAAAACGTTCGCTTTCTCTAGAAAGTTTGGAGCAAAAACAAAATAAACCGGTTTTCACCGGTATTTTTTGGAACCGGTTCCAAGCCCCGCGATTCTGTCCGCGTAGAAGTCGTTCGCTATTCCTGCGGAAACTGTTTACATATAAAATGTTTACCTACATACATACTGTTTGATTACCCAGGATCAAAGTACACTATGTCCGTTTTAGGCTGTAAATTATCTCTCGGCCATAAGGATTGTAATGAGGTTCAGGATGACGGACTTCATGCCTCAAATAACCCCACAAAATAAATTAATTTAACACTCGATGGAAATGGTTTTCCCAAAAGAATGTGCTTGATTCGTTTTGCCTCGTATGTTGAAAACAAATAAAAACTATAATATGTGACTTTGTATGAGCAGCACTGTAACTAATACTTATATATTTGAACCCACTTTTTTATAGATTTATCAAAGAGCCTGCTAGTTTCAAGTCACGGAATGAATATAAAACGCCTCTACGGCTTAAAAACGGAATTAGAAGTTCTTCGCATTTTCCTCGGCTTTAGTTAAACAGACAGAGGGTGAAGAGGGTATTCTTATAATGGATAAAGCGAACAAGAATCATAAGATAATCGAATTGAGCCCCTAATTCTGTTAAGGAGGTATTGAGGGGTTCGATCTACAAAAAATGAATTTCATACATAAAAAATACATACATACAATTTAAAGTCAGTTGGTGCCCTAAAAACTCTTTAATCGCCTGTATCTCTAGAACCAATGATGTATACTTAGTAGTGATAGTTTTCCTTTTAAATTATATGCACTTTGTTTTTTTGACTTTTGACTTTCAATTGACTCTAACAGAAATGAGCACTTTAAAGCTTTATATTTAATAAACGGATACCTTAATCGAAAAATTTACAAAATACCCGCAATAAACCTAACCTATCCAACGACACCCCACACTGTGGGGGAGACGAGAAAAAAATACATCCCCACGTTACGTGGACGGCCGGACGGACAAGTCGAAACTATAAGGGTTCCTAGTTTGACTACGGAACCCTAAAAACGCGGCCATTTATAATGCACGCTGTATATTAAAAACTTATACACATTAAAAAAAAACGTTTAACACTCGCATCATTTTTACATCAACGCGGTCGCGGGATTAGAGTCGCATCCGTATTAGGATTACGACTCGATATCCCGCGACTTGCATCCGGACATCCGATCACTGGTTAACAGATTTAAGGTCGAAATTATTGAGCTAATAACATTTATTTATTTAAATACTTTATTGCACAAAATTAAAAAAGTGTATTAAAGGTGGAGCATTCTTTAACAGTCCAACACAAGGTGAAACAGAAGTCAGGAAGCAGGTAGGTGCTAAAAATAAACTTCGTTTCCAATAATATTATTAATATATGTGGTAGATTTGTTATTGTCCCACCTAAGTTAAAGTTTCATAAAAAACCCATTTGACCACTCTCACTCTATTTGCGCCAAAGGAGGTGACGATTGCTATCTCACTTACTTATTTTCTGTATTTGTCCCTCATTCATTAGTGAAACAAAGTGAACATATTTAGGAATGTAACACATCATAATACATCAGTATCATTGATCGTTTTTCTTAAATATGACCTACTCGTGGATGTCAATCTTGTAACGTATCTCGTAAAAAAAAGTGTTGTTTTTCATGGAGAGGACGCAACAAAATAAATTGTAACATTTTTAACGCTAATTAATTAACAACAATTAAAAAATTCTAATCCGAGAGCATTAATTATCGCAAAGAAGCCATTCGCATGCAGAACGACGCACTTGCTTCTCGAGCTTCAGCACAATTTACATACGCCCCGCCCTCGAGCTGATTGCGACCTAAAATATATAGTGGCAGGGTTTGTTTCAGGTTGAAGGAGGTAGGGTTTTCGAGTAGGGAGCGTAACGAGGGTGCGAGAGGATAGTGAATACGCTTCGAGAATTTAAAAAAACGGCCCAAGTTTCGTACCACCGTAGAACAAGATTGAGGAAGAAACGACAAAGAATGATCCTTGCATGTCCCCTTTTTATAGCAAGGAGAAGGCACACGAGCACTCAGGCCACCTGATGGTTAGTGAAATGTAAAACCCATAGACATATGAATTTTCAAGACTATAACCTCAAGACTCCAATCTTATGATTTCAAATGCGTTGCCAACCCTGATATTAAAATGGAATGCCAATGCTAGTAATTTCACAGGTTGTCTTATCACCAAACGCGGAACACAAGTTAAAGGCTTGGCGGTAGGTTATTGGATAAGATGGTGGTAGCGATCCGGACGGATCCTGCACAGACGTAGTTTAGGGAGGTTAGGTTAATAGAGGTAGTTACGAAACACTGAGAACTGATCACAGTGATAACTCTTGACCCGATTTTAATGAGACATAAAACAACCGGCGAAAATCTACCATAGAGGCATTCCATCTCAGTCCTGGGTTGGCAACGCATCTTGGGGTCTTAGGCCCGTATTCATAAACTGATTTCGGTTTAAATGCCGGTGTCAAGATACGTCAAAAATGACAGTTTTCTATGGTTTGACGTCTACTTTGACATATCTTGTGATGGGCATTTAAACCGAGACGAGTTTATTAATGTGGCCACTACGATTGCAGTGTTGAGATTATAGTCTTGAGAATTCAAATGTCTATGGGTGCCAGATTCCACTTGCCGTCAGGTGGCCTGAGTGCTCGTGCGCCTTCTCCTTAACATAAAAAGGCGCAGGGTAGGGCAATCGTCTTTCCATAACAACTTTAAGCAAAACGAATATATTTAATATCTTGTTAGTACCTGAGTTTTCTATGTTATTTTAATATGTATTTTATTTTATTTTTAAGAGAATGGTGAAGCGATGCTAAAATCGCGTAGCTGTCAAAATAATCCATCCAAATGTAGCTCCGGGCGATAACGTTACTTACCCCCTACAAGTCTAATCCGATTACCACATTTTTTAAATATTTTGTAGTTCTCATGAAAAGCTAGATCTTTCCGTTTTTGTTTTTTCTAATATTTTCCCTTTTCAATAAGTATTTTTTTGGAAAGGAAATCGCACAGACCTAGTTTTTATAACATCTACAACATATGTATTCAAAAATCGTAAAAATCGGCAACGTTTATGCGAAAAAACCGTTACCGCACTTTGTATGGTCATTTTTTGCTTCACAGTCTTCTTAAGAGAAATACCATAAAGTTAGTTTGATGCACTCATTTAACCAAAAATAAAGATGTATTTGCGATACGAATAAAAACGTTTCCATATCCGTCGCCTTAAAAGTTTTATTTAACTTCGCAGTCGTTTCAGTAAAAGTAACTTTCACACGCCGTGAAGGTTAACCTTAATCCCATAACAAAAGCCTGCATTATAATTTCAATTCAACTTTTAAGTCCCCGTGATATTTTTAGCACTTTGTTGTAAAATACAAACAAATAATCCCGGGAATTCTCGGCCGTTCCCGTATTCCCGGGCATCCCGGGACCGCTACTGAATAAATTGATTTGCTTCTCCCCGGGGTTCCAGACCTAGTACTCTTATTAAATGTAACCATTCGAGAATGAACTCTAAATCGCCTGCTATTAAACACAATTTTCTTTTAGCTCTTTTTATTTACGTTACCACTATTGATGAACGGCGACGGAATGTAAGTCGTAATAAGATGGAGTATGGTTGAGTTTTGGGTGTGCCGCGGTGGTTGTTGGGTGGTTCTGGGTTTGCACCTGGTCCTAGAAGGACGAAGTGAAACCTGGATGTGACACTTAATCGAACTGCTGATTACAAGGTTTTTTATTTTTATTGCGCAGTAAACAAAAAACACTCTTACTGTCTACTGAATAACATTTACTCGTATCATAATGTCATAATATGATTGCGATACCGAAGCAAGATGGGCTAACCTAATGTGGAATAGTAGCCCAGAAATCGTCGGAGTTTGTATTTTACATGCTTTTTCAGTAAGTTTACCGGTGGCTTCTGAATTAGACAGAGAGAGCAAGATAGATATGAGCTCACGACGTCGTATGATTGCAGACAACTCCAATGCCTTTATTCTACTTGGTAAAGACATATTGCCTTTAACATGTTATCATAGTATCAACGTTTTGATAGCTCTTATCGAATTGACAGTAATGGCGGCCGAGTTTAAAACAATACGATAGCATGGTTTTAACGAATTGATTAGAGGCGCTGTATATTTATAAATTAAAGGACTTAAATTGGTGACTTCTTATAAATGACGATTAAGAGGCCGTACACGAAATTTAGCCGATTTCGCTGATTTTCGTGATTTTACAGACGTGATTTTACTGTTGAAATACTTTATTTCTACAAATTTTAATACGTAACACGAAAGATAATTTCAATTTTCAACGAATGTATGAAATACTTTTTTGTTGTTATTATTTAATTTTAATTAATCGACCTGAAACCGGCGACTGTTTCTTGAGTTTTGCTGTAAGAGGTTTAGAATATCGCATATTCACGAATCGTTTTGACGTCTTAAAGGTATAAAAAAATAGCAATTGATTGCCGTAAAAGTTGTCTAAAAAATGAATGAATTACTTTTTACCACCTTGATATATTATTTTTGTTTAAAAAAAATATGAACTTGGTAAAATTTTATAGAAAATGGTCAAGAAATAGTTTTAAATTTCGGCTTCTTAAAACACTCGTTCATAAAATTAAAAGAACAGTAATAAACTTCAGTTCAAAATCAATCCATTACCTTAAAAACACATCCAATTTTTTAAATTCAATAGCAATGTATAATGTTTTAAAATAACCTAAATCCCGAATTTAAATTCTCGACAAAGATAAAAAAGTAGCTCATTCATTCGTAACTCATTTATTCGATCATAATACATAATACTACTACATGATGATGTGATTTGTATAATACTTTTTTAAAATTGTTATATATTGAGCTGTGGATTTTGTTTCAATAAATAAATAAATAAATAACTGAAATGATATATCACGATGTGCATTAAAACTTATAGAAAAGTAGTATTTAAACTGTAAAATCACAAAAATAAGCAAAACTGGCCAAAATTTCGTATACGGCCTCTTAAACCTGATGTAGTTCTTATAATTTCGAAATTAAAACGTAACAGTCCAAAATGTGCAACACTATCTAATAAATTACCGACTTAGTATGTAAACTTCATCCCAGCGCGCGACGCTGCTCTTCCATACATTTTTGAACGCGCAATGTGGTTTCAAAAATGGCTCTTCAGTACAAAAATGTTTGAATAAGTGATAACTTTGCCAGATCTTATACGACTTCTCAGTTTCGAACATCCACATAAAGTTCATTTTGTAAGGTTCCGATATAATTTGGAAATACGGCTTTATCGTGATTATAAATAAATCTTATAGGATCTTGATAATTTAAATGGTAATTTTAGAAGCGCCAGCGCCGCGCGGTCTTCCCCTTATTTCCCCCTGCCTCTAAAACCAGCGGTCCCGGGTTCAAATCCCGGTAAGGGCAGATATTTGTGTGATGAGCACGAGTATTTGTTCCTGAGTCTTGGATGTTTTCTATGTATTTAAGTATATATTTCTCTATGTAAGTAAGTTTATCGTTATCTAGTACCCATAGTACAAACCTAGAGCTTAGTTTGGGACTAGCGCAATTTGTGTGAGATTGATGCCCCGTGATATCTTGTCATCATACACAATCTGACTTGTAACTTTTAATGAATAGAAAACGATATTTAATTTAATTACTTTCATTATTTGTCATTTTCATTAACCGAAACGCTATAGTTGAGCATAAACATTCACACTGTCCCTCAGTGTTAATTTGTAATTCGACCTCTTTATTAATTACTCCGTTTCGAAACTAAACTTAATCAAAAGTAAATTAACCCTTAACAAATATTGTAATCTAAAACGTTATTAACGTTGAACGTTGATTGAAATAACTCTGCATTCAATCACGAAGTTAAAATAACTTAATTTAATGAAATAACTCGTGGTTATAAAAGAAAAGGTATTAAATACCGGTGGAAACCGTTGTCTAGTCGCTAAATGGTGAAAAGGGCCCGTAGAGGGGCTACAGCGTAGAGGGTCGTAGTCGGATACGGTTCCGCCGCCTTCCGAAGTAAAAGGCAGTATGCGCGCATGAGCCTCGTATATTATACGACCTTCTTCTTCTGGGAGACAGGCTTCCCCCGCATTACGCTGTTTTAAGATAATAGAATATTTATGAGACACATTTACTTAACACTAGCCGCTGTTTGTAACTTTTCAAAAGAAACTCAAATAAGTATTCCATTTGTGTATATTATCTAAAATCTCCTTTTTGGATATTTCCAATAAAAAAGGTAGACACTTCCCATTTAGAAATACTGCTAAGTTGATCGCAAACAAATACTTTGGATCTATTCTATTCGGTAAAACTATATTGCTTTTGACATGTCATCGTATTGTTTTTAACTCGGCCGCCATGCTATTACTGTCAAGTAAATAAAAGCACTCGCAACTTTGACCATCCGTCAAAACTAAAAGGTTTTGCCGAGCAGAATCCCAGCTCTGAAAGTTAAGTTTAAAAAAGTTGATGAATAGGTAGAAAGTTTATCACGCCTTCATTCCCAGGGTGGGGTAGGCAAGAGTTACAGAATTACCAGCGACACTAATAAACTTTTTAATAATTCTGTAACCACATTTTGCACAATCAGGCTGGTAAACACCAGTGTATTAGTGACAGGTTGCAAGCTCATCGCCTAACAGTACTACAAGCCTTCATCCCCTCAGTCGCCTCTTACGTCATCCAAGGGAAGATGAGTGGCACTATTTAACTTTGCAACCACACGGTCGATTTTCTAGATATTAACACATATTTTTGTAGTTAGTGGAAACTTAATTGCGCAAACTAATAATTCTTTAATAGTACCTTGACGTGTCGATGGTACCTTCTTGATCGTATCGTTCACTCGATTAAGTCCCGTTAAACTACAAATATTATCTCATGGCTCGACACCGCTCTCGGCAGTTGCGGCCGTCGCCAGAGGGCGCGGCGGTCAACACAGGCGCGCCGCCATTAGCGCTGTTTGCCCGGCAGTGGACCGTCCACCGTCGGGGATACCGTCCATTAAGAATTTAAATAATTTTGTATACCTCATGCCAAGACGGGATGTCTTTAATACAGACTTTAAGTAATTTTACATTTTGGATCTGTTTCACATCTCTGTTACAAATACATATATACATAACATCACGCCTTTATTCCCAGAGTGGGGTAGGCAGAGCTACAGAAATACTAACAACTCTAAAAAGACTTCTTGACAATTCTGTAACCACATTTTATTTTTTAGGCTAATATTTTTACCAGTGTATTAGTGACAGGTTGCAAGCCCATCGCCTAACAGTACTACAAGCCCTTATTCCTTTACGCATAAAATAAATTTCACCCTATGATTTATAAATAACAATATTTTAAAATCATTTTACATAGGAGCCAAAAATGTCACATTTTTATGTACCTACTGATATTTTAGTGGTATGGTAAGGGTTTTTGATATTTTTATAGTTGTAATAACTTCAAGCCATAACATGATAAAATTAGAGTACCAATTTTCCCCTCGTGGGATGCTGAGTACGCGCGTCTCCCTGGTTTGTTTGCTCTTAAAACTCCTGCAACTGACGTAGGTTTAAAAATACAAGTGGCTTTGTAACTTCTGACAACGGTAAAGTTGTGAGTGTTTTAGGTTGGAAAACACGGGTCTGCTCGTGGTGCAGAGTGCAGGTATATCTCATAAAAACCTTGTCGAAACCTTCTGTTTTGAAACTGAAGATACAATAATTGAAAGAAAAAACCCAAATACAAAAAGTAAAATGAAAATAAACAGTTGCCAGAGCAACAGCCTAGGACCCCCCCCCCCTCTAGCAATAAGTTGCAAATATAATTTAAAAAAGAATGTAATTGCATTTTAATCTAATTTCACTGACAATGTTTTGTTCAGTAAAATTGAATGACTGAAACGTTAATTGGAATGAAATAAAACGTATTATGTAGATAAAATGTCCCTTTTAGTTAACTAAGAGATATCATTAAAGTTAACAAGGAATATATTATTGTTATTGCTGCTTTGAAGTTACAGTTACAGCCTGAAGCTTAATAACATTTTTAAAAGAAAAAATTTGAAGCCAATTTACTATTCCTAATTTTCCTCAATGGCACGAAAACTGTGAAATATAAGGCTTTGAAAGCGCACCCACCTTAATCAAAGTTGGAACAAAAATATAACTTGGAAATGCCTCGTGTACATCGTTTATTAATACTGTCTACTTCACAAAAGTATTCTTTGATCATTCGCGATTTTTTCCTGCCAGGAAATGAAAACTGGACTTAATTAAGAAGTTACTAACTGTTAACTGTTTGTCTTCAACTTTTTACTGTTTAAATAAGTAAAGAAACTCTTGATCACCCTGATTTTGTGTGACTCTCAAACCGGACTAATTGACAAGGTTTCATTTTTGTGACCCCTGAAAATAACTATAGGAATGGAAAGAATTTTGCCTCCTCAATACGGCATTTTTTTCTTTATTAAAAAAAACAAGAAACCAAAATGCAATCTTATTTCACCATAGCCTTTTTCACTAGAGAAAAAACTGTCGTAATTATAAATTTAACATTGAATGATGGATAATTACTTTATACCTACTTGTCCTATTTTATTGTCGAAAGCATTTAGATTAAGGTTAAGAATTAGGTTCAAAGAAGCCCATATTTGTTTTCGCATGCTCGTAGTTACTGATCAAAATGGACAAATCCGTATTGACTACGTCAGATATAAATGTCAACACTTAACTTTTTTTAAATAGAAAACTGGACAAACGTAAAATGTCTATGTCCATACCAAAGTTTAATCGAAATCGGTTTAGTGGTTCAGTGGTTTAGCCAGTAAAGCTAAGCTAGTAAAGTTATAAATAAAATGTGTTAAATAAATACAGGAAAATGTATAAAACTTTTTCCCGATTCATATATATTTTCTACTTTTAGTCTTTCACTTAAAAAAAATATATTGACAATATTGTTGAGCCAATGTCTTGTATAAACCATGCTAGGCAAAGGTATTTGTTTAAATATTTTATTTGCCTATCAATGCGTATTTAAAAAATAATCTTAACTAGCTCGCTCATTAAGTCCATTAAATCAAAAAGCACCCTATTGTCACCTGAAAACAAATCAAGACTCGCATTATCAAGGCAGCGTGATCGTTAACCCATTTCTGGGGGGCGGGCGGCGGGGCGGCGCGCCCAGTCGCCGCCCGCCCTCGCCCGGGGCGCACGTGTACGCGAGGCCTATAACCACATATCAGAGCTTTTTTAGTGTTATTCCAGTGTTATTCTAGTGTTAGGTGTAAGGTGCATATTGCAACGAGTGAGTCACCGGTTCAGGGGGAGCTGGGCGGTTGTTGTTGTTCACCAGCCGGTGTTGTTGTGTTGCCGGCGGACGTTGTCTATTCGGCGGTTTGTTGTGACTACTAAAATACAGAATATTCTGTTACTATTAACTAAAAAACCTTATTTTTTGTGCTACGAATCCTCACAGTGCTTCTAATCTACTTAGTTGTTACCCCTATTGCTATCTTATGGTTGTTGACTCGATCGCCTTTACTACAGAGTTAATAAGAGCTGTCTTGACGTTAGCAATACGATGACAATAGGGGCAAAAACAATGTAGAATAAGAACCCAGGTTAACGGAGGTTTAATATTTTTTTTACCTGAAAATTTCTAAAATGTTTTATTCACTGTTTGGGGAGTTAGGATCAAGTGTCAAAACAACAATACGTACGAGTTTACTAGGTTTACGCTATTAAGTATTAAGTTCACTTTGTCAGCCTCCTGTAAATACTTGAACTGCTGCGGATGTGACATGTGATGCGATCTCCCGGCTAGATTGTCAACGCAACATGACAGCCTGCCACTGAGCGATAGTTATTAATGGCCTCGTCAGGCTAACAGGCATGAACATGAATATTTTAGTACACAATCATTGCAAGCGTACTTAACCTTAAAACAAATATATTTATGTTAAACTAGACGTCCATGACGTCATACGCGTAGAATTTAGTATCTCATTACTCCTTCTATTCTAACCCTTAAGGGTTGATTTTTCAAAAAATCCTTCTGAGTGCACCGCCAGGATATAAAAAAAAGGAAATAAACAAGAAAGTCTGTAGGTCTAGCGGTTTTGATTGTGAATTGATCGATCGGTCAGTTTCTTCTTTGTATTTACATGTAGAAATTAATAAAGTTATTAATTAACTACAATTTTTACCTGCCAAAATCGATACTAAAAGTTGTAATAAAACTTTTCTCAAAATTTAAAGATATGAAATAAATTAGATTACAACATTAATATAGTAAAAAGAGGATAAGAAGTGAACCTCGACACCTGACACCGCGGTACAACTCGTAACTTAACCATTTTTTTAGTTTGTGGTTATATTTTCTACTAGGATGACAGCTGTCAGGTTTGCCTTCTAATTCCCATTTTACTGTAGTTTACAGTATTAGTACCATTTAGCTTGTTTAAGGTAATCTTATAATGGGTAAAACTCAGAAAATATTTTTATAGAAAGTTCATTTGCCCTGATTTTAATGTAATAGATTTTTAAATTGCTATAGCAGGTTTGCCTTGCACAAATAAGCAACCGACAAAAAAATAAGTTAGAACTATTGGCAATATAAAAAAAAAATGAAATGTTTATATTAATTGAGAATCAATTCGGCATTCTAAATTATGTAGACTGTTACTCGGTGTCCGCCTAGAATAGATTATTAAAGCTGTGTGGACGTCGTTGGTGGTTCAATGGATTGACTCCAGGTCCAGAGCCTGAGTTCAACAGAAAAGACGAAGAAACGTTTTAGCCAAGGTTTAAATAACATTTATACTACCTGTAAATGTTTATTCCACGTTCACTCAAAAGAGATGAATTACCGATCGATCCCGAATCGGTTTGTATCAATGTTGACTGAGACAAACACTTACCAATCGATTGCTGTTTATTTAGGAAGACTCCAGACCTAAACAATTAAAGCTTTGCTTAGTTAAAATAACCGTCCTACATATTAAAAACATCACCTATAAAATATTGATTTTGTCTGTGACTACGTCTGCGTGGGATTTGTTTATCACTATCCCCTGGGAGACTGTGAAATTTTCTGTGAATTCCCTGCTCCAGAGTTTAAGCTATCATGCTAACAATTATATAAATAATTAGTTTAGTGGGACAGATTTAAAAGTGCACACAAAGTTAATTTTGCATGGATGCAAAGATAGTAAAGATAATAATAATATATCACGGGATAATGTCACACAAATTGACCTAGTCCCAAACTAAGCTCTAGGCTTGTGCTATGGGTACTAGACAACGATAAACTTACTTATATAGAGAAATACATACTTAAATACATAGAAAACATCCAAGACTCAGGAACAAATACTCGTGCTCATCACACAAATATCTCATATATATCAGATATCAGTTAAATCACCATAGAACACCAAGAAAGTCAAAAAGAAAGTGTAGATATAACTTTTTCCTGTAAATTACTAGGTATAAGTACTATAACAAAATTGAATGGTTTAGCGTTGGTAAATATGCTTAAAATATGTCTAAAGCACTGGTGAACGTTCACTTTCCACACAACAACTAAATCGCTTCGATCCCCGCATTGCATGTTCAGAGATTGTAAATTTGACTTAATCATATAGCGTTTACTTCGCAGGAGATATTACTGGACAAACACGTTTTGTATTAAAATGCGGTTTGAGGAATGAATATATTATATTAGGTTTGAAGCAAATGAATGTCTAGAGGACCTAGAGAAAATGCATACAGCTAAAGATGCAGCGTGGGTAGGTCGCCACAGGGTGTACGACCGAACGAAACAAGACGCATAATGCATATGTTAGCGATTTTCAAGAATCGACAAAATGTATAGGATTGGGCAGCTGATGACAGTTCGCGTCGACTGCTACATGCCATACATTTCGAGTCGATTGAAAAGATAAATATTAACAATGTTTCTATCTAGGCTCGGCCTACTGGTGATAAAATCTAGACACACTGCAGAGAACATGAACACTAAGATCTTTTTGTAAACATCAAATAAAACCAATCGTAAAACTGCCCTCGTTCTTCAAACAGCACAGCGGGTTGAAAGGTTTTGATACTTGAGTAACGTGGTGGATATTATGTTAACGCAAAACAAAAGATCGCAAAGTAGATAACCGATGGCCAAATAATATTTCGTGAACAATATACCATTAATATGATTACGTGACATAGGATCGATCTTTGAACATTAAATAAATATAATAGAATACAATAGAATAACTTTATATCAGACAAAAAAGCCCATATTTAAAAATACCTTACAGTTTTAACAACATATAATTTAAAATTAACACAACTATTAAAATAATTTCGCGGTGTCAGCTCGCCGGCGGCCACGACATCGCCGAAACATGACAACCATCGGCCAGAATTCCTCCTTTAAAAAGGTCGATCGATAATTGGTCGGTGCCCTCACCACAAAGGACTTCAAATTAACCTCATGGCGGGGCTCCAACCTCTCGACCCTCAGGGTAACTCCGGTCTTGACTCGTGCATACTCAACGAGGTCCTTCGCCTCCGTAGAGTAATGTGATCGGGACACGTACGACTGCGTCGTGGGGGTAGCAGGACACAGCTAGTGGTTCGGTCCGGTCGGTGCGGTGCCGCACAGGTTCTCCGGGCGGGCTTCTTCCTCTACGCTCGGGTAAAACCATCCTTGTCGTGTTTAGGACACGTCGGCGGCAGGCTGCGCCATTTCAAAACCTAGCTATCTCGAAAACTTAATTCGTGTTTTTTGCACAAAATTTGGTTTCTAGCAAGTCCCTACCGGATGCAAAATCATTTAGAGGCCTATTTGTGTCAGGTTCACAGATATGAGTACCCGAAAACCCTGTAAGTACAGAAAAAACGGCCTTGACCATTTCCAAATCTAGTATGCCACAAAACTATTTCAAATACCTAGTATGTGACATGCACTTACTAGTTTTTGAAAAAGTCATAGAGGCTTATTAGGCTCAAAATAATATCCAACTAATTTAAAAAATTCAACTTCTAGTATGGCGCTTATTGTTGCTTGAAAACATTTAATATAGAAAATATTAAAAAGATATACCTACATATTCGTCTTAATACCACACAACCACAAAAGTATCTCTTTTTGAACGAATATTGCAAAGTTTTGAACGGTTGAGACAAAACATGTTTTTGCGCTCTCCTGTAAAATTAGCTCAATGACCCTTACTCTGTTTTGAAACGGCCTGGACCCCGCGAACAGGATTACTGCGGTTCTGCTAAATAAATGCCTTAACCATATCTGGTTGCTATACTAAACACTAGAACCCTTCAAGCCAACTATTTCAATACGCACAGCCAAGAATTGGAATGATGGCGTCTGTTTTCATTGGTGCTTATAACCTGGTGAACTTCAGAAGTAGGAGAACTTAGGAGGTCCAAGATACTCGTAGAAGCGCTTCCCTAATAGCTTAGTGAGCCGACTCGTGATCGTAAGGTACCGAGTTCAAACCCCGAGGTCAGCTTGTACCAATGATCGATCAGCTGAGTGTGAAAAAATACACACAAAATATTCTAAAAGGTCGAAGTGTATCCGAAAGGGCCCCTCTGTAAGATAAGAAGAGATATACAGGCGTCCCACGGCTATGCCACATGGAAGGAAAGTACCTTGAATACTGTACATGGAACATTTTACTGAAAGAAGACATTACTTTAATTTAAAAAACAATTTAAACTGCATTCATACATATTTCAATAATTACATGGTTGAACCGGGAATCGAACCCGTTACACGAGAAAAATAATTACCCTTATTATCTTTATCATACCGATCGAAAGGCTTCATCATAAGGATTATTTTTTGCTAAATAACATAGTGTCAGAAATAAAAGGAAGACCGTGAATTTTAACATTTGATGTGAAATTTTGTTCAGAAAAATGAAAAGCTGATAGATAAAGAGATAGATTTAGATTTTTTTATGGGGTTATGTCCAAAATTTAGTTTAGAAGAACCAGCATGAAAGTGTCCACGAGCTACAAACAGAACTTAGACGTATTACTCTGAATATCCACCACAACAAGATCAAAAAATCGTTAGGGAGCGAAATAATCAAAAGAGTGCGACTTTATATTCACCAGGAAGGGACTCATTTTGAGCATTTGATAAATTGATTAATTTTGTATAAAAATGGTAAAATTCATGGTCTTCCTTTTATTTCTGACACTATGTTATTTAGCAAAAAATAATTCTTATGATGAAGCCTTTCGATCGGTATAATAAAGCTACTTCTCGTGTAACGGGTTCGATTCCTGGTTCAACCATGTAATTATTTAAATATCTATGAATGCAGTTTAAATTGTTTTTTTAAATTAAAATAATGTCTTCTTTCAGTAAAATGTTCCATCTACAATATTCAATGTACTTTCCTTCCATGTGGCATAGCCGTGGGACGCCCTGTATAACCTTCTGGGTTAGCTCGCTCCGTCGTCGACTTTGTCGTAACTTTGGTCTCGACTAGGGTCATAAGCAAACCCATGTAATATTGAAAACAGTCCCCCGTATGAAGGCAGCATTGATAACTGTAGCGATCTTTAGATAATAACCTATACTAGACTGCACCATTCGCTTTACTGAGTGCGGCCTTGATTCCCTTAATCCTTTAAGAACACCAGTTTTATAGTTTTATAGATGGACCATTCTGTGCTGTCATTAAGGAAACATCCTTACAAAAGCCGCTTCAATAATTCGTATTTTATTAAAATCCTCGCTCGGCAGTTTTGAGCTGCGAAGTAATAAAGACAGACGTTTGGACGCAAATAAAATTAAATATTTATCGTGGAGATGAAGAACAACGTTATACATTATTCCACTGCCTTGCCCTGCTAGGGCGGGGCTTTGTAAGCATTGGTTTATCGATATCGATAAAAATATAAAATAAATGAAATCTCTTGGGATTTTATTGTAATGGTATATTCTTACATTAATTCTGGTATTAATTACAAAGTATCGATAAAAATAATGGTCACTACCGAACAGTTTATGATTGTTACTACCTACCTACACGATGTTTGCTTAACTAACCTCGTATACATAGCCAGTGTTTACCACCCATTACGTATTGAACTGAAAGGTTACCTCGATCCGTACCCTAAACTTGTGCTCATTAATATACATGGCTACAACTTTTCTAATGACTTAACAAGTTTTCCAATATCGATGAAGTATGCCCGCTCTAGGCGTCGCTTGGATGCGGTCCAGACGGGCGAAGCCGGGTCAATAAATATGTATGGGACACACGGCTTGCATGCTGCGGGACCGAAGATATGCACGGAATTTTACTGGAGATTTAAATAATAAATATTATGTTTGGTCTTCGTGTCCTGTGGTTACATTTTAGTGGCTAGAAATTATGTAAAGTTAGCTCCAGATTCAATTGAGGTTTAAGGAGGGTTTATGTAACTTTTGGAATATCTTTATATCATTTTATTTTGAAGTTTATTCTTTAAATACGGTTTTAATTAAAAATCCACCATTTAACATGTATAGGCTAATATTAACGACCTTTTAAATATTTAAATCTGTAAAAAAAACTGGTTTCCTTAATATTAAAGCAATTTAAACCAGAAATGTACGCACCGATTCTTTATCAACTATCGACCTACTGACCACTATTAGTCCAAAAGATAAAAAAATAATGGGTTAGACTTTTATCACACACAGAAATAATCAACATAGTTACTTATGTTTTTGTCTTGGAGCTTCTTTTCGTCGGGTCAAAGTGCGTATTAAATATTCTAAATAAGTGTAACTTAGAATTACCCTAACAAAATCGTATGGGTTTGAATTTAATCTGCGGTTTCGTAACGATCGTTAGCTGTTTTAAAGATGGACATTAATAATAAAAAATATACCACTTGACTTGAAAGTTCACCTCGCAAATGAGTGCAGGAGTATAATTAAAAATATTTCACTTTAAACCATAAGGCACTGTTGTCATCCCTAGACTGTCCAGAGATTGACGTGTCATGTTTATACCAGTTTGTAACTGTTACATAAAATTGAATCTTTTTTTATGTTTAGGAGAAGGCACACGAGCGCTTAGGCCACCTGATGGTAAGTGGAATCTAGACCCATAGACATTTGAATTCTCAAGACTTAAATCCTAAGACCTCAAATGCGTTGCCAACCCTGAGGACTAAGATGGAATGCCTCTATGCTAGTAATTTCATCGGTTGTCTTATCCCCACACCGGAACACAACAATGCGAACACTGTTGCTTGGCGGGTGGTTAATGGATAAGATGGTGGTAGCGATCCAGACGGACTCTGCATAGGGTCCTATCTACCACCACTAAATTAAATGACAAGAGACAATCTCGCAGAAATAGACCGATCTAGTCCCAAACTAAGCTTTAGGGGTAGATAAAATAATGCACATACCAAAATACGTAGAAAACACCGACGACTCGAAAACGAATTCTCGCGACCATCACACAAATATTTGCTCATACTGGGAATAGAACCCAAAACCGACAAGCTTTGTAGGCGCGGTCACTACCAGGTTAAACACTAATTAATCTAAACACTTATAAATTAAGCGTTAATTAAAATTGGAGGCTGAGTAGCCACAGATAGAACATTTCAAACTTAAACTCTTTGTTTGCTGTCGTAAACCATGGGTACTGCAAAAGGGTATCATAGGTACCTACGAACCAAAAACTAGAAATATAAATAGAAAACATAATGAAGTCTAAATCACATTAAATAAATAAATATAAATAAATATCAGGGGGCAATGTCACGCAAATTGACCTAGTCCCAAACTAAGCTCTAGGCTTGTACTATGAGTACTAGACAACGATAAACAAATTTATTTATTTCTATTCCTAGATGCCACACTTTTTTTTTTACGCATGTTTTTAGTGAACCTGAATATTTCGCACTTCCCCCGTTTTTTTGGAGGTGCTGGCAGAATAACAGCGTTGTGATCTCGTGTCACAACATATGCTGAGCCAGAACCTATTCACCCGCACACATTGCTGGGCTCCAGTGCGCACGCGCGTGTGCTCTGCTTGGTAACTGCCAAGATTGTATTGTACTGTATTTGTTATATAACTATGTTGTAAAATATTGTTACTTTCGCTCTGTGTGCTTGAATAAATTGTTTTCTTTCTTTCTTCTTTCTTTCTAAACATACTTATATAGAGAAATAAATCTAGGAAACATCCAAGACTCAGGAACAAATATTCGCGCTCATCACACAAATATCTGCCCTTACCGGGATTTGAGCCCAGGACCGCTGGCGTCGGAGGCAGGGTCACTCCCAACTAGGCCACTATGTCACTAATATTTCGAAATATGAACTTTACTTTTGGCATTTTACATAGCCCTTTGAAAAAAAAATTAGGAATAATCGTTTATTTTTCTCTGATCATTGCTCTTAATATCAGTCTGTCAGGTATATCGACAATCGTTTTATAAAGGCAGTTATGAACCCAATTCCGTTGATTGTTTCCATCATCATAAATAATGGCAGCCGTATCAGTGAGCGATGTTTGCCCCAAACATCATTAATACTGTGATTGCCGCCATTTGTCATTGCGCGCTGTAACGCGACATACCGCCGGGTGATCAGAGGCATTGAAGCTCAATGAAGCTTATTTTGTGTTTGGTTTAGGTTAATTAATATCTATTTAATGTCAGCGTTTGTCATTAGAGTTCAATCACTCTACTATACATGTCATTCAGACATAGTAATGTTATAAATGTGACTGCAACTCTGCGGAAGGTTAGGGTACTTTTTAACTTGGATAGCTCCCTTTTTTTTCTGACTGTTGAGTGAGTTTAATACACGCAGCTTCTGCGTATTTTTAAGTTTGGTCGCTTCTTTACTAATAAGTTTGCGGTTATTCGTGCTCTTTTCTGAGCAATTTATAGCCAAACTAGCTGTTTCCCGCGACTCCGTCCGCGTAGAAGTCTTATCGCTATTTCCTCAAGAATCGTCCAATTTTTCGTGATAAAAAGTACCCTATGTCCTTCCCCGGGACTCAAACTATCTCCGTACCAAATTTCATCTAAATCGGTTCAGCGGTTTACCCGTGAAAGCGTAACAAACAGACAGACACAGTTATTTTTTTACTCACATTTATAATGTTAGAAAAGATAGTTTAGATTAATATTTAACTAAGAAAAAGTACTAGTGTAGTGTTTCCGCACGATATTACACCTCCACCTGTCACTACGTCAAACTCTGTTTTTCTAAGTGGGTTGACGCCTCGTCTAGATTTCTCGAAAGCTCGCTAATGATGCCTTCACGCGAATACTCGTTATATCGCAAATCCCCCGTAAGTGATCATTTAAGTCGCTCCGGTAACGTTCAATTAATGACATTAACAGTCATTCTCAATCTGGTTAAACACATCTTACTATTGTATCTTAAGCATATTGTTGATTTAATGTTAGCGCATATTCACATGACATTAACTGCTATAATAGATATAATAATGACCCCTTCTATCACAGGTTTTCATGAAACCTCCCTCAAATCATCTAGCTTTCTTTTAAAAAAACCGGGTCCAAATAAGTCCATCCGTTTGGGAGATACCATGCCACAGACACACACACACAGATACACATGTTGACTTTATAACACCCCTAATTTTTGTCTGGCGTTAGCTACGAAGAAGGTGAGCCAACATGAATTATAAAGCCGCTAATAAACAAACAATTAAACATGCCCTGATATTTGCGACCGATGGAAACTTAAAAATCAGTACGTAACCGTTTATAAAACTTAAGCATCAATTCCTGGGGCCTTATTCAACATTATCGCGTCTCCTATTACATGTTATTAAGTGCTAAAATTATAACAATAGGTATTGTTATCATTTTAGCACTTAATACCTAACATGTACGAGTAAAACAATGTAGAATAACAGCCTCTGTAAATGTTATTTCCATACTCAATATTCTCATATATATTTTTTTAGGTGTTTTTATAATTGACGGTAGTTCATCATATTGATATCCATTAGCCTGTCAGGGTAAGGTAACACTGGGGGGGGTTTATGGGTTTTTAATTGCCGTCATTCGACGGGGGCGGGGGCCGCTCAAATCTAACGGAATGCGTGTTTAACGGTAATGGATATGGACTCTGTCGCTACTTTTTTTTCAATAAATAATCTATTTTCTATCTTCACTTATAAATATAAAATAAATAAATAATCACGGGACAATTTCACACCCAATGACCTAGTCCCAAACTAAGCTCTAGGCTTGTACTATGGGTACTAGGCAACGATAAACATACTTATATAGAGTAATAAAATACTTAAGTATGTACATAGAAAACATCCAAGACTTTGAAACAAAGAGACCGATTGACCGACCGAATCGAACCCAGGACCGCTACTTTTGTAGGCAGAGTCACTACCTGCTACTACTACGTGTCGTAACTTATAAAACTTAGTTCTGTGACTGATTGATTGACCTAGGGACTTGAAATTATGAGGGAATATTCCTTAGGTTCCTTAGGGGTGCAATAGAAAGGTTTTTTTAAAACGTTCCTATTTAATAGACATACGGGGAGTTCCGGGAAACTTATTCTTTGCAGACAAAGTCGCGGGCGTGCTCTGTTACTGTATCAATAAAAAAACATTATCTAGTTATAAACAAAGGTTTGCTTAAAACAGAGTATTCAGTTCTTGTAGCTGATTAACGTCTGCTTCCTTGCGGAAACAGAGATTGATTGACGTCCAGTAGTTGTTCCGAGAATAACTATTCTCTTTGCCCTGAACAAACTCATTCATCGTCAGTTGTTCCAAACAATAATCTCGTCCTTATAATATTTCGCAGAGATGTTTTACTCCAATTCTTTGAATTTTTCAAATTGCTCTTCTACATGGTAACTAGCTACCCACCCCAACTTTGTACGGGTGTAATTTAGTTACTTTAATATTGTATAAATTTATCTAAGCAATAGATATACAGACAGACAGACAGGCGTGGAAAGCGACTTTGTTTTATTCTATGATAATATTCTAACCTTCCAGAAGATATTGTGTAACTGAAAGTGAAAACCACATCAAAATCCGTTGCGTAGTTTAAATAAAACAAGAAAGCCAAACAGACAAATACCAGCTTTGTTTTACACTATTAACAGATCATGTACATTATGTTTATATTATATTTTATTTCATATTTTTAGTCATAATGTGATTTAAGTCAAAACATAATAAATTATCGCAAATCATAACGTATTTTTCAAAGAAACTGTTCCTGTTTCAGGATTTTTATAAATCAAACCTTAACGAACCTAGCCTTGTTTACACGTTTGATATTTAAGAAATTACGGAAAGGTTACGGTTCCAGCGATATGAAAAATATGACTATCAATAATTATCTCAACAACGACATTATGATTAAAAAAATTATGGGAAACAACGGGCTCCCTATTTTAGGATCCCCTTCTTCTATAGTCAAAAATTTCATAGACACTATCACTTCACAGAATTTTCATTTCATAGAAAAATATTTTCTGCTGAACCTGTGTTGATTTCAGGTTATCTTAAATAGGGTTCACGTAGGAAAGGTTAGGTTAGACTTGTAACCCTCACAAGATAAACTGAAATCAACACGGGTTCAGCAGATAAGGTTTCTATGTAATAAAAAATCTGTGAAGTGAGGTTGCGTCTATAAAACAAGGGTAAACCGAAATATTGTGTGTCATTGTTACTACTTATGAAGCGGTGATTAAAATCTATGTAACCGTTTACTCCGCTACAGTATACATTAATGAAATTTCCGACCTTGCTTGCATCAGAGGTGTTGTAACACGTGTAACGGGGCGCCTCGCGCCACGCCGCCGCGCACATGTACGCGTGTAATGGGACCGTCTCGGCAAGGTGTTACCCGCCCGCGGTTTGGTAGCATCCGCGCGGTAGCCGAGCAGGACGTTTATGGTCTTTGAACTGATTACGGGTTTATTCGATTACTATGATCAGCTGTTACTCTGTTTACGAGCGGATGTGTTTCATCGTAATGTGAGACGGCTAACTCCTTTGGTTCTTTTATAATAACTCAATCTTAATTGATTTATATACGTAGAAATTGCAAATGATTTTTAACCTTACACAATGAAGTGCGTTGTGTTTGGTCTATATGTGTGACTGGAGATCGCATCTTTTCAATAAATTAACCTAATAGTTACACAACATGGCTGAAATATAAATACAATCTTGACCAGATCGTTGGATCCGTTGTGTAAGGGGACTGCCTCCATTGCATCTTAGTTCACTATTTGATTACTAATTAAGCAATGTGGAATACTTCATCGCCAGTAAGGATCTTTTAGAGTTATCACTTCAACCTCGTGTCCCGGTTAGCCATAATCAAGGCAATTTAGTTTAAACTATATTTTTATGGCAATAAAGTTCATTTTTATTGGTTTTAAAATGGAAAATGGCATTTCAGTGCAATGGTAACTGAACTTTATTACATTGCTGGTAGATTCAAATTCAAATTCCCGTTATATGGTGGGCCTCACGAGGTTTATATAATTATGGAATCGTCTCGTTTCTGCAAACGCTATCGGGTCATTTGAGGCGTTCACAGCCCGGCTGCCGATGCCGCAGATGGCACAGTAATGAAGGGTTACTTTACATAATATCACAAACACGCCGCCACCGCGTCGGAGGGGAAAGGTGTACAATATGAGATGCGGCGCAAGTGTTCTTGTTAGTAGTTTCGTTATTCGGAGGGTTTAACCCTTAAGCAGGTCGAGGCGTTATTTTAAACTACCTGTACACGTGGGCCCCATCCCGCCCGCACACCGCCTTGTGGGATGTAGGCTAGATTGCTTTTTATATAATTTGAAACAAACATCAAGAAAGATCCGTCTACTTAATATTTAATCTTTGTCTAAACGCTGAAACAGAGTAAGACAATGGAACATTTACATTTTGTGTTTAACTAGCGACCCGTCCTCGCTTCGCTTCGGTTTATGTGAGTTTTACATAAGCCAGAACTTAATATATATATAAATAGTATCCAATAACAATTATCTAACTTTGTAAATTCTTTATTAAACATAAAACCAATTACAAAAAATATGTACCCAAACAAGAATAACTTTAGGGATTTTTCGTTAGCTAATGGTGAAAACGGTATGAAAATACGTTTAGTCTTATTTAGGACCATCGCGAACATACATACAGACTGACAGACGCGGCGGGATTTTTTAATACTATGTAGTGAAGTACGTACACATTCTAGGAATTCGATTACATAGCAGTTTTCTCTAATACGCAAATTGGCCGGTTTATACATTTTCCACGTGTCCATTAGTCGTGTCACGCCGGGAAATGTATTTATAACACGGCTAATTTACGAATTATGTCAAACTGCTACACATACCTTCAGTTTGTTTTACGACGTTTTATTATTATTCCAACAGTTAAACTAAACATTTAATGTTAACGTTGCTCAACCTTGTTTGTTTTGGATTCCGCTGTCATGCTCACGTCAGTTGTAAATTTCACATTTCTAATAAAAAATCGTAAATTACCAAATCGCATGAATACTCGGTCACTGTTCCCGGCCACTGGGTCACAGTCATGGTATAAACCACCTCTACAAGCTGACACGCCATTCAACCATCTTTCTTGGAAGTCAAAGCTCATTTTCATCTGGCTACATTACATTAGAATCACCAACATTAATAGATCCGCGATTCCTCTCCGTTGATTTGTGTCTGAAGCTCTCGAGATTTTGGAAGTCTGATAGCGTATTAGTACCCGACCATTATAAGTGTACACGTAATTTATATGCGTCCTTGTGTAAGCCGGGGCTATTGATCTTTGGTCGGTCTAATGCCAGATAGAGATGCACTGGAATGAAGCCAAGATCGAAATCAGGTAGCCGGAGATAAAATGAGGAGGGTGGGGTAATATGAACTCAACATTAAAGACGATTTATTTTTAAACTATTTATACTGTTTAATATGCAAAATTGTAGTCACGGAACTGTTATAGCATTTTCGGTCATTCCTATTTCTTTTTTAGATTATAGTTTTAATGGTAGCTCCCCAAACATGAATCTAACAAATGATTTACTCAAGGGCCACAAAGCAATCCGAATAGGCACTTAAATACTGATGACTCGGCAACAGTCCCCGCCTGAATCGCGCTTCCCCTCCCTTGCCCATTGTCCCCCACGCTCCCCCACCGAAATAATACGCCAAGAATAAACTTATGCAATATTCACCAATATGCCTTGAACGTTTGGTTCCAGCTTGTGCTAGGTTGTGATTATTTTCCTATTAACTATAACATAATATATAATATAAAGCACGCGTAGATAACGTTTGTGTACTCTATATTGCACTAAACTTTTGATAAACTATTTGTGTAGTCCGTTTAAACGTTTTGATGTTTTTATACACTTAATTATGGCGCAACCGCAACAAGGTTTCGTGCCCGAGAAAGTGCAGGAGTTCAACCGCCGAGCCTCCCAGGACATGTCGGAGTCTCCTGCCCATCAGAAACCTCAGAAGAACTCTGATACTCCAAAGAAGGAGCCTAACGTGAACGGCACGGACAGAGCCGCCACTGACAAGCCAAAAACCGAAGACAAACCCAAAAACGAAGCAAACTTCAGCCCTGCTCGAAGCCAAGATGGGAAGAACCCTTTTTCAGCCCAATTTTACAACCGTGGTCGCGCTCACGGCCATTTTGAAATGGGTCCACGCGGCCTGGACTACTCCCCGCACCGGATGGGCATGGACTTTTCCAATCGTATGCGAGACTATGGTCCTCAGCGGTCCACCTCCATCCATGGTCATGAGCTGACCGACGGGCCGGTGCCCATGAAGCCTGAATATCTTGGGCACAGGAGCCATTTTGGCAGCCAGATTGTTCCTGGTGGGATGAACCACCCCGACGTGGTGTTCCGGCATGATTACTACGCGCAGGGGTTCCCGCCCCCGCGCGCGGCGAGGTTCTCGTCCCAGGAGTACCTGAATGCGCCCGCACAGTACGGCCGCTGGCCGGACTACAGGGACCAGTACAGGCAGCGCAGGCGGTCGCAGCAGGACCTGCACTCCATGGAACAGAATGAACCAGGTATTCTATTCATGTATTGCTGAGCTAGGTGAAGTAGAATAGTAAGAACTATACAGCACTATATTTTTTTATAAGCTGGTTAAATTTCTCTAACGTTGGATGGGTATTCAAAGGCTTTAAGTAAACTAAACAATCAATACAAGTGATCCTGGCTTGCAAACTGAAATCAATGAATTTAAGAGCTTTTTCATTGGATAAATAAATAAAAAACAGATGAAATAAAAAAGTCCTCCTATTTCAAAGTCGTAAAATAACATGCGTGCCCACGTTACTCGGCGACAAAAGTAAATAAACAAATGCTTTCATCTTGGTTTTATTAACAAAATATTTTTTATCACCGGGGTCGACAAAAATCACCAACAATTCCCGGGTTTCATTGGCAATAATATGCATGAAAATGGTTCAAAATCAATTGAAAGAGCTGGTTTACTGGTCTTTTACATCGTTACCGTAACCCAATCGTGACCAAATGAAGCCCGTAGCACCTGCAGCACACGTTACTTCGGCGACGAATGAAACGATTTCTTTGTTCCACATCCATTTTAATCAACGTCAAAATATATTCGGTGTTTTGATGGATCGTTTTAATCCGACCAAATCCAAAACATACTTTACCTTTTTACTTTAAATACCATAATAACGTATGCCAATCTGCAATGTCACTTAAATATCCCAGATTTTATCGAAGTAGATTTTGATGTAAATCATCCGGTTTCAGCCGGTTTTATTCTAAGCTGGGATTATGAGTTAAAACGTTCGTATAGGTAACGCTAGTGCGTTAGGTATTTACTGCGTGTCGGTGGAAGGATTTATGTCGCATTTCGTCGTTCCGGCGGGAACACGTGTCGCCCTTTATACGCCTTGTTATTACAATGTGGCGTCTTGTTTATTTAATACGTTTAAAATGTAGTAATTTTCTTTTTATATTTAGCATATTTTCTGAATACATTCTTGAACCAACGATAAAAATGAAAATGGCTCATTCGCCTAATTAGACTGATTAAGCAATTTCGACCTTAGTAAATGAATAGTTTCCCAGATGAGATGACACTTATAAATTTCGTGGGTTCGAGAGCTACGACTGCAAAAGCTTTTTTTAGGGAACTTAATGCTAAATGGGATCTGAGACCCGTAGATATTTGAA
The DNA here is from genome assembly GCA_949316455.1 of Acleris holmiana. Lineage (NCBI taxonomy): Eukaryota > Metazoa > Arthropoda > Insecta > Lepidoptera > Tortricidae > Acleris > Acleris holmiana. Next base: position 212,306 of record OX438781.1, read on the forward strand.
TTCTCAAGACTACAATCTTAAGACTGCAATCCTAAAGCTTCAATTGCGTCACTTTAAGCATTTATTCGCAACAAAAACACACAAAATAATATTAAAAAGACTTTCCGACGAATTGAGAAACTCCTCCTTTTTTAGAAGTCGGTTATAAAGAAAAAGAGATATCAGGTAATTTCAATATCATGATGAACATTTTATCTATGGTTTTTATCGAGTTATATTTAAGAGATTAAATTACTATTTTTACTTTTGTCGTAAGTACTTAATCGTTAGCTTATTAGCCGACGTGCCAGTCATCTTCGTATCATTGTTGGTTTTAGGTACACCGTGTGTATTGGGGCAATGTCTATGAAATAGTTCTGGCCGCCAACGCAAAATGTCGTTGCCAGGGGCTTTAATGTTAATTGTCTTTTAACTTTTGTCTTCTCACCTTACCTAACCTAACCTAACCAGGGCCTCTATTCAACTGCGTTATAACGATATCGTTTTTGACCTGTTTCCGTATTGTCAACGTTTTGATAACTCTTATGTCATTTACAATAACGGCGACTGTGACATAAACGATTCTTAAACGTGTCAAGCACGATATCGTTTTAACGCACCTGAATAGAGGCCCAGGGCTGGGATTCTACACGGTAATAACAATATTTGGCCCGTGTGGTTGCCGGGTTAGAATAGTGCCACTCCATGTCTTCCCGTGGATGTCGTAAGAGGCGACTAAGGGAATGAGGGCTTGTAGTACTGTTAGGCGATGGGCTTGCAACCTGTCACTAATACACTGGTAAACATCTTAGCCTGTTTATGCAAAATGTGGTTACAGGATTACCAATAGGTTCTTTTAGAGTTGTTGGTATTTCTGTAGCTCTGCCTACCCCACTCTGGGAATGAAGGCGTGATGTTATGTATGTATGTATGTAATAACAATATCGTGTTAGAAGTGTTTCCGTATTGTCAACATTTTGATCTCTTATGTCATTTACAATAATGGCAACTTTGACATAAACGATTCTAAAACACGTCAAATGCGATATCGTTATATCGCAGTAGAATAGAGGCCCTGACAAAATACAGGCAGAGAATAGGACAAGATATATGACTCTTAAAGCTGTGTCTCTCTCACTGACTAGAACCTGGCAGGTTTACCCAGATATTAGTGCCTTAACTTCGAGTCTAATTTGTTAGCCATCAAATTTGAGTTCCTTTTTTACAGTCCATAACGTTTTTCACCATAATCTAGTGGTAGTCATAACGTTGAAAGTCAAAATATTAGAAAGTATGTTTTGCAGTTTCGATTTACGCGGGTCATATTCGTAAAAAGTCATAGGAAATATTTTCAAAAAATGTAATAGTCATAATGTGTCACGCTTAATATTGTTAAAATTATAAGGTCTAAAGTTCTTAGATATCAAATGTAAATACGTAAAGTTTGCAAGGATTTGTGGGCAAATAAAAAAAACTTAACAGAGTTTGTTTTGCATTGTTCAGATGTGTTTTCTCGCTGCGCACGCTCACTTCACTGGAACTTTAGGAAAGTGAACTTATGAATAAAAACAAAAAAATAAGAATATATGCCCTAAAATATTTCTGAATATTTGTCGATATGCCTTTGAACTTTAGAAAATTATAATCTTTAACATAAAGTTAGAATTATTAACCGTTGTTTTCCAATTAAAAACACTTGCTGACTTCAAAAAATCGATACATTAAGTTCATTTATGTTATTATGGTTATGTATATATTATGTATATTATGTATATATGTATAAACACTTAATTGTTCAAAAGAAAAATCAAAACAATACAATGAATAATAATAAAAAGATGTACAAAGGTGAACTTACCCCTTAAAAGGATCTCTTCCCGCTAACCCTTGAATGATTGAAAAAAGTGAAAGGCTGTGCATTGAGGAAGCAGGTGTACAAAATTTATTTACAGCACAAAAAAAACAAAAAAACGAACCATTAAGACCAATAAAAAACAAAAACAAAAAAACGATACACTCAAATACTTACACTACTACCTAAACAACAATAAACACCGTTTTCTTTAAATTAAATTATTCTAAATATTCTAATCGACACAGAGAAGCTGATTAATCAATCGATCGTTAAAATGTACCATCAATTACTCCCGATGATCAATCTGCCCAAACTGCCTTTAAACAGGCAATTTAGGGGAATTAATGGGAACAGGGAAAATGCCTGTTGCCGGGACGTTTTAATCAGGCGCTAGCTGGAACAATAACTAATTTGATTAATAAAACACTAGATGAGTGTTGGCTGTTGTACGCTAGGCGTTGATGGGAGGACAGGCGGGAACGTTGATTTTGCCGTGTTGTTGTGTTTAAATTATTGTTAGATTGGGTAAATTACTGACTTTTGCCCGCAAGAACATATGTAAGTTATGTGTACAGTTGCCATAAAATATATCTGTAGGCATATCATGGTTAAACCTTTTCAGGATAGTCGAAAAAATCTGAACATGCACTCTAACGCTTTGACAATAAAGTAGTTTTCAGATATTTGTGGACACCTTGTTTGCTGCAATATAATATGATGGCGACTGTACATTTTGGCGTAGACGCTGTATGCTCTTGCAAGTTTGTTACTGTAAACATCCTTAAAAAATCAAGTGTATAATCATATCAACAGTTTTGACCACTCCTGAATATGTAGTTTCAATTTTCCATATTTCTGTAACATTTAAATATTTATTTAAAAAAAGTACTTAACTAAAAGTAAATACGAACATAAAATAGATTAACTTATTCTAAATAACTTTGATAAATTTAATGTCTGGATGCGTTTCCTCGTTGGCTGGCTATTGCTAGCTGTTACAAATTGTACTGCCGTTGTAATTGTTGCTTGTTGCTGTGTCTGTTGTACAAATTGTTACAATATAAAAATGGTCTAAAAATATTGTTTAGGTCAAACAGTACAGTTTATATTAGGTACGGTAGGATAGCACATTAGTTAATGTCGAGTAGGTATACGAAATGTGTGCTTAAAATACACACACATCACACACGCAGTCACGCATATATATTTAGATTTTCTTGTGTTACTTTTATATCATATTTTTACTTATTAACTCTTTTTGTTTCCGGGGGGGCCTGGAGATCTGTAGGTATCACTCCTAGTTCGGACTCCGTCCCTCGCAAAGGTTTATTTATTAAAGTTTTAGCTTATATATTCTATTTTTTAACATCCTTTGTAAGGTGAAATAAATATTTTTCATCACACATGCTCGGAAAGGGTGTCATAACACGCAGGCGAATAGGGCAGTTATAGCCCATTTACCTCCCAAGGGTGTTTCAAACTAAGGAGGTGTAAAATCAGCTTAGGTTTATTTCCTATATTCAAAACTTGGCTATAAACCACTTTTACAGTATATAAAACTTATACGGTACATTTAAATGCATTAAAATTATATTTTAGTATTATTTCAGAGACATTTGAAAATATTTTTAATAAATTTTATATCGAAAATCGGTACAATCTGGCAGTATGGCTCGTCAAGTTTGAAAACTAACGGCAGTTCTTAGCTTTATCTGTGGAAGACAATATTGAAAAAAGTTGAGTTGTCATGTTGATATTATTGATTATTGTTTTCTTAAATAGGTTTTTTTTTCAAACAAATCGAGTCAATTAAGGCCCTCCGCCTCCGCCAAGCAAAGTCGCCGGATATAGCGAGTCGGCTTTATTATAATATTCTATGGTTACATTGCTTACCTACGCCGCTGCGAATTGAATACCTAGTTAGTGAAATTACCATGTTGAACAGGAATGGAAACGGTTCAGTGTACTGAGTGATTACGCTATTTTAATATAATTACATGAGTTGCTGTTTAATACCTACTAAGAGGCAGTTAATTAACACATGCAAAGCAAACTAGTATACAAATACAGTTTGTGTTATGTACTCAAATTATATAATTTTGTGCAATAAATACATACATACATAAAATCACGCCTTCATTCCCAGAGTGGGGTAGGCAGAGCTACAGAAATACCAACAAATCTAAAAAGACTTGTATATAATTCTATATCCACATTTTGCACAATCAGGCCAAGACGTTTACTAGTGTTAGTGACAGGTTGCAAGCCCATCGCCTAACAATACTACAAGCCCTTATTCCCTTAGTCGCCTCTTACAACATCCACGGGAAGACATGGAATGGCACTATTCTAACCCGGCATCCACACGGAGGTACGAATTAATATAGAAGTTCAATAATTGGATCTAAATCTTGGACTTAAAACACACAATTGCGCTATACTAGATACTTAATTTCGCACCTTCTTGCTTTAATTCGTTGGACATTTTTGTATGTCAGTTCAAATCGTACAGATCTCTCGTACATCGTACTTGTCTCGAAAGTTTCAATATGAATGTTAAATTAGTTTAAAAAGGAAAAACTATACAGTCCAGTTCTTGTTTAACCTGGACGTAAACACCAAGGTGTTGTCAACTTGCGTAAACTGGTCTCCAACGACACCAACTGGACACCATGGTCGTAAATTATGTATACAACAGTGTCCGACAGCAACAGGGTACGACCACGATATTTTAGCTTATAGAACTGTCTCTTTTTGGCACATAGAATCCCAATAAGACTGTGCATATCAGCTATATGTATGCTACCTTTTATTTTATCGCTCCTTCTGTGGTTTAAACACCACCAAATAGTGACTAAGATCAAACGTGAAAAGTTACTTTTTACTTTGACTATACTATGGGTACAGATAAACTCGAAGCTGCACATTTTAGTACTTTGTCGCAGCTATTGAAGTACTAAATTCAAACCGCTCTCAGTTTAATACGTTATTGCGACAAGGTATTTAAATGTACAGCTACTCATGAGATTACTTAATATTTATATAAATAGCAACACAGTTAAATAGATATAAAACATAGGTGTAGGTACAAACATCTGTGCTTAATAAACAAGGTTTACCCGGTGGGATGTGAACCCACAACCTTTAACACGTATTTTAAAACTGGATATGTTATCTGTGTTTTTTCCTATCATTATATATTCCTACAAAACAATTTTAACGCACGAGGGGTTAAGTGTCTTCACATAATTCACAACCGTAAATCCGACAAGGTTCCAAGCTGATCACCCGGCCGCTCGGGCTCGGCACTTTTTCGAATTAATTGTTAACATTGACCCACAGTGCCAGCTGAGTCGAGGTCGTTGCCCCGTATCGATCCCATTCACGCGAGCGGCTGTTTACGTCCGTCCGTAGCGTACTACGACACGTTACAGCTCTGTTTCACCGGGGAACCGAACAGACTCCATTTCGTACAGTTTCAATGTTAAATACATACATACATTAAATCACGCCTTTTCCCAAAGGTATGGGGATAAGACAACCGGTGAAATTACTAGCATAGAAGCATTCCATCTTAGTCCTCAGGGTTGGCAACGCATTTGAGGTCTTGGGATTACAGTCTTGAGAATTTAAATGTCTATGGGTCTCAGGTTCCACTTACCATAAAAAAATAGCTAACGCCGATTCCGCGTCGAGAGGTGTGAGGAGACCCTAACAGTACTACAAGCCCTTAGTCGCCTCTTACGACATCCACGGGAAGATATGGAGTGGAACTATTCTAACCCGGCAACCACACGGGAGACCACGGTATGGTTCTATAGTAGCCTAGAAATCCATTATGCGATCCTTGGATAAATAGTAGCGCCTTCTAAAAAAACTTTAGTAATTGCTAAATATAGTGGTTGATTACTTTTATTAGCTAGTTTTTATGAAAATTGTTTTAATTAAGAGTTAGCAAAAAACCAAGTTCGTGTAGGATCTCAACTCTCCGTCAGTGTTTTAAATGTTTTTAATTTATCTCATGGTTCACAGTCAGTGCCAGGCTTTACAATTTCTATAATAAAATAGACGCAACAACAGGTCCTTGGTACTGAACGAGCGTAGTGTACCTGCTAAGTTAACTCGAGCTTTAAACGTACGTAGTTAGCCGAGTTACGGGCGCGCTGGAGTCGAAGTTGTTTGCATTCGAGACAAGTTAAAAGTTTCGAGTGTTCACGTTTATATTGAAGGGTGAAAAGATACAATTCAAGGAGAACTCCTCGTTTTAACTGTAGCTGTGGCTGTTCTTTAAAAATATGCCATTTAAATAACAGTCCCTATTAAATTAGCTTTCTTTTACAAAAACTGCGTCCGAAACAGTCTACCAGTTTAGGAGCTACGATGCCACAAAAATACATACAGATACACCACACAATCACAAATATGGCGGAATAAGACACATATAAATGGTAGTAGATAAATAAAATATTTATTTTGTTTAGGCCAGCGCTTGTGATCCTCTTGTCTCTTCTTGCCTCTTATCCCTAGAGATCGAGCGTGATCACATATATAGACGACATAATCAAAACATAAAGTCGAGTTGTTACTTTTTAGGGTATATAAAACTCAGTCTGTCTGTCACAAGGCTGTATCTCATGGACCGTGAGCTGGACAGTTAAAAATTCACAGTTGATGTTTTTCTGTTGCCGCTATAACAACAGATACTAAAAAACATATTTTAATATTTTTTTCCGAAAAATACCGAAATACCGAATCTTAAGTACCCGAAACCGACGTGTATGCATGACTCGTTGTATGAATGGGTATTACACACTCCTAAAAACAAAAGTTGCCTCTCATGTAGTCAATAGTTAAAAGCTAAAAGCTTGTGTGCATATACAAAATTAAACCAATATTTGAGGGGGCTCCCATATAACAGACATGTTTTTTTGCTGGTTTTATAGATAACAGTTCGGAACCCTTCGTGCGCGAGTGCGACGCGCACTTGGCCAGTTTAGTTAGACTTTTTTCGTGTTCAACCAATTCAATAATAACCTCTTTATTAACACACTCATTAATTAACGGGAAAATTAATCGCAGGTGCCACTAAAGCTGCTATAATAGTGCCTGAACTGCGAGCTTGGCAGTCCCGCCCCAGTGATAGCGACACTAGACCCCCTCCAGGTAGCCTCGCATTGACGCCCCCTTTGTCCCCACCGGGATATATTATTGGATAGTCAGATATAGGCCGTGTCCCGCGGATTTTTAAGCTTGAGGAAGGAAAAATTTGCTCAACGGCCAGCTGGTAGACAAGTGGTCTCAGAGATGCACAGACAAATATAATCAAGATTGCGGAACTGAGATTCAAACCCTGATGACTGGGTTTACTATTAATTTCTATTCTAATTCGTGGAAGCCCATATTGCATCTATATCTTAATAATTTTGACAGCTCTGGTTCAATTGACAGTACTCTAACTTCAACAAAATGATTATAACAGAGCAATTGTGACATTTTTAAACCCCTAACAAAGAGGGATGTTATAATTAAGTTTGACGCATGTATCTAAGCTGTTTATCTGTTGTTTGTCTGTGGCATCATTGCTCTCGTACCAATACTCTGATTCGGTCGCGGTTTTTTAAGAAAGCTGGCAGTTTAATTGCTCACTTATGGTCAACGCACCTTCACCTGTAACTCCTCTGGTGCTGCAGGACTATATGGGTGACAGTATTCGCTTGCCATCAGGCGATTTGTCTGCTCGTTTGCCTCCTGCTCCATAAAAAAAGTTAACAGTTCCCAACCAAAATACTTACATATACTGGACACCATTAAACACGATCAAAATAAAATAATAACTTTTAGATTATGTACTTACGTAGCTAATTCAAATTGATCGGGCGTTTAAGCGATATACTATCAGTTCTGAAGGTACTCAATATAGGTAAAAACCTATTTAAAAATTTAACAGTAATTTAAGGACGTACAATATCTTAGTTTATTACCTCACGTTCTTCGGGGGGTGAGGGGAGGGAGGTAGGGGTGCATATGAGACTTTTTAAAAGACACCCGTAGACACAATCTCGACAAACTGTTCGACGGATAAACTAAATCACTCAATAAAATATCTCTTCGAGCCGAAGTCCCCCAGTATCGGAAAAGTGCATTCCGATTGGTTACTTTCCTAAACACGTATCTAAACCAAACATGAAGTCTAACTAACTATAAGGTTCAAGTTTCTAGAAGCTCTATAAGTGAGGTACGACGTTGCTTTCGCGCTGTGCTCGTGACTCCAACGCCTGAAGCTTTTTCTTTCCTTTTCCTGTTCCTGCTCGCCCGGCGGATATTTCTCGAATGTTCAGTTACATTGAATATTTTCTCGTCGCCTGTACATTGCTATCCAGCCTGTCAATCTTTATCCACTTTAGCTACGGGTAATAAAATTACCTGTTCTTTTGTAATATAATACAAATTGACAAAAAACAACATTTTTTCATGGCCGTTTCATCCCACTATTGCTTAAAAAAAAGTTTGTGCATAGTTGTACTCGTATTTTAGAGTGGGGTTAGGGCGACATGATTAGCATGGAGGTATGTTATCATGGACCTCAAGGTTGGCTACACATTTGCACTCCTCAGAGGGTCAGAGACCGCTACCAACAGGTTGTCTGAGTGCTCGTTTGCCTTAATACCATATAAGAAATTTTAAAAAGTAGCTGGCGTATTTTTTGTTGTTTAATTTACTTAGCGGTCCCCCGCCGTGTCAGTTTAGTTAGTCTCAGTGTTAATTTAACTATCTACTTATGAAACAATCAGCCCTTGGGGCCATTACTTATTATATTTTACTTTTTAGAGGTTTTTTTTACAGACTATTTAGTCGGGGTTTTTTTAAATTTCTACTTAAATTGTTTATTTCACGCTTTTTAGAGTGTCTGTTGTGGCATCTTAGCTCCCAAACGGATGAAAGGATTTGGACGCAGGTTTTTTTTTTTAAATAAGCTACATTAATCAGGATGGTTCTAAGCAAGATATCATGAAAATTGGTTGGGCCGTTTAAGAGATATTCGCTCTGAAAGTAGGTGTCACCGTTAATTTGGGGGCTTTTAACCCCCTAAAACTCCATATCTCAAAAACGGCTGACCCGATTTTTATAAAACATGTCTAAGAACCACCGCTGGAAAACCTGCTTTCATTTACAAAAAAAAGCACATTCAAATCGGTTCCTCCATTTAAGAGCTACGGTGCCACAGACAGACACACACACGTACTTACACGTCAAACTTTATTTTTTTATTTTTTTTATTGTTTTGTATGTCGAAACTAAACGCACTATAAAACCTTTGCTTGCGAGAGCTAGTCTCCAAAGTGTCTCTTTTCTAAAGTCTATAACTGCCCGTTGGGATCTGTGCAACCCCATAAATTAACAAACCAAACGCACACCTACTAAATTACAAATGTTTTAATGGTTAAGTTTTGCTTTGGCAGCCATTTGTATTTCATAAAGCGCCGCCGTGATAATTAATGCATGTAGCCGATTCCCCGTTAAACCTGGTCGTGTTGTCACTGAATGTAAATATATGCGCACACCGCGGGTACCGTGAAATCCGCCATATTGAAATGGAATGATAACAAATCGGGCACAGATTGATTATATTATACCGCGGAATTGAGTTTTTCGAAACGCTACGAGAATATTATAATTTCGTTAGCTTTTGCCTGCACAGTGGAACCTTTCCTAACGTTTTTGACATACTGGTTTTGGTCGAATTAATAACGTTGTTCCTTTTATACTTGTCTCTATTGACTTAGTCATCCAACATGTGCTATAAATACTACATAAGGGTTGACGCACAGCGAGATGTATAAAGTAAAATATCTCTTTCCTTATTTCGTGAATTGTGCAACTAAGTCTTATTTTATTGGAATTAAAAATATTTACTTACATTAAAGACCTTTTTTACTATCTCCAAATCATATTGATCTGGAGATTGTAACGGATAATTTGTAGTTTTTTTCAAAAATTGAAGACAAGGAAAGCGAACATTTAATCTGGCAGATATAGTAGTTATCGAAACATTGTTGTTTGTTGTTGTTTTGTTGTTGTTTGTTGTAACGACACGCTAGCCTAGTTGGGAGTGACCCTGCCTTCGAAGCTAGGGGTCCTGGGTTCAAATCCCGGTAAGGGCAAATATTTGTGTGATGAGCACGAGTATTTGTTCCTGAGTCTTGGATGTTTTCTATGTATTTAAGTATATATTTCTCTATGTAAGTAAGTTTATCGTTGTCTAGTACCCATAGCACAAGCCTATTTAGGGCTTAATTTGGGACTAGGTCAATTTGTGTGACATTGTCCCGTGATATTATTATTATTATTATTATTATTGTAAATCAGGCCCTAAAGGGCGTTTAAGGTTGACGCACACATAACCGCTTGGCACCGGATCGGCACAATCTCACACTTACTGTATACTGTATCGCACACTTATCAGCATTGTAACGGCATCGCGTTGTCTCGGCCCGTTGCCGAGAGGTTATGTGTGCGTCAACTTTAACCGTCCTTTAGGGCTTGATTCACAATCTCCAGTCATGTAGAACCCCGAACTATATCAAGGTAAAAAAAAAAAATAACTACAGGGTATTTTTTTAATAGGTGCACAAAATTTAATATTTGCTTCGCTGTTGTTAATCAATAACACATGTTGTGTTATTTTTAATCTAGCTTAAAAAATATTAGAGATATTGCCGATTCAATGATTCCACTAACTTAACGATATTCATGGACCCTCTAATGCAGGGGTGCGAGGAGAGGGGAGTGTTGTTAAGTAAATTAATAAATGAAATTTCAAATTTAGAATATCAGTAGGAGAGGGGCTTGTTGTCTGATAAACTGTACATGAAATTTAAAATTTCAAATATCAATACAGTGTATCGCATACCTACAGCTTGACAACCCATGTCATCATTTCTAGTGGGACTTGTGTCCGCACGAGAAGGTAAAAGAGAGATAATTTGCATCAAAAAAATTTTTACGCCTTTTGGTGTCGTAATATATTATACTAACGATACACAATATATTATGTTAAAATTTGTGCACTGCTAAAAAAATTACCCTGTATATTGAAGATTCCAACTAATTGATTATCAATTCTTCTGTATATTTGAATAGTGATGCATATTGTTGTAAGTATCCATAAGTTGCGCGTCGAACGTAAAACAGTTTGTTTGTTAATGAAGCCTATTACCGCGCCACGGTTCATTGAGCAACCATCAAGGCGATGTATCGCGGCGGCTACATCGCTAAAGAAAACGTTGCGAACACGTTGTAGGGTTGTCGCAATATACATTTTAATTTAAACTAACATTTTGTCATCATCATGCAAAACGTTTCTCTTTCTATAAAAACCGGGCAAGAGCATGTCGGACCATACTCGGTGTAAGGTTCGTTAAGTACTACAAACACAAAAAGACCATGTATGAAATAATTTTCTATTGAAAGATATTTGGTGCCGTCTTATATTATTTTTACTGAGGACAGACGGGCATGGCGAAACTACAAAGGTTTCTTGTTCACTACTTAAATTATTCTTTATAATTGATCAATATTGGTGATTCCAAACGCGTTAATTTAATTAACTGATGTCTACATTTTTTTTTTGTCTGTAATATAAAGGACGGAAAAAGTAAGGCGTTACGCATAATAGCAATAATTGCCAAACTTTCGTTCTAAAAATAAAGCCCTTTTATCTTTTAAAAAATAAGGTAACTCTGCGTTCGTTCGATCGACTAAAATCGAACTGAATGACGCTTGAATACCTAGAATTCATTGTGGATGCGCTCCCATCCACGTAAAGCTAGTGGGAATAAAAGTTCCCTAAGTGACAAGTGGCAACCCTTATAAAATGCGGTAAAAAACCAGGAAATGAAGGCATCGGTCGAGAAAAATGGCGTCATTTTGAATTTAACAGTTGTTCCCGAGTTAACCCCGCTCCGAGGAATAACGCCGCAACCGCCCGTTCTCTCGGAAATTGCTTTACATCAATCCGCTGGAAGTTAATTGAATTCCCTTCCGAGTCCTGTACGTTAAGGTTATTGTTTACTCCAATTACTTAATTATTACACATAAACAGACACACTCAAAAATAAGTAACTAAATTAGCAAATAAGTAAATGAATAGTATCTCTCTGCATACCGGGTGTTGCCTGTAATAGGAGCAATAAATTGAGGGATCGCTTCTACTCTATAAAAGTAACAACATTTGTTCCACAACTTTAAAAAAATATGTAATTTAATATTTGGGATATTTTCGAACAAACTAAATAGTATTTTCAATGTACTCCATCCAATAGTCTAGTGAGACATCTACTGTCAGCCTTGCAACTACGTAGTTTTCGCAATACATTGCTTGCTTAGAAAATCTAAATTCATTAATATTTAGTTAACAATAAGTTATTTTCAAAAGTTGTAGAATAAATGTTGTTACGTTTGTGGTGTGGAAACAATACCTCAATTTATTGCTCCTGTTACAGGCAACACCCGGTATAACCCTGTAATAATGCAATTGTTCTTGATACGGAACCGGGTCCCGTAGAACACAGATTCTTAGTATAGGAACCATTCGTGATTTCTTCCTTTTCGTTGTTTAGTAAAATAAAACAATAAATTCTTTTTAAATTTGTTTTATTTCGTGTGGTTGCCGGGTTAGAATAGGGCCACTACATATCTTCCCGTAGATGTCGTGAGAGACGACTAAAGGTGTAAAGGCTTGTACCTAGTAATGTTAGGCGAGGGGTTGCAACCTGTCACTAATACACTAGTAAACATCTTAGACTACTTCTGCAAAATGTGGTTACAGAATTATCAAGAAGTCTATTTAGAGTTGTTGGTATTTCTGTAGCTCTGCCTATCCCACTCTGGGAATTAAGGCGTGATGCTATGTATGAGTATGTATGTAAACTTCTTAATTAAAAAAAAATGGCTTTTCCGATTGTGTTGATTTACGTTTGTTTCACGTTTTCCTTCGAAAACATCGTCCGCGAAAAGATCGTTCTTGCATCCAAGAACTTATCAATGTACCTTTTTTCAGTCTGCCTTTCTAATACAAGCTTGAAAATAGTGTAATAATCGTTTGAAATCATCTCAAATGTTCGCTATTCCGGTCGGAATGCAGTAACAATGGCAGCCTTAGTCATAGCTTTGATTGTTCAGGCGGTCTCTCGGAGCCAATTAAAACTATTAATATCCACTCAAACAATACACTCGAATACAGTTTCACTAACACTTCTATTTATATGTGACTACGTTTGTAACTCCGAACGGAAAAATATTGGTGTAATACAAGTTGTGTGTCTGTCTGTCCGTGGCATTGTGGCTCCCTGACAGATGCGTTTTTTAATCTCTTCGACGCCACGGATATTACCGTCATGGTTGACAGGGCAAAATACACCTAATTATTATGAGGCAAGGTTGACATTAGCTCTGGTTTTGTATTTGACTTAGCGTTGAAAAGGTTTAGCAAAGCTTTAATCAGGATCGTTCTTAGATAGTTTTCTTGAAAAACGGGTCAGCTGTTTAAGGGTTTACCATTGAATCATGGACACTCATTTCACAGAATATTTAACTTTTCCTAATTTTCATTTCATCGACAGTCATTTACACGTGAAAGATATTTTGTAAGTCATGTCTAACCTAACTAACCTACGTAACCTATGCGATGAAACGACACAGTGATGAAATTAATGTCAGTGATTCAAGAGGATCTCCTGTTTAAGAGATATCTCCTGTGAAAGAGGGCTTGCCATTACATGGGGGTGTTTATTTATTAACCTCATAGGACCCGGAGTGCCTTCCTAGGCACATAATTAAGGCAATTTAGTTTTAACTATATTTTAATGACCATAAAGTTCATTTTCATTTGTTTCAAAATTGAAAATGACATTTAAGAGCAAAGGGAATCGAAATTTATTTCTTTGCTAGTAGATTCAATTTCCCACTTATAACACGGGTACACGGGTAACACGGGCTTTAACACGGGTTTTAATTATTATTAGGAGACCCCGGATTCTTGTCGCAATGACGTCACTATAGGGTAGTTTGGGGAGTAAATGGAACGGTGTTAATTAATAAAAAATAATCACGGTTTTTAACCTAATAAATTAAAATAACTAGGCATTGAAGACTAAAATTATCTAGTCAATTGATCAAAATTATCTTTTGGTATATAACTTCAAACCATACATTTGTACGTTAAACTGGCTTTTGACAGACAAAAAGTGGGCGACCGACAAAAAAGCCAGTTTAATGTACGTACAAATGAATGGATTGCAGTAATCGAAAGTTAACGTTGATCAATTGAATAGGTAATTTTTATCGTGAATACCTACTTATTTATTACAATTAATTCGGTTCCATCCAGTAAATGGAACAATGGAACATAATTAAACATATTAGAATTATATTAATCAATTAATCAGTTTTAACCTTACAACATAATTAAGTTTTGACCTAAGATATAAAATATCGTGAATGCTTGATTATAAATATTTAATTCCGTAGAACACCAATAGACTAGGTTACCTTATTAATTAACACCGTTCCATTTACTCCCCAAACTACCCTATTGTAATGTCATTGCGACAAAAATCCGGGGTCTAATTATTAGGCATCTGCTCGTCGTTACACGACGTAGAGATGTATATTCTGATGCAATGGCATGGCATGTAGGCATATATGTTTAAACTGTCGTTTTTAACCCAGTAGCCAAAAGAACATCGTGGTCTTATCTTATCTTACAACAGATAGGCCCTTTTGTTTAAATTTCGACCTCATTAAAAGTAAAAAAAAAAAAAAAAAAAAATAGTCTTAAATCGCAACATTAAAAGAAAAACATGTGAAACCTCCTATTAAGTTTACAAAAAACCTGTGTCAGGAGATCCCGCTCCTCCATGGGTGCTCAAAAATTGTGTTTATACGACAGGATATAAAGCTATGACTAAAAATAAATAAAGTAAAGTAAGAATGTGTGTGTGTGTGTGTGTGTGTGTGTGTGTGTGTGTGTGTGTGTGTGTGTGTGTGTGCGTGTGTTAGGAACTTTTGTACCCTCTTACACGCTCAGCTGTCCAAATGTGCAGGTTTTCGTGCGATGTTTTTCCTGTACTGTAAAAGTATCACTACTTAAGTTAGAAAAACTCATTGGCATAGTACATGGTTACCGCCGGCGTTTGAACTCGGTGCCTTACGATCACGAGTCGACCTCCTTAGCTAAGGCCACCGACGACGCTCCGAAGATCCTTGTAATTAGCACAACCGCATACGAGGTTTTAGGCGAGCCGCATGCCGGCCATTCTAGTCATGATAGTTATAACTAATTATTGAAAGAGATGAATGCTAGCTTCAGTGCTGTATTAGTCTCCAGAGAGTAATTTGCATGCTTGCAAAGCACGATTTATGATACTGGGGCATATAAAGATATCAACGTCGTTGGTAGAAGGGAACGTTCATCGATATCATTAATTGACAACAACGGTCATCGTGGACTCATATCTATTCGAGTTCAAAATCCGACAGTTTTGGTAAGACTTGAACGCGCTTTCTCTCATGGTAAATATATTGACGTAGTTTTAAAGCAGCCAAGAGAATATGCGAGTCAAGCAGTTTTACTCTCCTGGATATTAATTATATATATGGAGTATTAACAAGGAAGAGCTAAATGAGACCTCGTTTTCTCATCGCATTTCAAGCCGTATTACATTTATTCCGAAACACTACGGCGGATCTAATTCGGCAGCCCAGCTGCCGTCATAAACGGTGTTTTATTGCATTTTTCACTTTACTGCACACGGAATTAGATTTACAACCGCTTGATACGCGACGCTGGTTGCGAATGTTCAAATTTATTTCTAGACTGTAAAAGGATTTCATTGTTTGTTCGAAATTCAAACTAATTTTGTATATACTGACGTATGCAACTTAGGAGTAGGTGCGCATTTGAAGCCAAACCAATCCAGAGCTTAGTGGTTTATTATTATTATAGAGAGAAACTAAATCATAGTCCTAAATATGTGTCGTCGACTAACGATTATATATTTACTTGTTTACATTTTTCTTTCTTTCTAAATCGCATTCGAAACGTGTTTTTGTATTGTAAGAAGGTACTTTAAGACTACTACAGGAGTAGTTAAATATAATCTTCCCCAGAAAATAAGTTGTTCTTAGGGATACGTGTTGCAAAATCTAGATACAATACGTAGAAAATGTAATCTTTCCAATAAAAATAAAGTAGTTTGGTCTACCAACTCCATAACTTTCGTGTTCCCTTTCAAAATATGAAAGATGTAATCACCTCTGGAAGTATATGAGGAGCATCCGCGTAAACTACTGCTATAAGCTATAACGATGTGATTCAGGTTTATGCCACCTGTTAGAAGATTGGTTTTGCTTCATCCGCGGTACGTCTGCGGTCGAGAAACTTTGATAGGCGCTCAGGAGTTAGTTGGGATATATTACTAAATGGACTAACTGACCAATTAACTTAACTTATTAACTATCAATAATTGTTTTACCATGTAAGCTTATCTCATATTTGTTCGCATTGTCTATACTTCTGTAGGTTACATTGTAGTTGTTTTTATATATTCGCGACCTTGCGTAAGTGAGCTAAGTCATTAATATACATTGTACAAAAAGTGCCACATTCAACCAATTTCAGTTTTTCTAACTTCAATATTTACCTATTATTCTATTGAAATGGAGAAGTCATCGACTAAATCAAGTGTCATATGAAGTTAATGAATAGAAAATGTTTAAAGGTTTGTTTCAATCTTGTCAGATATTATTCTTTTACTCCTAGCTCCACAAAGTTTCACCTTTCGTCAAAACCTCAGACATAACTTTAGTATTCATCAACATAAAACTACAACCAAAGGCCCTTTGGGATGTTTCAAGCGTTTCTTCCCCAGCCCTCAGCAAATCTTCGAATCGAACGAGAAACTTTTCAATAAAACTTGCAAGTTATTTCTCTTCAGAAGTCCGTCCCGTTGTCGATTCTCGGCGAAAGGTCAAAGAGACGGAACAAGGAAGGGTCACAAATAAATATTTAATGTGAATGAATCTAAATAAATGGTGAAAATACTGAGAGAAAAGAAACAAACTGTTTTGTTACTTTCCAAGTCTTTTTGTGACAAGAGCTGTCGATTTTTCAAATGTGTACTTTACTTTTAGTTGTATTGTTACAGTACAATGTTGTCTCGTGGGTTTACACTTATGATTATCACGGGATACACCATTTGAATTGCTTTGTTAATGTTAGCGAAAATCGAAAAAAAAAATAGGTAGACAAAATAATAAACGAAAATTAATGTTACTAGATGTTTTACACAGTAAATGAAGCAAAATAACCTGAGACCGCAGTAATTGAGAGTGAGCGAAGTAATAAGCAACAGCCATTATAATGGATGCGACGAGCTTCCCTTTTACTAATTACTGGTGTAGAAGTTAAATGAGATAATTATCTGTACATAAAAAACTTCCGTGATTGACCGAGACAACAAGCAATCTAAACTGCAGAACCTTGGCACTTGAAATTTGGAGGGAATATTTCCAACCCGAGGGGTGCTCAAAGAAGGGAAGAAACGGGGAGAAAAGCAGAAGACAAATTCTACGCTAACGAAGTACTTCTAGATGGATGCGAGTATCGTAAAACTGACCGTCGTGGAGATCAAAAAGAAACCTTTAGTCCATCGGTGGACGTTTCTCGACTGATATGATGAAATAAACTGCCATTAAACACGTATGTAATTTTTCTATTAAATTACATGAAGAGCTTCCTTTGTTCCGTATTCTAGGTAACACGTCAAAAAGATGTTTCAAAAGGAACAAATGGAATGCGCTAACGAAGCATAATGTAACGTTTTTAATTTCTCTCTGAGCCACAACGTTACTCAAAGACTTAATAACGTTAACAAATTTGTTCCATTTACCTCCGCATTTTAAACGTGTTGCAACCTTAGAAGTTTTATTCGCGTAGGTTCGTCGGATTTTTCAGCATTTTATTTGATAGCATTACTTTACTAATGTCGAAGATCTTTTACGACATTTAGCTGTACATGTTATTTTTATTGCTTAAGACTACTGTAATATCTCCCACATGTCTAACACATCTCAAACCTGCGCTATCAATGTTTTAGCCTAGAATTAGACGGCATCAAAAAAATACATTTCATTACTGTCTTACATGAAAAGAAAGATATTTTTATTAAACCAATCATACAAAACGTTTAACGTTAACTTTGTCAAATAAAGTTAAGTAGTTCGACAAAAACAATGCAAAAAATCAAACCATTCTTTAAACACAAAATGTAAAGACGATGCAAATCGTACCTTTACTATCTCAACCTCGTATCGTACTAATTGATTAGAAAGAAAAGCACTCATGTGACAAAGTAATAAACGCTACTTTTCTATCAAACTATTTGATCAGATAAGAGGTTGAGAAAGTAAAGGGACGAAATAAAACTGAACGTTTATAAAACATAAAAGTGGTCACCGACACGCAGCACGCGTGCGTCAGTCAGCGCGTAGCGGTGACGTCACGGGCAAACATCCCGGCTGAGGAACCTATGAATGCTTGAGCACTGGGCAAATATGGCGTCCTCGGGGAAGCTGTGGAAATGCTCTCCGACTTCTGTTTATGTTTTGAATAAAAATAATTTAATCTGTTCCGAGTGCCTCTACCGGAGGTCGGCAGCTGTAGTTACACTTTTAAAACAAAAGATAATTAGTTTGCGCGGAAGTGCACGAGCCGAGTGGGTAATGGGACCAACTCAAAGAGTACTTGGCTCTATGAATACTGAAAATAATATGAGTTAACCGTGATTACAAACAATATTTGCAACAATGAAAGTTAAACGAAAATTCGATTTTTTGAAAATTCGTTGATAATTACTTGGAGAATTACCCTTTTATGGTAATGATTTATTACAGGTCACTATGCACATTGTCTAAATAATTATCCCGTAACATTATGAATAAAAAGATTGTGAAAAAGATTGGACGCTTCAATGTTTAGGTGTTTGTATTTCAATTACGCGTGAACAGTTTTACGGATTTTAATTTAGACAGATGGGTTCCATGCTCTTTTGTAAATTATACATTGTTCCCGTAGAAATTACTTTGAACGGGTCAACGTAGATGGAGTGACTAGCAAACCTAGTACAGTCATAAAGTATATTGCTTTATCAGTTTTGCACCCACACAATAGTACACTGTTATCGTGCGGCTCCCCCAAGAGTCATAGTTCAGGGGAAATTAACCTTCCGGCGCTCCCCGCTCGTTGCACGGTGTGGCGGCGATGGAGGTTAACCATATAACTGTCGAAGGGGTAGTTCCCGAACGTGGCTGTATTGTATTACTGTTCCCGTTGATTAATGAGAGAAATACACCTTTTTAAGTGACGATTTTCTTAAAAAATACTTTATTTTTAAGAAGATCGTTAACTAACTTAAAGAAACTTGAAAATCGTAAACTAATATCGTAAAAAGGTGTATTTTTCTCATTAATCAATGGGCTTTATGTATTTTTACTCGTTAACACTAGTTAACGCTTAAGGTTGCAAATTTAAAGAAAGAACTGAAATCTGGCCTCCTTTGATTTTAAGTGTTTAATTTATTTTATTTAAATTAAAAATACATAAAACTCACCTTCAGAATATAGTAACTTTAAAGGTTAAACTGAAAATGTTTATTTATAAATTGGAATTTATTATTTCTATAGCTCTGACTGCAGAAGTCAGGAACATATAGAGAGTTAAGATACACATTAACAGAAAAAGCGATTAACTTCTCTAAACCACATTTCATTAGCTACTTGAAACGTCTCTTAAAACAATGCCACAACAATTTATTTAATGTATAAATCCCATCCTGCCAGAACTTGGCCGATTTTTATCCGGCTGTCATCATTCACCCGGGAAGGAGTTATGACGCCAATCTGCCGCAGCCGCTTCCCTTGCGGTGTTATTCTCTGGCGCGATAGACAAACGAGATCGCTCGTTCGACCCAAAATTACCTTATTAAAAAGGCCGTCTTAAAATTTCTTCAAGACCGGCAGCGCTTGAGCGCCCGTGGTCCTAACGAATATACCAAAATTTATTATCTTTGATTATTAAATTTTTGATAACACATAAAATTAGACAGGGTGTTTTAAGAAACATTAAGCGTTGGGGGTATCTACCAGCTTCCCAAAGGGTTGGCTTACTCCGAGGACACGAACCACCCAATTCATTAGTCATTTTATCGGCTGTCTTACCCTCCCCACACCGGGACAATGTGGTTAGTACTTGGCGGTAGGTTATTAAATTAAATATATTTTTTCCAGACTGTATCCATGGGTAACAACAATAATTAATTATTCCGTAAACTCCTACGACTATAGTCCTAGCCTGCAACACTCCAATTTCCCTTACTAACTTATCCTTATCTTAGCCTACTTGTGCAAAATGTGGTTACAGAATTAACACGTCTTTTTAGAGTTGTTGGTACTTCTGTAGCTCTGTCTACCCCGCTCTGGGAATGAAGGCGTGATGTTATGTAGGCGTGTAACTTATTTTTAAAATATAATGCTTATCTCCAGTTAGAGAGGAAAATTCTTTTGGAGCAAACCATACTTATATACCCAGGAATCATAGAATTTTAAAGATAAAATAAGGAAACTAGTACCTGGTTTAAATTATACAATGGGTAAGATGGTGGTAGTAATCCGGAGGGACCCTGCACTCAGTCGTACTTCGTGACTTGCCAATGCCTTACCATAATAGGGAACATGGATATTTTTTTAATTGCCCTCTCTAGAAAGTGCTAAAGAAAAGGAATAATTGTATACACGAAATAATTGTCGTGTAATTATTTCATAAGATATGAAGCTTTGAAAAGTCATAGTTCAGACCCCCTGCCAAAATACTCTATACAAAATCGATGACAGGAAATCTTAACAAGTTTTGATTCTATATAAAATCTTAATGAACGGGTCAAAACTTAGTGTATTGCGTTTTATATGTTTTTTTTACATTTTCTCTTAAGTCGTATCAATGAAACTCAATTCTGATTTTCATGCATGTCCTCTATTGTGTTCAATGGTCGTTAAACATTTCATGTCCGTGATGGTTAATGTAGGGCTATAGTTAGGGTGTATGTTGCTAAATCCTGTGGAGTAGAAAGCACTGTTGTACCTTGTCCCTTTAACGCCTTTAACAGCTTAGTGCAGCTGTTCGATCATGACATTAAAGTGATAAAGCACTAAAGTGTGTTTCTCTGTCTAATCCTAATTCGCGCAGGGCCGAAAGTCTACTCGGTAAAACGATATCGTATTTCACGTGTTTCCGTATGGCCAACGTTTTGATGACTCTTATGTCATTGACATAATGGCGGCCGAGTCATTAACGAATTTAAAACACGTCAAACGCCCTAGTAGCTAGTGCCGCTAGTTGAATCGCTAACGCATTGCATTCACTGCCAGGGTGCGTGGCCTAGGAACAAACTTGTATGACAATGAACGCATATATCCGTCGGTGGCAGTGAATGCGTTAAAGCCGCAACAGTGACGGTTGAGCTCAGAGTCGGTTAATCACGGCTAAGAAATTCCTTAAAGACCATTTTTCAACGCGGATTGTCTCTAAAATATTTATTTATTTATTTATTTGTAAAGACACACCAACAGTAACATAAACAGATTATGCAATAACACAAATATAAAAGTTACATTTCCGTTTATGCACCAATTATAGGCGTGCAACAGCATTGGTATAGAGATCATTTTTCCAGACTGTATAAATATCTCTGAGCACGGCGCCCAAAGCGCGGTACAAATGGCGGACCTAATGCCAAATGGTTTTCGTATTAGATCTGCCGCGCCGCCGCGCCGCGTCCGCTCGCAGTGCGTTTTCAGCTTCAGCTACGTAAAAGAGTAACCCCTCTGTCGTGCGTTTCCGCCGAAACGATTTATTCGCCAGGTTTTTCCTGAATTTTGTAAGAAAACTAGCCGATATTTATATGCGGGACGGATAGCCTCACGAATCGTTGGCAAATGCTTGTAAACTGTTCCACGTAGCGGCCATGTTTTGTGGAGCCAGTGAAAAAAGGTTTCGAGTCCCACTCAAGTTATACTAGAGATGTATCATCCTTGGCTGCCATTCCAAGGGATCTCCTTGTACCACCAAGACTCAATTCTTTGAATGTCTCGTTTCACCGAATTTCTTTTACAGCTAATTTCTGATGTGACCTTTTGGATTTAGGTTATCTTAAGCATGGGTTATATAAGTTAGGTTAGGTTACACTCCGACACGTGTAAATGCCTGTCGATGCAATGAAAATTCGGCGAAGTAAAACATTCTATGAAATGGGTGTCGGTGATTCAAGGAGCCCATTTCAATTATACGGATGTCGAAAACGTAGGTAGTTTAAATCCGTTACTCTATTTAAAACCAGCAATGAAAAGGCTACTGAGTAGGTACTTAACAATACTTGTAAGCTTGTCTAAGAAAAAGGAACTCTACTACAGGATGAAGATCAGGATCTTAAATTTGAGTAGAAAGTCGTTGCTTCATGTTTGTAGAACTCTTAACCATCGCGTTTTAGAATCGAAGTACCTTTGCACCATTAATTTAAATAACAAAAGTAAAAATCAAACCTTTCCTGGGTTAAAACCAATCCAAGGATACCCTGGACTTTTAGCCTAAGCTGTTAAGCCTATCAGCATTATCATCATATCAGCCGAAAGACGCCCACTGCTGGACATAGGCCTTCCCCAAGGATCTCCATGATTTCCAGTTTCATGCTTCTCGCATGCATCGGCTTCCCGCGACCCCCACCAGCTCGTCGGTTCCACGTATGATAAGTCGCAAATGGTTATATATTGGCTCACATAACATTCGTATTCCTATTTTTTGTTTTACTACCGATTTGTATTAATAATAATCACTTTTTACATTTTGTTTCTCATATAATACAATAGAAATACGATTTATTGAACACCACATAAAGAAAAATAAATATGAATAGACAAAAACATACTACAACACTACGAGTAAACTATACTTTACTATACCTTTTTTCATAATATGTTATTTATAATCATCGCCACTATAATAAAGTTAATTTAACGTAAAGTGAATGTTAGGACGTTTATAAAACAAAACTAACCTAACCTAACTCTATTTACCAGTTGGACATAATAAAAATCCTGAAATTAAACGGGTCTGGGGTATGATTAATATTGATTATGTATAGTGATCGAACACTAATCATTATGATGTAAAATGGTATGAGAATATTTTCGGTCTTCCGATGGTAGGACTTTTTTTTTATTTATTGATTAAAACAAAAGAAAATATTTGATTACATTTTCAGCGGTTTGTGTGCCGATGGGGAGTTCTTAACAATTGATCCAATTTATAGATATATTATAAAGTATGTGTCTTAGGTATATTTTTAACAGTTTCATTTACAGAATATAGGTTAAATTGTTACATTTCAAAAAGTGCTTCTTCAAGATTTATCTTATTTTACAATCGACATATAAGTTTTGTACATGTTCAGGTAACTGGTTTATTACTTTAGGCAATAGGTATGAGTATTTTCGAGCACCATGTATGTTGGTATATTTAGGTAAACAGAATTAGCTTCGAGATGATAACTTTCATAATCTAATACATCTTTTCTTAAATTTGAGTTTTGTAACATTGTGATATTCTTCAATTAAGACGTCTAGTTTCATCTAAATAAAAAGTTGTTTGAGGAAATGCGGAACCGTCGCAAGTAAATGAAATGGTAAATATACTCGTATAGACATACAATCACATACATACAAATTGTATTACTGTAACTAGGTAAAGAAGACGAAAATATCATTGTAGTGTTTACTTCGAATGAAGGTTTCGGAAATCCAGCAAATTGCTTTACGGTTACGGAGACTCGAAATGACGTGAAAGAAATACGAACATCTTGACTTACGCATTCAATTATTGCTTAGGGTTGTTGTGACAATCGTTTAAGTAAAAGAAAAGATTCTAATTATTTGCGTAGAAGATTTTAATATACCCAGTTTGCAGTCACTCAAACAAATAATGCAGAGGAGTAATAAATGTTTAACTTTGAACCTCATGTTTACTGTCAAGGAAAGTATGTTTTTATGATCTGTGTCTTAAAAAGTGCTTTAGATATCTACTTACATTGTTATCAACCTTTCTTATGATCGTCTTGTTCGCGGTGGATACGTTGGTATAAAAAGCATTCGTCACTCTCGCACTTACATACTGCTTAGAAAGTAACAGATGTTTTGATCACATTTATCCGCATCCATAAACAAGACCACTGGGCTGGAATTCTACAAGGTAATAACGATATCGTTTTTGACCTGTTTCCGTATTGTCAACGTTTTGATAACTCTTATGTCATTTACAATAATGGCGACTGTGACATAAACAATTCTTAAACGTGTCAATCACGATATCGTTTTAACGCACCTGAATAGAGGCCCTGTAAGACTGTCAAGCTTATATCTTGTGTTATCTTACTGATGGAATTTTTTGGATACATTTCAACCCCTTTACGATCATTTGTGCAATTATCCTCATACACTGTCAGCTGTTCGAATGTGCAAGTTTCCTTACGATGGTTTTCCTTCACCGTAAAGGCATCGGGTAATGCACTTAAGTTAGAAAAACTCATTGGTACATGGTGTCTACTGGGATACGAACTTCGGTACCTTATGATCACGAGTGGACTCCCTAAGCCTCTAGGCCACCGATGCCCGTGTCAAGTGTATATGCATTTAACATAAATCATCTTAAAATTGGAATACAGACGGCCTTTTGTTAAATTTAAGTGTGTGTGTGTGTGTGTCAGCGTGTCATTTCACGTCATCTCTTATCGTATTATCTGTTAGGTGATTCTTTTAAACAAATTACTTTACAAATCTTCAACGAATTATAAGCCGGTGAGCTAACAAAATAGTGTGTGTATTTTTAATTTAATCGAGGAACAGCTCGGTCAAAGCGATAGGTAGGTACGCCATCAAAAATATCAGAAAAAATGCTTAAAATTATCTGAGCCAAACTCTATATTGTTACTGGCAGAGCATATGCAGATATTTTTGAGCACCTTGTATGCTCTGACATTTATGATGGTGACTGTACCATCAATGAATTTGAAAGTTTGGACACGGAGTTTGACATAGTGTAACGCGCTAAACACTCAAATTCGTCGATAGCACATTACAACAAGGCAACATACAGCGTTATAAGTACTTGTAATTGAAAAGAGAGTCGTTTCAGATAATTACACTGAACATTATAGTGCAAGTTCAGGCAGTTCTTCCGTCAGCTCCAGGACTTCTAAGTTTCCATTAGCCGCGCCAATTACCGCCCTCCATTCAGGAGCAAGAGGCGGACTTATTTATTCATTCTTACGTTCGCTGGAAGATGAATGCTTTTGTTTATTCGGACGATTAGTTCTCCCCGTTTCTGCCAGGCTTCTCCCTAAAACCTAGCTTATTCAATCGCACGAAGGCACTGTTTTGAGTGAAAGGGGGAATTATTGCATTGAGAGGTGCTTACGTAATGTAATCGTCGATTTTCCGACTTCGCCTCTGTTGAAGGACCCTTTTTACATGGAAATTGGGTAATGGGGTTTGTTTGAGATTTTCTTATTATGTTTGTGTAGCGGGTTGTAATAGCTTCATTTGCACGTAAAAGCATGTTTGAATACGAGTGAGCACTGAACACATGTTCCCTGAGCAGAATCCTAAGTTAATTAGCATAAAATAATCAGTGAATAATTTCTAGGAACCAGCCCTTTTTATCCAACACGCACACACACACACACACACACACACACACACACACACACACACACACACACACACACACACACATCATCATTCATAATTTTGACGACACGTTGTCTTAGTTGGGAGTGACTCTCGTGACTCCGAAGCCAGCGGTCCCAGGTTCAAATCCCGGTAAGGGCAGATATTTGTGTGATGAGCACGAGTATTTGTTCCTGAGTCTTGGGTGTTTTCTATGTATTTAAGTATTTATTTGTCTATCTAAGTATGTTTATCGTTGTCTAGTACCCAAAGTACAAGCCTAGAGCTTAGTTTGGGACTAGGTTAATTTGTGTGATATTGCTACGTTATTTTTTTTTTTTTATAAATTTAGCAGTCTAGATTCTAGATATGACGGCAATCCTGACACATGGCACATCCATGAAGTTTCTGAATATTGATAATATAATATAATACAATAAAACAATGCTAAAATTATTTGTTGCGCATGAAGGAATTGTCATAACATCATTGATTTACTGCTGACACACATCTATATTAATATTATAAATGTGAAAGTAACTCTATCTGTCTGTTTTTTACGCTTTCACGGATGAACCGCTGAGCCGATTTAGATGAAATTTGGTTTGGAGGAAGTTCAAGTCTCGAGTGATAAACGACTTCTACGCTTCTAGTGAACAGTTTCATGGCTATGCAATGTTTTAGTATGGAGACCAAAAATATCTACACGCCTCTATGCCACTGACAATAAGGACAAGTTTACATAATTATGATGCGATCTTTGACTGAACTGTAGACATGTGAAAGTGACTAGAGTTGATTTGAAACTTTACTTTTGATCGTGATGAGTTGGTGATATCTCTGTCTTTTCAAGTAACGAAATCGAAGCATTAATCAAAGACTTCACGAAATGCATCGCACCTATGAACCAAGAATTTCCCATGGTGAGAGATCGATTTGTTGCCTCCACGCCCGAGTCCCGGCCGTCGGCATCCAGACTAACTAACGGATACATCGGAATTGTCTACTCAATCAATTCCGTGAATCGCCGCTCTGTAAAATCTGCGCAAACATTCCGAGTTCTATTTTGATTCCAAATGTAACATTTGAATAAAAACAAAAGCGAGTTGTATGCACAAGTGAAGTGGGTTAATTGTTTATAGGTTTAGTCATATAGTATTCAATTACGTTTACTGAACCAAAACAAGGTTCTTTGTTGATTTACGACCATCTTATTTGCTGTACACAAAGGTATTTTATAATTGTGTTTTTTATGTTAGGAAACTTTGAGAGTGGGTAAGCAGAGCTACAGAAATACCAACATGTCTAAAAAGACTTGCTTATAATTCTGTAACAACATTTTGCACAATTAGGCCAAGAAGTTTACTAGTGTATTAGTGACAGGTTGCAAGCAATCGCCTAACAGTACTACAAGCCCTTATTCCCTTAGTCGCCGCTTACGACATCCACGGGAAGACATGGAGTGACACTATTCTCACCCGGCAACCACACGGGGGATGTATAAATCTAACTGTTTTAAATTTCATTTGTTGCTATTCCAATTCTTACCATCAAAAATCCTTCTTCCTTCCTTCAAAGTACTTCACACCAGTAAGTTATTGTTTAGTGGCTGAAATTAGAATGAATAAGTAAACTCAAGGTCGATTTAGTTATGGTTTATAGTGTACTTACCGAATCGGGAGTCTTTAGTTCGGTCTCGATAAGCAGACAATCTGCATTATCTGATAGTGATTATACTGAAGTTCTGTGTCTGGGCCTCTATTCGACTGCGTTGTAACGATATCGCGTTTGACGTGTTTTAAAATCGTTTATGTCACAGTCGCCATTATTATAAATGACATAAGAGTTATCAAAACTTTGACAATATGAAAACACGTCAAAGACGATATCGTTATTACCGTGTAGAATCTCACCTCAGTACGTTAATATTAGCGGTTTAAAATAAACAAACTGTTAAATATACAACCGTCAGCGAGACAGGTTAAGGAGCTCTAATTTCACAGAAGTTCATTTTTTTTAAATGCTCTGAAATCACCGTTGCATCAAAAGTACAGTTTTTATTCGCATTTGAGTATCTCTACTGGAGAGCGTTTTATTTTGCTTTATTTAAAGCGGCGCTCGGCTGCGGCTGCCCGTTCATTCCTTGTTTACTTTATGTTGCCTTGAAAACTCTTTATTTGAATAGATAAACCGAAGCTTATTATGTGAAATTGAACAGCAATTGTGAAATTGAACAATGCAAAAAAAGTACTTCTCAGTTCTGGACACTGCCTAAGATACTATCAGAAACCGTCTATTGCAATGTATCGTGTGTCATATTTAGCCATTTTCCCACTGCACGCTTACTGGCCTCTCCTAACGATAAGAACATTGGAGGCTTCACACACATAAATACGCACAAAGGTTTCATGAACCCAAAGATTTTAGATTGGACCCTATGACCCACTGTTTTAAAATATATATGCAAACACTTTATTGTACTAAAACAATTACATTACAAAAATATTAAAACCATAAAAATAAAAGTAGTACAAAGGTAAACTTATCCCTTTAAGGGATCTCGTCCAGTTAACCTTTAGGTGAGTGAGAAAAAACAAATGTAGTTAATATTTTTCTGAACTATCACGCAAATTATTTAAAATAGCACAAATTCATTAATATATCTTAATACAAAATACATAACATGTACAAATAAATATAAATAAAATACATGGTTATAAATAATTAGGAAAAATAAGAAGAAGAGATGTTTACAGACGAGGAGACGACTCGTGGCGGTACTTTCATAATTTTTATAAAAAAATAGCTACCCGATTGTGACTGCCTTGTGTCAATTAGTAACCAACTCCTTAGTTTTACAAAAATTACAGAAAAGCAATTGGAAAATAACGATATTAACACCACTAGGCTGCTACTGCGGACCTAAATAACAACTTTAACCGTGAAATTATCCTTCACATCGCTTTTAACCATGATTATTGTATCCTCGTGGACGATAATTGAGTTAAACACATTATTATAACGAAAACGTGAAAAACCTAACAAGAAAGTAAGCACATTGCGACTCAGGACAGATGAATAAGATATTGTAGAGAGTCTGCAAGGAGCAGTAATATAAATGCAAATGAGTGCAGCTTTTGCGACGATATACTGTTAACTGTGGGTCTCGGTACTATTGGATGCAGTCAAAATGCTAAACACTTTCAAGTATCAACAGTAAACTTAGGGTCTCACGACGCAGCGTTGCATTGGGTTGCATCGTGGTTGCATTGTCGTATTAAGTTTTGAGTTAGCTTGCTTATCGACGTGTTGATGTGCTTTAACTCTGACTATAGCATTTAAGCACCGTTAAACGTTCTTACTTCTGTACTTTTGTTTAGAATAGTTGTGTAACATTTGAGGGAGGTAAAATAGATTATATTTTGTCCTGATCGTGATATTTTTTCATCACTGGCATGAATTAAATAAAGAAATATCTCTGAATTGATTATGAAATCTTTTTTTAACAAAAGCTTTAGTTTTTGGATAAAATGATATTATTTCACTATATGAATCCTGGTCGCGGCACTGTTTTATTAATTTCAAAGATGTTTCAATTTTGTGGTTAGTCGTTATAATCTACATAAGTTATATATTAAAAAAAAACTTTTGTTCCTTAGAGACTTAAAAATACTTGAACTTGAAAATGTGGAATTTATAACATGGCAATGACTAACAAACAAAGATACAGCAGTGAACAATTATCATTTGTAATCATGGACATTCACCAGTATATTCATTTCTTGTATAAATTTCGATCATGTGCAAAGTTTCGCCACTAATTTAAACCATTAATTCAATTAAATTTGTGTTACGAATAATTAGTACATGGTAACTAGGAGAATAAATCATTAACTCGACCGTGGTAACAAATAGTGGATTCGATTACATGCTGGTGACCAAATTGCGATATCGTGATCGTCCTCTACATTTGTACAAGTATTGACCGCACGAATTTCACGATACAGCCTCCACGGCCTGTATAATTACCGTCGGCCACAAATAAATGAAGCCAAAATCTGATTCCGATGCTAACTATAGAATGAGACACTTTAGTATGAGAGTACCCAATGAAATTTATGTCTAAATCTATTCGGGTTCTAATGGAATGTACTTATATCATGCACGGCTCCATTTTTCTCTGTAAGTTTTTATGCAACACAAGATCTGCTCGAGGTGATATAGAAACACGGCGTGTTCCAAATGTTCATGATTTTTTGTGATAATAGATAAGGTAGATACCGTACCGTACCTACCGTAAGATGTGCTTTTTTTTTTTAATTATTTGAAATGTTATTGTATATTATTGTATATTACATTTTTACAGTGGTATTCTTTATATATGAGAACATTAATCGATCTGACCAAAATGGCGGGTGAAAGGTTGACGATACGGATATAAACCGGACACGGCTGGATTATTCTGGTGCGGGCTGGTTATAACTTATAACCGAGGCTGTTTGTTTTCATTTTGGTCGGAATGGATTCGGCGTCAAATTGGCCATTTTGCTGTCATGCGAGCTTTAAAGCTAAGTGTAATGCTATTATGTCGTATTCACGACTGATTTTTATTTGAGATTTATGTTTATCACTGTTATACATTTACGTTTTGATTATTTTTATAACCAATTTTAGAGCCAAAGGGCCCAGAACTATATAATATTACTACAGATATGGGGTTAATGAGAAAAATACCTGATCAATGCGTCAATTGCGCGCATTAAGAGAGTTCCTTAATTTATATTAAGGATTATTTTTTTTTAATTTTGATTGGATTTAATAAATTAGACATGAGTCACAATAAAGAAGTGAAAGACGTTACAAAATGTTTATTTAACTAAAATGAGGTTAAATATTGTAATATTAACATGTATGTTTATAAGCTAGATTCTAAGCAGGTCTGATTCATACAGGCAAACCGATAGCTCATCACATTAAGTATATTACCCGGTGAAGAAAAATGTAATACATGAGTGTGTAGGAGAGTCATTGTACAAAAGATCCTAAACGAGTCAAAGTGTATTTGAAAGGGCCCAACAGTAATTTAAAATAAGAGACGATAATAATAATTACACAAAACGTGTAATTATAATAATAATAATATATTAATGTTATTATTAATGTCTTCTAATTAGCACTGACTAAACAGGACTAACGCCGCATAACTGTGAGCCACTCTGGCTATTGGTAACACCGTAATTTATTCAAATCCATCCAGCCGTTGCAGTGTGAAAGAGTAACAAACTAACACACACACACACACACACACACACACACACACAAACTCTCGCCTTTGTAATATAAGTAGGATATGTTTTGTTGTAAAACACGAATTTTTTTTTTAGCGTCTTTGCTTTCATGTTTAAAAATTCCCGAATAAATTAGCTTTGTTATTTTGATTCTCCTTGTTTCTCCCTAAACAATTTCGTGTGAACTTTGAATAATAGTCAATTATAATTTACCATTTTTCAAGCAACAGTTCCGTGTTTTCAAAAATTCTGCGAAATGCACTTTGCGAGAGCGTGCGTGTCTCGGCGGCGAGTCGACGACACGCGACTCGAGCGACTTCCCAAATAACCCTTTCTATGGGCAACCCTTAATTTTTAGGCCTCTTTCTACCCCTGACATTTAGGAGGTTAAAAGGAAATGTTTGTACTGTCACTTACACTCGATTACGATGGTTTTGGGGTGTGAAAGAGATGAGGATTGTAGAAAGGGATTGTTTTGTGTTTACCTTGGCTTGTTTCGAAGTACTTATTTAGGTGAATAAAGTGGTTTCCTAAGATATTGTGTAAAATAAATAATTAAGTAAGTTGTTGCAGTGATTAAGCGTAAACATTATGACGTTTGTGTGAGATAATTACACGCACGGTATAGTTTTCATTTTGATGCAGAAGACATTTTCTAAGTCAACATTCTTCAAAATACTTTAAGCACTGAATGTGTAAAAAATTGTCTCAAACATCCAAGGTTTGCTTAAAAATAGAACCCTTAATGCGTAATACTGACTCGCACTTGACACATTTTGTCTTAAAAATAGAACCCTTAATGCGTAATACTGACTCGCACTTGACACATTTTGTCTTAAAACAACAAACTCAGACTAAACTTTGAGTGACAGATAACATAAAGTTAAGTTAAAACCAAAACTAATTTCCTAAGGTATCACTAATGGCGAGATAGATACCGATCTTAACCGATATGGATGTCAAGCACGCTATTTCTACTTAAGTTCTATCAAATTTCAACCTTAACGTAAACTCGTATGACTGAGTTTTGAATGAGAGAATTTTAAAACGATACTGTAATAAGCTAAGAGCAAGCTTACGTACGAGGTAGTAAGGTGTATAGTTGAATACGATAGCCTTATAAAGGGTGGGTGAAAATGAAAATGGTTTATGTGTCTGGGATAATGGAACAGTCTGTAGTTCTACTGCGTATTAAATTTCGTCGGTTTTTTCGCATTGAGTTTTGCTACTTTGTTTAAAAAATTCCTTTTTATACAAAAGTGTGGGAAGAATTAGGTTAGCTGTTAGGATTTAATAAGTTAGGATAGGAACATGATGATTAAATCCTTGATAAATATTGTTATGTTATCTAAATAGGCATGACGCTTGATTAACACTATTTATTATTTTATTTCTCAATAATTGATTACATGTAAGTGTTCTCACAATCAGGCTTTATTTATTTATTTCAATTTATTTTCGACCAACATTGGATCAATGTGTTAGTGTAAAAACTAATTCTAATGTTAGTGGTTACACATGGCATATTCATTAACTATTTATTCCCGCGAACATGTAGCATGCTGCAGTTAATTAAATATACAGGCAGTCCACCTTGATCGCGAGCATGTTCAGGATGCTGTTGGGGCTGGCCCGCACCCTGCGCACGAAGGCCGCGGCTCGCTGGCGCATAATGGTGTGGAGGCAATGTACCCGCGCCTCGGCGAACATCCCCGACGCGCTACAGAATCAGGGCAGCCCCATCACCCTGGGGCCCTAGCCAAGATGCAAACGCTCCTAACGTTTTTCTTTTCTATCGCTCAAAATGTATGGGATGACAATCTCCTGCGTTTCGATAAACCACGTGGTCGACTGTCATCCCATACATTTTGAGCGATAGAAAAGGAAAACGTTAGGAGCGTTTGCATCTTGGCTAGGGCCCCTGAATGCGATATTATAAAGAACGCGCAATAATACGGACCTGAATATTTCAGAACTTCTCTAGGCTATTGGCCTCAACAAACTAAACAACTGTTCTAAAGAAGGTAATCTCAGGAAGCCGCTTGAGGTTTGCAGTGTTTGCGTGTGGTGAAGCCAACGCGACTGTAGTTCAGGACAACATAGACGCACATGCACACACTTCACGGCACTTGTGTAAGACGGACCGCGAGCAACAACCACTTAAATATCGTTATTTTACCATAACGCTATTTTTACATCGGTATTCTTGCGCTAACGTTATTAATCATGGATCTAAAGCGGTGGTCATCGTTACTAAACTAAATACAATGCATCATATGATTCGCCAGCCCCTTGGTTCTTTTACTTTGGATTTTTAAACGTAAGCCCTGGCAACAGTGCGCAATTTATAATGTTATTATAACGATACGTAGTTTGATTATGCAAAAAATATTCCCCGAGTTTTAACAATTAATCTAATAGCTGTATTTATTGAATGGTTGGTCGTCTGGTAGAGAATGCCTTCAATTAGAATCTCAAATGGAGGGTTATGTGTTTGACCTGTATGTATGTCCGACTCTATGTTCCCTCGTAGCAAGGTGTGTGTGTGTTTCAGATTTGTTGTTAACGTCGCGAGAGTCACTGGGTACTTTTTGTAGGGTATGCAGCATATTGTGACGACGCGCGGGTAGATTTTGCAATAAAACAGTTAGCTTCCAGCCGGCCTTTCATTAACATTCCATTGGCGCAGTCGTAGCTTAAAATATTGTTAAACTGCATTTTAACTGTTCGAGAAAGGTTGTTAGCAAGTGCAATTTGTCGAGAGTGATATATATTATCGTTTCCTAACAAAATGCCGATCGGTAAAATCGAGACATTTGATTTAAGTTCGAAACAGTGGCCGGCGTACGTGCGTCGAGTAAATCAATTCATATTACTTAACGGGATTAAAGATGAGTTGAAGGTGCCGACTCTCATTACGGTAGTGGGTGACGCGACCTACTCGTTGATGTGCGACCTTTGTGCCCCGGACCACCCAGAAACTAAGACCTATGACGTGCTCGTGAAATTGGTTACCGAACACCTCGAACCGCAGCGCTCAGAGATAGCGGAGAGGCACATGTATAGGCAGCGCAGGCAGCGCCCCGGGGAGACCTTGACGGATTATTTGCAAAGCCTGAAACACCTGGCTACCACGTGCAACTTCACATCGAGGTTAGAGGAGGAGCTGCGAGACCAATTTGTTTCGGGATTGGCAAGCGAAACAATGAGATCACGCATATTTGCGGAGAAAAATATCAAGTATAGTCAGGCGGTGGAACTAGCTCTGGCACTGGAGGCCGCCGAGAGGCACGCGGTTGTGAGTGCAACCGGCGTGAGCGAGCCGGCGGCGGCGGCTCGCGGCGGCGCGAGCGAGGACCTGCACGCCGTGCGCGCGAGGCGGGCCGGCGGCGCAGCCCGGCCGCGCGGCGCACCCGACCGCGGGGAGCGCGGGGGCGCGGGCGCGCGCCCGACGGGCGTCGGCGGCGACGGAGACGGCACAGCATGTTGGCGGTGCGGGAAGGCGCATCGCGCGAACAAGTGTCGGTTTGCTAACTATAATTGTGATCAGTGTCATCAGCGTGGGCATTTAAAAGTGATGTGCCCCAAAGGTGATCGTCAAGAAAGTAGTAAGTGGCAGCATTACTTAAGCGATAACTCGGAGGACGATTTTTTTAACATCAAGGTCTCGTCAAAAGGTAACCAGCCGTTTTTTATTAAGGTTCGAGTGGACGATAAACAATTAGAGTGGGAAATTGATACGGGCAGCAGGATTTCCGCTATAAACGAAAAATGTTATAAACACTTTTTTAATCATAAAAAATTACATGTTAATCATTTAATTTTACGAAGTTATTCTGGCTCGCGAATTGAACCTTTAGGGTTCCTTACAGTAAAAGTATTTTTTAAAACGACGATTGTGGATAATCTAGACCTGTACGTTATTAAAGGTGGCGGCAGGCCATTACTAGGCAGAGATTGGCTTAGCGCTCTCGGAATTAGTGAAATTAAAATTAATCAGATCGTGGAGGATCAATTTGTGAGCCAGCTCTGTAAAGAATACCCTGAAGTATTTAGCGATAAATTGGGAACATGTAAAAAAAAGCTTAATTTAGAATTAACGGACTGCGAAAGTGTGTACGTGCGTGCCCGGCCCGTGCCGCTGGCGCTGCGCGAGCGGGTGGAGCGCGAGCTCGAGCGGCTGGAGCGCGACGGCACCATCTACCGCGTAGACCACTCGGACTTCGGCACGCCGATCGTGCCGGTCATCAAGAGCAACGGTGAGCTCAGGCTATGCGGGGATTATAAAATCACGATTAACCCTAAACTTAAACGTAATTTTTATCCCCTACCACGGATAGAGGAGTTATTCGCGAATTTAAGCAACGGGGAGGAGTTTACGAAAATCGACCTTAGGCATGCATACGAACAGTTAATGTTAACAGACAATTCACAAAGATTTACTGCGATAACGACACATATCGGTACTTTTGCATATCGGCGCACACCGTACGGTCTATCGTGCGTGCCGGAACAGTTTCAAAAGTTGATGGAAGAAACGCTACGGGGGGTCGCCGGTACCGTGGTGTTCTTGGACGATATTTGCGTCACGGGACCCGATCGCCATACACACTTGCGCAATCTGAGAATGGTATTAGATAGGCTTAAGCAGATGGGTTTAACTGTTAAGTTAGAAAAATGTAAATTCCTACAAAAAAGAGTGCATTACTTAGGGTTCATTATTGATAAGAACGGGTTACACCCGGATCCCATTAAACTCGAGGCGATCACCAGTTTACCTGCGCCGACGGACGTCTCGCAATTAAAAAGCTTCCTCGGCCTTCTAAACTATTACGGCAAGTTTATACCGAATTTAAGTACATTATTACACCCATTACACGCGTTATTAAAAAAAGGTGCAGGTTGGGACTGGAATAGCAGTTGCGAGCGGGCGTTCGAGGGAGCGAAGGTGGCACTGGTGAGCGACCGGGTGCTAGCGCACTACGACGAGGGGCGGGGGCTGGTGCTGGCCGTGGACAGCAGCGCGTATGGGCTGGGCGCCGTGCTGGCGCACCGGTACGCTGACGGCAGCGAGCGGCCCGTCAGCTGCGCCTCCCGGACGCTCAATGACGCGGAGAAAAACTATAGCCAGCTCGACAAAGAGGCGCTGGCAATTTTTTATGGGGTGACCAAACATCACCAGTACCTTTTTGGTAGGCAATTCGTGCTGCGTACAGACCACAAACCCTTAATGTACATTTTTGGAGAAAAAAAAGGCATACCACAAACGGCGGCCAGCAGGCTGCAGCGCTGGGCTGCACGGCTGGCGGGCTATGACTATAAAATCGAGTTTGTTAGGTCGGCCGATAACGGACCGGCTGACTCCCTTTCGAGACTGCCATTGTCACACGAGCGTCGCCCCACGTCCAATGTGGCATTCATGAATACTGTGTTGGATTCAATACCAATTAGTTTTAAGGAGGTAGCTAAAGAAACTAATAACGATCCTCTATTAAGTAAGATTTTAGGATATACAGAGTGTTTTTTTTAAATGGGACAGTATGGGGAAATCCGAATCTAAAGGAGATAGAGGAAAAGTGTCCAAGGAGACATTAGGTGTTTTTTTATGTAAACAAATTTGGCTCATTAAAATTTTTGGTCAAGCGTGAGTTGTTCTTAAAAAATTATAAAGTTGGTCAATTTTTTTTTTGACGCGGGTCGACTCTGTTTCATGTAAGGATTATTTCATTGTATGGAAAGAAAAAAATCTGAACAGCAGAAGTTGGTCAAATTTAATGAAAACTAATCTTCATACAATTGCAGTATTCGCCTTTTAATATTGTTACAAGTGCCTAGGCGTGTAAAAAATTTAATGAAAACTAATCTTCATACAGTTGGTTTATTACTTGAGTAAATGTTCGATGTGGCCGCCGTCTTGTCTTATGCAGGTACGAGCACGCTTCAAGACACTTCTAGTTGCATTTAACAGAGACTTATGGTGAATTGTGTTTAAAGTGTTGTAAACAGCATCTTTTAATTCTTGTACGGAGTTGTATCGGGATTCATAAATTCGACCCTTAAGGTAACCCCATAAGAAAAAATCTAATGGCGTTAAGTCGGGCGATCGTGGGGGCCACTTTATCGGCCCATATGTACCCATCCAACGGTTTGGAAACTGCTCGTCCAAACACAGTTTACTTGCCCTACTGTTGTGGGCTGGTGCACCATCTTGTTGGTAGATTATCTTACCAAAGTTCCTTAAGCTAATAGTCTCATCTACTAAATCTGCAGCCATGTTCAAGATTTCCTGATATTTTTCACTATTTAGCGTTCCTTGGTAAATTTTGATAGCAAAAATTCTGTTATGTAATATCGCACACCAACAATTAAAAGAAAATCGGATTTGGTTGTGGGTTTCTGTAGTTCTTAGCGGATTTATTTTTGACCAGTAATGGTTATTTCTCCTGTTGTACATGCCATTGTTCGAAAAGTTGCATTCATCAGTCCAAATAATAAAATTAGGAAAACATCTATTTCTAATAGTCTGAGCCACATACCAATTACAGAAATGTAACCTGCGGTCTTTATCTCCAGGTAGTAACGCTTGTACAAGTCGACCTTCTATGTAACACTTGTATTTATGAGCCTTCAATATCTTCCTTACAGTTGATTTATGAATACCGATAGTTTCAGCTGCTTCCCGTAACGAAGCTTTTGGATATGCTTCAAAATATCCCAATACGGCAATAGTTATGAACTCACTATTGACTATCGTCGGCCTTTTACGCTTAGGTTTGAAACAGCCTTCCTGTCTTAGGTTCTTTATTAAACTATCAAATATCTTGCGATTCGGTACTACACGGTCAGGATAGCGTTCTTGATACCACTTAAGTGCATTATCTCTACTGCGATAATTAAGAAAATACGCCTCAATCAAATCAACTTTATGTGAATTAGTTAACGCCATGATGAATAAAATTACAAGCATGAACTGATTGGAAACAAAATCACAGCTGCAGAAATAACTTACGTTCCAAATTTGAATTCTTTGCTGCAGAAATAACTTACGTTCCAAATTTGAATTCTTTTTTTTATAATTTCAAGACTATCGCGTGCCATGATGTTTACGAAGATTAAAAAAAATTTTCTTCTCTTGAATCATCTGGAGCTCTTATCGATTATCGAAATTTAAAAATGGAATAATTTTAAATATTTTTTTACACGCCTAGGCACTTGTGACAATATTAAAAGGAGAATACTGCAATTGTATGAAGATTAGTTTTCATTAAATTTGACCAACTTCTACTGTTCAGATTTTTTTCTTTCCATACAATGAAATAATCCTTACATGAAACAGAGTCGACCCGCGTCAAAAAAAAAAATTACCAACTTTATAATTTTTTAAGAACAACTCACGCTTGACCAAAATTTTTAATGAGCCAAATTTGTTTACATAAAAAAACACCTAATGTCTCCTTGGACACTTTTCCTCTATTTCCTTTAGATTCGGATTTCCCCATACTGTCCCATTTAAAAAAAACACTCTGTATAATGTTCGGTTGGCCGTCGTCCCCTAGCTGTGAGGAGGAAAAAGTATTCTGGTCAAGAAGGGAGGAACTGTACACTGAATTGGGTTGTATCTTGTTTAAGTATCGGATTGTGATTCCGACGAAATTAAGATCGGCAGTTTTACAAGAAATTCATGCTGGACATTTAGGTATGAACAAAATGAAAAGTATTGCTCGCAATTACGTGTACTGGCCGAATGTGGACGCGGACATCGAGGCGTGCGCGCGCGCGTGCTGCGCGTGCCGCGCCGTGCGTGACTCGCCCGCGCGCGCGCCGCTGCACCCGTGGGAGTTCCCTTTGCACCCGTGGCGGCGAGTGCATGCGGATTTTTTTGATTGTGCGGGTAAGCGTTTTCTCGTCATCATTGACGCGCACTCGAAATGGATGGAGACTTTGTTAATGACCAGTACTACCGCGGCATCCACACTTAAAGCTTTCCGTGCAGTTTTTGCGCGATTTGGTCTTCCATCACAGCTAGTGACCGACAATGGGCCGCCATTTTCCTCAGAAGAATTTAAGTTGTATTGTGACAAAAATTTTATAAAGCACTCCACGTCGGCACCGTACAGGCCACAAGGCAACGGGGAAGCAGAAAATGCGGTAAAAACAGTCAAAAAGGCGATCAAACGGGCGGTTTTTGAAGGTGAAGACGTGTTGGTTGCATTAAATAGGTTCTTATTCCAGTATCGGAATAGTGAGCACGCGACGACCGGAGTCGCGCCAGCAGTGGCGCTACTTGGGCGGCGGCTGCGCGGACGCCTCGACGCGTTGCGGCCCGACCCGGCGGCCGCGGCGCGCGACGCGCAAGACAAACAAGTCAAAGCCGCCGGAGGCCGGCTCAGGGAACTGCGCGTCGGGGAGTCAGTCCTCACGCGCGATTATTCAAAAGGGGGGAGTAAGTGGTCTGAGGGACAGATCGCGGCCACCACAGGTCCAGTGTCATACAAAGTTGATATGGGCAACGGGACTGTGTGGCGTAGGCACCAAGACCAAATTATTCCCCTGCTAGGAAAGAGCCGTTACTCGCTGTCACGTACGAGTACTTTGCCAACCGACGGGAACGTTATGGCTCCCAGTGCCGGCGGGGGGTCAGCCACGGAGGCGGCGGCCGGGCCCGTGGGTGACGGAGCGGAGAGGCCTGACGCGGTGAAGTCAGATGCCGAGTCGGACTATGGGGACGCGGTGGAAGACACGGAAGCGGGGGACCTTGTTGTTAGTTCAAACGTTTGCACCCCGTTACCGCCAGCCGCCTCCGCACGGTACATGCGGGCACACCGGAGAGCCCAAACAAAAAAATAAATTGTATTTGTATGTATATGTGATGTTAGGTTAGTTATATGTTATATGTTAGTATGTAAGTTACCTATTTGTATTTCATAGTGTGTACCTGCCCTTGGTACATATTATTGCAATTAATTACGTACCTCTGTGCCTTTGAATTGGTGGTGGGATATGTAGGGTATGCAGCATATTGTGACGACGCGCGGGTAGATTTTGCAATAAAACAGTTAGCTTCCAGCCGGCCTTTCATTAGCATTCCACTTTTATTAAAACAAAAATCAAAACATGCAGTCGGGTCTTAAAAAC
This sequence comes from Acleris holmiana, assembly GCA_949316455.1. Taxonomy (NCBI): domain Eukaryota; kingdom Metazoa; phylum Arthropoda; class Insecta; order Lepidoptera; family Tortricidae; genus Acleris; species Acleris holmiana. Next base: position 252,392 of record OX438781.1, read on the forward strand.
TTGTTTTTTGTTAAACTTGTTTGCTTAAATTAATTAATTAATCTTGTGATATCGTTACTTTCATAAAGTTATAACAATCTTATATCGTCTATCACCTATTTGTACATGTTATCACACACACACAAATCCAGAGCCAAAGCGAGAACCGTGCCTTCGTATCTTCGATCATTATTACACACCGCAATACACTTCGCAGTTTTTTCCGCTTCGGCAAACTTCGGCGTTGTTCGGCGAAGTTGCGAAGAAGCCCACCTTAATTTATGGGCCGAAGTTGGTTCACGTGTGAGGGCTTTAATGGTTGGTTCGCGGAATGGGCGTATCAAGACGTTTTCGACTTATTTTATGACTTGTTTGGGTATTTCAAAGTTAAAGTATGTATACAAGTTAGGAAATCATAAAAATGAATAGAATTTTAACATTTGAATTTTTCTTTAAATATTTCTTGCACAAGTTTTATAGACATTTCCGCAGTCTCCTGCACTTTATTTCACCATCTCGAAAATGACACACATTTACACGGTGACAATTCGGTATACATTACAAAGTTAACACGCTGATACATAACTAGATTTCATGTAAGCCGCGCCATGTGCACTAGAATATCACCTGTCATCTGTCACGACGGTGGTATTTCATCGTCCGTGAGGTCCGTTTTTATAAGTATACACACAAATAATATCCTCGGATCATAAATAACCCTACATTAATTTGATAATCTGCGTTGCAATTCAAAATATGAAGTTTTCATTTGACGTTTGTAAACATTCATAACTGTCAGAGGCCAAGGCTCAACACTCAAACTGCCTCATTAGCGTTTTGCCCTGACGACGCCGAGGCGGAAATCGGAACGTACCCACTTGATCCATAGATGTAGTTAGTTATTAGTTATGAGATCTATCGGAGCCTTTAACGGGGTAATCTCCGCGAGGAGGCGGCTGCAAGTATTCACAGAGTAAGCTAGCAGAAGCGACAACCACGGTGCTTTTTAATTTTTAAGAATAGGTTAGGGTTTTGCCGGGAGCCTGCCGTTTGGCCAAAATGTTTTTGGTCAAATGTATTATTTCCCATTTTTTTATCGTTATATATATTTTTTTAAATTTATTTTAATACCACCGTGTAGAATCTTATAGTTTAGGCTAGGATAGCTTTTATAAAATCCTGAAATATTTACGGTTACAGAAAACAAAGCGGGTTGGCAAACGAAAATTTTGGGAAATGAAACATTTGAACAAAAATATTATGGCCCAACAAAATAGACCCGGTTTTGTCATTTGAAAAATACTGTATTTTTTATTGTTAGTGTCTCTCTCACTCCCCTGTGAAGCCGCTAACTGTTATAGAAATGTACACACTGACTGGGTACCTGCATCTTATATATCGTAATCTAAATCATACATGAAATACAGGATGGAATAAAACTTCCAAACTAAATTTTTATACTGTATTCGCAGTAACGTATTAAAGTGAGAGCGGAATGAATTTAGGACCTACTAGTTGTTTCCCGCGACTCCGTAGCGTAGAAGTCGTTTATCACTTTTCAGGACACGTCCAATTTTTCGGAATAAAAAGTACCCTATATCCTTCCCCGGAACTGAAACTATCTCCATACCAATTTTCGTCTGAATCGGTTCAGCGGTTTATCCGTGAATGCATAACAAACTGACAGACAGAGTTACTTTCACATTTATATTATTAGTAAAAATATACTACTAAAATGAACCTACTTCTGACTTGGACCGTTCTAACCACCAGAAAATAAAACGTTTATTATGAACGGTACAGAGTAACCAACTCCTTCGTGTTATCATGCCCATCTGTTGCCCTCTTTGCGGCCACCTCAGTTCGTCAGCAATTAGGAGCTCGCCAATTATCGTCAAGCCGTGAACGCCAGCCAGCCGATTGATAATGTCTCCAATCGGGAGCTGTCTCCGATTGATAAACGCCTCCGAGGAGGAGACGGCTGATTAATTAAAATGTGTGATGAGGTTGTCACTTGTGGAAAAAGGGGCGATCGAGTGTTTTGTACTTAGTTTACAACAAATCAAACAAAAAGGGTGGTTTGTCAAACTTTTAAGTTTGACGTTTATTATCTGACAGTCTGTATGTTTGTGTTTTCTTAGCTCTCAGACGGATTGGTCTAACTTTAATGCTTTTTTTAAAGCTGGTATAATTAGGATGGTTTGTAGTTAGGTTTGATGAAATTAGGTGATGCTTCATCACGCATTTAATTATAATTACGTTATATAATTATGAGCATAAAAAAAAAACGAATATGAGTTAACCATTAAAAATCTACTTTGCAATTTAATTTGAAATATTGAAATTATTTAAGTTTTTTTCCACTTTCAAGTCCTTTTGCACTTGAATGAATGTGTCTAAGATTGAATAAATTAATTAAAAATCAAATATGGCCATGAAAATGGGTCACGTTGCATTGCAATGGTTTGCAAACTGATCATCTAGTTTTACTCAACAGCGTCTTTAATACTATTGACGTGTTCTCTCGGCTCCTATCCACTCAATACCGATTTGAGGATTGTTTATTAAAAGCTAGTCTGAGGGGCTCAGCCTGAGGCATGCTCGCCCGCAAAACACGTGAGTGAGGCAGCGTGCTGGCCGCGAGCCGACATTGTGCGTTGTTCAAAATGGCGTCGGACACGATGACAGCCGCGGCTGCGTTTATCATAATTCACCGAATTATTAACAAAAAAAAATAAGAAATGGCCTTTGTGGTGGAACGGCTCATCAAATTTGTAAGCGCCTCGCCCACGGAAAAGTTAGAACTTTTTGTTCTGCCCACGGCACGCTCGGATACACGTCCAATTTATGCGAGGCACGTACACTGAGGCGCCTTTGAGCACTGTCAAAAGACCGACTGTCGGCGCCTCGCACGCGCATAGCGCGTGAGCGCGTACGAATTTGGGCAAAGTAGGTGAGTCGCGCGTGCCTCAACCCGAAGCTCTTCTAATTTGTACCCACTTTTAAAAGTGCCAGGGTCGTGGCTCGTGAATGTACTCGACCGGCTGTGACCGGGGCCGGACGGGACCCGGATAATAAACCGACCCGGGCGGACTTGCCCGGCGATTACGGCAATATCATTACCAATGCTAATTTTATTTCATATGACATTAATTTTATTTTTTTTATGTATAATTTTAATCCATTTTACTTATAACATTACAATTTCCTCTTTACAATTTTATATTATTATGTTTAATTTAACTTTCACATGCCTGACTCGGCTGAATATATCTTGGGAAGCTATATAAACCAATTTTAAGATCTGTATTACTTACCATATGTTCTTGTGAATAAACGATTCATTCATTCATTCATAACATAATATGATGTAATCGTATATCTTATATATCCATATATATAAAAGTGAAAACCCTATTTCCCTTGGTCACGGCATCACGCATGAAAGGCTGGACAGCTTTCGCTAATATTTTTTTTGTTAGGGTTCCGTAGTCAAACTAGAAACCCTCATAGAAACCCTTATATCCGTCCGCCCGTCCGTCCGTCCGTCCACAGCCTAGCGCAGAGACTCTTAGTACTAGAAAGCTGTAATTTGGCATGAATAAGCATATTAATCACGCCAACAAAGTGATACAATACAATGTAAAAAATATATATTTTAGGTTACCTTATATGCACGTGACGTGGGAATGTATTTTTTTTTTCTAGTCTACCCTTGTAGGGTGTCGTTGGATATTTCAAAAATATTATGAGTTTGTACAATCAGTTTTTCGATTAAGTACCTGATCCGTTTATGAAATATTAAGCTTTAAAGAGCTAATTTTTGTTTGAGTCAAGTTTCCTCCCCCCCACTACAGCCAAAACTACAAGTACTAAAAATCTGAATAACATCTTGTATTCGTTGTCGTACGGAGAAGGTTGTGATGAAAAAAAAATGTTAAATCCACCGGGATAGTCAAAAATTTGCAGCTATAAATCTGCTTCAGAGATACCAGAGCAAGGGCCAAATAAAACGATAAATTGACCGCTGTTGGGGCAATTTTTTACGTCATTAGAGAATGTTGTGTACGAGGGCTGCCTTTTAAGTTGTGTCGTTTGAAATAAGTATAGACAATCTAATAGATTATTACCATTTATTGTTTTTCAAAGAATTCGCCGCGATATTTAATACACTTTTGCATGCGTTCAAACCAGTTTTTAAAACATTTATTCCACTCCGAAGTGGGGGTAGTCAAAATGGCCGATTTGTATGCGTCAACAGCTTCTTCGGGTGAGCTGAAACGTTGACCACGAAGACTTTGCTTAATTTTGGGGAACGTAAAAAAATCGTTAGGGCTTAAGTCAGGACTGTAAGGCGGGTGATCTAAAATTTCCACGTTTTGGGTGTTCAAAAACATCTTTGTCTGGCGGGCGGTGTGCGAACTTGCATTGTCATGGTGCAGTATCATACGACGTTCCGAGTTGTTTTTTCGAAATTCGGTGATGACTTGTGGCAAACAAACAGTGGTATACCAGTCGGCGGTAACCGTCTTGCGATCTTCTAGTACAATAGTGGCGACGTGACCACCCTTTGCCACAAACGAGGCAACCATTTTTTTTGAAGTGCTCCGAGAGCGTATGACTTTGGTCGGTTTTGGCTCGTCCTGGAAGACCCAGACAGTTGACTGCTGTTTTGAATCTGGATCGTAAGCATATATCCAAGACTCGTCACCACTAACCACATCATAAACATGTTTTGACTCTCCTCGGCTGAATCGCTTCAGAGTTTTGCGACACCAACTTACACGGGCTGTTTTTTGGTCGTCGCTAAGCAAATGTGGTATCCAACGAGAGATCAACTTTTTTACAACAAGTTCTTCGTGCAGGATTTTTTGGACAGTGGTCCCTGAAATGCCCACGGATGCCTCTATTTCACGGTATGTCACATGACGATCTTCGAGTATTAGCTGCCGCACGGCTTCGATATTCTCTTGCGTCATGGCGGTTTTTGGACGACCTTCACGAAGCTTATCACTGAGGCTAGAGTGCCCACGTAAAAATTCTAAGTACCAGCGTTCTACAGTCCTAAGACACGGTGCTGCATCACCAAACACAGATGTGATCTCCTCAAAGCACTGAAGTCGCGATAATCCCCTTTTAAAGTTGTAGAAAATTACCGCACGCAAATTTTCCTTAGACATTTCCATTTTTACAACCGACTTGTCACCTTTGAATAGACGCTGTAATAAAACTATTCGACCAATTTGAAAACATTCTTTTGTTTTCGAGTTCTAAATTCAAAAGGATGAAAATGCCATATGTTTTTTTTAAATAATCGCGGGAGGTTGGCAAACGACACAACTTAAAAGGCAGCCCTCGTATTACTTATAATGTTTAACTAGACGTAAATGTTTTGTCGTTTTAGATATAATTATTCTTATGTTTTATTTTTGTTACAGGTAAGACTAAATGGAATCAACCTGTGGTAAATATGATATACTCTTAACGTGATGGGTTCACCATATTCTCCAGGCGCAAGTACCACATTACATGCTGCGTTTTTAGGTAAAATTTTGATATTTTCACTTCCAAAACAAGAAATGCTTTAGTAGCGTGGAGACCAATCCATACTATATGGATTTATGTCAAATATTTTTATGGTGTTATTTAGGACGTTGGTACGAAATGGAGGATTAGATATTAAATTTTGGAAACACAAAGTGTAGCTTCTTTACAAGGGTCATTGTAACCTAATTAATTAATAAACTAACTAACACCTTGAAAAGTATAGTACTTTATATGTACATATAAATGACACGTTATAATGTCTTAAAACACGAGAGTTTTAAGACCTTATTATGCGCACATATTATAAGCACTCTAAGATGGGTTCAGAATCCGAAGGTAAATGACCTGGGCTGGGATTCTACACGGTAATAACGATATCGTATTTGACGTGTTTCCGTATTGTCAACGTTTTCATAACTAGCGAGTGTCGAATACACCTTGTCTAGCTCCACAGGTGCGTTAAAACGATATCGTGTTTGACACGTTTAAGAATCGTTTATGTCACAGTCGCCATTATTGTAAATGACATAAGAGTTATCAAAACGTTGACAATACGTAAACAGGGCCTCTATTCAACTGCGTCATAACGATATCGTTTTTGACCTGTTTCCGTATTGTCAACGTTTTGATAACTCTTATGTCATTTACAGTAATGGCGACTGTGACATAAACGATTCTTAAAAGTGCCAAACACGATATCGTTTTAACGCACCTGAATAGAGGCCCAGGTCAAAAACGATATCTGTTACATATGTATGTGTATGTGTGAGTGGCTGCGCCCACCACCCTACTGTCCTGGGTTACAATAAACAGTGTATCGCTCGCTACTGGCTGTTTCACTCGTGTCCCTGTCCGCCGACACATCACTGGCGACGACTACCCACATTTAAAAAAAAATACAAGATGTCGGTGGCACTTTACGGAATTTTAACGAGTTTCGATCACAGCATTCAGGAATGGAAAACCTACAAGAGCAGATTGACGCAGTGGTTCGTGGCTAACGATGTATCTGATACCACGGATGCAAGAGGGAACAAGAGACGAGCTATATTGCTGAGCGCACTCGCAGAGGGTACCTATAGGCTTGCGGCGGACCTAGCATTGCCTAAAGATGTTCAAGAGGTGCCCTATGAGGATATTATAAAGTTATTAGATGACCATTTTAACCCTAAATGCGTTGGGTTCAGTGAACGGCACAGATTTTATGCAGCAGTGCAACAACCTGGCGAGGCTCATTCCCAGTGGGCTGCGAGGCTGCGCGGACTCACTTCGCTTTGTTCTTTTAGTAACGTCGAAGAAGCGTTGCGCGATCGATTCATTATGGGAATGACATCGTGCCACGAAAAGGAAAAAATATACGCACAGGACCTTGCAGGCATGACGCTGGGAAAAGCAGTGGAGTACGCGGAAAATATCCGTAGCGCCAGATCAGCCGCTACTGCTAGTACGAATAGCACCACTGCCGCCGAAGGAGAAGCATTATTTAAAATTTCACATCCAGCTAAAGGTGCAAATGTAAAAAATGGTCGGTCGGCAAAGCAAAAGTGTTCAGTGTGTGGTTTTACTAATCATAGGTCTTCCGAGTGTCATTACAGTGAATATGTGTGTAAGAAGTGTAACGTCAAAGGCCATCTACGTAGGATGTGCACATCAAAAGTTAACTACGTAGACAATGGAGCCGGAGACGAGGACGTCGGCGATGACGGTAAGGTATTTACTATTCGATCGTTAAGGGGAGAACCTATGTTAGAAACTGTTTCTATTCGCGGATCACAATTTAAATTTGAAATTGATAGCGGTTCTGCCGTGACTGTGATTCCCGAAAATATGTATCATTTACATTTTAACAGCGTGCCATTGGGTCCTACTCGTAAGAGGTTAGTCAGCTATACAGGTAATAATATCTCGTGCGTAGGTACGGCTCGGCTGCCTGTGTGCTACGCCGGCCGCACGCATTGGCTGGACATGCACGTCGTGCGCGACGGCGGCCCGCCGCTGCTCGGTAGAGATTTCATTTCAACATTTAAATTAGAATTTTTACCAGTGCACTACTGTCAACAACTTTGCACAATTGGACAGTTGCAACAAAAATTTCCGGGTTTATTTTCAGACTCTTTAGGACTTTTTAACAAATATAAGGTGAAATTAAATGTAAAAGATAACATGAAACCGGTTTTCTTTAAAGCCCGTCCCGTCGCGTTTGCATTGCGCGACAAGGTAAATAAAGAGTTAGAAAGGCTAGTAAATTTAGGTATACTTAAACCGGTGGATCACGCGGAGTATGCTTCCCCTATAGTACCAGTTTTAAAAAGGAACGGAAATGTCAGATTATGTGCAGATTATTCTGTTAGCATAAACAAACAGCTCCTTATTGATCAATATCCTTTACCGACCGCAAAAGAGTTATTTGCAAAGCTGTACGGAGGAAAGAAATTTACTAAACTAGACCTCTCGATGGCTTATAATCAATTTGCTTTAGACGAAGAATCACAGAAATTGACATGTATAAACACGCCTCGCGGGTTGTATATGTACACACGTTTAGTGTTTGGACTCGCTTCCGCGCCGGCTATATTTCAGCGAGCCATGGAGGGCGTGCTGGCCGGTATGGAGGGCGTGCTTTGCCTGCTGGACGACGTGCTAGTCACGGGCCGCAACGATGCCGAGCACGCAGACCGGTTAAACGTGGTACTCGCCCGACTGCAGGAGGCGGGATTAACCTTGCAACAGGAAAAGTGCGATTTTTATAAGGATGAAGTGAGTTATTTGGGCTACGTCATAAATAAAGACGGGTTACACAAGGCCCCTGAAAAGGTTGAGGCGATAGTAAAGGCACCAATTCCAAAAAATGTAAGTCAGTCGCAATCTTTCCTGGGATTGATTAACTATTATAGGAATTTCGTTCCTAATGCGTCTTCAATTTTGTGCCCGCTTTATACTCTCCTGAAAAAAGGTGCAAAGTGGGAATGGAATGATACTCATCAAAAAGCCTACAGTAAAATTAAAGAATGTCTAACATCCGATCAAGTCCTAGCACACTTTAACCCTGAAGCAAGATTAATCTTGACCGTGGACGCGGGCCCCGGGCTCGGCGCGGTGCTGTCACAGGAGGGTCCCGACGGAATCGAAGCGCCGATATCATTCGCGTCGCGCACGCTCACAGCCGCTGAGACACGATACTCTCAAATACAAAAAGAGGCTACTGCAATTATTTTCGGGGTGCGTCGCTTCCACCAATATTTATATGGTAGGTCTAAACCGTTCGTGTTGCGCACTGATCACAAGCCACTCATTTCGATATTCGGTCCTAATAAGGGAATTCCAGAAGTATCCGCAAATCGCTTACAAAGATACGCTATATTTTTAAGCGCTTATAACTATGTGATTGAGTATGTACGTAGTGGCGATAACAGCGCAGATTTTTTATCTCGCGCCAGCCTGCCGGCGGGGGGAGCGCCGCGCGGGGCGGCCCGGCCGCAGGAATGTGCTGACGGCGCAGAGCCGTGCGACCGTGCCGCTTATGTTTACTTCGTCGTCGACGGCAGTCTACCCGTAACAGCGGCAGAGATAAGAGAAAAAACTAGAAATGACGTTTTGTTAAGCTCTGTTGTCAATTATATTATGAACGGTTGGCCAACTAAGGTTAACGATTTGCGTTTAAAACCGTTCTATTATTGTCGAATGCAACTTTCATATGAAAATGGGTGCGTTATGAGGGGCCATAAGGTCGTAATTCCTGAGGCACTTCGCGAAAAAGTATTGTTAGAATTACACAAGTCACATCTCGGTATAGTAAAAACCAAGTCTGAGGTGAGGGGTAGGTTCTGGTTTCCCGGGGTGGACGAGGCCGTGGAGCGCTTAATCGGCAGCTGCGAAGTGTGTATCCAGCTGCGACCGGCGCCAGCGCGCGCGCGCCCCGCGCCCTGGCCGCGCCCGCCGCACGCGTTCAGCCGCGTACACATTGACTTCCTAGGCCCGATCGCGGGTCGGATGTACCTAGTACTCGTAGACGCGTTTTCTAAATGGCCGGAGGTTTACGATATGGCCAATACAACCACGTCCAATGCGGTCATAGATAGGATGCACGAGTTTATGTCTAGGTTTGGCATACCTCAGACTATCGTAAGCGACAATGGCACGGCTTTTTGCTCGCGAGAATTTAAACATTTTTGTAATGTAAATGGGATATCACACGTCACGTCACCACCTTTTCATCCGGCTAGCAATGGGCAAGCAGAGAGTTACGTTAAGGTGGTAAAAAAAGGTATCAAATCTAGCCTTTTATTAGGAAATAATGTGAATGATACCAAAAAGCAAATATTGAAATTTTTGTTTGACTATCGCAATTCGAAACACACCATGACTGGGTTCTCCCCCGCGGAGTTGGTGTACGGGCGCAAACTGCGCGCGCGCCTAGACCTGCTAGCACCGCGCGCGCCGCCGTCCTCGTCCGCGGCTCCACCATCCGATCCTCAGTGTTCGCAGGGTAACAATAACACAAAAATTAAAATGTATCTACCGGGTACTCTCGTGTTGTATAAAAGGTACAGTAAAAATATAACTACATGGGGAAAAGGGGTAATTGAAAAACGAATTGGAAAAGTTGTATACGTAGTTAAGGATTTAGAATCAGATGTGTGCTATCGCAAACACTTAAATCAACTAACATTGTATAAAGGCAAAAGTAACGGAATTAATGTATGGGACTATGACCTTTGTGGAGCACAAAAGACTGACTCACCATCAATGTCGCCGCTGCCATCGCCATCGCCGCCGCCGTCGCTGCTGCCGTTGCCGCGACCGCCGTTGTCGCCGCTGCCACCTCCGCTGCCGCCACCGTCCCCGCCTGGCCAGCCGCCTCACTCACCATCAACGTCGCGCACAGGTGTGAACACGCCAGTGGACGGCGAGCCGCAGGTGCCGAGTGGAACCGGACAACCGCCCGCTGCCGTAGCGGCGGCGGAAGAAGAATTCCACGAAGCCGAGACAGGAACCGAGATAGACGCTCTAGTTGAGCCTCGGAGAGTACTGTTGCGTCCACGGTCCAAGGTTGACTTTAAACGTTTTTATTAGTGTTAGTTTATAACGGCTATAACCGTGCTTAGTTTAATGTTTAAATAGGTGGAGGGATGTTACATATGTATGTGTATGTGTGAGTGGCTGCGCCCACCACCCTACTGTCCTGGGTTACAATAAACAGTGTATCGCTCGCTACTGGCTGTTTCACTCGTGTCCCTGTCCGCCGACACATCAATATCGTTATAACGCACTTGAATAGAGGCCCTGGGCTGGGATTCTACACGGCAATAACGATATCGTATTTGACGTGTTTCCGTATTGTCAACGTTTTCATAACTCTTATATCATCTACAATAATGGCGACTGTGACTTAAACGATTCTAGAACACGTCAAACACGATATCGTTATAACGCAGTTGAATAGAGGCCCTGCATTGCTACCATTAATATCTGGGTATACACACTCTTAAAAACGAAATTTGTCTTTCCTGTGGTCAATAGTTAAAAGCTTGTGTGCATATAAGTTTTGTTTTTATATGATAGATCTAAAGCAGTCCTAACGTCGTTTATAGGCTTAACCAGAAAGTTAGGCCTTAAAAAAGTAAAATTCCAGCGTGTCCACAGGAAAGACGCTAACCTAAATCTGTGTATGACCCATCTGAAACAGAAGTTGCTATACTGTAATTCTATGGAACTTGCTAACTATGTAAACAAACAATATATTGAAATTGACATCTAATGTCAATTTTAGTATGGCGGCTTGTTTACATAGTTAGCAAGTTCCATAGAATGACACTTTAGTTTTATATTGACTGATATATTTTTTATTAACACACTCGTATACTAGAATTTTGCCTATTGAATTCGTGTGGGATTTGGAAGATGTTCCAAATTTGAAACTATTTATCATATTGGATATCGTTATTAGAACATAATACGTTACAGCCGCCAGCCCACCTACCACCACGACCGCACCACCGCAGTTAACTTAATTGAATGTGATGCTGGTCATTGCCAACGGGTTCTAAATGCATTACAGATGACTTATGATACGTGTATAGATAAAATATTTAATGGTTTTTGACAAGTAAAGGCGACCTAAAAAGGAGAATTATGATTTTGTTCGTGATCGAGCCACATGTTTTTCTCTTCGCCTAGCGACGTCGCGTTGCCAACGTGAGCTGAATCTAAAGAAAATAAACTTTATGAATTCCTCAAGGCAAACATTTTGCTAAAGAAACCCTGAATATAATGAGGGCCGCCATTCAGGAGCGGCACAATGGAGCGTAATTGGATTAGCTGGAGCATTCCGCGAGCAACTTGGGCTCGAGCGAGCCGCCGGCCGGAGCCATGTGGCTCAAGACAATTGATTACATCCAAAAAAATAGATCATACAAAGATACACACGAGTGAAAGAAGTGTACTTACCTAGTTTTATTTTAATTTACATAATGGGTTTGCTCTTTTAGTGGTAGTAGGACCCTGTGCAGACCATCTTATTCATTAACCACCCGTCAAGCAACAGTGTTCGCATTGTTGTTTTCCGGTGTGGGGATAAGACAACCAGTGAAATTACTAGCATGGAGGCATTCCATCTTAGTCCTCAGGGTTGGCAACGCATTTGAGGTCTTAGGATTATATTCTTGACAATTCAAATGTCTATGGGTCTCAGATTCCACTTACCATCTTGAGTGCTCGTGTGCCTTCTCCTAAACATAGAAAAAAGTCGAGACCAGAAAGTCAGCACAGGGTCGACGCTGAAGCGAGCTTACCCAGAAGGTACCTATTAATCCTATTTTTGAAGGACACCGGGTCAAACGCACACGGAAGTGTAAGGTAAGGTTTCTTGTCAGAGGTATTGTCAGCAATACTAAAACTGGCCACGTGCGAGGCGGACTGGCACACGAAGGGGTCCGTACCACTGAACAATATTGAGATCAAATAAAAAACGCAGAAAAACCATTTTATTATTTTTATTATAGCGGCTTTTAGTAGACACATTATGTGAAAGTTTTAAGTGTCTAGGTATTACGAGTTTTAGTAATAGGGTCCCGTTAAACGCTTTGGGTTCGAAACACTAGAAGCCATACCTCAACAGAACTCACATTGTATTTGAATGTATAAAATAAAATACAATGCTCTACTTTTTAGGGTTCCGTACCCAAAGGGTAAAAACGGTACCCTATTATTAAGACTCCACTGTCCGTCTGTCTGTTTGTCTGTCTGTCACCAGGCTGTATGTCATGAACCGTGATAGCAAAACAGTTGAAATTTTCACAGCTGATGTATTTCTCTTGCCGCTATAACAACAATACTAATACTATTAACAGAATAAAATAAATGTTTTAGGGGGCAACCATACAACAAACGTATTTTTTTGCCGTTTTTTGACCAATTTTACAACAGCAAAAATTTGCTTATATATTTAGTTTATAACGACTATAAAATGAAAAAAAAGTATAATATCGTTTCTAATGTTAATAATGGTTCGGAATATTTCGTGCGCGAATTCAAAATTATTTGAATTTGAATTGGCTGTGGTTGCGTGATCGACATACGGAAGTGAAATACCTATTAATTATTAAAACGGTTGCTTATATTCAGTGATCGGAATAGGTAGTGCAATTTCGGGTGAATGACCTTAAACATTATACTTAATATGGATAAGACTCCAGATTCCGGGACTCGTATTATTTCACAGAATATTTTCTTGATGACCTTAATTGAAGTTAAATGGGAACATGCGAAAAATCAAAAAAAATATGTTATTGTAAATATTTTTTTACGTTTTGTCATTCCAAGTGTCTACATATTTCATCAATGCGATATTCTATGCTACCAAAATAATCGTTAAAATCATATTTTAATAACATTTCTGAATTAAACACAAACTTTAACACATTGCAAATGTAATCCCGGGGTTACATACCAAATCCATACTAAACTTACGCACCGAAGTCTCGCGAAATTGCACTACCTATTCCGATCACTGCTTATATTCCACTTACTTCTCTTAAACCTTAATTATTTTCCACCAAGATATTAAAGCGTTTTTCGTTATATGAAATATTACTCAGGAAGGGAAACTTAATATCAACTTTATACCTCAAATCACAAGGTTAAAAATGAATCGGGCGAGTGCGTTTATTGTATGTCGTTTCACGTTTTTATAGGTAAAGTCGTTAGGTTAGATAATGGTCTTATGATTGATGATGTTCCGGAGGGGGGGGGGGGGGGCTTGATGAGTATCACTTTTCATACTTGAATATGGCCTATTTGGTATTAGGTTGATTTTTGCTTCGGATTTGTGGGAAAAAATGTCTGGTCATATTTAACACCCTGTACAGATTTGTTAGATTATTTTCATTAAAGCATTTTTCATAGTAGCGAATTTTAACATAGCGTTCTTTCATATCGCTAATTTAATTATTCATCTTTCTTCATATAGCGATTTTTCATAAAGCGTTTTGTAATGTTCGCGTTTATTTTCCACGCGTATTTTACCAGTAGGTTATTTTACTAGTCGCGTTTTTTCCGACCTAATTTGAGAGGGACAGAGTCGACGGAGCCTGATATAAAAACGAACCAAACCTAACCTACCTACGAATTACGACTCTGTCCCTGTCAAATTAGGTTGGGAAAAAATGCGACTAGTAAAATATGCGAACATTATAAAACGCTATATGAAAAATCGCTACATGAAGAAAGACGAATAATTAAATTTGCGATATGAAAGAACGCGATGTGAAAATTAACTACAACGAAAAAATGCTTTTGTGAAAATTATATAACAAGCTCCTGAACATGATTCGAGTTTTTAAAAGTAGCCGTGAAATTATTTTATTATAATTATTCGTACTAAATAATGTTTACTTACTTTCAAACATTCGTGCTTAAAATTACTAGGTGTTATTGAGGTGTTATCTCAATTGTATTAAAGATTTTTATTAAATAAAGAGAAGACCTAGTTCTACACAATTTTAGTGACTTACTTGTTACCCGAATAAAATACGGTTTATTTATAGTAATTAAGAAGAGAAATCTCAGTATATAATGATGATTTAACAGTGTCAAACTATTTATTTATTGAGCATCGTCCAATATATTATTTATTAACAATTATGCAATGAAGTACAACTTGCAAATTTAAGTACAGTATACAATCATACTAAGCTCATAATAGCCCCCCCGGTGACCGAGCTCTACTCGGGTGTACGTAAAACTATTAAATCACAATTTGATAGTGTCGTCGATATATGACAAATATCTCGCAAACCGGTTTTTCGACGGAGCCCGAATTCTCCCAAAGATGACGACTTGACAGATCGATGTATAGGCTTTATTGCATTGAAATATTTCCTTTTCTAAAGGAGATACAAAAAAGTTCTTAACAAAAAGTAGCCCTTAATATCAGGGGGGTTATCATGACTTGTGCAGTTCTGTTTACGCTCAGAGAAAAGGACAGAGCTGTAACAGTTCTATAGCACTGTCCTTTTCTCTGAGCGTAAACAAAGCTGCATAGTTAGGTCATGATAACCCCCAGGGTTTTCATATGACACTAATTTCACCAGTGTCCGCCGATAGGTCAATTTGCCCATTCTCCTTTGTTAATAATCTGAAGATGTTCATTTTAATTCGGAAATTATGTCAGTTCTCGGGGAATAGTGATAAAGCGACGCCGCGGGCAAAGCCCTCTCCAAAAATTTAATAGTAATTTTAAAATATCCCTTAGCTTATATTCAAGACAATGTAATTTTAAATGTTTAATGTTCACGACAACACAAGATTGACCAAGAAAATTACTGGCTATGATTTATATACGTAGCAATTCCGAACGTGCTACGTCGTAGCACTTGCTACGTGTCCTACCCTTGTTTCTGCTACAGCTAAGGTCGACTGGAAGACAACTTCTACCTTTTGCAAATCAGGTCAAAAATCATTTTGCCTTATAAAAAAAGGAGTAAGTTGAAACCACTTTTTTAGTTTTAAATAATAGTAAATAATATGTGTATTCACAGAAACATGCGCAAGGAACTGTTGACCATTCATACAAAATGGAGACCGAGCATTCATCCACCAAAACGTTGCGTGGATAGGGGTCAGGGCCAAATGGACGACGCTAACGTAATCCCTTTTCGAAAACAGACATAACGTATCGAATTGAGATTCTACGGCTTACGTCAATGCAAAAACACTTTGATAATCGCTAATTTACGAAAAAAGTTTGCGATTATACTTTTATTAGAATAGGTATTTAATAATAATAATGAAACAATTTTAACACAATTCGAAGCCTCTAAAAGGTCATTATTTATACAGATAAAAAATTGACCGCGTTTTAATTTTTTCTGACACTTTTTAAGTCGGCTTAGCAAAAAAACATTGAAATATTGAAATCCGCCCGCCATATTGCCCGCCATCTTGGCCGCCATCTTGGACGCCGGTCACGTATGAACAAGTCGGTTACTTTGCGAAATCGGGACATGCTGTACGTTTTATCGAGGGTTCCGCCGTTCGCGGTTTTATAACAATTGGAAAGGACAGACAAGTGTAGGTTCTTGTTGGTTTAGGCTCTTTCGATGCGATGACACCCGTGATATAAATAAACGAGAACTTTACTATTTTAGGAAAACGCTGTTTTTCACTCCGAACAAGTTGAGTTTTGTTTGTTTTCTTGTTCACGTTTGTTAGTTCACGGGCTTTATTCCAATTTTTTAACACCTTAGCTGGTTTTAACTCGGCCGCTATTACTGTCATGTCAATAAGAGCTTTCGTCAAGTTGGCAATACGTTAGCAAAAGAGGTAAGTTAATGTAGAATAAGATCAAAAAAAAAATCAAAATCAAAATGTTTATTCAGTAAATAGGCCCCCATGGGGCTCTTTTACACGTCGGTAATATGAAGTGAATTTACTAGCGCTTCAGATAAGACCATCATTGCGGAGAAGAAGCGCCAAGAAACTCCAGCAGAAGGTCATTTTTTCAAACAAAAGTACAGAAATACTTAAAAGTAAGTTACATTACAAGTACTTAATAAAGTAATAAATAATAATGATTAAAGCTTGAGCAAATAAAATCAATACAAGTAAGGCTAATAACATTAAACTAAAAATAATAAGTCTAGGAGAACAACACGACGAGGTCTCTACGTCAAAAGCCATAATCTAGAATAATAAACTGAAGAACCAGTCCTTGCTAAGGTTTGTAGGTAAGGTTTGGTATGCTGTCTTTCCTTTTCTGTGCACCACTTTTTTAAGTTTCTGTATGATCATTTGGTTGACTGGTAGATGCCATTGGGTATGAAGTCCGTTTGTGCTTGTTTATGTGCAATAAATATTAAGAAATGGTGGCCGAAAAAACAATACGATAAAAATAAGAGGTGGTTCGTCGCTATGTCCTCCATAACGTCTGGGCAATATCAACGAAGTATCAAGCAGTTTAAGCGCATATAAAATGTAATAAGATATTTCTTTTTTTTTACAATTATTTTATAACGCAATTTTTTTCGCAATTTATGAACCTTTGAATTTCGAAACCAGAAACTTTTGAATAATTTCTCTAACTTACCAAAGATACACAAAAAGTTTCCCGTTTTAAAATTCGAGTATAGACGATTATATCCTATCCTACTTATATTCAGAATCAGCATCAGAATCAGAAAAAGATTGATTGCCACACATAACACAGTAGTTGTACAGATTATTATTTAAATTTATTTAAATATAAAGTATTAACTACAAAAACTCTCATAGATGCTACGGCAAAAGGTTCAGAACTCAGCGTATGCGTATATTATAAATGCGAAAGTTTGTGTGTATGTGTGTTAGTTTGTTACTCCTGCACGCTGCGACGGCTGGACGGATTTGGATGAAATTTCAAAAGGATTAACACATGGATTTTTTTGGTTATTGGGAGACAGGCGTGAAGATATGTATGTATGTATGTAACACATGGATTACTTTCATTCCGGATTTTTTTAAGTAACCCCATAAATACAGATACTGGAAATGTGTGCGGACGAAGTTACGGGCAGAAGCTACTGGTCCATAAAGACAAACATGCAACTATAAAGTCTGAAACTACTTCCCATTACTCCCCATTACTAACAAGCTAAAACTAACTCTAACTCGAAGTACAAGCGTTCATTACACTCTAACAGAAACTACAATTACATTTTGACAGTACCTGTTGAAATATAGCAGGCTCAAATAGCCTTTATTTGTTTTCTAGTTAAAGTTTACATTTCAACGTCGACGTCGAGAACATTTGTTTAGAAAAGCCAAAATCCGGTTCAACTGTAACTCCTCGAGTTAAGGCTCAAGTTCAAAAGGTATAACATTCGATATTTTGTAGTAAGCGACGCACGTGCAAGGCAATTAAAACTTTAGGCTTCGGTAATTAGGGCGGGATTTGTGTGGATTACGGTGCCCGTAGACTTGTTAACGTTTGTTATTTACGTTATTGTACCTTTGGCTTTGAGCTTTTAGTGCGGCGCTTTTGTTACGAGCTTTTACTGTTACAGTCGTGTGATAGGGGGGGGAGGGGTAGAGAGAAAAGTGCTTTACGTTAACTGATGCGTTTGGTCTAGGTGGAGATCCTGAGTTCAATCCCTGGAAAGGGCTAAACTTGTATTCATTTCTCTGTGCAAGTATTTATGTATATCTAAAAGCTTAACACTTAAAATTGTTGGTTATTATTAAAGAAACATACATTACATCACACCTTTATTCCCAGAGTGGTGTAGGCAGAGCTACAGAAATACCAACAACTCTAAAAAGACTTGTCGATCATTCTTTACCAGTGTATTAGCGACAGGTTGCAAGCCCATCGCCTAACAGTACTACAAGCCATTATTCCCTTAGTCGCCTCTTACGATATCTATGGGAATTTTTTTTCTCTTCCTTAATAAGTGCAGGACTATACAGGTTGAGATCTAAGTCGTGAACAGGAACCATGTTTTCCAATAAAGCTGCCCAACACTAATACGGAGCACTAGTGGTAAACGCAATTAGTCTAACAAAACAAATTCAAATACGAAAGAGGCCTTATTCTACAATGTGTTTATTGTTTTACAATCTTATAACTATTAGCGTTAAGACAAGTTACCCAGAATAATGCCAATCAGGGCCTCTATTCAACTGCGTTATAACGATATCGTATTTGACGTGTTTCCATATTGTCAACATTTTGATAACTCTTATGTCATTTACAATAATGGCGACTGTAACATAAACGATTCTTAAACGTGTCAAACACGATATTGTTTTAACGCACCTGAATAGTGGCCCTGTTTGCCTTTTCTTACCTGAACAGCTATTTAAGACGACGACTTGACGACACGTTGGCCTAGTTGGGAGTGACCCTGCCTCCGAAGCCAGCGGTCCTGGGTTCAAATACCGGTAAGAGCAGATATTTGTGTGATGAGCGCGAATATTTGTTCCTAAGTCTTGGATGTTTTCTATGTATTTAAGTATTTATTTCTCTATATACAACGTGCTACAAAATAATCCGTAAAAAAGAAATTACAAAAGTAGTGTCAACCCTTATTAAATAACGTCAGTTCAGTATCTTAGGTATACAGTATACTAGGGTTGACACTACTTTCGTAATTTCTTTTTTACGGATTATTTTGTAACACGTTGTATAAGTATGTTTATCGTTGTCTAGTACCCATAGTACAAACCTAGAGCTTTGGGACTAGATCAATTTGTGTGACATTGTCGCCTGATATTTATTTATTTATTTATTTAGACTTGAAAGAGTTACACCTATGCTTAACACACAATTCGCCTTTACTAATGCTGTCACTGAATTTAACTTTCCTCTTATTTCTGATCCTATTTTCTCACTCGAATCATTGTGAACAAAACATTAAATCGACAAACATTTTCCTCCCACTCGCCTCGAAGGTAATTTATAACTCGATTTGTAGAATACCCTCCATACTTTCAGAAACAATTCGATGACCGAGTTAGAACGTTGTCCAAACATTGGCGCGCTCCGCAAATGTTTGCCGAACATTTAAGTGACGGGCCAATTGAGACATTTTTGAGAAATATTTGTTTGTTCAGTTCAGGGGGGTTATCATGAGCTGGCTTTGCAGTTCTGTTTACGCTCAGAGAAAAGGACAGAGCTATATAACCGCCATAGCTCTGTCCTTTACGCTGACCGTAAAATGAACTGCAAAGCTAGCTCATGATAACCCCCCAGGGTGGCTTTAGGGTTATTTTTAGAATTATTTTGTTCAAGGTATGTAACAAGATGTTCTTATATAAGTAGGGTTTTATAGAATTCTGAGCGCTATAGACTTGAAATTATCCTGACCGGATAGGACCGTTAGCTTCGAATTTATTCCACTTTAAAAGGCTTAAGCCCATCTCACTTCGATATCGGAATCATATTGTTGACTTATGACAGTTGTCAATAGAATAAAAGCTGTCACAAAATGATAACGATATTGAAATGGAGTTAATTTATGTACGGGGAGTTACCATGACATACCAAAACAGATCAGTTTAGGTTGAGAGAAATAGACAGAGCTGTATAACTGCTATAGCTCTGTCCCTTTCTCATTTCATGGAAACTCTCGAGGACTAGATATATAAGAAACCAACCTTGAAACTTTGCACAACCATGAAGTTTCTGAATATTGAGTATGTTGCCAGCAGGTAAACAATGCTGTTATTACTATGTCCTTCACACGCAATAATAGTACATTGTCCATCAAGGGAAGTAAGAAGGCGATAACTAACGAGAGTATTAGAACAACATTCAAACCAATTTAGGTAGGTATGGCATTCGACTCGCCGAAAGAGATTGTCAAAAATGTACAATGTAGTCTTCCACAGGTAATGCTAAGATCTGCGTTTAGTTTTCAAACTTGACAGGCCATACTGCCAGATTTCACTTATTTTCAAAATGAAATATTTAGTAAAATGATTGCGAATATCTCTGAAATAATATTAAAATATAAATATAATGCAGTTAAATGTACCTAGGGTATAAGTTTTACATACATAAAATTGTAACGACACGCTAGCCTAGTTGGTAGTGACTGCCTTCGAAGCTAGGGGTCCTGGGTTCAAAACCCCGGTAAGGGCAGATATTTGTGTGATGAGCACGAGTATTTGTTCCTGAGTCTTGGATGTTTTCTATGTATTTATGTATATATTTCTATATATAAGTAAGTTTATCGTTGTCTAGTACCCATAGTACAAGCCTAGAGCTTAGTTTGGGACTAGATTAATTTGTGTGACATTGTCCTGTGATTTATTTAGTATTTATTTACTATAACGAAGCCAATAAAAATAAAATACTAATTAAAGAGGTGGTGGGTTGGACCCATGAAAGAACCCAAGCTTCTATATAGTTATCATTTGCTAACGTTACGCTATCTTTTACTGTCAACTCTATAAAAACTAGCATAACGTCATCCATGTAAAGTAAATTGGTATATAAAAGCGAATTGGAACGGGAAGACTCCAACAAAGTGACCCTATTATCGCTTACAAGTACGTCGTTTACCCAATAACCAGAAAAGATAAATCCATAGACGTCTCCACACCGCATTACATATACCTTATACGGATAATATATTGTTCTTATAACGCGGCCGTATTTCAAACTAGGCGCGCTATCCCGGGCCCGGGATAAACCGGGAATTCCCGGGAAGTCCACAAATGGCGGCCATAATTTCCCTGATGGATGCCGCGATTTGTATGGAATTGCCGCGTGGTGGACGCTGGGGCCTCGCTTGTTGTGAGGTAACGTATTGTTTCACAGAATTTGACTTCATCGAAAGCAATTTTTTCCTGAAACCTTGTTGTTTTTACATGTTAAATATTCATTTCGTAGGTTAGGTTAGGTTAGACTGGTAACTATCTCAAAATGCGCCTAGAAAAGCCTGTGTATGAAATGAACATTCTGTGAAGTGAAACTTTCTATGAAATGAGTGTCGAAGAAACAAGGGTTAACCCGGAAAATGTCGTCTAAATAATGTAAAAAATGCATCACAATAAGACTGACAATTTTTTTTACAGTTTATTTTTTACCATAATGTCAAATTTTGTTAGTCTGTACCAAAGATGACCTCTTAATTCTTGGGAGATTTTTTATAAAACTGAGGTGAGTGACTATATTTTTTTTAAATGGCTACAGAACGCTTCAAATTTAACCGACTCACCCTTGGCGTATTAAATTAATTGTTTTATACCCTAACATCTATTGTGTCAGTTATGTTGTCCAAAGCTCTTGCTACCAACAAAGCTCCTAAAAAGCTACGCGATGCAACATCTGTTCGCTCCCAATGTCATTAATATCAATAAGACTGAACCTTCTTGCTGACGGTACGTGGCTCTTCGTGATTTATAGTCGTAGAGGGTCTACGGTGTAGCACTACGACGTAGCACGCTCGTAGCGTCAAGCCATTGGAATCAATCCGCGCTCTTTCTTTCTTTCTTTGAACCATGATATTCCTTGAGAAGTTCACTTTGTAACTCGACGGATGAAAATTTTGCGTCAGAGCGTACAAATCTTATTTAAAAGTGCATTCTTAATTAGATAGCTTAACTTTTCCTCGTATAAGTTATTTTGTTCTTTATACTTAGCTGTATATGATTCTTACATGACCTAGTCGTAGTAACGAGTTGACAATGGGTGAGTGTTTAACATCATTCATTCAAAATCTCATTTTCCATGGATGGAACTTCAAGTTTCACGTTGCTGCTGAAAAATAAAATTCATTACTTTCCTAACAACGGAGATGAAAACAAAGAATCGTGACAATATTCTGGATTATGATGACGTGTACAGTAAAATACACGAGCAACAGGAGTTAAGTTTGTTGCTAAGGTTATATTTAAAATAAATAAATAAATAAATAAATAAATATCAGGGGACAATCTCACACAAATTGACCTAGTCCCAAACTAAGCTCTAGACTTGTACTATGGGTACTAGACAACGATAAACATACTTATATATAGAGAAATAAATACTTAAATACATAGAAAACATCCAAGACTCGGGAACAAATATTCGCATACAAATATATTTAACTGTGCTATTTCTATGTATTTATATATTTATACTGCTACTTTTATGTCACTTACGTATGAAAAATAGATAGTAGTCGATTCTCAGATCTACTGAATATGCATATAAAATTTCACAAAAATCGGTCAAGCCCTTTCGGAGGAGTGTGGTAACTATCACTGACACGAGAATTTTATATATTATTATATTATACCAGTGAAATTACTAGCATAGAGGCATTCCATCTTAGTCCTCAGGGTTGGCAACGCATTTGAGGTCTTAGGATTATAGTCTTGAGAATTCAAATGTCTATGGGTCTCAGATTCCACTTACCATCAGGTGGCCTGAGTGCTCGGGTGCCTTTTCCTTAACATATCGTAAATCTAAAAAAAAAATCAATATATTATGTATAGATACAGTTGTTTCCGCGTTTTCCTCCCTAGTTGAATCGGATAAAACCTCCACCATTAGAACACGGTGTTTATATTGTTCACTCAGCCTTATTTTATAATAAAAAGGAAGGAAATTCCGACTGACAACAATACTGGCACGTAGCATCGGGTGACCACGCTATTGCAGCGCGCGGGACACGTGCGGGCTAGGGTGACCAAACTGACTAAATAACAACAAGCAAAATAGTGACAAGAAAATAAAAATAAACAAACACAGTGTGTATTTAACTATGCTGACATTATTATCAATCAGTTTCTGATTTAATGAATTGAAAATCGAATGGGACACATGCAAAACCGGGTAATATAAAATATCAAATCTAGAAAATGTTTTCAAAGAAAGCACATAATATCCCCAATTAAAAATCTAGTAAGACATTGGTGTAGTTAGAGGTGACTCAAAAAACAAAATCAAAATAAAAATGATTATTCAGTAAATAGGCCACTGTGGCGAGAATTCCCAATAAATAATTCGTGTGCTGTGTACGCGCTCGAGACATGCAGTGTGCACCGCCCGCGGACCGGTCGGAGAGATAAGCGAGTGGCCTACGTGCAGCGCCCGCGCCGCGGCGCGTTAGTTCGAGCCAGACTCTTTCGGCGGACACACGTACTACTTTTCCTTAGCCGCATAACGCAATCGCTTGCGCGCAGTCAACATCGCTTCGCTAGGATAATTTGTATCGTTTCACTTACTACTCAAATCAATATCTTATAATACCTTTCTTCGTCTGCATTACATCTGTACTATATCTTCCATCTTCGTGTTTCCTTTAGACTCCTGCAACCTTCTACCGAACTTGATTAAGATAGCACTAATACGGCTATACTGGTGACCCCGATTTAAGAACAGCAAGGATGTCAACGGATAAAGGGCAAGGAGCCTCCACACAGTATGACAAAAGTATGACGACGGATGACGAAGCAAAAACCGTTTTTCGTGTCGGCGTGAAGATGCCGCCATTTTGGCCGGAAGATGCGGCGTTATGGTTTGCCCAAATAGAAGGTCAGTTCTGTATTTCTAATATTACTGCCGATTCAACTAAATTTCACCACGTCGTGTCCCAGCTTGACTTTAATATTGCAACAGAGGTCAAGGATATTATTACATCACCCCCAGCTACGGATAAATATTTAAAGCTAAAAACTGAGCTTATTAGTCGCTTATCGCAATCTCGTGACAAAAGGCTTAAGCAATTGTTGATGCACACTGAACTTGGTGATAGGAAGCCTTCACAATTTTTACGCCATATGCAGTCACTGGCAGGGACTACAAGTGACCCTAACGATTTTATCAGAACCATGTGGATTAGCAGACTACCCGCTAACATACAAACAATTCTTGCTTGTCAGGACGATTGCCCTTTGGACGCGTTAGCAGCGCTGGCGGATCGTGTCCATGAAGTTGTGACGCCGCTTACATCACAAGTTGCAGCCTCTAGCTCACGCGTGTTGTCACAGGGAATTTCGCCGCAGGGACAATCCACAGCACTGGCGGCAACTACGCCGCAAGTAGCGACTACTTCACATGGGAACGACGAGCTCATAAGGCAAGTAGCAGAACTGACCAAACAGGTAGCATCTTTAGTAGCAGAGAAACGTGGCACATCATACAACCGCTCCCGCAGCACGCAACGTGGAAGATGCCGAAGCTGTTCACGCTCCCGTTCCCGCGCAGCCAAGGAAAATCCAAGTCATTGTTGGTACCATAACAACTTTGGTGCGAATGCCACCAAGTGTACAAGCCCCTGCACATACATGTTGGAAAACACCAACGGCAGTCGTTAATGGCCGTAAACGATTGCCCCAAATCATCTGGCCGTCTCTTTATTACAGACCAGCAAACAAAGGTACAGTTTCTGATTGACACAGGATCGGACCTGTGCGTTTTCCCAAGGTCTTCCATCAGAGAGCGCCGGAACAAGACAGAATACGAGTTGTGTGCTGCAAACGGCTCGATAATCCCAACCTACGGAACCGTACACCTGGAGTTGAATTTAGGTCTTCGCCGCGCCTTTTCATGGAACTTCGTCATAGCTGACGTTACGAAACCCATAATTGGCGTAGATTTCTTAAGTTATTACGACATTTTGGTAGACTGTCGACATCATCGGCTCATAGACAATCTCACTACACTCTCAGTCCAGGGGCAGAGCAAGGCCACCGAAGCCATTTCATCAGTAAAAGCTGTCACAGGTGATAGCAGATTTCATAACGTCCTAAAGCAGTTCCCGGAAATCACGAGACCAGCAGGTAAACCAACCCAAATTAAACACGCAACGGTCCACCACATCAGAACTACACATGGACCGCCGGTAACCAGCCGCCCTCGACGTCTAGCACCTGACAGACTACAAATAGCAAAGAAGGAGTTTGAAGCAATGCTGCAAAGTGGAACAGCTCGTACGTCAGAAAGCCCGTGGTCTTCAGCCCTTCACCTGGCTCCCAAGAAGAACGACGGGTGGAGGCCATGCGGGGACTACAGGGCACTTAACGCGAGGACGATTCCTGATTGCTACCCATTACGGCACATACAAGATTTCTCTTATCAATTGTCAGGTACACAGGTTTACTCAAAAGTCGACCATAGGGCTCTTTTACACGTCATCGTGGAGAAGAAGCGCCAAGAAACTCCAGCAGAAGGTCATTTTTCAAAGATAAAGTACAGTAATACTTAAAAGTAAGTTACATTATAAGAACTTAATAAAGTAATAAATAAATTATTTCAAAACAATTAAATTATTTCAATTTCGAAATTAAAAGTAATATGACTCAAATATGAATACCTATTAAAAAGCTTTAGCGGTACCGCGGCGACGACTCAACTGGCCACAGGGTTTAAACGCCGGAGTGG
The DNA here is from genome assembly GCA_949316455.1 of Acleris holmiana. Classification (NCBI taxonomy): domain Eukaryota; kingdom Metazoa; phylum Arthropoda; class Insecta; order Lepidoptera; family Tortricidae; genus Acleris; species Acleris holmiana. Next base: position 278,271 of record OX438781.1, read on the forward strand.
TTTTAGAAGGTTTTTCTTTGAGAGTCCGTCAGCCTTCCTCAAGCTGGGATGATGAAGTAATAGAAAATTCGTTGAAGCCAAAATATAATTAGTTTCCTCCGATACTGCGTTATTGTAGTCATGGCGATAGACGAATGGCATAGCCCGACATGCTCTTGACCGTTATTTTTAGGCATGACTAAGGCCGATTTGTTTGATCAGTAATTATTATTCGTATAAATTATGTTTTGTCTCGCTTTATTTTGCTAGTTGTTTTACGTAAATTATGAAAAAACCATATTTATAACTAGCATATTTCAATAATAAACAACCTTGATTGTTGAAGCATGTGATATAATCAAAAAATCCTCTCATCCCGTTGTATCGTCCCTAACGTCTCAAACGATTTTCTGGTAAATTGAGTTCGCCCGGAGTGGTGACAATCAGCCGCGGGACAAACCGGGACGGATTCGGGACAAATGGATATCTGTCCTACGCCGTCCAGAACATGTGGTTACATTAAAATTGTTCGAGGAAAAGAAATGTCATCGAGATAACTATATACGGGTTTTCCACATTAGATGTTCTTTGGAAAAACTTGTACCATCGTCAATATGTGTATAATTATAATTTACTTGTATTTATGCCCGATTTAGGCTTTGTTGCTAATATAAAACAAGTGAGTTTGTTTTCATTATTATACAAGTAGTACTCGCACAATTTAAATCGTTGTGGTTACATGTTTTCAAAGGTTTGTTTATTTACAACTAATAGAAGAAAGAAAGACAGAAAGATTTATTCGCATCAATCTCACACAATAAGGAAAAAAAAGGGAATAAAGGCAAGCCAGCGCTTTCCTTCCCTTCGCTTTCCTACAGTACTAAGGTTGTTATTTACCTGGGTCTTTTAAATTGTGCTATTTCTCTGTAATGTTTTTGTTTGGTGGACAATAAAATGTTTTGCATTGTCTTCCGTTAGGACCGCTCGGTGAAAACACGGAACTAGCGACTCGCCCTCGCGTCGCTTAGTTTTTTGTAACATACGTTAACCAGAACGCATCGAAACCTTCCGGAAGACATGATATAAGATAATAACCGTATCAGATCCGTTGCGTAGTTTGGAGAAGTAGTTTCGCGGACGGCGACTCTGTTTTATACTAAATTAGAGAGAAAAAAAAACAAAACAATGACCCTGCACAGGGTCCTAACACCACTGAACTGTTGGCAAGGCATTGGATTGGATTGTAGCTTTGAGAATGCAAATGTGTATGGGTCACAGATCTCGCTTACCATCAGGTAAACAGTGTGCTCGTATGCCTTCACCGTGACTTCTTAAATGAACTAAACGCGCCCAACTCGGTCTTTGGGAGGGACAATGCCACAGACAGACACATCAACTCATGTTAAATTTATATTATAAGACCCTTTTAGCGCGTGAGGATAATACAGACACCGTACGTTTGGTGCCGTTGACACAAAGTCGACGTCACTCTGCATATAGGCTGATTCAAATTAGTTTTATCATAGTCATTTATTACATAATAACGTCTTTAGTTAATCTTTATCGTAATTAAAAATAAACAAAGATAAGATATAAAACGTCTTTGATTGACTTTGATTGTCATTCACTTAGAAAATTAAATAATTTAAACTAAAATAGTTACTGAAATGGCAAGACAAAATATATATTTTTATTTAAGTGGATTTTTTATGCATTGATATGTTTTAGAATATTACAATTTGGTAACTTAAATTACCGCTAGTGTTATAAAACAATATCCTGTATATGAAATTGCGTCACTTTTACGTCAGCGGCACCAAATGTGCGGGGTCTGATAATAAATAATCAAATTGACATATTATATAAATCAAATTGGAACCCCCCGCGCCCCCGCACCGCCCTCACCCGACAAATGTAACGGCCATGCTTTTCAAAGGTTATTTTTCTTTACAATGAAACGAACATGCTCCGCCGCGAGCAAACGCATTATTAGTATTCAACATTGAATGCTGCTGGAATAAGAATAGAATACATATTCCTTTATTACTCCGGGGTCGTTATGGACAATTGTGTACGTTTGCCTGTAGAATTTTGTCTTGGAGTGTTGAGCTTTATGATCGTTGGATTACGATTGAAATTTGACTGTCGGTTGGAATGTTATTTCTCAGATTTAGGTCTATGGTTAAATGTTTTGAGGAAAACGGCGGGCAGAGGTCTGCCCTCACATAGAGCCTTATCTATTTGATGAACAAATAGATAATAAAATGAACTTTACATACTTGTGCACTGTAATCCTAGTGGTTATACAGTATTGATATCGTTAACGGTATTAATACCACCTGCAGCGTAATCGAAGCGTGAAGTGTTCTTTTATAATCATAATAGCATTGTTATTACCATGATTACGGTCATTCCGGATATCAGTGTTGGTCTAATTGGTACGCTTTCACGGCTTATCCGCTGAATCGATTTGCATAAAAATGTATATGGGTATAGCTTGAACTCAGAAAAAGGTCATAAAGTACTTTATATGCCGAAAAATTCGGAAATTCCCGAAGGAAGTAATAACAAAAGACTTCTACTCCTTCTAGTATAATAGCTTACAATTACATTCTTAAATAATAAATGTCTCGCGTTTCTCTCTGGCTTCCTTTTCTACAAATCCTTATATTCGTTAACTTGTTTTGTTGTCGTTATATATTTTTTTTGGGACGTTCTCAGCAATACGAAGAAAGAATAATTATTCTAAATATATTTACGTTAGATCGTTAGGCATTTCGTGGAAATATTTGTTTGTAAAGAAATGAAATAATTACTTCTGTCGCCGTGAATAAGTATAAAATGGTATTGTTCAGGGTCTTTGTTAATGTTATAATGTTTATTTCAAATTGTCAGTTAATTAAGAATGAGCACGAACGCTCAGCCTTTAAACAGCTGCACACTTTACTGCTTTGTCACTTTAACGTCGTGATCGAACTTCCTCACTAATCTGTCAAACGCTTTAAAGCGACAATGGTACATATAGGCAAGGATATTTTTTCGCTGCCTATACATATAATAAAGTAGTTTTTAATTTTCTAGTGTTAGTAGCCTTCCGCCTAGTCTTAAATCTGCAAGTGTGTTTAGCCAGTTAAAAAATAAAAAAGGTAAATGTAATTTCATATAAATAGCCTTGACAGACAGACAGACAAGTCATCTTCTAAGGTTTCAGTTTTTGTTGTGGGACCTTTTTAATCAAATTCAATATGGGTGTTAAAGCAAAATGAGTTGATACAAAGTAAAATTTTCTGTGCTACCTTTGCCAAAATATCTACGTTATAAATCTATCAAACTGCAAAAAAACAATAATATAAATCCTGCATTTTAATTATAAAATAACTGCCAACGCAGGGATTCAATAATAACTGAAAAAAAAATCCGCTGACAAAATTATAAATCTATTTGTTGAGTCAAAACTACGCTCTCGGCGGCCATTTTAGCAATGGCGAAAAGTCACGTGACTGAATAAAAAAACGACTCAGTTTACCAAACATTCCAGTTTTTTCCTGTACCGTTTCAGAGCCAGGGCTCTCAATTTACCTACAAAGTGCCCCCAGGTCTGAGTTTTAATATAAAACGTTATTGCAATATCACTTTAGGTTTGTATTTGAATAATTATGCGTATAAGTCGAAGATACTTCGACTGCGATACTGAAATAATACGTAACTAACAAATACAATAATGTAAAATTTACATTACTAACTTACTATGATATATTTTACATCACAGGGTTACAATAGTGCCACTCCATTTCTTCCCGTGGATGTCGTAAGAGGCGACTAAGGGAGTAAAGGCTTGTAATGTTAGGCGATGGGCTTGCAACCTGTCACTAATACATTGGTAAACATCTTAGCCTACTTGTGCAAAATGTGGTTACAGAATTATCAACAAGTCTTTTTAGAGTTGTTGGTATTTCTGAAGCTCTGGCTACCCCACGCTGAGAATGATGGCTAACGCACAGTCAACACCGCTGAACCCTGGTACTTGAATTTTCGAGAAAATTCTCCTTAGGTACCCTAAAGAAAGGATATTTTTTAATCAGCTCACAACAACGTCAAGAAAAAGAGGAGTATCGGAAACCGAATCATTAGCAAGTTGTTTTATTACGACACAAATAAATCAGGTTCTATGAAATACCTCTTTTCTAATTAAGTCGCATTTGTACTGTTTAGGTGAAAAATTAACTGGAAAAAAGTACCATTCAACGTAAAAAAAATTGGTCAGTCCTTTGTTATTGGTATTAGACAACGATATTTAACGTCGTAAGGCCCACCATACTAAAAAATGGAAATTTTGTGAGAGGAAATTTGTATCTAGCAGCGAGGAAATAAAGTTCAAAAACGTTTGCTCTATAATACCAATATTAATTTCTAAACGAAGAAAAATGGACTTTATTCTCATTGTGATGTAGTTTAAATTAAATTGCCTTGATTATGTACATCCTAATGCACATCGGGTGTTACGAAGTTATATAAATTAATGTCTAATATACATAGGTTTCTTTCTTAAACCCATCGTACCTTTATATCGTAATCATATCGTTGACGTAAGAGTAGCCCAACAAGGGCTACTCCCTTGACTGGAAGAGCTATGTAATAGCTCCAGCGCTCCCAGTTATTTTAATAACCATTGTTGTAATAAAATATTAATCTGTTTCCAACAAACCTTTTTTTGTTGCAGGTAATACCTTCCACTCAATAAAATACAAAAGGAAAGGTAAAGCAAATGTAAAGACGGCTTCATGAATATTAGAGTGCCCCGGTACTCGGCTTTATGAGATTTGGCCTAGGGACGGGACGAGTATGAGGATGAGTTTGAGAATGGAGATGAGTATGATGATTAATAGGCTCTACGTGACACGTGGTTTTCTAATTGCTGTTCATCTTGCTTTCATTTAGATGACAGCCCTCAAAAGGAAAACATTTTCCTTATTTCGACAGATAACGATTTAGGTTGTACTCGTATATCGATAAAGCAAAATGTGGTTTGTTTGTTGTTACAAAAAAAAATACCTCGCTTATTCCTTCTTTCTTTTTAATTGCATAATCATTCAAAATTATAAACATAACGAACACAACGGTTTACTCTAATTTACGACAGTCCTTCATCAGGAGAATTGTGTTATCGCGGGCCGTTACTGATGAGTAAACCTTTTAGGTGTTCGTTTTGTCTATAACAATTACTCGCATTAGTTTAAATTTTGTCAGTCAGAATTATTCATATTCAATGGCATCCCCTACAAGTTGACGCCCTAATTTAGTTGGTCTTCTTTGAATGTGTATGTCCTCGCTTCTTCCTTATTCAAACGTAGTCAAAGGACAATATTACCAAAGGGCTGTTTATGTACCCTGGCGCGGGCCTGCTTTCACCGACGATATTCGGACATCATCGTTATCCCGTCCCGGAGTTTTACGAGAGATTAAGATTCGTTTAATCATGTTTATCGGTTTATTGTAAGAATTTTGTTTATAGAACTGACTCGTGTTTCTCAAAGTGATACTTCACATAAAAACCCAGGTCATAAAAACTACCGTTTTGTAGTTAAAAAAAATCAGAAAATTGTATTCGAATATTCGTTTTTCGTTCACTGGACACACTGAAAAAAAATCGTGGTCGCTTCTAACTAGATTGTGATTGTTGTGCGTAAGCGTCTTGATTCCACACGCCTGACAAGACGTTAGACACATCAACTATGAAGTTAGTTGAATCACTAAACAACTTGTTGTTGGTACTATCGGCTTTGTTTGATGTAACTAATATCATGACAGTATTCATTTTATGTTAAATAAGAAAAAAACCTCTAATGGTTGAGTCTCATTTCTTTGAATGCACATAAGTCCTTACAAGCCTTCCAAAGAAATCTATGAGTCATTAAATTAGTAACCTGTCTGTCCAAAGTTTGAATTGCCAACGCTCGCATCCCCTTAATTATCCTGAATTTTAAAAATATACCGATGGAACTTATATCAATGGAAAACTGAAACTTTAAGAAGCTCATTAAAATACTCTAGGAACAGTACCCGTAATTGTTGGCGGTGGACTCATTCCCGACACAAATGAATCCATGATGAATGCACAAACAGCACGTCTAAAGACTACGCGGTCGTACACACGTCGTGAAGACGTCGCTGCATAATGTACGTCTGTGATGTGGCTGTAGGCTGCGGCTGTGACAAAGAAGGCTTTCTTGAATGACGCTGCAATGAGACTACAGAAAGAACAAATTTTGTGGGAAACATTTGGGCGTTTTTTTGCTGTGTTGTTGGTTTTTGATGTACCGTAAACTATGCTGCAATAATAGTCCAAATTTACATATTTTATCCTATGAAATATGATAGCCTATTGTGTGTCTAGTACCCACAGTACGTAAAAGCCCAGAGCTTAGTTTGGGACTAGGTAAATTTGTGTCATCAAATATCATTCTTCTTACCTCCTAACTATAGTTACAGCCATTATAAGTTTTTTGTTGCAGGCTACGACGCGTATGAGTTTAATGCGCGGTTGTATGAGTTTAATGTATGAAAATAGTATTTAATTTTTTTTTTTTTTTACGGAACGTATTTAAATAAATAAATATCAGGGGACAATCTCACACAAATTAACCTAGTCCCAAACTGAGCTCTAGGCTTGTACTATGGGTACTAGACAACGATAAACATACTGATATAGAGAAATAAATACTTAAATACATAGAAAACATCCAAGACTCAGGAACAAATATTCGCGCTCATCACACAAATATCTGCCCTTACCGGGATTTGATCCCAGGACCGCTGGCTTCGGAGGGAGGGTCACTCCCAACTAGGCCACCGTGTCGTCTATTTAAGTAAAATTATTGCTAATGATTTAATAACTGCTGTCGTACTTACTAAATTGAGTAAACAAACAACCAAGTTAACTAAGTTATTACCAAGTTGTTATAGTTTCATGTCATGTGTGACGCGAGCTTCATCAAAGGCAAGTTCAAATCAAATCAAATCAAATCAAATTTATTTATTTGTAAAACATAGGTGAGAAATGGTACAAAATAGTTATAATTGGTAGTATCACTATGTCTGGCCAGTAGGCATACAAAATTGTGAGGGATAGCATGCAACATGCATTACTTAGGTAGGTAGGTACATTATATTAGTATTTCTACACGCTATTATTACAAATTAAAATACTCTAGTACGGAATAAAACGCACTGTCTGTTAAAAAATCCAATAAGAGTTTTTTGAATTCCGGCATGTCAGATTTTCTAATATATTCCGGTAACTTATTATAAATTTTTGGTGCCATTCCAAATACACTCTTAGAAAGTAAGGCCGTTTTTAGTGACCTAAAGTTAATTTTATATTGCTGGCGTATACTTTTAAAAACAGGGAACAGGTGTAAGTTACATTTTACATACATAACTGTCTCATATATATATAAAGAGGGCAGAGTTAATATTTTTAATTTTATAAAATACGGTTTACATGATTCTGTTGGTTTCAGGCTACAAACAGACCTAATGCACTTTTTCTGAGCCTTGAAAACCAATTCTCGGTCAGTGGAATTTCCCCAGAACATGATTCCGTATCTTAGTGTGGAAGTTACATAGGCGTGGTAGGCGGTGAGTACAGTAGGTTGACTTACTACTTTGTTCAAGTTGTATAATGCATACGAAAAGCTATTTAATTTTTTACATACGATGTCAATTTGGTTCTTCCATGTCATCTTATTATCTAAAGTTAATCCTAAAAATTTTGTATTGTCAGTTTCTTCAATTTTATGTCCCTCGAAAGTTACAGTTAAATTATTCATTTTATTAATCCTCTGGTAGAAATTCATAATTTTAGTTTTATCTAAATTTATTCGTAAATTATTGTGATTAAGCCATTCAATTATTAATTTTAATGTGTCATTTATATTTCCGTAGCTTTTTTGTAGGTTTTCTTCTGTTAATAAAACTGTGCTGTCATCAGCAAAAATAACCATGGGGTGTGCAATTGCCCGAGGTAGATCATTAATATAAATAATAAACAAAAGTGGCCCCAGTACGCTCCCTTGCGGTACCCCGTAATTTATTTCCCTGAGCTCTGATGAAAGAGTGACTTCACTTTTCATTTTAAAAGATATTTGATTGATTTGAACCATTTGTTTTCGGCCAATCAAATAAGATTTTAAAAGATCATATATATTGCCGCGTATCCCGTTATTATATAACTTGTGCATTAGAATATTGTGATCAACATAGTCAAAGGCCTTTGTCAGATCCATGTAAAGGGCGCAAACAGAGTGTTTTTTATCCATGTTAGTCATTATTGTTTGCAGAAGGTCAAAAATAGCCATATTTATAGTTTTATTCTTACGGAATCCTTTTTGTTCTTGTGCAAATAAGTTGTTCGCTTCAAAATATTGATTTATACTATTATAAATAACTTTTTCAAAAATTTTAGAAAATACGGGTATAAGGGCGATTGGTCTGTAGTTATCAATATTTTCTTTGTCTCCTTTTTTAAATAGAGGCCGTACAATCGCTACCTTTAGTTTTTCAGGAAATAAGCCTTGTTCAATTGACAAGTTTATAATGTAGCTGAGAGGCGCTACTATCATAAGTGCGACTTTTTTTATTATTTTAGTTGATATTCCATCATATCCAGTACTATTGGTGTTATTAAGTGAATAAATAATAGTTAAGATGTCATCAGGGATCGTTGGATTCATAAATAAGGATCGGGGCGAAGTATATTTTAATGTATTATCAATTTGGGAATATTTTTTAGTAAAAATGTCACTTAAATTATTGGTATTATTTTTCAAATTATTAAATGGTTTAATTTGGTCTATAAAATGATTATTAAATTCTCGAGCAATTAACGTAGAGTCTTTTATTATTTTACCGTTATGTGTTATTTGTATGATATTTTCCGTAGGATGTACTGTTTTGGGATTATTGATAATATTCCACGTAGCTTTAGATTTATTTGCAGAGTTTTTAATGTAATACTCATTTTGAGACTTTTGTGTTAGTGATATGATTTTTTTCAAACGATTTGAATATTCCTTAAAATGCGTTTTGCTATTTGCACTAGAAGAGAATCTGCATTTCCAAAGTAACTGCCGCTTTTTTTTACAACATTTTTTTTATGCCTTTTGAAATCCACATAGATTTTTTGTTTGCAGTTATTTTAGATCTAACATAGGGAAAACATAAGTTATAGAACAGTAGGAAGATCTCAATGAAATTATTATACGCTTCATTAGCGTTATTTGACATATAAACGGAATTAAAACTTAAATTTTGTAAAATTTCAGTAAACTTTGCAATGTTTTCTATACACAAGTCCCTTCTTTTTACATACCAATAAGGCAAAAGACAGGTTTTCTTGACCGGGCATTTCATTACTTGTGCTGTGTGATCTGAGATAGCAAAATCAATCACCTCGGTTTTGCCACCTCGTACATTGTATATAATGTTGTCGATGCATGTTTTGCTATTTAACCGCGTCGGTTCAGATACCCCCAATATGAGATTGTAGCTTAAAAGTAAATTTTTAAAATCTATGGAATGTTTATTTCTTTTTAAAATGTCAATATTGAAATCGCCACATATAATTACTTTTTTATCTGTGACACATATTTTATCTAAAATTAAACTTAGTTTATTTAAAAACATGGCCATGGTTATGGAATCATATGTCATTAAGTTAATGACATAATTGATTTAGGTTAATCACTTTCTCGTGCTTTATTGTGAGAGTAAAATAGTAAGAAATATCAAACGTTCCTCTTACGAGTACAGTATTTGAAGGTTTCTCTCTTTCTATGTATATTTAAAAAAGAAAGAACACTCAAAACTACCGAAAGTATTTAAGCTTTAAAAAGGCACGTCACTGTCACCACTCAGTCAAGGTTTTATGCTTTTAAACTTGGACGTTTATTCCTCTTTGTCTTTAACCGTATTGTTAACGCAAAGATAGCTAAACGCAACCGTTTCTAAACAGACACGATGCGTCACACCCATGCCAAAGTCGCAAATCTGCACTTCGATTTAAAATAAGAATAGCAGATTCGCTGTTTTACCAAATGGCGGTTCCGTCATTGTCTTTTGAAGTCAAATTACAGATTTGCGAATTTAGCATGGGTGTGACGAATGGTTTAAAAAACAAGATCAAATAGAAAAAGAGAAATTGGCGCCCCTGCTAAAACTTTTCAAATTTAATTGGTATCCATGTTTTAGATTCGTCATTGATATAGAATCTGTTGTTAAATATTCTCTGACACACCTACTCTTTGGCTAAGCGGCTTTGTTGCATCACTGAAAGAACGATCAAACGCCGCGTTTGCTGTCGAGTTAATAGGCCGATCTCCCTACATGGTGTCGGTTTCACAAAGGAGCATTACGAGGATGAAACTAAACAAACATCTAAGCTAGTTCTTTAGTCGGTACCAACATCTTTAGCTAACTGTTTTGAAACCCCTTAGCATTTTATTCTAGAACAAAACTATACAAAAATCAAAATCTAGATTTCTTCTCGGTCTGCGAAACCTTAAAATGTTTGAACAAGGATAAGATTTCCTTAATGCGGCCACATTTGCTATCTCGAGACAGCAAACCCAAGATTACAAACTTAACTCTGCATATACTATCAACCCTGAGAAGTAGGATGGAATACATTTTATTCTGGTCATTTCACCGGTTGCCTTATCCCCAAACTGAAACAGCAATACGAACACTGTTGCTTAGCGGCAGACTAAAAGGTAAGATGGTGGTATCGCTCCAGACGACGAGACTAAAGTGAACGATTATACGTAAACACGCCCTGACACCTAGCACTTTGAGCCAGAGTCGTGTAACTCCCTGAGGTAAATGCGTGGCAAAAAACAAGCATCCAGGCCCACAGGCAAGATAGATGTGCCCCTCGGGGGTTCATTAAGGACATCTTTCATAGCGTAACTAGGTCTCTGTCTGCTGGGCATTAAAAAAAGGAGGCACGCGTATGTCGGTGTGTGGGATCGTAGGATTAGTAGGATAAAGGGTTTTTGAATCCTACTAGTTAATATTATAAATGCGAAAGTTGTGTGTGCGTGTGTTAGTCTGCAACGGCTGGAAGGATTTGGATGAAATTTTAATTGGCTACTTTTTATCGCAGAAAACTTATATGTTCTCGAGATCTATGTGGACGAATTCTTGGACTGTAATTAGTAGATTTATACACTTTGCAACAACTGAGACAAGAAATTTAAACCGGGATGCTGTCAGATGTTTTATTGCAACACGTTGGCCTAGTTGGAAGTGACCCTGCTTCCGAAGCCAGCAGTCCTGGGTTCAAATCCCGGTAAGGGCAAATTTTTGTGTGATGAGCACGAATATTTGTTCCTGAGTCTTGGATGTTGTCTATGTATTTCTCTATTTAAGTATGTTTATCGTTGTCAAGTATTCATAGTACAAGCCTAGAGCTTAGTTTGGGACTAGTTCAATTTGTGTGAGATTGTTCCCTGATATTTATTTATTTATTAGAAAATAATTAAAGTTTAACTTTTTATCACGTATTGTATGTATGTTTATCTTTTTGTGCAAAATCTCAACGATTTCATACAAACCAACGCATGTTGTCATTGAGCCTGCCCGGCTCGGGTTCAATCCAAAGACCGCAAATATTAATGATGAAGGTAGAGATAAAATAGTGTTTTTTCATATGATATTTGCAGTTTTTACATATTATTTACTTAAAAAGTAATTGTAAATCTTCTTGGCACCGATTTACACGTCAAAAATGCTGGGTGAGAACAGTGCCACTCCATGTCTTCCCGTGAATGTCGTAAGAGGCGACTAAGGGAAGAAGTTCTTGTAGTACTGTTAGGCGATGGGCTTGCAACCTGTCACTAATACACTGGTAAACATCTTGGCATGATTGTGCAAAATATGGTTTCAGAATTATCAAAGAGTCTTTTTAGAGTTGTTGGTATTTCAGGGCTGGGATTCTACACGGTAATAACGATATCGTATTTGACGTGTTTCCGTATTGTCAACGTTTTGATAACTCATATGTCATTAACAATAATGGCGACTGTGACATAAACGATTCCTAAACGTGTCAAACACGATATTGTCTTAACGCACCTGAATAGAGGCCCTGTAGCTCTACCTACCCCACTCTGGGAATGAAGGCATAATACATTTGCTAAAAGCACTTCTTTTAATACAAGAAAATACGAAAAAGCTTTACGAAAGAATTAATAATTCCCAAAACATCGACGTAATATTGTCTTGTAAAAATCTTTCCAGTAATTATCCAATGGCCTTCGTGTCCTTAGAGAATTCTCGAAATAATAGAAAGCTAGTCCTGTCCTTTTTACTCAATGTCTTTGAGACTGGGATAAAAAAGGACAGTGCTCTGCTAACTTTGTGAATTCCGTTTCTCTCAGACCGTAACTTAATTAGTCGGCTCCATTGTTTTAGTTTTTGCGCTTTTCGTGTTCAAGTTTAATTATTTGGGTAATGGGGTGTTTTCTGCGGAGATGGAATTATTAAAAGGGTTAGTATTACACTAAGGGTCGTCTTTTATTGGAATCTAATAGCCCGTGTCTTGGTACGCGTTGAATTCATTTTCTGTTATACCCCCCTTTTTCCGTCGGGGAACGGGATGGGAATATTCCCACCAAATGTCAAGTAGGTATCATACTTATATAATATATATATTTTTGCGTGCTTTTAACGCAGTCACTACGTGGCCGAGAACGTCATTTGGTTCACTGGATGTAGAATCGCCATCAAAAATATCTGTACTCTTCACGTTGTCTTCAGGGTCCTCAATAATATCTGATCATGCACTCTAACGTTTCGACAATAGAGTCGCGTCCAGATATTTGTGAGCACCTTGTTCGCTTTGATATATCATATGGAGACTTTACCACATAAACTTGTAATGCCATCCTTAATAGTCTAGGAACGTTCACGTGATTCGTTGAGGAAATATATTCAGCGCTGTGGCTACATGCTGCAGCATTTATGCAGAGCTGATCACTCTATTAGTGTCTTGAAATAAAAATTGTTGTATAAGCTATTTGCACTTTGTAATTGTTGTAGGCACTAAATTTTCTTCGTCTTTTTCTTATAACTACTATTATTACATTCTGAAACTTTTCTACAATGTGATTATTAAACACCACGCATAGACCGGGAGACGGAAGAGTTCCGTATAGAACAGCAAGTTCGTATTGTTTTTTACTAGCCCCTGGTACATACTCTATTCTACTCGGCACAACTATTACTATTGATGTGTCATCGTATTGTTTTTAACTAGACTGCATATTGCCAAGTTTAAGAGCTATCTTAAAGTTGTCAGTACGATAACTTGCCCAAAGCAATGTAGTTTTAACGGGTAGAACATAGCTCCAGGGGCTAGTTAAAAAAGGTTTGCCCTTGTTTCACTGACACTCATTTCATAGAACGTATCACTTTACGGAATTTTCATTTCATTGACAGGCTTTTCTAGGCGCAGAAGTTTAGATTTTGACATAGTCACAAGTCTAACAATACAATACAATACAAATATTATTTATTGAACACCACATGTAAATACGGAATGAAAAGTAAAATACAAATAAAATGTTAGTAAGGGAGTCAATAGGCGGTCTTATCGCTAAGTAGCGATTATTCCAGACAACAAAATTTACAAAGAAGATAAGTTGAAAGAAACAGAAAAAAATTGGTAGGCTGTGCAAACTAAAGTAACAAATGAAAAAAATAATAATTATAAAATGAAAAAAATACCCAAAAGTCCAAACGACATACACGTATAATATATATAAATATATTCATATATAAACTTAAATAGATAAATACAACATACATAATATCACGCCTTCATTCCCAGAGTGGGGTAGGCAGAGCTACAGAAATACCAACAACTCTAAAAAGACTTGTTGATAATTCTGTAACCACATTTTGCACAATCAGGCCAAGGAGTTTACTAGTGTATTAGTGACAGGTTGCAAGCCCATCGCCTAACAATACTACAAGCCCTTATTCCCTGAGTCGCCTCTTACGACATCCACGGGAAGACATGGAGTGGCACTATTCTAACCCGGCAACCACACGGGCTAAGAAAAATACAAAATATACATAAATCAATAAATATATAATACTGCGAAAAGGAAGGAAGCTCGCTAATGGAGAGATAACAGGTGCGCTTTCAAAAGATTTTTAAAAATAGGAAGCGATTTCGCGCGTCTTAATTTTAAGGGAAGAGAGTACGATATATAACCCAACCTAACGTACGTAAATAATGTTTAAAATACCCTGAAAACTACAGGCCTTCTGCAGAAATTCGGTGAAACGGTGCTTTCTATGAAATGGGTGTCGCTGAAACAATATAACAACCTTTAAAAAGAATACGGTAACCTGCCAACAGCAATATGGTTTTACGGAATGGAATAAAGCCCCTGCATGTGTATTAGCCGCTTAAACAATAAATAAATTACACCGCATTTTAATCTTCAAAACACACGTCAGTAGGAAGCGGAAGAATAAATTGCTCCCATGTTGAGAAAGATGCTAACAATCGCTAAACTAAACTTTGTAACAAAAACGAATCACACACCCATAAGTTCATTACCAGTATTTTAAACTTTACCTGCCTTAAAGAATGTTCATATTGAGTCAGTATTTACCTGTTACTTGAGACCTTTTACAAACAAGTGGATTTGAGGATTGATTCTCTCGATTTTCGGAGAATTTCTAACTTCGTTATTCGTCTTTGTAGAGCCAATTGTAATTGATACGAGAATCCGAAAGATTACGAATAAAATTGGTAAACCCTCCCAAAAAATACATTTTGTCTCTTTCTCACAATGTCTAATTAAATCGCGAGTGCTTTTAAAACTTTTGGAATAACCACCTGCCGTGGGCGCATTGTTTATCGAATTTCTCTACCCAATAAATAGAACCCTTACGTTTCTTACAATTCGGTTGAGGGTTTAAAACAAGTTTAGCGATTACAAGATTTGATATTGTTTTCTTTATATTAGTAACAAGTTACAACTCGCCACGGTTTCTCCTCGCTGCAAACTTCTGACTTGCCCGGTGCATATTTTTTTTTTCTTTCTTTAGAACCTTCTCCCGACAATAACACACTATACAAAAATAATTAGTGAAATTGGTCAAGCCGTTCACTGGTGATGCCGTGACCAAGGGAAATTTGATTTATTTTTTATGTTTAGACTTGCTACCCGTCAGCGCCTTCGCCCCGCTGCAAATTTGTGACTTCTCCGGTGGATTTTGTTTCTTTTATAAAAACCTTCTCCTGACGATAACGAACACAACAAAAAAAGAATTAGCGAAATCGGTCCAGCCGTTAATGCGTGATGCCGTGACCAAGAGAAATAGGCATAATCTTGTACCAAGTGGTTATTATGGCATAGCTATGCAGTTAGTTTAAGTATATCAGCAAGAGTAATATAAGTATATTGCTATATTTGCTATAGCTCTGTCCCTTTCAGGGCTGAGATTCTACACGGTAATAACGATATCGTTTTCGACATGTTTCCGCATTGTCAACGATTCGATAACTCTTATGTCATTTACAATAATGGCGGCCGAGTCATAAACGATTCTAAAACACGTCAAACGCGATATCGTTATAACGTAGTAGAATAGAGGCCCAGATTTGTTACCTATCTATGTATAAGCTTATAAAGCAAGACAAAAAATAACTTTATTGATCAAACACGATTTCGAAACATTTCGCTCTACATCTGTGTTTATTTTTAAATCCGCTTTCAGGGCATTGTACATAGCAACACTCGCGACATTAAGTCATATCTAAACAATCTTCGTTTCTAGAAATCGGGAAATTCGCAGGGCTACAAATTCTTCTATGGGAGACAAAGAACCATACATAAAGACATATTGGACGCAGAAGTTTGTTTAGGCGTGCCGATTAGAAACGAGTTAATTTATCCAATAAATATTTAGAACCTTGTTATTGTAAACATCGTTGTCTTTTTATAAATGTTCAGCTTCAAATTTATTACGACAGGTACTACAGTGTTCAATCTTTTCCGGTCGTACAATATTATTTTCACCAAAACTGACCTTTTTTAAGTCTACTTAATATCCTTAACGAAATCGTAAAATGTACTCTAAAAATTATAAGCCGAGTATGATTCTCAATTTGTAGTGAAGATACAGGACTGTATTCTCAAAGCGCCGCAAATTGACCGATTCCTCTCGTGATGTTTTCAAAGGAGCCTGGAACCCTTTTGTAACGAACTCCTTTGACGCGCCGGGTTCTGAAAAACAATATTTTCTTGCAAATTGCCTCCTTTGGGAATTTCCACTTTGATTTTTAAGGTCTGGTATTGATTTACCTTTTCGTCTGGTTTTTATTGATTGATGATTTTATTAGATTTTTTTCGGAAAAAGCGTTTCTTTTTTTTTAGTGCTGTCTATAAATTATTATACTATGTCGATCCTATTGACAGTTTGGCTCCTGTGTAAAAGTAAATAATTACAGTGACTTTTTAAAACGATGTATGTTCCATCGTTAAAATAGAACTCGGCCTGTCCCATCTGTGAACTGTGTCACTGTGACGTTAAAAATTTAATCGCAAGAATTTTTAAGAAATAATTCTATGTCGAGGCAGGGTTCAATATTGCGGATTGGACGTTTTAGGTGATTCTTTATTAGGTTTGGTTATGTTTTTTCTCTTGTTTAGTAAATCCTGTGAGTTTATTGCTAGAAACGAAATACCATTTTATTCACGTCAAAAAAGCAATTTTATGAGGGTGGAAATATTTGGAAAACGTCTACTATACGGCTAAAGTCGTGGTTAAGTTCTAAGCGATAAACAAAAGCCACCCACACCTGTACCTTTATGCCTTTTGACCGCGTTTCCAAATGTACCTACATATTCAACATCCATACATATTTAAATGGGACCTTGTAACATTTGCTCCAACGTTGGCCCAAAATTCCGGACACAAAGTTACTAAGTGTGAGGCTCATGAAATTTGGAATTCAGTCAGGCTTTAGTAGTTGTTAACCTTTGAAGTCAGTGAACTTAGGGATGAAGACAAATGGGAAGATACCTCATTCAGTATCAACCTTGGCTGGGTTAATATTAATGTGGAACATAAATTGGTTGTGGTTGTGGTCACCTATTTGGTATTGGCATGCGCCTCTCAATTGGGTTTGTGAGTTAAATCCAGATCTAAATTTTGTTTAATTTTAGAAATTAAATGATGAAAAATGTTGTCATAAAAAAGAAACCCTATGCGTGAAGTCTTACCAGTAATGGGCCCACGTAAAAATAGCCTTCACCTTTTTTTTTTTTATTTTTCAAAGACATGAAGATGATGATTATTAATACAAATAATGCAGCCACTTGAAAATCTCACTATGATTTTACATCGGATTAACTTTCCCTTTTAGCGCTAAAAGTGCTGACCTAGTACTACGCCTTGAGGAACACCCGAGTTAATATCGTCTTAGAATCCAAAGCCTAAAAAACAAACATTGTGTAATAATATGTACGAGTAAAATGGTAAATCTAAGCCTTTGAAATCCCTTTTTTACTTCTTAAATATTATTTTTTACCTTTTCTATTTATAAATCTTCTATTTATCTGGTGGATTGAAATTAGGGAAAATAGGATAAATGAAAGGATAGGTGAAATTAGGATAGTTTTCCAATACAATTGGTTACCTCATCGTTTGCCCTCTAGTCCAAAATACTTATGGAAGTGATAAGACTGTCTCGTGTGTTGTATCTCGTAGGTTTAGTGTTGTAGCGCCGTACGTAGCGTCGGCATCATCGCTAATGAAGACGGGAGATAAGCTCGTAGAGCCGTCCCGCAGGTTTACGACCTTATAGCTCACAAGAATGGGTTTATTAACTTCTATAAGTGCTTTTAGCGTTTTACACTTTATTAAATCCTTAGTTTTAGATTCCGTGTAATTTTTACCCGAGATCAGGTTAATTTTTCTCGAGTTGTTGTTTATTTGTACCAATGTTTCTTTATGAACTCCTCCTTTCTCTTTTCTACATTATTTTTTATCTTAGTTCAATTGTTTTTGTTTTCCGTTTGACGATAAAGTGTTTTACATACCATCTAAGCATAACATGTGCGTGATATGTTGGGTTGGTATTCACCCAAGGCGTGTCATGGGCTATGTTAGAGCCTCTTTAGTCCTGATGCTTTTTTGTAGACTTATATAACTTGTGATCCTTTATTGTACTTAGATTTAGGACATTTTATTTTGCTATAGTTATGAAATTAAAAAGTATAAAGTAAAACCACTGGTACTTTTATATCAAAATTTAGTACTAGTTGCGAGTTAAGGTGCTTTTGAATAAAAAGTTGGAATAGCGTAGATTAAACCTACAATAGAAATCAGGACAGTTTCTTAAGTGGCAGTGGGCGGGGCACATTGCTCGCAGGACTGATGACCGATGGGGTCAGAAGGTTCTTGAGTGGCGTCCACGGACCGGGAGACGAGCTGTAGGTAGGCCTCCAACAAGATGGAGCGACGACCTTGTAAAAATCGCGGGAACGCGGTGGATGCGAAAAGCACAGGACCGGTCTGAATGGAGAGCCTTGGGGGAGGCCTATGTCCAGCAGTGGACGTCTTTCGGCTGATATGATGATGATGAAACCTACAATAGGCGTTTGTTTAAACATCCAATACGATAACTCTGCAACTGGTTACTATCGAAATGTCATTCTTATTTTGTTGTTTGTTATTGAAACAAGTACAAATATAACAGAGTTAAATTGTGAAATGCAATATTAACTTTTGAATGAAAACTAGGACTGCAAAAAGGAGGCGCTTGAGTTCGCGGAATTAAAGGTAAACTTCCACGACGAGACTAACTTATAAATACGGGATGCAATCTTAAAGTTAAACACGGGAACGCTGAGATTTGATTATTGGTCTAGTCTTTTAGTCTAGAAATAAGCATTATTTGACTACTAAATAATTATTTTTTGTCACGGGATTTGTTTTTATAATTGTAAAATGATTAATCTCATACTAATGTATTTTTTAAGCAAGAGAATGTAATGGTATTCTCTGAATGCATGCCTAAATATGTCCTTTTTTATTTCACTTGTTCTTGCATGCTTGCTGCTGGAGCGCTGGAACGCTGGAATATTTATTTCCAAAACATTTGACGACTGATTTGTTGGAACCGCTTTGAAAATCTCGGTTTTACCTGGTGTCTTGACGAATTTGCTCCAATTGTTAAAGCGTAATTCGATAAAAAGTTGGGTAATCGGTATGGTATTCACTACTTGTAAAAAATTAGTACCACGGCTGTGGTCTTTTTTAATATACCGCAGATTTATGCTAACAATGTTTTAATCAGTTAGAAATGGCGTCTTGTTTTTTATTTTGAATGAATAACTTTCGTTCTTTATTAACTGTTGTCTTTACCTTAAATCGGGCAAAAATAACCTTTGAACGAAAAGTTTTCTTCACAAAAGCATAATATGATTGAGTGCTGAGAACAGAAGGCTGTCACAACAATTTACGACGAGCCCCGAATCAAACGTAAATACATCAAAGCGCTCGTTCGCGTTATTTGGCTATTTTCTCCTTTTGTTTAGGATATTAATTGAATGTGCTCATCATTTAAGTATTCAATGTTCGAAATAAGTTATGTGTGAAATTGATTTTGTAACAATGATTACCGATTTGGAATAGCATGCTTATTAAGCCGAAATTGATCCTCTTAAAGGTTACGCAATTTTGGTTTATGCGGTACTTATTTATGTTCCCATAACCCTTTTATAACGCATGAGCAATCAGGGACCAAAAATAAGTTATATAAAGTAAAAGATTGGTTATTTTAATTTAAACACTAGGAATCTCAAAAAAAAACACAAGATGGGAAAAATTCAAGTATTTCCTCTGCTTTATGAAATGTGAAGGGTACACGTAATTACTCGTAAAGCTACTTTTGGGGATTGAACGCTTCTTTTCTTGTCATTTTGCTGTTTTTAGGGCAAAAGTAGAACAAAAAATATCTACTTCTAATTTCGTCATAGTTACAAACAATTTCAGGATAATCGAAGTGCTATAATAACGAAAAGATGTGAATGACAATGACAATGGGTTACAGTGGGGACCTTTTACGTAAATTAAAGAAGTAACGTCTCTAGTCAAAAGTTAATTGTCATATGTAATCTTTTTTCAAGAATTACAAGAATAAGATGGGATCTCGAAGTAACAACTAACCCTCATAGAAATCACTTAACTCCTTCCCGACATTTCCGCCCGTCGCGTTCTGGAGACGCGGCGGCTCTCTTAACGCAATTAATAACTTAAACAAGCGGATGGAGGATGTTTAGGGGTGGGACTAGCATCCACGCAACATCCAGACCACGTGACAATTAATTTTAATTAATACGTTATTTCACACATTTATTTATTATAACAACAAATATACAACCGAAAAAATAGTAAGTTCTTTTTTTCACATTTGTTATTTCATACATACATAATATCACGCCTTCATTCCAAGAGCGTACCGACTATACAAATACCAACAGCTCTTAAAATAATTGTTTATAGTTCTATAACCACATTTTGCACAATCAGGCTAAGATGTTTACCAGTGTATTAGTGACAGGTTGCAAGCCCATCGCCTAACAGTACTACAAGCCTTAGTCGCTTCTTACGAAATACACAGTCATTTATTAATATTATACCTAAATTTCGACTTACACCATAATTTAAGAAAATAAGATGTTGCAAATACTATAAAATAAAATAAAATATTCTTTACTAGCGACTCGCCCTCGCTTCGCTCCGGATTAAAGTATTATACATATAAACCTTCCTCTTCAATCACTATCTATTAAAAAAAAACCGCATCAAAATCCGTTGCGTAGTTTTAAAGATTTAAGCATACATAGGGATATAGGGACAGAAAAAGCGACTTTATTTTATACTATGTAGTGATATACACTTATTGCTTTTCTCAGATAATACTTGCTTCATTTTGTAGTATACAATCTTATTCCCTTACAATTCATTTAAACTTTTTGAAAACATCAATAGTGACTGTTTTGTTTGTATCGCGGTGTATTTTTAAAGCTTACTCAAAGATAAAAAAACTATTCCTTCTTCATAAAAGTTTCTATCCGACTGGGATCGTTGTTTACTTCCCGCAAAGTGCCGCCGGATTATCCGCACGAGATCCACAACTACAATCGACATCCATCTCTCGTTATTAGGGTCCCAATCGTCCCTAAAACATTGTGAACGTTTGGTCGCGATGGCTGAGTTCACGTCCAACTGGTGAATGGTTGCTATTTGTGTATTCAACAGATTTTATACCATTCTGTGAAACTTTATATGAAATAGTTAAGAGTAATAAAATAAAATTTACATAGTTTTTTTAATTTCATTACCTGTTTCCCGCGACCCCGTCCGTTTAGAAGTCGTTTATCGCTATTCCCTCAGAATTTTCGGGATAAAAAGTACGCTATGTCCTTTTCCGGGACTCAAACTATCTCCATACCAAATTTCATGTAAATCAGTACAGCGGTTTATCCGGGAAAGCGGCCAAACAGTGTTTACTATTAATGTTAGTTCCGTCTGTATGTTTCAACGCCTTAACCAATCTTCTCGTAAAACTTGATAAATAGTCAGTTTAGAGCCTGGACATGGGGTACTTTTAATCCTGAGAATTGGACCGTTGTCGAGAGATCTCCGTGATCATCAGACATTTGTCGCAACGATAAGATGTATCTACGAACTTATTATCTGTATATATAAAAATGAATCCCTATCTCCCTTGGTCACGGCATCACGCATGAAAGGCTGGACCGATTTCGCTAGTTCTTTTTTTTATGTGTTCTTTATTGTCAGAAGAAGGTTCTTATGACAGAAAAAAATTAAAAATATACCGGGAAGGTAAAAAAAAACCAGCGGGGCGAAGCCGTTGACGGGTAGCTAGTATTTAATAATAAGTAAGTATATCTAGAAAGGGCCTTGCTTTAATTAAAAATTGAATCCACAAACATCCAAGTTCACATCCACATCAGCAACTAGTCCCATCCCTAAACCAGACCAGCATGACACCTCATGTCACGACCTCACGACACTAACGAGTGCAAATGCAAACTACATCGCGAAGCTGTCCCTACTTGTTCCGGTGACATTAAGCACATCCCTCTCTAACTCTGTGTTTGTGTAAGAGACGCGAATAATGCTAGAGTGAGAGAGTTACATGATATGAAGTTTAGTGAATTAAAGTATAGTGTTCTGGCCGCAAGTGATGCCAAAGTCGGTGCTTAACGACCAAATTATGGATGGAGTCTAAGAAAGGACTTGAAGTAATAGCGTTTTTGGGTTCCTAGGCTGCGTTTGTGTAAATTGGGCTAATAGTTAGCGACCTGGCGTAGTCTAATGTGGCACAGAATAATGCTCGAACTAACAGGCCTAGGAACTAGTAGGCAGCTATTGGTTAGAATGAGAAAGATGCTGCGTCCTTTTAGAGTTGTTCTGTAGTGCTCATATTGTTTACCCGTGGGCTTAACTCGCTGCCACGGGACAAGATTTTGACATAGGCTCGGGACTTTAATTGGTCTTTTCCATATTCCAACGTATGAATTAAGAGTTAAGGTTTAAGATAAGTGAGTTTTGTGTGACTTGAGTTTTTTTATTTGCACATGCTGAGTTGGGACCGTTTCGCAAAAGCTGTAAATTTGGTCTTTATTATTATATTTTATTTGTTATTATTGTGTTGTTGTGAATAAATATCTTTTTATTATTTTCTTTCTTTCTTTCTTTCAAAATTTGACACTAGTTCCTTAAATATATAGAAAACATCCAAGACTCAGGAACAAATACTCGTGCTCACCACACAAATATCTACCATTACCGGGATTTGAACCCTGACCGCCGGCTTCGGAGGCTCCCAATTATGCCAACGTGTCAAATGAAGATTAAAACTTATTGATGCCGCGTGGATGGTACAGCCGGTGCAGGGATGGAAGAATAAAGATGTGTGCTTGTTTGATGGTGCATAATTCCAAAGAGAATCGAAACCTTGTGACACTTGTATTTATAGGTTCGTAACCAGCGACCCCTAAGAGTGACGCTGTGAACTAGTTACTTAAAATCTATACAATAAATCCTCAGTCATCTAAGTGAGGTTATAGTTACATCCCTAAGGTGCCTAGATGGCGTTGTTCTCCATATGAAAACAGTGAGTTTACCAACGTCACGATACCTCGTGTTTAAAATCATCTAAATTGATTTTTTTATGTTAAGGAGAATGCACACGAGCATTCAGTACATGATTTATATCTGTAAATACAAACAGCAGCAGTGTTCGCATTGTTGTGTTCCGGTGTGGGGATAAGACAGCCGGTGAAATAACTAGCATAGAGGCATTTCATCTTAGTCCTCAGGGTTGGCAACGCATTTGCAGTCTTGTGAATGCGAGTGTCTATGGGTCACAGTTTCCACTTACCATCAGGTGGCCTGTGTGCTCGTTTGCCTTCTCGATGCCATAAAAAAAAAAAAAAATTGTTAGAAATAGTTTATTGCGTACATCTTGAGATTAAAATCTTATTTACAAAAAGCGGTCAAGTGCGAGTTGGAATCGCGCACCGAGGGTTCCGTACGAACAGTAGGTACCTATTATTAGATTCTATTTTGAATTGAATCAGTGAGAGCCCTTCTCATACTTGTATTTATTTTGTTTTAACCTAAAGAATAACTCTTTAGGGTTTGTACTAAAACGATACCAAATTTGACGCTTATTATGTTTTATAGTTTTAACTATATAACAAAAAAAAATACGTTGAAAATATAACGATTCTGGAAAAAATATCAAACCTTCTCTTACGGTTCAAAAGATCTCTTTAAAGCAAGGACAGACAGACAGACAGCGTAGGCTTAGTAATAGGGTTGCGTTTGACACCTGTCAGAAACGGAACCATAAGAAAACTACTTAGGTAAGAGCAGCCTTCATTAAATTTCTTCAATTATTTATTGGTCAATGTCATAGAGGGTCAAGATGTCATTAAAGTGTCATTATCCCCTCGCGCGCATAATGCCCGGCTCAGCCGAGGCTGTCGTTACCCCAATGAGCCACTCGGAGCTGCGGGTAGTTGGTAAATCCTTTTTTAACGAGCCCTGCGCCGACCGCCGACTGCGGTGCGCCGCGGGATGTGTGGATTAACCTTTAGGTACTAAACCTTTCCATTTGTA
The DNA here is from genome assembly GCA_949316455.1 of Acleris holmiana. Taxonomy (NCBI): domain Eukaryota; kingdom Metazoa; phylum Arthropoda; class Insecta; order Lepidoptera; family Tortricidae; genus Acleris; species Acleris holmiana. Next base: position 302,493 of record OX438781.1, read on the forward strand.
TTTTTTAATTTGTTGATGTTAAAACTTTAAATTGTCTTGATGTGTTTTTGATACAGGATAATAAATATTTATTCTTTATGTAAGTCAGCAGTGGCAAATCGTATTAGATGGATTGACTTTTGCGATATTTACATAATTATATTTTTCATGTTTTGAGATCGTATTGCAACGATCATGATCACAAGTGGATCGGGCAACTATTCTAAACGGCTATTTATTTATTTATTTATTTATTTATTATTACAAACTAATTGCACAGTATGACAGTAAAACAAACCAAGGCACTGTGAAATTATAGATACTTACAAATACCGAAAATTGCAATAAAATACAATAAAAATAAAATAGAAATTTCATATTAAGGAATTGACGAAACACGCACATCCATACTCTCGCAGTGCTATTCCATATTGCTTTTGACATGCGACCATATTATGGTTCTTAACTCGGCGCCATTACTATCAAGTAAATACGAGCTATCGTAACGTTGACATGTAAAAAACAATATGGTTTTTCCGAATAGAATAAAGAGCTTGAAGGCGTATCAATCAATCAAATAATTTTCAGAACTAGCCGCACTTGGTCTTGATGTTTTATTTTATTTTTAACTAGCGACCCGCCCTCGCTTCGCTCCGGATTAAAGTATTATACATATAAACCTTCCTCTTCAACCACTCTATCTATTAAAAAAACCGCATCAAAATCAGTTGCGTAGTTTTAAAGATTTAAGCATATATAGGGACAGAAAAAGCGACTTTGTTTTATACTAATTAGCTTCATCATGGAAAGTCCATTACAACAAAAAAAACTATTGAATTGTCACTTTTGAAGGTTAGATTGATACTTGAGGCATTTCTAGATCCTAGTACCTAATTGCTTTGTTAAGATCCTTTCCTACAATAATCCCATATCGTTGTCTTACTTACTCCAACTCTTATCTACATATTAATTTTGCTGTTGGTAATTTCATTTTCATTCACTAATACTTAGAGGCAATAAGTTTACCAACAGCAAAAAAAATATGCAGATACGAGTTTGAGTAATTAAGACGACGATATATTATAGAACTGTATTTGCTTGACATGTGCGTTATTCATAGCGACACAGGTTTTGGTTTCCTTTGATAATAAAGTGCACTTGAGATCTTTTGAATCACGAAACATAATTATTTTTGCTATAGCGTAGGATTAAAATAATCAGCTGATTTTCCTCTTTGTACCTTTCTTCTTTGATCATGTCCCTACTCAAGTTGTTTACTGTAGTTATGTGTTATTCATTTATTATATGTAATATTTGTTTATCATTTCAGCGGCTCATATAACTGGTTTTCCCGTATCAAAGACGAGCGGCAATTTCTTACATTTGAGGTCTTTACTTAAAGGTTCGACTTTGAATCTTAATTATATTAAATGTACTTATTTAACTTCCATTAACGTATTTGGTTGTAGTTTATTTAATTTATTACATTACTAAATCAAAGCTTTGTTAATATTAATAAATCTAATAACTTACCGAACTAACTGCAAGTCTTTCCAAATGTTGGTATTAAAATGTTTAAAAAATCCCTTTTTTTCTTCCTCATTAGCAACAACACATGAGGTTGAAAGGTGCAGGGGCACTATTCTACTCGGCAAAACGATATTGCTTTTGACGTGTTGTCGTATTAATTTTAACTCGGCCGCCATTACTGCCGAGTAAATAAGAGCTACCTTAACGTTAACAATACGTTAACATATCAAATGCCATATAGTTTTAATGAGTAGAATAAATGCCTAGTGCGCTTTAAAAACCATACCTTCGAACGCGTATGACTCTTGCTATATAGAGGAGCTGCCGGAGCTGGGCATCTAATTCTACTGCGTCATAACGATATGCGTGACGTGTTTTAGAATCGTTAATGTCACAGTCGCCATTAATGTAAATGACATAAGAGTTATCAAACCGTTGTCAATACGGAAACACGTCAAAGACGATATCGTTATTACCGTGTAGAATCCCAGCCCTGATAGGATGGTTCCTTAACTTAACGAAATAAAATATTGCCTTATACCTGAACTGACGTGACGCGGACTTTCCAGAGGTATGAAGGTCGAATACTTGACATATTCAAAATCCTCTCAGAAGAGTAGGAAGTTCCAAAAAATGCTTTGCTGTTCTGTTTTAGCGTGCTAAAAAGCCGTATAAAATTCGCAGACATCGAATAATTTCATATATTCCACTATCAATTTCAAGTATTATTTCTTGCACATTCCCTGATCAATTTAAAAACCGCTTGCGTAAAATGGACAGAGTAACTTGTACATAGTCCGAAAAAAACGAGAACTATATTGTGTAATACTCAAAGCTTTCTGTGACGCCTTGACGCCGACCACTCCGGGGCGTGTGTACGTCAACCCTTACTTAACGCATAAGCCCTTACCGCCATTTCTTATTTCTTTTGTCCCTTTTCAACTATAAAGATTAATCAAGCTATCGCAGCTCGTTCGCGACCCTATCGCCAGAGGTCGCAACTGCGGCGAGCGTCATGTTTATCGGCCCCTTGGGCCCAGTGGGCTAGCGGTTAGTGGTCTGAAGACAAAAAATGATTTTGTTTAAAAATTACAATAGGTATTAGTTATTTTACTGTTTGTAGTCAGTATAAATAATAGAAAAGTTGGAGCTAGAGATAGGCTCGCAAATAAAAAATCGTGGAATACGATGGCATAATGCTTCTAAAATCGCTTATATCCTTTCACTCGTTTCAGTGGTATAGATTATCAAATATTACAAGTTGAATTTGATCCGATTCCCGGTGATCGATAAAGTTTAAATTTTTGATATGTATGCGAATTGTGATAACAATACAACAGAGACGATTTCATGATTGACTAGGAGGGTCACGAGATCGTCGCTGTACTGTAGATGAGACTCGTTTGGTGGATTTGGATAAGCAATTCAGGATTGGACAAAAAAGAAACAGTAGGCTAAAGTCTTATCAAACGATCTATTTTTACACATAATAAATCTTCTTTATATAAGACTTTGTCATATTTAAAAGGATTTTTAGTTCCGCACACATCCAGCAACCGACTTTAACGATGCTGAGCCACGGCACCATAAAATAGTATGTCATGCGCACGTTGAACAGATGAATAGATACAACATTACCCCTCTGGAGCATTGTTGGGTTTGCATTCCCGCAAATGCTAATGTCTGAACGATGGTGGGAGCGGTGGCATACAGTTGTGCACTGCGGGCCAAAATATTGGCTATGTAGCATAAAATTATAACGGAGTTTATAATAAATTAACAGAGAATCAGTTCATATTTTTAACCGATTTCAAAACAGAAGGGCGTTGTCAATACGACTGTACATTATGTTGTTTTTGTGTTTTTTACGGGATTACTCCATAATCTTGAATAAGGTTTAACAAGGTTTACTTGACAGATTCATGGACTTTCCATGTTTACTTTGCAAGTTTTACACACAACGGTTATACAAACTGTTATATTGTGATTAAGTACTCATTCTTATGCTTATTTTATAATAGTTTTATTTTAAATAATGAACAAGTGTTACCGACTTACCCGCCATTTACATCAAAATGTATTCTAAAAGTATAAAAAAATACAACAGCGTAAATATTCACTTCATAAACTGAACAAAGTTCACGTGCCAAAAAATAAGCTTTAAAAATTCAACAAAATATCACCTGCCCGTTTTTGCCCAGCTCGGCTCGGGGTCGAATCACGGTGCGCTTGTTAAACACAACACTTGCTCGTCAGTGTAGCATCGACGCGTAGTGCTCTCGACTCTCATTTGCATACTTTATATTGCACGTGAGTGTACCGTGCGATGAGTTGGCGTTATATTCACACCTTGCTAAATCTATTTCACTAAATACAATTATCTTTTATAATCCCAAAGTGAAAACGGATATGAAATAAGATAGAAGCTTATTTGAAACATACACTAATACTATTACTTGTATAAAATCTTTTATATTTCAACGTACTCATGAAAAACATAGAATAGAGGGAATTGCAGATGAATCAAATGATATTCATACGTATACATTTCCGGTAAAAATTCGAATAATGCGAAAAGATTTCTACTTTGGGACTGGAAGTTGAAACTTAAACTACATTTTACTTAAAATATAACAAGCAAAACTTTACTTTTACTTTTAATGCAAATCTTCCAAAATATTATGCAAAACTAAATAAAGGAGACACAATGCACACTGAATTTAAATTCAGAATTCTGTGTCGTGTTTAATGAGTGCTTTCAATCGAACAAAACTAATTGTGAGTCTCTTTGGCTCGTGTTATTTTGTCCGTGGCGGCGAGTTGCGACCCACTGGGCGGCTATTTCGTGCAAATTGTGCTTGCATTTAGAAGTGGCTAATGTGCTGCGTTGTTTGATTTGAATATTGATACTTGGATACTTTGTATGGCGTTTGTTTCATCTTTCGTGAAAGCGAAGCATACGAGTACTTAGTCACATTATGTATTTCCCTATTTCCAACCCTGACAAAAAAGGGATGTTATAAATTGTGTGCATTTGTGTAAGTGTGTCTGTGTATTTGTGTGTCAGTCTGTCGCATCGTAGCTTCCAAATGGATGGATCGATTCGGGCGTAGTTTTTTAGAATTCCGTACCGCAAAAGGAAAAAACGGAACCCTTATCACTTTGTTGTCCGTCCGTCCGCCTGTCAAGACACCCTGGAACGCGTGGAGGTATTGTAGTAAGACAATCACGTCGGGGTCACCAATGTAGGTAGAGAGGACAATAGAGAGATCTCTCTCCAGGCGGGTGTTGTGCCTGGGGACCGAAGTCCATTTGGATGAAGTTGGAAGTTGTATATAAGTCAACCGACTGAAGAAACTTCGTTAGCGCGATGTAGCGCACTGTCAGATTTAGTTGCGCTGTCTGCCGCTGGTGGCGCTGGCGAGTTGTTTGTTACAAGTTGTCACTAGATGTCGCTAGGTCGCCACAGTATCGAGTTAAAATTCAAATCATATACTCAGGGGGCCTAACATGGTCGTGTTTATCGATGTGGATAATCGTGGATAACACATCTGTCACACTCTGACCAGTACGTCAGTGCGAGAGTGACGGAAGCGTTATCCACGTTTATTCACATCGATAAACACGACCATGTTAGGCCCTCTGGTCTACAGTCCTTTGAAGCTGTGATAAAACAAACTTCTATATTAACGTTAAAAGATTGGGCTGTTTGTGCCGCGAAAAAAGTATACTTGGACACTCAAGAGAATCAAAATTTATAAGGTACTTTCCATAGACCTAGAATCTTGAAATTCGGCAAGCGTGAAAATCTTACAGCAAAGTTGAGGAAAAAGTCCGAAAATCATTAATTTGTTGCTCCATCACGTTTTACTTCGGTCGGTGGCGTCGTACTCGTAGTTCCCAAACGGATAAACCAATTCGGACGTGATGTAAGGGTTCCGTAGTCAACAAGGATTTTTATAGTTTCGTCATGTCCATCTGTCCGCGGTTTATGTAAAATAAAATCTTAGATAATTTTTATATACCTCTCATACTTGTCAAGCGAAAAGTTATAACATACCTAGCTAATAAGTTTATAAAACTAAAACCCGAACCCGACTGAAATAAAAAGAAAAATATTGTTCGTAGTCGAAGGCCAAACACGTGTAACAAATGACACAAACATTGCTTAACTACGCCATCTACCATCCGGTAGCGGAACTAATTACTGGACATATCACAAGCGTAGTACCGCCACTACCCGCTAGATGGTCTCAAAGTCTAATATTTTTTTTAAATTTCCGCTTGCCAAGTTTAAAATATAATAAAACAAAATAGCCCATCACCTCATTTGTCGAAATCGGTTCATTAGGAACGGCGCTAGAGTGGAACATATATACATACACACATACATACAAACATACATAGGTACATAGAAACATACATAGGGTGTCAAAATCATTACCCTTCCTTTGCTTCGTCGTAATAGGGTAATAATCGGGTAAAAAGGATCCCTCGTTGGGATCTTAACCATTATACTTATGTATGTGCATGACATTATCATTATCAATTTTTAGAAGTAGGGGACTGTTTAGGAAATACTGGATTCGATAAGTACGTCTTTCTCGTCAGAGTTGCGTGTCCCCCTACACTACAAGTAAAGCACATATGTGTATATCGAATTATCAACAAAAAACTATCACGTTTTAGTAGACTTGATTGGGAGTGTCTTTCAATTCATCGAATGCATCGTTTCATCGAATTTCATTTCTTCGAATGCAATTTTCTGCTGAAACCATAATGTTTTCAGGGTATTTTACACTTCTAACCTAAACTAAGCTACGTAATTAATGTTTAAGATACCCTGAAAATGATACGGTTTCAGCAGAAAATAGCGTTCGATGAAATGAAATTCGACGAAATGATAAATCCGATGAAGTGATGAGTTACCCTTGATTGGTACTGGACATACAGGCGACTAAAGTGTTTAACTACTAAAACATCTAAGACAAATAACTTTAAAATGAAAGTTAGTTCATACTTGTTGTTTTTGGAGATAGTTTTTTCTGTGTTTGTAGTAATGGCGTCAGAAGCCTACACCGAGCGTGGTCCGGCATGCTCTCGCCCGGTTTGAAATATTATGAGGCTGGTTCTTAGCTAGGATTGATAAATATTGTACTACTAGCTACCCGTAAGCGGCTTCGCCCTGCTGCAAAGTTTTGACTTTCTTGGTGGATTTTACATTTTTTTCTTTCATAAGAACCTTCTCCTAGCGATAACGAACACAACAAAAACAGAATTAGCGAAATCGGTCCAGCCGTTCATGCGTGATGTCGTAAGAGAAAATAGGGATTCATTTTTATATATAAAAAAAAATAGTTTATTAACCAAACTTAAAATTATCGTTCATGTGGATTACTTATGACCACCACTATAGTCTGTACTTTTAGGTATTTAAAAAAGTGTAAACAAACCAAACCACGTGGCTCTGCTCATGAACCAATCCAAGCTGTTTGGTCGAGCTTTGACGTATCAGTGTTCTGCTCCTATTGGCTGACAAACTGTCATCTGTCAATGTCACGTGGTTTTTTTGTTTACACTTTTTTAAATACCTAAAAGTACAGACTATAGGCGGGGTCAGGACAGCGTTACGAATTACAAAATTAAATGTCCTGCGCTTACGCTGGTTGAGATAGCTAACATTCAAATAACAAACTAAGGCTGTAGATTATGATTATAATTTGTAACGAAGAGCCAAATATGCCGATTTTAGAACATGCATATAGATGATAGGGAACACGTTTTGCGCGCGTCGGACACTTAATTGACTGGTATAATTTCTCAACTCCAAAATTCCGCTTCGATGTAGGATTTTTCATTCCATTTCGGCGTTCTTCAAATTGGAAAGCGGGCATGGTAGCCGCCAAGTGATGTATGGGCCCTTACACGCCGCGGGCATTAAGGTGATTGCTTCCTCTCAGCGGAGGCTCGGAGGAACTTATAATAAGTTTGTTGCGTTCAAATAATTCTTGGAACAAGCTTTTGATAACTTCATGTTGGCATTGGATTTGAATATGACTATTTTGAGAGAAATATGTTTTCCCAAAAAAAAATAAGTTATTAACGTAACGGCACCAGTACTCGACAAAGGACCAATGTTCGACACTGACTCTTATTCAAAGAAGATAAGAGTTATTCATTTGTTTTGCAAAAATCAATTTATAACCCTGGGATCTTTGAATTAAAAGCTTCTGTCCATGATTGGTGTATGTCAGCTAAAAGTGTAGAACATTGGTGCCGTTACGTTACGTTGGTGTGAGGATATTTAATGCAAACGTAGGCACATACAGTAAAATCCGTCTCTTTTTAGTTTTTATGAGTTTGTACTGTTAGGCGATGGGCTTGCAACCTGTCACTAATACACTGGTAAACATCTTGGCCTGATTGTGCAAAATGTGGTTACAGAATTATAAACCAGTCTTTTTAGAATTGTTGGTATTTCTGTGGCTCTGCCTACCCCACTCTGGGAATGAAGGCGTGATGTTATGTATGTATGTATGTATGAGTATTATTTGAAAGATCCTAAATAAGGTGACTGAGGCTATAAGGGCTTGTATAGTACTGTTAGGCGATGGGCTTGCAACCTATCATTGACATACTTACTAGTGAACTTCTTGGCCTCATTGTGCAAAATGTGGTTACAGAACTAACGAATCTGTAACCCTGCCTTCCCCACTCTGGGAATGAAGGCGTGATGTATGCATGTATGATCCTAAATAAACTATAATTGTTTGTTTTCTTTAAATGTCTTTATAAACATTGATAATTCTCATTCAGGTATTATTGATTATCAACTCTTTAAATATCTTTACAAACATTGATAATGTTCATTCAGGCATTATTGATTATTAAATATGAGACATAAAAAAATTGCGAGAGTTTCTATACCTAATGTGAAGTTCTCAAGACGGTATTTGTACAGGCATTTCAAAATCCTGTCCACCCCTTGATGAAAGCTCTGCCTTCACCTCGCCGGTGACAACGGTCACACATATAAATAATATACTGAATTATTATATTGTGTTCACAATCGTTTAACTGACATGTCATATGACCAGACATAGAAGTTTTTGTGGCACGAATAATATTGTCTTAGGGACTTCCGAACGATAATAATTTATCGATAAGTTGTACTTTCTTATGAATTATGTATGAATTATCAACATGCAATTTCCATACACCGTATCTCAAAATTTAAAAGTGGCATAAGCATAACGATAAAAATAAATAATTATCTACTTACAATATTTTTAAGTTTCAGTCTTTTCCATGCATTTTTCGAAAACCATGTAGGTATTATATTAGAGTATACTATTAATACTGTTATGCTACATGATGTCTTACAATTTACCAAAATACGCCTTTGTTGCAAGGCACTCTTCGTTTAAGTTTATTTTGTATTAAAATCGATTGAATTTCATCGATGGGTAGTGATCAGCATTTTAGTTAATTTATATTTAATCCGATGAATGTTACCTATCTACTATGACACTTTATGAGTAAATGAAACAGTTATCGATTAATTTAATATCGGAAGGAAGTCCTGAATTGACGTTTTTTCCACAAAAATTTCGATGTCTGCATATATGTCATATATGTCATAGTCTTTTTTGGGAATCCATTGCAACACATTTTTTTGGGCTCGCTGTCCGGTTAGATCTATCTGATGGTGACTGTACATACGTAAGTATATACATAAGTATGGCATACGTTTCATTTTTGGACTTCGTAAATATGATCATATTTCTTTTTTCCGCCGTCAACTCAATTGGCTTCCCATTCGTCAATGTAGGTCCTTTAGGATTTTGTGCACTCTATTCTCTATTTTGTTCGAGCCCTCTGTTCCAGATTATCTTAAATGTAAATTTAATTTCGATGCCCCACGTCCTGGGTGTGAATTACGTTCCTCCCGCTGCCTAAAACTCAAAATTCCTCTTTACCGTACTGGGTTTATGTCCGATTCTTTCGCCCTTCAGGCAATTCGTCTCTGGAATGCGCTACCATTTGAAATACGACAAGCGTCCAGTAAGTTTGTATTTAAACGTAAGCTTCGCGAACATCTCCTCAAGCAAGAACTTAAATAAGTGTCATCATCTTCATCACGCACTGTTTTCATTGCATGTATTTAAGTATTGTTTATGTATTATATAAACTTATATATTATTTATGTATTATATATATTTTTTTTTTAAATGTTAAGTAGCTATTTAGATTTAATTTAGTTTTTAACACTGTTCATTTCTCTAATTGCACCGGTTTTTTATTCTCTGTTGAACATGTGGTTGACTGGTAGAGAATGCCTTTAGGCATTAAGTCCGCCATTTGTACTTTTTACATTTATTTGTATTGTGCAAAGAAGATTAAATAAATAATAATAAATATATACAGTTAATATCTAGATGATCATTTATAATTCTGAGAATGTATCTATGATCACCAATGTATCTTCAAGTATCGAGCTCCAGGTCACTTTTTAACATACATCTCTTGATCTTGACTGTTATAACCTAACAACTCATATCATACTGACTCATCCTCTTTGTACCACAGTCACAATTTTTCGCCGCTCATTGCCAAAATACCACAATTTCAAAGTACCAGAATATTCTCTTTACCAGATTCCCAAAACACCAGCTTCGAAATATTAGGTAAGGATGATCAAAATACCTTAATTTAAATGTAATGTTTTGGGATCCGTTATTTTAAAACTGTTATTTTGACACTGAGCGTTTTTTGCCACCTCTGTTACGACTGTTCTTTTTGCCCCACTACCACAGCCTTCTTCAACCAATGTTTTGAGTGTTTCTTTACATACATACATAAATCACGCCTGTTTCTCAGAGGGGTAGGCAGAGACCACTTCTTTCCACCTGCTACGATCCTGACAAAGCTCATTGGCTTCTTACACATTCATACATCGAGTCATGCATGCACGTCGGTTTCGGGTACTTAAGATTCGGCACTTTTCCAGTATTTCCCCGATTTGATTCAAAAAAGTACGCCTAGGGCGCCCTCTTCCGACCCTTCCCTCTCACTCACTTTAGCACTGTATATTTCTTTCGTCAATCGTTTTTCATCCATCCTTTCCAAATGACCGAACCATCGAAGCATGGTTTCGGAAGCTATTTTTACTACATCTTCTTTCAGACCACCTTCTCTCTGATGTTTTCATTCCTTACTCTATCACACAGTTTCACACCACACATACTACGCAAAGAGCGCATTTCTACTGCATTTATACGACTTTCGCGCTTATCCTGCCACACCCAACATTCACTACCATACATCAGAGTAGGGGCCAACACTTCATTGTGAACAGCCAGGCAGTGTTTCTTTTCGTTCCACAATCATAGCCTTTAGCAACCACTGTACCGACTGTTCATATTTGTTTCACAGTCACAGCTACCCTTGACCACTAACCTTGCTGTTTGTCTTTGTTCCTCATTCAAAGCCTACCGCGACCAATGTTCTGTTATTCGTTTCACAGGTTCCTCTATAACAACCTTCCGCGACCGCTACAGGGCCCGTAGCATGGTCACCTTTATCGATATGGATAACGGTGGATAAAGCATCCGTCACTCTCGCACTTACATACTGGTCAGAAAGTGACGATGCTTTATCCACCGTTATCCACATAGATAAAGGCGACCATGCTACGGATTTTGATCGTTCTTCTTTGTCCCACAGCTGCAACTTTACACAACACTGTGCTAACTGTTCCTTTTTTCCACAGTGACCGCCCTCCGCGAGCACTGGGATGAAGCCAACGCGCGCGTGCTCCAGCGCAAGGCCCAGCTGGACGCCATGCTGGGAGACAGCCAGCGGTACGAGGCGCGCAGGCGCGACGCCGACGCCTGGCTGGGCAGGATGGAGACTCGGCTTGCGGGCATGGCGCCCCCAGGACACACAGCTGATGTTCTGGAGATGCAGCTAAGAGAGCAAAAGGTGAGGAGCCGTTCTATTTTCTCTGCACATACAGGGTGTCTCATTTAAATCGGTCAGTATGGGAGATACGAAGATCTGTTCTTACGAGCCATGTCCTTGACTTTAATAAGGAGAAAAAATGCATTCATACATTTAAAAAAACCTGTACTCAGCTCGGTTATTTTGAAAAAATAAACGCACTGCCTAAACCGCTGAATTAAAATTTTAAAGGAATATTTCTTGGGTAGAGATTGAACAAGTTTCAACTAAACGCGTTTTTACGCTAACATGTGGAATTGTGGATGCATGTTTCATGGATCGATTAGTTGAGAGGCGTTCAGTTTTTAATTAATCCCGATGTCTACCAAAGGTTTATCTACCTACCTCTAACGGAAAGACATAGGGGGCACCAAACATTATTTCTATGTCTCGTTCTCTAGTTACAGTACGAGTATAAACAGTAAATCATCTTGATAAAAAGGTACTTTGTGTCGCTGGTTTTTAATATTTATTGGAAATACAAAAGATAGTGGTAGTTGTAGACGCAATGACAATAAACTGATTGTTATAATTAGACTTGCGTGGTTATGGAATTGAGATTTAGATGGAAGTTATTGTCACTCTTTTTAAGGCTTGAGAAAATATCCCAATTTGTCTAAATTGATGTAAGCTTTCCCATCGCATTTAAATCCCCTTTTACGAATGTTTCCGTGGGCGGCACTGAGAGCCGCTTGCAGTAATTCAAGATGCACTTACTGCATATTTGCATTCGCGCAATCCGCGAAATATTGCACCGCCTGCATTTGCATGATTGCAGTAAACTGCCTGAAGTATCTTCATTATGAATTATGAAAATGGAGGGACATTTAACTTGGTTATTACATATTGTTGCCAGTTATGTTGGTGTAACAACTGGAACGATTGCTATTTTTAATCGTACATATTATATGTAGGAAGTAACATGTCTGGTTTTCTATACATCCATGTATAAGTTTTAACGTAATGGCGTTAGTATAACATTGCAGCAAACTTGTCTTTGTAAAGACAGAAGTAAACAATATAATCCACATACAAAACAAATGAAATCGATAAAAGACTGATCCAAAGACTAACTCGTCTTAAATTAAATAGTAAATAAAGGTAGTAAGACGTTTATTTGAATTGTTCCCCGACCTTTCCGTCCCGATATCCCATGCAAATTAATTAAACTGTACCTGGTCTACATTTATTACTTCCATTACTATTTTATAAATGTCCAGTTCAAGCGGATGAAACAGATATTTTTAAATAAGTCCTGGAAGATTTTCTCCAATAATTGAGTAACGAATATTGGGGTCGAAAATATCGTGTTTCTAAAACCTTTTAATAGATTTTTCTGTTTCCGTAATAACTGAGTTTATTTATAGCCAGATTAAAACGCCTTTTTTTGTGAGTACCTACGGCTCAATATAATGATAATTAATTGATTAACAATTTATACTCCACTTGAAGGCATAACAGCCTTCTGTTTAAGTCTTAATTGTTTTGTATTGGTCAGTTTAAATAACGCACTCAAATAATGTTCGGGAGCACCAAGCCTTTGATTTCTGGTTAAGATTTTCCTTTACTTAATTAAACACTTTTTATCCGTTATACCTACCTTCTTACAGAAACAATGAGCAAATTTTTTCACTCCTTTCATTTGACTTCATTAAATTAAAATAGTGAAGCAGGGTTAAATGAGATTCAAGACTGATATTAAATTCTTTCACTGAAACAATGTTAAAGCACGTAAGTAAGAGTTTAGTTCTCGACAGAAAATAACTGCCCTGCTAACATAAATGGCAGTATCTCAGACAAAACTCCCGTACGAAATTCAACCTTATTTCCGACAGCTAGGATTGAATCTGCTTTGGCCATTGAATTTGAGATACTAAACATTGAAATTGCATTCTCTCATCACATTTATTTAAGTCTTGTTAATCCATGCTACCTAATATTATAAATGTGATAGTAACTCTTGTTTGTTTGTCTGAGGGAATAGCGATAAACGGCTTCTTCGCAGATGGAGTTGCGGGAAACAACTAGTATCAAATAACATCTCAAATTAAAAGTAAATGTGTCAAATAACCCGATTTGAGCAATTCAGTTTAAGGTGAGAAAAAGTGACAGAGCTATATAAGTATTATAGCTCTCCTTAACGGTCATCCTAAACTAAATTGCTTAGGCAAGTCATGATCCAGGGCATCTATTGTACTGGTTAAAGCTATATTGCCTTTGACACGTTATCGTATCGTCAACGTTGTGATAGCTCTTTTTTATTATTATTATTTGTATGTCTTTACCAAACACGGGACTATGGGAGTCCCGGACCTTTGGAAGACGTGCATGGAACCGAAGCCAACACGCAGAGGCCCTTTAGACAGCTTTAATTTATTAAAGTGGCACCAACCGACGAATGTCCCTGAGTTCACACTATAGAAGTATGCTCCCAGGAACAATCACCGGTTAGTGTAAGACTATTTAAGAAGGATGGGAACATTAAGAGGTTATATTAATGAAATAATATGGATTGGTGAACTAGGCTATTGATGAAACTATGGCGTCTGCCTGGCCAATGCTAATTACTTTCGTTGAAATGGCAGACGATGACTCGCCAACTCAATGTAATGGGCCTCCCAAAATAGCCGCAAATACATAGCAGCAGAGAGGCAACAGTTCCAGAGGGGCTAAGGGTGGAGAGGTGCTTCTGGACTTTAAACGACCATAAGGTGCCCACTCGCCACTTATGCAACACATCCAGCATATAGCTCCAGCGACTCCGAGCTCTGACCGGCCAATTAAGGCAAGCCAGAGGTGAGGGTCTGTTCCTCGTCATTCTACACTCCAGCCAGCCGGCGAAGGCAAGCGTGAGGTGAGGAACAGAATTTTCCCTCGGGAGCACTCAGGACCGTGGTGTCGCTGCTCACCAACAGCTCGCCACTAGCTGCCCTGAGGTGACTGACTGCGCTGGAAGTACCAGTGGGCGATGAGGTCGTCAATCTCCTACGCCATTATTATTATTATATATTATTATTAGTAATGGCGGCCAAGGGAAAAAACAATCTGAAACGTGAGAAAGGTAACACTACTTTACAGAGTTAAATAGAGGCCCTGGAAAAAAAAAGAGTCAACCCCAGCGAATCCTAATTATCTACGTGATACAGTCGGGCATGAATAAACGTGTTGCTCCACACGTACAGTCTTGCTCGACGTTTTTATGTTCATTCGAGCAAGGTCAAACGTGTGACCAGAAATAGACTGAGCTTTTATGTGAACACTTACCGTATCATTTATCATCGTTAGTGATTTTTATAAGCTTTTATCTATTTCTTAATCTTTCTCGTACATGTTTGTTGGCGTTTGTCTGTATGTTCAGTTCTAAACTTGTACGTCAAAATTGACGTGCAAGTTTTGAACTGCGATTGAGCCTTGTTCGAAACCGAACAAGTTACGGGAATGGGCTTTAATTTGGATTACAACTTCAATAAAAATACAATATTACAGCGTTAAAGAGCTGGGCTGGGATTCTACACGGTAATAACGATATCATATTTGACGTGTTTCTCTTTTGTCAACGTTTTGATAACTCTTATGTCATTTACAATAATGGCGACTATGACAAACAATTCTAAAACACGTCAAACGCGATATCGTTATAACGCAGTTGCCGAGCAGTTGTATCTGCGTTATCTCTGTTTTATCAATGATAAACCAATTGTTATGTTACTTCTTCCAGTCGTTCCACGCTGAAGTGCACCAGTACAAGCACCAAGTGGAGCTGTTCGGGCAGCTGACGCAGCGGCTGATCGCGGTCTACCGCAACGACGACACCTCCAGGATCAAACGCGCCACCGAGTCCATCAACCACCGGTACAACGAGCTGAACAACAGGTCAGTACGGCACAAACTAAATGGATAAAAAACATGAATAACATGGTGATTCTTACTTTGATGCTATCTTCTTCGGTTATCTATCTTTTACGGATTAAACGATTTTCATAAAATTTTCCATCGGGAAACGAATCAATCCTTGCGTTTGGGAGTTACAATGCGAAAGGCACTAGACACTACAGCAACACTTAAAGACACACATACACACAAAAGAGACACACAAAAGATACACAAACGCACATATACAAAGGCACACGCATTCATAGACACACATATATACAGACACACACACTGCATTCCAAAATGGTTTTACCTAGTAGAATTATAGAGGTCCTGCATATAAAAAACAAATAATAATTTTAAAAAACACGCCTGCCATGCCTTAAAATGAATTAAAAAAACAAGCTGTTTTAGTTTTTAAGGGCATTTGGCATCTCTTGATTTCCTTTTTTTGGCATATTGTCACAGTGATTTTTCTGGGCAGTCGTGTAAAAACAAAAAAGGGACAGCTGCAGAAATACTTAAGGAAACTGATGGCACCGACACGTTTGGTGCGATTCCGTACCAGGGGTCAAACCCAAGACCCTCGACTTTTACTTTAGCTTCTGCAACTAGACTACTTGTACAAACTGTTAGTAATTACCGAGCGCTGTGTGACACGAAAATCAGCAGCAATATTTAAAAAGCAAAACGGCATAAATATTTCAAATGTTGCGTCTACACCAACCGCATAGGCAAACGAGTAAATACCTACACTGAAAGGAGAATATTCGGGCGTTTAAACGCTGTCAATGTCATCCTCGCATATTTATTATTATTGAAATGGAAACTACCCCCAGGTCTACTTCTATTTACGTTTGAAGTTGCCGGTAGTTATCATTATTATTGAAAATATATTAAAGAGAACAGTGACGGAGGACTGTCAAAATGCTCGCATATTCGCCTTAATGCATATTTAATCAAGTTTACCAGTTGATTTTGATTTTTGTAACGACGAATATGGTTACGTGTTATAATTACAAGTGTCGTATGAAACAATGAGGATTACATAAAAATGACAAGAATCAATAGGTATAACATATTAATAAAAGCAGCTGTTTTCAAAAAACGTAACAAGTCCATCCTTGATCAACTCAGGTTTATAAAGCTTTCTGGGCTGAGATTTTACACGAAAAAACCTTATTGTGTTTGACGTGTTTCCGTATTGTCAACGTTTTGACAGCACTTATTTACTTGTCAGTAATGGCGGCTGAGTTTAAAACAATACCATAACATGTCAAAGACAATATGGTTTTACAAATTTGAATAAAAGCCTAATTCACGAATACGCTCCTTTGTATTACGTACATTGAAACCATGACACATCAATTTGTGTGGCGCGGCACGACGGGACGCCTTCTGATATAGAAAACACTGCAGCTGACGCGGCCGTTCGCTGCGGTTGGTGTGCACGCTTCACGTGCATGCACCGTGTAGTTAATTAAACGTGCGAGCAAAACCACAAACTCCCTGCTAGTTAATTTGGCAGGTTCATACCCTTTTTAATTTTGCAGTAAAATTTATAAAACGGTAGCTTTCAATGTTTGAGCTCGTAAAACCTGCCAAGTTCCAGTCAGTGGAAGGAATAATAGGAGTCAATATAAACTTGTCTCTTTTACTATTCCAATTGGATTTAGCCTATCTTAGTCGTACTTCAACATAAATTGAATAACTACTACTACCTCAACAATATGAATGCGATAGTCAAGATGGACAGAAGCAAATTGGAAGAGCCCTTTTTTCAAAAAACCTGGTTTCAAGCCTTTTTCCATTTTGGGAAATAAATATATTTTAATTTATATAGAAATAGAATAGAAATAGAAATAGAAAATATTTATTCAACGCACACTACACAACACAACAAAAAAAAATAAACATGAAAAACAGAAAACATTGCGTTGAACAGGATCCCTCTCAGCATTGTGCCGCAGTCAAATGTATATGTTTTTTATGTTTCATAGTTAGCCAAACGAATCAGATTTAACCATTTTTATTTATAGTTTTGGAGGTATTTGTAATTTTACTTATTAGCATACATATATAGTTACCCCAAAAAAATTCAACGTAAATAAATCTTAATTTCAACTGACCGTTGCAGTGAGCATTTTGTGTAGGTATAGTAGCGCCATCTGTAGTTCGGTGGTTAAGCTTAGCACAGAACTGAATACTAAAATGTACTGGCGTTTGTCTTGTTACGACATCTAGTGTACGATGTATAAAACTCAATAGCTGTCGCGTAACCTAACCTAACGTAACCTTACACGCGACAAATTTAGCCGTAACGCCATCTATACTAAGTTGTCGGAAATTGTTTGGTTACCATGTCTCTTATCTTGGTACTACAGTAGCAAATACTTAAGTGTTGATGCGACCTGAACAAAACGCGTGGTGGGTGGTTATTAATGGAACTTTTCTATACAACTGTGAAACTTGTACGTTGGTGGCGCCACTGCCTTGCATGCTACGCCTGCTCCTGTACTGTATACCTATAGTCGGACACTTGAGTGCCTTGTCATAAAAACGTATTCCAAACTAAACACACAATTACTAGTATTATAATCGATGATATTTATAAAGAAAAAGTTCTAACATGCTTTCCTTTTTATTGTTCCGGTCAGTAAGAACAGCGGCTTGTTAACCGTAATCCAGGATGCGATTTATAGTAAATTATTTTGCCCACAGCATTATAGCCCGAGGCAAAGCCCTGCACTCTGCCGTATCATCTCTCCAGAACTTCGACCGGTCGCTGGAGAAGTTCGTCGCGTGGCTGAGCGAGGCGGAATCTTTGCTGGAAGCTGCGGAAAGGGACCCTCATCTGCTTAAGGTATGTGCATAAGATTTTCTCATTCCAAATAGACTTAAGAGAAAATATTCAATTACAATTGCCTTCGAATCGAAAACTGTTCGCATGTCAGTAGATATCATTTTTGTGGAGTAACTTGTTATTTCAGTAGGGTGGTCCACGTTTGAAAGGGGAAAAAAAATGGTGACTTATGTTTCAAAACGACTCTTTGTGAACTTTCAGTTCTCTATGTCAAGGATAAAGTGGTGCTCAATGACCTCAAAGTTTGCATATCCAAAAACAGATTGCGCATATTCAAAAACCGATGTATCCGGAAATTAGTTTCTGTACATTTTCGTGTTATTGAAAGTTATCTATTATAATTTTTAATGATATTTAATATAAATAACTTCGAAATACTAGTTTTTTTCATGTAATAAAATTTGACATTTTAGCACTTTGGCACTCACTATTACTTTAACCCTATTATTAATCCTAACGAAATATTAAAAATGCTGTTAAGACTTTTTGTTCAATAGCCCTCATTACCATTGGAACAAATATTTTAAATGTAACAAAAAAAAAGATAATTTTGTATGAAAATCCCAATGTTAATAAATTTTAATGTCCTTTGAGCACTTAAACTAGAAAACTATATTTTGTATTGTAATAAGGTAGTCCTAAGTAATCAATTACCGGGGAGCCCTGGTGAAAAAGAACAAATATGTTATTTGGACCATCCTACATCAGTAATATAACAAAATGACATCTACCGCTATTTCCCACCTTGCATTGCTTTATGATAAGACGAATAAAAGAAAGCTTAGTTAAAAATTTCAACAACAACGACATCTATCGAAATTATTTGACACTGCAACCACAATAGCCCCTTGTAAAGTTGGAAGCTCTCCTCTCGTAGATGCTGCTTAAAAATTCAGTACGCTTACTCAATGCGTCACTCTCTCCTATTATATGCAGCGCCATCTCTGAATGTTTCCTAGAACTAGCTGGCGTCGCAATGAAGTTTGAAGTGAGTTAGTCTTTTTAGTTAGCACACATTTTTTCCTAGATGGCGCATCCTTTCGAAACTTATGCGGGAGTTTATTTACCAATATCCACTACAGATGGCAGTATTAACGCTTACTCAATATACATTTATTTTTAGTAAAAAATTGATAAAGCTATTTATTCGCTTTCGATGGTTAAAAACATACCTGATTTTAATGTAAATTATAAATTAATAAACAGAATCTATTTTGAATTCGCTTTTAAAAATACCAAACGTGAAATCAATCACGGAGTTCGTCGCATTTGTTGCACTTTCTACGACGATTCTTTAATTAATATTTATCGGAATACGTACAAAATGTTTATTTAAAGGCACGCGTCAGTCGGAAGCCTACGTCCGGTCCCAGTTTTGGGCGCAAGTATATATTGCCCAAGTTTAGGGTATTCTTCCGGGCGCAGCCGGCGTTACCAACTTTTTTACGATATCTTGTTTAGGCCAATATTTAAATACAATTTTGGGCAAACTTATTTTTAGATTTAATGATTTTGGTTACACGTAAATAAGGGTGTTTTTTGTAGAGTTATTATGGCGTAACTTGCTATTGTAATTATGCTACTTCGACTCTATGTCATTGAATTAATGATTTTGTGGACATAATGTTACATTTAACACAACATTAATATAAGTTAGTGATGGTAGGGACATTATGCAAGGTGCGCCAAATTACTACCACCATCTTACCATTTAACCTACCGACAATCAGCCAACAGTTTCCTCATTGTTGTGTTCCGGTGTGGGGATACGACTACCGGTGATTACTAGCATAGATGCATTTCACCTTAGTCCTCACGTACTTGCAATGTTAGGATTGCAGTCTTAAGATTGCAATCTTTAGAATGTCTATGGGTCAAAGATCCCACTTACCATAAGGTGGCCTGTGTGCTCATTTGTCTTCTCCATGCCATAAAAGAGAGTTAACCTTTTGTACTTCTGTTTTTTTTTTACTTTGGTTTTTCTGTTTGCAATAATGAGTTTACATACATTTGTTTTTACTTTATAGTGTTTACGTTTGCATAAAGTCGGAACTAGTGATGGCCATACCGAATCTTAGAATAAGAGGTCAAACTTGTACAGAAGTAATTTTAATAGGAATGAAGTTCAACTTATGCTGACCTATACAGTAAAATTTCAATGAAATTTCAGTAAAATTTCAATGAAATCCGTACAAACTTACATACAAAGCGACCCATCAGTTTCTGATTTAGGTTTTTATTTCGCTGAGCCTATTTAGCCAACTTTCTTTATTAAATTATAAAAGCACGTGCCTACACGGCTTCTACATTGGGGTGACAAAGTTGGTGACAAGGCGGTAAGGGCGAAACTTGACAAACTGTAAAGAATGCTCCACCAACTTCACCACACGAAGTTTCATAATTTTAACACTCCTCCAGAAAGTTCCTTAACTAGTCCGCCATTCATAGGGAGCGCTCACAACAGCGTCAGCCGTTTTTGGGATACAATTTGGAAGTCTTTCGTTTTTCGTCTGTATAGAAATTGACGACAGAAATTGAAACAAAAAATATATTTTACTATAAATAACTATGTATCATCATATTTATGAGTATCTTTACTAATATTATAGATGTGAAAGCGTGGATGTTTGTTACGCTTGCACACAAAAACTACTTGACGAATCATCATGAAATTTTGTGCACATATTCTGGGACACTAGAAGTAACATAGGATATTTTTTATTTAAAAAAATATATCAAGTAAAAAAGAAATGCAGCGGGCGAAGCCGCTGGCGAGTCGCTAGTATAACATAATGGCTTTAAGACACACTAACATTTTTTTTTATTTAACTACCTTTGAAGATATTTTATGAATAACCTTGCTTGTATTATAAAAATATTGTCCAATGAGAGAAAGACAAGAGTACTTAAAATAAGCGAGACAAACCTTTCCTGTTAATTCTTACTGTACTCATATCTCTCGGCTCATATTTTCGCAGGCCCGCGACGCGTTGGTAGGTAAAATTAACATAATTAAATGCATAGTCCTTATTTAAACACTCGAGTTTATTTAGCTCCCGGGTTATCTTTTAATTAATTCTCATTTAACTTTATAAATTCCTATTTAATAATAAATTATACTTTATAGCTACATACATACATAAATACATACATAAAATCACGCCTTCATTCCCTGAGTGGGGTAGGCAGAGCTACAGAAATACAAACATCTCTAAAAAACTTGTTGATAATTCTGTAACCACATTTTGCACAATCAGGCCAAGGAGTTTACTAGTGTATTGGTGACATGTTGCAAGCCCATCGCCTAACAGTACTACAAGCCCTTATTCCCTTAGTCGCCTCTTACAACATCCACGGGAAGACATGGAGTGGCACTATTCTATCCCGGCAACCACACGGGGTCCTTTATAGCAAATCTTTTGGTAAACGCAATTTTGGGAGTCTTGGAAGAGTATTATAGTTATTTTCTTTCATCTTCATACATTGACTCATTTGTTTCAAAAATACTGTTACGTGAAAGACGTGTACATCGTATCGTATTAGTTTTAAAAAGTCAATATGAAAATTAATTTGAGAGGAAAAATTTACTCAGATTCACAGAAGCCTGGTTCTTAGTTTGAGACGAGGTCGGTCTTGTGATCAATGCTAAACATATCCGAATAAATAACACAATGAACAATGTAACAAAATTGTTTCGATGTGAGATTAATGCCTTAATAAAAACGGATTAAAGTTATTTCTTATTTAGAAGTCTCTCTCTATTGTTTCCTGGAAATGGCTTTAACTTTCCAGAACCTAATTTAAAATAAGTTGTCGTCCAAATTGGAGTACAGAAAACTGTTAAACACTTAGTAAACTCGGAACCAGTAGCAGTTCTTAATATTTCCTTTCATACTCCAAAGTTAAAATTACTATACCGAAGTTGGACGCCGAACTCTTTTCAAAGGCCAAAGATAATTTCAGAAGAGAAATAGTTTTTCATTTAAAATACGCTAAGTTAAAAAGAAAATAATCGCGGCTTTTTTTATTTTGTTTCATGGGAATTATGGGATTATAAATATTAAAAAAAAAACTTTTCTTTGATTGATATACAAACATGTATAACAAGTAATGTTTATTTTCCAAAAAATATAAATGCCTACTTCAATGGAAACAGTTTTCTTACTTGGGAGTCCACAGCGAGTGCATTTTGGATCAAATTGGAGTAAACAGTATAATAATTGATTTCTTTTTTTCAGGTAAGATACTGTTTTGAACGTTGGCGGAGAAACGAGATACGCTGGGTAAGTACAACGTAACTGTTTACTTGGACATGTTTATACCACATATCGTCGGCTTAATTTGTTAACCTGCCACGTCCACTTTTAAGAATTAGCTGATTTGAACTCCATTTTATCTGTTTAGAGTGCAAACCTGCCAAATCCTTAAAATGGACTCAGCAGGTTAACGAATTAGGCCGACGATATACGGGTGTCTATCATTTCATCGAAACACCTTTGGGTGTTTTTTAGGTTAGAACCGAACCTAACCTACGTAATTAATGTTGAAGATACCCTGAAAACATTAAGCAAGCAATCAAATGATACATTTGATGAAGTGATGACTTACCTAAATATAAAATACAATACAATACAAATATTCTTTATTGAACTCCACATACAAATACAGTATGAAAAGAAAAATACAAATAAAAAGTTACCAAGTGAGTCAATAGGCGGTCTCATCGCTAAGTAGCGACCTCTTCCAGACAACCTTATAATGAAGAGTAGTTACAAAGACACAGAAATAAATTGGTAGGCGGTGCAAACTAAACTAACAAATGGAATATAAAACAAAAAGTACGTGCTTAAAAATTATAAAAACCAAACATCCAAACGACATATAGGATGATACAACATATACAGGATACCTACGTAAAAAATATACAGGTTAATACAAGTGTACATATTGATCTGGGATCGCTAAAAATACCCTCTTTCATTAATGTCGCTGTCGCACGTATTATGGCCCGGCGCGTGCAGCCAAGAGCTCATTTATTATGCGCATAGGTTCGAACCCGGCTTCTATTAATATTTGTATATAAAGCACTGGCTTTTCGAGGCGACTCTATTTGATCGAACTAATCTTTCTGAATTGTCAATATTTTGCTTCAATTATAAACAATCCGAAACTGGTTTTGGACGTTATAAAAAGTACGTAGTAATAAAGCAGACTACCGTATTTTGCCCACTATGTGCATAAGTATTTAAAAATAGGTATGTTTGTAGAACTCCCTCATGTTTTGAGACTTTTGGTCTTTTGCGTGCGACAACTCGCTAGATATGGTTATTTTCCGAAAAAGATCTTCATTTCAGCCAGAAGACGTCTACTGCTGCTAGAGCTTCCCTAAGGATCTCAACGTTGGTCGGTTAAAATGTGCTACTCGTGCCCAAAAACAAATAATTATCATAAGACAATCTCTCGCAAATTGACCTAGTCAAAAAGCAAGATTTATGTTTATATTATATAATAGGAACTAGGCAAACGATAGTAATTTCTAGATAAACACACCAAGACTCAGAAATGGGTCTATATTGTCTGCCATATTTTTTATAAATTAAACCTAACCTAACCTAACCAAACCTTTTCTATACGTTAGATTTTTAAGACGTTGTGAAATGTTAACGGTTTCAGCGATATAAAAAATTATGACTATCAATAATTATGTCAACAATGACATTATAACCAAAAAAATATATGGGAAACTACGCACTCCCCTTAGAAGCAAATACTCGCGCTCAACATAAAATAACTAGGTGCCTTTACCGTCGAACCTGGGACCCCTAGCTTCCTACCAGCTAGCCTAGCTATCATCAAACCAAACATACATACATACATACATAAATCACGCCTGTTTCCCAGAGGGGTAGGCAGACACCACTTCTTTCCACCTGCTACGATCCTGACAAAGCTCTTTCGCTTCTTCCACCTTCACACATCGAGTCATGCATGCACGTCGGTTTTGGGTACTTAAGATTCGGCCCTTTTCCAGTATTTTTTGATTCAAAAAAGTACGCCTAGGGCGCCCCCTTCCAACCCTTCCACTCACTTTAGCACTGTATATTTCTTTCGTCAATCGTTTTTCATCCATCCTTTCCAAATGACAAACAAACATAATTAACTTTGTGATTTATTCTTATCTCTCCCACCGAAGACGCCATGAGGTAATAAAAAAAATCAATGTCACTCGACAAGATGTTTTAATTAGAAGACCCTTCAAGAAATATTTCCGAGCGAACTGCTTGACATAAAGGGTCCCCGATAACAAGGGCCAAATTGCTGCCTGCCTGCCTTCATTGAATTCACGCCCTTTTGTGAGGGCCCTCTAAATTTTTCCTCCTAGTCAAAATTAATGTTTTGTTAAATCAATTAAAATGTTTAAGTTAGTTATTTGAAACGGGCTCTAACCGGTCGCTCATATCTCTATTTCGTGTTACTTGAAACCCTTCTAGGAATGATTACTCATTCTCTATTCTGTTTTTGTTAAGATGCTAGGGCCGTTCTAGTCTTTCAAAACCATAGTGCTTTTCACATGTATTTGTATTGAAGTTAACTCGGCTGCCATTACTGTCAAATAGACGATATTAGACCTATCATCACGTTGACATTACGATACTAATACGTCAAAAGCTATATGGTTTTACCTAGGAGAAAAAAGCCCCTGAATTTTGTTATTTTTTTTCAATAATGAGTATCTTATCGCTTTTTGCGTGTATGTCAGTTTGTCTATATATCGGCTAACTCCTCTTTACTGATGCAACGTATTTTGATGCGTATTCCCCAATAGTGAGATAATTTTAGGGTGTGTCTATCTAGAGGTGTGACACTTAAAATATAATAACACTAATTAAACAAAGAATCATTCTATGCTTGAAAAATTAAAAAGGTGACCAACTTCAAGAGCTTAATTTCTAAATAATTTAATACTCTACCGACTTCGTCCATTAATTTAGTATAAAATAATGCGGCTTTAATAATTTTGAATCGTTTAAAGACCCCGAACTCCGAAGTGTCGGAGTAAAGTGACTCCTAAATGATCACGTCTCCGATATATACTTCAACTGTAGCTTCAATTTAATGTTAATCCACTAACTTCCTTCGCGATGTTGTTCACGTGGTAGAATTTTGTTTTCTCGCGGGAATTATTGTTGCAGCTACCTAAGCTAAGTCTTGAAAATATTTTTATCTACACACGTATTAAAAGTCCTCTATTAGCGTTTAGAACCCGCTGGCAATGTCCAGCATAATCACATTCAATTTAGTTATCTGCCGTGGTGTGCTCGTGGTGGTGGATGTGCTGGGCATAGGCCCAGCATAGGCCTAGGCAATCTAGGCATAGGCTTGTATAATATTATATTCTACTGCGATATCGTGTTAGACATGTTTTAACATCGTTTTAACCCGGCCACCACTATTATCAATGACAAGAGTTATCAAAACGTTGACAATACGGGCCTGTATCCTACTGCGACATAACGATATCGCGTTTGACGTGTTTTAGAATCGTTTATGTCACAGTCGCCGTTATTGTAAATGAAATTGATAACTCAAAATGTTGACATTACGAAAACACGTCACAGACGATATCGTTATAACGCAGTAGAATAGAGGCCCTGGGCTGGGATTCTACACGGTAATAACGATATCGTCTTTGACGTGTTTCCGTATTTTGCAACGTTTTGATAACTTTTATGTCTTGATTATGGCGGCCGGGTTAAAACGATGTTAAAACATGTTCGAACGTGCAGGTTTTTGACAATGTTTTTATTGACAGTAAGAGCATCGGATAATGTACTACCAGCCCAATTAAACCCTGATCCATCATAGAACTGTGTAACAGTGACGTTATGATTCAAGTCGTAAGAAGTGACCAACAATTTGTTTAGTAATGTCACTGTAACATCGTTCTATGGTAAGTCAGGGTTCAATTGAGTCAAGCTAAGGTACTAAAGTGTCAACATGTTTATGACTTCAACTGTACATAAATGAGAAAACTTATTGGTACATGGCCACGACCTAGGTATTTTACGATTGAACTAGGTATCTTACGACGTCTCCCTTAATTTTTTATAATTTAAATTGCACTAATTTCATTTGCCATAATGGTCACTGGCTATAACCTTTATTTTTCCTAATGTCATATACCATAATTTTATTTGCTATAAAATCAGTTTTTCTGTAATCGTAAATCTTTCAGGTAACTATCTTACGACACACTAAGCCACTAATGCTCTTCATGAACACCAATAAACTGCTTCGCAAGATGTACTCGCGATTCTATAAAAGAAAACATTACAATTACATCTTAAAAATCTAAACTAATTTGCAAAGTAATCAATAAATCCAGCAGAGCTACATGTCGATCGCATTAAACCTAGGTTTAGAGTTAGGCTAACTAACTCGCGGTCAAACTGTCGTTAGTGCACCCCCTTGATTCATGGGCAGCTCCAGCTCCGACGTTGGATTAAGCTGATTATGATGCTGATATGATATAGATGACCAAATTGATGTATAGATTATGGGCTACCTTCGTTTCGTCAAAAAAAATTTGGTCAAATGTTTCATTTCCCAAATTTTCATTTGCCTAACCATTTTGCTTTCTGTAACTGTAAATATTTCAGGATTTTATAAAAGCTAACCTAATCTATAGAATAATATACGATAGTACTAAAATAAATTCTAAAAATTATATAACATTGGTTTGGCAAATAAAAATTTAGGAATTTAAACATTTGACCGAAAATATTTTGCCCAAACGGCAGGCTCTCATAGATTATATATATTTCTGCAGTTTTCGATAATTTCAAGGGTAAATATTGTCTGCGTCCGCACAGAACTTGTTTTTGGCAATTTTCTCAGGAACTGTCAAAAGTGCAAGGCTTGCCGGGTAACTTTTCCAACAAAACTTTGTCAAGTAAATTAAATAAAATGCTACTAAGTCGTAGATAACTTTCTAATGTAAACTGACAATGTACCTTTTATTTGGAATATTGTATCATATATTAGAATATACTTAAATAAGATGTGGTTACCTAATAAAAAGTAAACACACTTTCTAATCTAAAATGTGTAAAAGTACCGACTGTTTGTGTGAAATTCGTTCATATTTTTTTCTTTGGAAATTAATAATTTTTTAGGGTATACATACTTAAAATCTGTTAAATAATCCGATATACACTATTTCTTTACTAGTTCAGAGTTTTTGGCTTAGCTGAGTAAACCTTTTCGCCTAAAAAATTACCAATATTTAATTTAAAGATAAAGATAAAGAGACATTTATTCGCAACAGTAAGTACAAAATTACATTTCATACATACAAAAGAACAGAGAAACTGTTGCGAAACGGTCCCAACACAGCATTGGCTAGCCGTAAAGCCAGCGCTGGTCTTCCGTTGGAACCGCTTGGTGAAGTGACGGAAAGTGACACTTAATACAAAACAACGTAAAAAGAAAAACAACATCATGAAATTTGAACAACTATTTAAACAAAAAAAAAAAAAAAAATAATAATAATATGTAAGCGAAAATATCAAAATAAAAATTACGATTGTCTACGGGCGGTCAAGTCAACCGGTGAAATTACTAGCATAGAGGCATTCCATCTTAGTCCTCAGGGTTGGCAACGCATTTGAGGTCTTGGGATTATACTCTTGAGAATTCAAACGTCTATGGGTCTCAGATTCCACTTACCATCAGGTGGCCTGAGTGCTCGTGTGCCTTCTCCTTAACATAAAAAAAAAAAAAAAAGTCATAGTATAAGGGTTGACTTGACCGTATAATCTGTGGTCAAAGTGAAGTACAACCACAGATTAGAAGGTGTACAAACAAAGCAATACCTAGCCAATAGGTTACAATGTCAATCCCTGTGGCTGCCATTAAAAGAGAAGAAGAAGAGAAGTACAATGTCAATTTAGAATGTCATATTACTCAAAAGTCAGTGTACACTGACTAGTGGTGTTTCCCTGGCTCTCCTCACCTATAATCTGTACTTTTAGGTACCTATTTAAAAAAGTGTAAAAAAACCAAACCACGTGGCTCTGCTCATCAACCAATCCAAGCTGTTTGGTCGAGCTTTGACGTATCAGTGTTCTGCTCCTATTGGCTGACAAACTGTCATCTGTCAATGTCACGTGGTTTTTTTGTTTACACTTTTTTAAATACCTAAAAGTACAGACTATAGACGCTGCCCAATACATAACGTTATAGTCTTGATATGAGATATGTGACGTTTGAAAAAAAATGTATAATTAAAGGCTTAAATTAAAAAAAAACTTAATGAATTGTTTGTGTAACGCAAGTTACCTATTTAGTTTGTTTGACTAACTTTCTTTACACAAAGGACGCGATCATGATTTTTGTTTTCATTGAGCCTTTAACTATGTACAAGTCTGTCTCTAAAAAACTTCCATTTCACACTCATAAAAAACACTTATAGCCATCCTCTATTTCATATTCCGCTCAACATAAAATTAAAACGCCGACATTAACCCGAAGGGAACTTGTAAACACTGAGCCATGAGCTGTGTAAAAAGGGGGTAGTATTAAAAACTCGTTAGACTGCAGTTAGCGCTATCTATTGTTGCTTTGTTCTAGCCATTATGGGCAGGAGGTGTTGCATTACTAAAAAGGATTTATTTGTTAGGAAGGAAGATTGTATGTACATCGTACAATGAAATAACCTAATGTAAGCCATTATGACACGAGATATTTGTGCACCCAAGCGGAGGCTCGCACTGATTCAACTCGAAATTGAATTCAAAATGGAATCTGATAATACCACTGATAACTGATACATGATCGGTAAAATAACACGTTTCTTTATATAAACTAGAGAGTCGTTTAATGGCTATGTTCAAAGTGGCGCAAGTAAGGTAAAATGAATGAATTATTTATTCGCTGTAGTGTGGGTTACAATAGTGTTTCTTTTTAAATATACTATAGATTGCTTACTTAGCTGCCAGCATGCAAAAAATTATCAACGTAAAACTATGTCAAACCCACATTTAAACATTTATAAAAATAAAAATAATTTATAAATTAATTTAATTATCCTTAATCGTAAGAAAGTGAAAAGTGTCGTCTTAAATGAGGTCTGTTGAGAAGAAATAAACAGAACACAAAAACAGGCTTTTCTTCAAAAAGTAGTGTTGTTTTTTTGGAAATTTTTGGATATATCTTAAAATTACTTGAAAATATGCCCATATTACCTTAAGTTAGGATTATTAGTTATGATTATTAATTATAAATATAAAAAAAATTACGTATCTGATGCAAACACGTCATTTTTGATGAGCGGTAAAAGATATTGTATCTTTTACATACTATTGTGTTGCTTTTTTATCATTTTTTATTTGTTTGACACAGGAACTTAAAAATTAAAAAACTGTTTATTTCATCTCAATAGGTCATATGAGGCAAGATATTTCACTTTGTACCGACAGTGTTGACAGCAAAGAGTTTAAAAAATAAAAATAAAAACTTGTTTGTCGGTAAAATTGCATCTAGTTTCATCCTTATTTGTTTGTGCACCTTACCCAGGAACACATTGTATAAAATACAAACTGATACGTTGGCGACTTTGCGGTCAGTAGTACTAATATTGTGCAGTACTCACGGGCCGTTGAGTCCAAAGGCAATACAATTTTCCTCTTTACTTACTCGATAGAAGGCAAAAGTTCATGCTCCAGGTATGTTAGTTTATGTATCAAGCTTTCACTACACGCACCCTAATCAAAGCCACGGGTACATTAAAACGAGCTCCTCAAACGGAATCAGACCTATACCCTGTTCTTTTGTCCTGGAGTAATTGCCGATCGGCGGGATTGATGGAGGGGCAGTTAATCAGTTCGCACATCGGGTTCTGTAGTGTTCGGGGCATAATTAATCAGTTAATGGATTTTGGATGCTCTTGAAAAAAGTAAGGTTAAAGTTGATTGAAATTGTCTAATTAAAAATTAAATTAATTGTATATTGCATGTGCCTAAGTGCTGACAAATTTATGTTATTTAAAATCCTAATCAACGCTTGAACTGACCGTTTTTTAAGGTTCTCTGCAATTTTGCCGACAAATCTTTGACAAATGCATCGTTTCGCAACCTAATCATTTGCCAACCCGCATTTTTTTCTGTAAATACAAATATTTCACGATGTTTATAAAACTAACCTAACCTAACCAATAGGGTTCGACGATAGTCTTGAAAAAAATCCAGAATTATTTACAGTTTGGGGAAAAAACGCAGGTTGTCAAATGATATGTTTGTGAAATGAATCATTTGTGGAACGTTGGTTATGAAATGATGGGATCCCTTTTTACACGAAAGAAGCCCCATTTATTCCATTGTTTCTAGAACAAAAATAGTAAAGACTGTCAGGTACAAAATTTGGCGCCTGTTACGTAATGTTCTTCTAACAATATCAAATTATGATAAAGTCATGAGTTTCTGGAACGTTTTCCAAAATCAAGTCAAATCAGGCCCTAATTCTTGTATCGATTGAAATTAAAATTGAGTCAATACAAAAAAGGATTAGCACCAATAGGTAATGTTATTGGTGGCACTGGTAAGCAATCTCATTTGAATTAAGATTTTTAAAACTCATTTTAGAATACTTTAATGTGTATAGATAAAATATTTTATGCAACTCGCCTTCTGCTCGTTTCATAACACCACACTCGTGTTTTAAAGCCCCTCAATATGCATCAGTTACATGAACTACTATTTTAAGAACTTTACTGATCACAATATAGTCGTAGCTCGATCTCGAGTCCCGGGTCCGGGCGCCGTCGCAATGTCGACAGGCGTGTTCCGCCGGGCGGCGCGCTCGTGTGGAGCCGACTTTAGGGCTGCGCAGGGTATCGATACAATATATTTGTGTTCTTCTTATATTCTCGGTGAAGTCAACAATGCAACAGGAATAGTTACATATGAAATTAAAACAGGTTCAAGAATTAATCGCTGTCTTATACCCTCAGTACAAGCCTAGAGCTTAGTTTGGGACCTGAGGCTATCAGCGTTTCTATTAATTTCGGTTTTAAACCAATCTCGTCACTGGTAGATCGCGTCATACGAAAAGTCACGTGATCTACTAGTGACGTGATTGGTTTAAAAACAAAACGAATCGATAGCAAGCAAGCTCCAAACAAGTATTCCTTTAAAAAGAAAGTTCGCGAATGTCTTATGATTGCTTTATCTGTATTAATTTTTGCTTATCTTTATATATATTATACATTTATATTATGTTTCCCACGTGCGTGAGGTTATGTATGTATGTATGTATGTATGTTATATTATGTTTTTTTTTGCGCAATGTATGTATTTACATTATTTTAGCTCATTGATATGTAAGTGTATGTGTATTAGTTACACCTTATGTTGCACCGCCACTACAATCTGCTTTGCCCAGAGGTCAACTGGTAGAGAATGCTTTACGGCATTTAGTTCGCCTTTTGTATATTTAGTGTATTCTTTTGTGCAATGAAGATTAAATAAATAAATAAATAGAAACGCTAGTTAGCAAACGCACCTTAGCTAGGGCTTTAGGTCAATGAGTGTGATTTTTAGTGTGATATTTACATATTGTAACCAGGGAAATGTTTGTTTCATGCTGTAGTTGTTGTAGTTCTTATTAAAGTAGCTTAGTAAGTTTCGTTTGTTTGTTCACTTAGTTATTAAGTTTATTAAATATTTTAATGCAGTAAATAAAACAAGAGCTTAATCTTGTTTAAGAGGAAATAAAAGTAACTATCGACATCTTAAGCATCGATAGTGTCCCCGCGGGCCTGCCCCGTGGTCCGAGCAGACCCTGATTAATGGAGGAGTATGAAAATCGCGTTTTACGCATTCTTCAGACTGCTCCGAGTTCCATACAAATCTAAACGTTTATTGTTTATGTTGAAACTTAGCATAGCACATAGTTTTACATTATTTCTACATTATTTTTTTCGGAATAATATTGATAAATATTAAGGGAACACGTCTCACACATTAACATAGCTCTAACCCTAAGGTAACACATGTCACAACCATTTAAACCTTAGTTGTTAAAAATTATTTCAAGGCAGCGACATCTCTTATATCTTTATAGTTAATTTCTGTTGAAATATTGCCTAATCATATTACACTTTTATATAATTTCTCTGAATGAAATCATAATTAAATTACACAATAAACAAAATTATAAATATTAAAAAAGACATGCATTATAAAGCTAAACTAAGCCCTAGCCTTGTAGAATTGGTACTGGACAACGATAAACACAATAAACATACTTATGTTTATAGAGATTTCTCGCAAACAAATCATTAAAGACATAGAAACTAAACTCATCAGACTAATATTGCCTCTTACCGGGAATCGAGCCTGGGACCGCTAGCTTCGCGGTCTCTACCCCCTAGGCTAACGGGTCATTGTATGTAGTTAGTGTGAAAGAGACGAATGCTCATCGACATTTTTGTGCCATAACGCGACCATAATATTATTAGAGCAGTCAATCTTACTTGTACTTCAATCTTATTTACATTCATAACATCACCCCTTCATTCCCAGAGTGGGGTAGGCAGAGCTACAGAAATACCAACAACTCTAAAAATACTTGTTTATAATTCTGTAGCCACGTTTTGCACAATCAGGCCAAGAAGTTTACTAGTGTATTAGTGACAGGTTGCAAGCCCATCGCCTAACAATACTACAAGCCCTTATTCAGAGCTTCCTGTTCTACATATTTAAGGGCCATGAATAAAGCCAAGGAGAACGTGTATTATATTATAGTTTAAAAAAGAACCTTATAATAACATCACGATTCAAGCCATCCCATCGAAGAAGCCAACTATTTGAGAATGGGTCGAGACAGTCCTGTGGCGGCGAATCATCCAATATCCTATAAAGAAATTAGAACATCCGTTTTTCTTGGTTTCCCTTTGATCTCCGAAAGCTATCCTTTCTTGGAGCTTTCAAAGCTTTTTCTACTGACCGGGCGATGTAAATTATTTGCTGATTTTGGTTTTGGAATGCTTTATTGATAATTTAATGGAATGGGGAAGAAAAGTTATCGATTAGCGTGGCAGATGTGGTTGTGGTATGTACCAAATTAAATGTATTTTAATTTAAGTATTAGGGCTGGTTTAGTGGCGGAGTAAGCAGAGAAATATAGTCAACTTGATTGAAGTTACGTATTTGAGCCTTTTGGGGTCGAAACCTTGGGACCAGGAGCACACCGTATTTTTAAAGAACTTTCTAAGCGGCTGGTCGATGCAACTCGTGATCAAATTGCTGGCTTTTACTTGTCATACAACGTTGCAATGCTGCCAACATTTTGGGAACGATGCCCTCTGGTAGCGGTCTGTTAGATTAGTATAGTTTTAAGTAAGTTAGTACGTTCATTCGTTAGTTTTTATTGTTTTATTTGTCTTGTTAGGAAATTATTTTTATAATACATACATAACATCACGCCTTCATTCCCAGAGTGGGGTAGGCGGAGATACAGAAATACCAACAATTCAAAAAATACTTGTTTATAATTCTCTTTTGCACAATCAGGCTAAGAAATTTTCTAGTGTATTAGTGGCAGGTTGCAAGCCCATCGCCTAATAATAACTCACGACATCCACGGGAAGACATGGAGTGGCACTATTCTAACCCGGCAAGGGGTTTTAAAAAAAAAAAACTAATATTAAAACAAACCGTATTAAACAAAGAAAACGAAGTTACTTCACTACATAGTATAAAACAAAGTCGCTTTTTCTGTCCCTATATCCCTATGTATGCAAAAATCTTTAAAACTACGCAACGGATTTTGATGTGGTTTTTTTTAATAGATAGAGTGATTGAAGAGGAAGGTTTATATGTATAATACTATAATCCGGAGCGAAGCGAGGGCGGGTCGCTAGTAAATGATAAAAGATAAAAACAACTATGCAAAGTACACCCCCTCCAGCAGGTCCGCCCGCGGCATGGTCGCTATGACACTGACTGCATTACTGCCCTGCTAACATGAAATGTAGTATCTCAGATAAAACTTCTGTAGCAAATGTAACCTTATTGCTAACGGTATAGGATTGAATCTATTTTAGCCATTAAATCTGAGATATTGCTGAGGAGGGTAGATTACGTCTCTGGATAGCCAGCCCAAGCCCCGTTTTACTTAATTGTAATTCAAATGAGATAAATGCGTTAAGGTCGATTTGAGGTCGTATACAGCACCTACTCACAACGCCAGAACCACCTTTTGGTCCATCAAAATTATTAAATTCCAATTCTACCTACATAATATCTTCTGTCTTTAAACTGTTGTACGTTAGGTTTTTATTTGTTTCTGTTGTTTTAGTGTTACGCAATAAAAAGTTTACATACATACAGTTTGAAGCAGCTTTTAAAATATAAAGCTAAGAATAACAGATAGGACAGGGTTCATAATGTATATAAATTTGCAGGTTCCAATCTGTATACATTATGAAAAGCAAATAATTATTGAGTATTATTGACGAAATACTATAATCTAGATCGATTCGTGTTCGAAACGCTACGTTGAATTGGTGCGGATTATATTTCGTTAACTATTACACCGTTGTGTTAGCACTTTGGTGAAGGCTTAGTTACATAATCCAAAATTCTTGTAAAGTTGAAACGGCTTCTACGCGGACGGGGTCGCTGGAAACAACTAGTAATCCATAAATGACAGATCGAATCCCTTCATTTTTCATAATTTCATTTGCCATAATAGGTACTGGCTATAACCTTAATTTTCCCTAATGATACGTACCATAATTTCATTTGCCATAAAAACATTTTATGAAATCGTAAACCTTTTTATAGAGCCGAATAGGTTAGGTTACGTTTGTTTTATTACAATTCTGAATAGTCTTAATGCCATAATGGCAAATGTATATTTTGACACATGATTTTTACATATAAAATTATGTCACATAAAATTCGGGCAAACGAAATGATAGCATATGAATTTCGGTCAAACGATAGAGGACCGATATATTCCAATAGATCCTCACTTTAAGAAATGAATATCGATTTAAGTATACCCAAAAAAGGTTAAGTGACTCGGGACCTATCACTCACTTTAATAACTCTGAAGCGCGCCATCTTTTGATCAGCCGCTGCTCTTCAACCTCTTAAGTAATTATAAGTTGATACGGGTGTAAAAATAGATCGATATAGTATGAAAGCAAGTTTAATCTTAACATTGTTAAACTTATTGATAAGACTTTAGAATAAACTAAATAAATATCGAGGGATAATCGCACATTGATTGAGTCCTAAACTATGCTCAAGACTTTCATTATGGATACTAGGCGACTATAAACATAAAATACTTAGATAAATAAATACTAATACACATAGAAACATCTAAGACCTCAACAAAAATTACATTGAGTGTCGAAAAATTTTTCGACAGGTTTTCCGCTAAACAGTGAAAAAATATACTTTTCGAAAATCACGTCTTAATACGCCTAATATTGAAGAGTTTCTCCCTTTAAAAATCCATTTTGCAATGAATCAAGTACAATTCCAATTCTATATTATTCACGAGCCTCTGACGCTGATAGCTACAAATAGATATCTTGTCATTTCCTCGGCGTCGCCTGTTGCTGACACCTCATTTTAAGTAAAACCTGCGATGCAGATGTTGATTATTTTCTTATCCAATAACATAATGTAATAGCAATTAGAATTATAACTAGTTAATAAGCTCATTCAATCATTTAATCTCATACATGTATACATAACATTACGCTTTCATTCCCAGAATGGGGTAGGCAGAGCTATAGAAACACCAACAACCCCAAAA
This sequence comes from Acleris holmiana, assembly GCA_949316455.1. Classification (NCBI taxonomy): domain Eukaryota; kingdom Metazoa; phylum Arthropoda; class Insecta; order Lepidoptera; family Tortricidae; genus Acleris; species Acleris holmiana. The sequence continues at coordinate 338,575 of OX438781.1, forward strand.
AGACTTCTTGATAATTCTGTAACCAAATTTTGCACAATCAGGCCAAGAAGTTTACTGTGTATTAGTGTCAGGTTGCAAGCCCATCGCCTAACAGTACTACAAGCCCTTATTCCCTTAGTCGCCTCTTACGACATCCATGGGAAGACATGGAATGGCACTATGCTAACCCGGCAACCACATGGACCATGGGTAGTCACTTAAATGTCCATGTAAATGAGTGACTGACTTACAGACAACAAAGAGTATAAATCGCTGGAGCTAGACACTTTAAATTCGGGGAAAATATTCCTTGAATAACCTAGACTGCATTAAGAAAGGATATTACGGAGATCCGCCTCCGACGGGAAGATATCGTCGAGAAACGGGAAACTAAATCAACACGTATGAAGTCGCAAGCGTCCTCTAATTCTAAAGTTGAGTACGATTACGATATAAATGTACAGACACAGAAGTTTTTGTGGCACGAATAAAACTGTCCTAGAAACTTCCGAACGATATTAATTTGTCGATAAATTGTACTTTATTTCTTATGACAGTTATGAGATAGCGTATAATATGAACATGCAATTTTCATACACCTTAACTCAAAACTTAAAAGAGGCATGAACGTAACGATCAAAATAAATGATTATCCACTTATGCTATATTATAAGTTTGAGTCCTTTCCATACATTTTTCAAAAACTGAGTAGATAAGGATTATACAGATTATTATGCTACACAATGTCATACAATTTACCTAAATAGGGCGTTTTTTTTGGTTACAGCAAATTTTATATGTTTAGTTTAGTTTAGTTTATTTATTCATCAATGTAATATTACAATATAAATTGCATTAAATGTCAAAAAATATGAAATTAAATTGAGATTGTCGACATAAATACTAATAATCAAAGAATACAAAAATAACACGCAAATAATCAAAACAAATCTATTAAATATCTAGTAAATGGAAATTGATTTCATTAAAATATTTTTTTTTGTGTAAGAAACCCATGGAAGCATTTTAGTTAATCTCTATTTTATCCAGTGAACGATACCTATCTACTATGAAATGTCACATTATCGATAATTTTAATATTGGAAGGAAGTCCCTAGTTAATTGACGTTCCTGCCACAAAGACTTCTATGTCTGTAAATGTAAGGAGGGCTTTAACGAAGTGGGATAGATGCCCAGGTGCTTAAATTTGATGTTAGCAAATTCATACAGCAATAATAACGTGCTTTCGCGTTTGTATCTCAAGTGCTCGAAAGACGCGAGCCACTCGAGCGACTCGAGCCACTCGAGTTAAAATAGCTCGAGTTAAAGAAACACTTGAGTTCGTTCAACCACTTTACCATCAATTGTAGTATTTAATAACTCTAGAAAACTTATTATACATTTTCGTTTGAATTTGAAAAGTGTTAAATTTAAATTAAACGATTAGAAATTAAAAAAAAAAAATATTGATATTTTCAATTGGTGTATGCACTTTATTGGCTTAATTTAGTATTATCTAGGAGACACAGAAAACCAAAAAATATATAGACATCTCTGGCAATATTTATCATTTGTCTTTATGTCTCCACCCTCTTTTCAACATTTAGCAATAGCTTTAAATTTGAAATAGGCTTCTGGTATTTTAGACTTTCATATGGTTTGAACACTGTCTGTTTCATACAGTTCACAACAAATCTGTATCTAGACTCGAATCTAGATTTACCTCTTTGTTGCAATTTAAAATTAGATAAGATTTTTTAATTAGATAATCATCCTTATAAAAAAATGTTCTCGTTCTATTTAAACATGAAATAAAAATGTATTTTTAGCAATGCACTTGAGCCAGTCGTAAATATCGGCTCGGCAGTAAAGGGTTAAATTACTCTCGTGCTATATATGGAAAGCTCAATTCGTCTGGCGGAATGTTTCGATGTATTGTGTTTGAGTGATGGGTGCATATTCGTTAATGCACTTCGTGTTTTGATACGGCACTGCAGCTCGGTTGCATTTTGAAGCTACCAAAATCTTTTATACTTGCCGTGAATGCAGTTCAGTTATTTACTTTAATTAAAATGGTGAATTCCATTTCGGATTTGTATTTGATATCGTATTATCGAAATATGTTGTATCATCATTACTCTCAAAATTATGTCTAATATATGGCAAATAATGTAAAATTAAAACAAACGCAAGGCGTAGAAAAGCTTTTAAATTTTGTGGAATATAATTTTACTTATTTAGTTAAAACGTAAATAAAGCATTGCGAAAATTTACCCGTAGAAAACTTAAAATCACATATATTCACATATCTTTAAAACGCGGCAGAACTTTAATAGAAAACAAAAACCAACTTTCCATTGCCATTAAAACCAAACGTGATTCGAAACAAACAGTTCTATCACCCGTGAACGCGTCGCTAACAACCCGCAAACTTCGGCCGATGTAAATTTAATTCAGCCTCAAAAACCGTCCAAAGTTTGCGGGAAAAATCGTCGTAAACAGTGCGACGTCGCGACGCGGCAGTCGAGCCGCGGCTGCCGCGCGAGGCGCCCGCGCGCCCATGTGACGCTGCCCGCTGCTGCCATGGCCGAGGGGGCGGGCAGGCCTCGGCCCGCGCCGCCCCGCAAGCCCAACTCGCTGGCGCTCGCGTGGCCCACGCACGACCCGCCGCCGCCCGCGCCGGAGCCCACCAAGCCCGGCCCGTCGCCGCTGCAAGACGACTTCGGCGGCTTCTCGCCGTACACCCCGCCGAAACCGATACAAAGTGAAACTATTTCGCGACGTCGACCGCCTCCGCCGCGACGTCCCAATAGTGTCATATCCCCGCGTCCCTTAAAACAATTAACCGCACGGCCTCACTCGCTAGGAGCCATCGACGATGATTGGCCGATGGTGCCGCTGCTGCAGCCGGTGCCGCGGCGGCCCCGGCCCGTGCCAAACCTCACGACTCTACCGCGCGCGAGTTACAATATGCCGTCCTCAAGAAGTGATTACCAGCTCCAAAGGCCCGCCATCATGACGAATGGTTACGGGGCGGTGCCGCCGGCGACTTCCCGCCGGTTGTCGCTACCCGGGGCACCAGCGCAGAACCCGCCGAAACCTTCAGCCACCTTCCACGGGCTCTCAGCTCTCATGGGTCATTACCCGACGCTGGGAACACCTGGGACTCCAAGCACGCCGGCTGCGGTGAGGGAGGCGGTCCGGCATCTCCTCATGCAGCCGAGGAACGGCTTCCCCATCATGGACCACAAGCTGTCCCTCTTCATCGAGATCCTCGACGCCCAGGAGAAGTTCTCACAGGTGATTTGCGTATTTATCAAGTGACTTCTCCGATGGATAATGCAAATGGCTCCCCGAGTCTCGATCATCTCGTTTGTTGTTTCGCCAAGTTTTATCGAATAACAAAAATTCGAGGTCTCTTTAAGTGCTCCGGAGTTGTTTTAAAGACTTTGCGAGTTGGAAATAATGAGATACAAGATAAATTTGGTGGGGGGTGATTTTTTGCATATTGATCAAGGCTAAGGGTGTTATGAATTTAGGTTTTTTAATTTACTCCGGGGTTAAATACTGTAAATTTTGTTTATTAAAATCCAAACATGCGATATCTGGGACGGATTCAATTAGAGGCGGCTTCATCGGGCTCGGCGCTCTCTTGACCTGATTTTTTCGCTTTTGTTTCAATACAATAAGATACTGGCGCGCGAAATATGAGTTTGAAAGAGGTATGAAAATGTTTTACAATACGGGAGTTCAGGTCGTAGAGGGCTACACTGCGAGCGTAGCTGCTACGAACAATGTATTCGTAGCACGGCGTTGTTGCGCGCTACTTACGACTAACACTGTGCGCCACTTAGAGTAACTTTATAATGAGTGACCTGCTTACACTTTATGTAATGAAAAACTAAATAGGTTTTTTTTTAATTTAAATCGAAGTTTATACCGCAAAAGTTTTACTACTGACTTTTGGTTACAGTTCCTATAATACTATAATTACTTACCGTTTTTTTTTTGAGGATAGTTATGGTACATTTTTGTTTGTTAATTCAGACATATTAAAAAACATTACAATGTAACGTACGTAAACACTTTATTATTCAAACCCTTCAAGTCTTAGTTACTAATCTCTTCCTAATTTTAAACAAACACGCTTGCCCCTAAATAATGTATAAAGAGTGCTTCATTTTATTTTAAAAGGCGTGAACTCGATACACGGCCCATACATACTTGAACAGGGAAATGGCTTTTAGGCAACAACTCCTATTATTTTTGATCGAGTGCGGGCTATTTTCGGACAAAATTGCGGACATTTCAGCATTTTAAAGTCCCGTTTCAACTTTAAAAGTATTTTGCTTTTAATCTATAGCGTTCGGTTGCGAGATATTTGTCGATTTTACTAATGAATAAACGGGTTATAAATATACGTATTTAAGGTATAAAAATAGTAGAAAACATTCAATTTATTTTTGCATATACATTTTAAAAGTTGTTTATTTACAAGTAACGATTATGAATTATATTTAAGTAGATTTTTGTACAAGGAAACACGTCAGTGTTTTTAATAAAATGATGAGATTTTTCGACGGAGTCTGGTTCAGCGTCTGGCTGGTTTTAGGGTTTTGGTCTTGTAGAAGAAAACACTTTACGCTCTAGAGCATAAAAAGCCATTTTACGACGCCTACATCCAGCACATACAAGAATTTACTACATTTACTTGTTTATAACTTTCGTAAAAAGGTCTTTTCGTTTTCCGATCTAAGACAACGAAATAAGTAAAACCTTCTACGCAAAATATGCGCATTCATAAGTCGTTGAGTTGCGGATAACAGCCCGCCACAACCTTTAACCTATAAGTATAACTTTATGAAAATAAATTGTTGGCATTAAATATCTAGTCTTAAAGACACACATAATAATAATAATAATAATAATAAAAGAAATTTATTTACCAACATAAACAGGAAAAGGTTACATAATACATCATTAACGCGGTTTATGCAGTAAAATGGGATTGAGACTCAGCGAAATCGCGGATTTTCAGCCTCCAACCATAACTTAAAACTAATTAAAACTAAATACATAATGACATCACACGAGCATCTGGGCCTCTTTTCAACCAATGTTGCTTTTGACATGTTATCGTGTCATCAAAGTAATGATACCTCTTATTTACTTGGCGGTAATGGCGGCTAAGTTTAAAACAATACGCATTTAGACTCCCTTTTCTATAATTGTACATCTTCATAACAAGCAGTGTAACCGACCATTATTAGGGCATATGTAGCTCAAGACCATAAACCATGTGCTTACGATCCCTTATAACTATTATTAAATTAATATCGCCCAGCGAATAGCCAGCCTTAGCACGACTACGTCGTAAATTCACGTCGTAAGCCTATTTTGCGACGTATGCGTCGATTTCACCAATAATTATGACACGTTATCTAGCATATAGTTTAGTTAATGAAAGCCACTTTTAACTGAGTTCTATTGATTGATTAATTTTATCACAGTCGTTTGATTCTAATAGATAATTAGAATCAAACGACTAGTTAGTTATTTTAGTGGTGGTAGGACCCTGTGCAGGGTCCGTCTGGATCGCTACCACCATCTTATCCGTTAACCACCCGCCAAGCAACAGTGTTCGCGGTGTTGTGGTCCGGTGTGGGATAAGACAAGCGGTGAAATTACTAGCATAGAGGCATTCCATTTAAGTCCTCAGTGTTGGCAACGCATTTGAGGTCTTAAGATCATAGTCTTGAGAGTTCAAATGTCTGAGTGCTCGGGTGCCTTCTCCTTATCATAAAAAAAATAGAGACTGCTTATTTTAAGTAACGTGAAAGACATGAAAAGAGCCATAGACTGACCCAGAACTGTTTATATTACGACAAGAATTAATTTCGTTGAGACATACAAACCCAGGGTTCCTATATTCATAACGTCTCGTTAAATTTTGACATTTGCTCCATACAAAATGTGTCAAATTTTAACGAGACGTCACATTTTAACGCGACGTTTTAAATATAGAAACCCAGGGTAAATAAATAAAGGCTACAGTTAACATTTATATATTGTATGATTTTGTTTAGTCTACCCCCATCTCTTATCTGCGTATAATTCTTTGATAGTTTTTTCTTCAAGACTATCATGAATACCTAGATTTTCTTGAAATTTCGCAATATTCACACATATTTGCAGTGAAACGGGACTTATCCACTGAAATAATCATTAATTATTATTAACTCGACATTTCGATCTTGTTGTAGTGATCTCAGTTTTCTCGTCACTACGACTGCTGCAATACGATTGAAACTTCAAGATAGTAATTAATAATGATTATTTATCACGATTATGCCCCGTTAAACTTCAAATATATACTCATCATCACTTTCTCGCCCCTATTTCTTGACGACACGCTAGCCTAGTTGGTAGTGACCCTGCCTTCGCAGCCAGGGGTGCTGGGTTCAAATCCCGGTAATGGCAGATATTTGTGTGATGAGCACGAGTATTTGTTCCTGAGTCTTGGATGTTTTCTATGTATTTAAGTATATATTTCTCTATATAAGTATTTCGCTGGCTAGTACCCATAGTACAAGCCTAGAGCTCAGTTTGTGTGACATTATCCTGTGTTTTTTTTTTTTATCCCATTTACTTGGAGTCGGCGCAGCATGTCTTTTTCTTCTATACCTCCCTGTCACTCATCATCTCGTCACTTACTCCCTTCCTCTTCATAACGTCTCTCACACAGTCCATCCACCTTTTCCTTGGCCTACCTCGACTCTTCATACCCAATACACGGTTGGTCTCATGACTGTCATCCCTACCACGCAAGGCGATGGGACCTACTTTGTCTTCTTTTTCAAATGTAGACTATCTCCGGTAAAATAGTCATTTTATTCCATTAAACCAGAGCGAATTGAGGCCATCTTGCTAGAATACACCTATTAGGTTCCAAAAACCTAAATGCTTCTCTTTTCACTAAAAATCAGTCTCTTTCTGTCCGTTTTCAAATTAGCGCCGTCTGTTTCGGGTTCCTTTTCTCCCAAACGAGTCGTTGAAACGTATCGCTTTAAAATGAATGTAAAGTTTCAAAGGCGTAAATTTCACGTTTCATTTAAAAACGCTTGCTATTGACGTAGATATATGTTTCACAGATAAGGTTAGTGTACTTGTCTTTCCTTTCTTTTGTCGAAATCGACATTACCATCACGGATATATTTAATAAATAAATCACACGACAATGTCACACAAATTCATCTAATCCCAACTAACTTCTAGGTTTGTACTATGAATACTAGACAACGATAACCATACTTTTATAGAGAAATATTTACTTAAATACATAGAAAACATCCAAGACTTGGGAACAAAATTCGCGCTCATCACACAAATCTGCCTTACCGGGATTTGAACCCAGGAGCACTAGCTTCGAAGAAAGGGTCACAACCAACTAGGCTACCGTGTCGTCAAATATGTTATTTTATTTTGTATATTTTTTATACTTTCGAAAAAATACGTACGTGTAATTACTTAAAACCTGAACAAAGTTAATATGGAAAAAGTTTACCTACCCGTCAGCTTAAAGCAATCTTCGTCCATTTATTTTTCTTCGCTTAAGTTCCTCCAAACATTTATATTTATATTTTACTTTAAACGATTCTCTAAATACTGTTAGTTATTTAATCTTTATTGCACAAAAATACTCAGTAAAAAAGGTGAACTAAACATTTAATGGCATTCTCTACCGGTTAACCTTTGGGCAAATCAGACATTTTAAATTGTTGAACTTCAAAATGAAACAACGTATTAGTAATGTGAAAGTGTGTTTTTTTGTTGATCTTCACGGTCCAACAGCTCAACTGATAAACGTAATATTTGGTACAGTGATAGTTTATTACACGATGACGGACAAAGAATACCTTTCATCACAAAAAATGTGCAGTTCCTAAGGCCACAAAAACCAAATTAACAAAGCGCTAGTCAGATAGATGCGAAATTCGGAACTATCCTGTTTTTAACCCCCGACGCAAAAAGTAAGTAAGTAAGTAGTGTGTTATAAGTTTTACGTGTGTGTGTCTGTCTGTTGCACCGTAGCTCTTAAGTGGGTGAACCGATTTGAATGCGTTTTTTTTTAATAAGAGTTTAAACCCTTCTTCGCTTAGTAAAAACGTCAGTTAACTGTACCAGAGACCCGAGACATCTGCTAAGACATTAATTAGTACTAATTAACTGTTTCTTTAAAATATGCTCGTTTGAGGAAAAAACTAGCGGAGCAGCTCTTGAGCTCTCACTTAAGACCGACTGTCGCTATTCATCACAATTTATGTTAAATTATGCGACGCATTGGCGTTTTATTGCACTGCAGTGTACGTGTTCCATTGAGATCGTTTAGTTTTTAACTTTCATTGTATTCAAATAGTCTTGATCTTTGCAACAATTTATTTCATATTTATTAAGTAATCCCTGACTTCGAATACTCGTAATAAATGTCCAAGAAAAACTTCTCGCCAATAAAAACAAGAATAGTCCTTTAAAGTAATGAGTTTTTTTTTTTTTTTTATTCTTGCTAATAGAAAGGCTCGTAATTCACTACTCGAATACAAAAACCAAAATTATTGTATAATCAATTACTCTTTTGCCTTATCTTCCAAAGGACTCTTGACAAATGCTTTTCCAATTTCTAAATGAATAAGTAATTCCTCGTCCCCGTTCGATTCCCGGCCGAGTCTCAGACGGGAACACGGCAAATGCATTTGCGTTTCGTGGAAAAATATTGTTGCGTTAAAATCAGTCTTTATTTATTTTTCAACTGCGACCTTTGACAGAGGCGGCGAGTTTTTAAATTATATTGTTTGTGTTGACTTACGAGTTTTTGGCGCCAGTTTTTTCAGTGTTAACGTGTGTGGGGAGTATTTTAGGGACAATTCAAGTAATTAAACCTTTTGTAATTATTTAATAACATTTTAATAAGCTTTCCGTATTACGTCCGATTTTTCAAGGTTAATCACCCTACGTCCTTTGAGTACCAAATTTTTAATCGATTGGTTCCGAGAAAACGAAATTAACACATAATTTCGCATTGACCATTTTACTTGGTAAGAATAATCTAGAAAATTGCGATTAGTTTTAAGTAAAATAATGTTAAAGTATTTTATTTTAGGGCCTGATTTGCGTTTGTGTAATGTTTCCTTTTGCGATCTTATAAAGTATCAAGTGTTTTTAAAATAAAAACGATAATGTTTAATAGTCACGTTAAGTATGTAACAAAATGAAATATTTAAGAATACATTTCGTTTTAAAAATAACGAGAAATCATAGCTTAGAATATTTTTAAGGTTTTGAACCAGTATTTTAACATTTAAACGAGCTGCAAATTCTCTCTTTATGCGGAATGAATTTATTGTATAAACAAAATGAATGAGTGTATGCTTCTAGGAATATGCGAAACTGCAAATTATTTTAAGAAAGTAAGCTAGCAAAACACAAAGCATTCTAGACTATTTTGAAAATTATTTTTAGTTGTGACTTCTCTTGTACACGGTTCTAAATTCTACACGGTAAATTATTTTTGCTTTTTGCGTGTTTCCGTATTGTCAACGTCCTGATAGCTCTTATTAACTTGGCAGTAATGGCGCCCGAGTTACAAACAATACTAAAACACGTCTTAAAGATAATATGTTTTTACGCTGTGGAGTAAAAGTCGAGTTCATATTAATATTTATGCCGTTTTTCTCTTTGTACGTAAAAAGTTGGTTTCAATTAATCGCTTTTCGTTTAGTTTAAATTAAATTCTACGTCCTCTAGAGCGTTCTTTATTGAAGAAGCCGGTTGCAACGTCTTTAAATTTGAAGATCAAGGTCATGAAGTTTGACATTTATATTTTAATTAATTATAATTATAACATTATGCGTAATTAAGTCTATGGATAAGCCTTACTTTGAATATAAGACGTACGTTCGTTTTGCAATTGTTTTGGTTAAGTTTTTTTTTTTAGTACCGTTTTTATTCTGTATTTTCCATTAATACAGATAATTGGATTGACGCCATTTTGTAGGTTTGTCAAAGAGTTTTTAAATTTTCACAAATATTAGTCCCTATTTTTCAATTCTTAAATATATATGACAAATACATTTTATGTAGCCTTTTCGGTTCTCTGCCTTTTCGCCGACAAATCTTTGACAAATGCATCGTTTCGCAACCAATTCATTTGCCAACCCGTTTTTTTTTCTGTTACAACAAATATTTCAGGATTCTTATAAAACTAACCTACACGATGGTCCTGAAATAAATCCAGAATTATTTACAGTTTCGGAAAAAAAGCGGGTTGTCCAATGATATGTTTGTCAAAGTAATCATTTGTGAAACGTTAGTTTTGAAATGATAGGATTCCCAGCCCTTTCACATAGCAGACAGACGTTGACAGTAATACCAATTACTTAATATACCTATAAGTTGCTAGTGTAAGTGTGAAGGCGATCAACCATCCAAACTCTATTAAGAAGGTGTCAGTTCTGTGAGGCTAGACAAGTTGCATTCTAAAATCGATAGAATTGACGTAAGCCACCGAGATACCCACGTGAGTACCCGCTGGACTCCGTCAATTCCATACATTTGTCTATTGTAACATAATCGCTAACGATTGTCGAATGCAACTTGTCTAGAACCACTGTTCAGAGCTGGAATTCTATAATATTATTATTATTATTATTATTTATTATTATTATATAATTGTAATATGCGGAGACTTGTTGTCAGCAATTTATAGTTGTCATATTATTTCTTACTTTCTTGTATTAGTCTGTAAGTCTTCCTAAAATAAATAAATAAATAAATAAATAAATAAGGTAATAACGATATCGTTTTTGACCTGGGCCTCTATTCTTCTGCGTTATAACGATATCGTGTTTGACACGTTTAAGAATCGTTTATGTCACAGTCGCCATTATTGTAAATGACATAAGAGTTATCAAAACGTTGACAATACGGAAATAGGTCAAAAACGATATCGTTATAACGCAGTTGAATAGAGGCCCAGGTCAAAGACGATATCGTTATTACCGTGTAGAATCGCAGCCCTGTTGCCGTATTGTCAACGTTTTGATAACTAACGCACTGCTTAACGCACCTGAGTAGAGGCCCTGTTCTTTGACGTTTGTATTGTGTTGGGTAAAATCTATTTCTTCATAATGTAATAAAATAAAGTACAATTTTTATTTCAACTTCAACACTTTGTAGCTAACTTCCCGGTCTATTAGTACGGCAAGTGGCCACAATTCATATCGAGCCGTACGCGCGGGACTGCGGGCACGCCGCCGAGACGTGTCCGCGTTATTATATTAAACGCCTCCCTCCCCCTCAAATAGTTTCAATCTATCGGGAGATGCTATAAAACTGCAGCCATTTTAGCCTAGGAACAAGCTATATCGCTGATCCTTCGTACATTTTTACTGTGGGGTAGTGCTGCTGATGTAAATTGCATCTTTGTTCTGCAGAAGAGGGCTATTCGTGCTGTCTACAAGATGGGCCAGAGAGACTTGCTTAGAGATAAGTTTAAAGAAATTAATATATTGACCATGCACAGTCAATACATTTATGAAAACATTATGTATGTTCATAAAAACATCGCTAAATTTAGAAAGAACTGTGACATACATAATGTTAATACCAGAAATAAACATAAGCTCGCAGTGCCCTTCACGCGGCTCCATAAAATAAAAAACTCTTTTATGGGTAATTGTATTAGGTTCTATAATAAGCTCCCAAGAAATGTTACTGAACTATCAGTAAATAAATTTAAGAGTTACGTTAAGCGTAAACTAATTTCTAAAGCATATATATAGTATTAAAGACTATATTAATGATAACAATGCTTGGGACTGAATTGCTTGTAATAAAATGTTTAGTCCTTACGACAAAAGGTTGCGAACGTCGAAAAAAAAAAGACATCCGACAGAGTTTCTTACAGGTTCTTCTCTGATCGGTCGCGATTTGAACCTGCATTCAATTTAGGCTAAGTCGCTACTATGACGTTTCAAAAGAGTTTATTATTTGTAAACCTACTTGAATAAAGATTATTCTGATTCTGATTCTAGCAAGCATGCTGCCTGACTCATGGGCTTTTGTAGTTTTAAAATATTTTTATTTTTTTTTATGTTAAGGAGAAGGCACACGAGCACTCAGGCCACCTGATGGTAATTGAAATCTGAGACCCATAGACATTTGAATTCTCAAGACTATAATCCCAAGACCTCAAATGCGTTGCCAACCCTGAGGACTAAGATGGAATGCCTCTATGCTAGTAATTTCACCGCTTGTCTTATCCCCACACCGGAACACGACCATGCGAACACTGTTGCTTGGCGGGTGAAATGAACAAAATATCAGTGATCTCATAGTTAAAATCACCAGCGTACCTTTGACTTACGCACGAAATTTTTTGCAGGGAAAAACATAAGTACGCAGAAATGTCCAAGGGTCATTTTCGTTTGCCATCTTTAATTTCGGTGGCGAAAGTATTCCTTTGAAGGCTGTATTGTCTTGGCGAGTAATAATGGTTGTTTGATCGTCGTCACGCTCGGCTTTTCCTTTTCGTTTTTTTTAATAATACCTGCCTTTGCGGTCATGAGCGACGTGAAGCGAATACCGAAGATTGAGGGTTTTTGTTGTGTAATCTTGTTTTTACAGGTATTTTTAACGAAAATAATGCAAAGTTTTGTTTGTATTCCCAAAATACAGAAAAGCGCTTCATCTTCGTCTATATCGTTAATCCTTTCTAACGCGTAAAGGATCCGTAAAGTATTGTAAAATATTACGTAAACTTCAACAACTGCCTCATCAGCAACATAAACTAATTATTTTGGGAACCCGTTGTTTCCTATATTTTTTATGTCATAATGTCATTGTTGACATAATTATTAACAGTCATAATTTTTGACATCGCTTTTTATCGGTTAGGTTTGGTTAGGTTTGATTTATAAAAATCCTGAATAAGTAACGGCTTAAAAAATACGTTATAACTTGCAATAATTATGATTTAAAACATATTATGACTAAGAATAATTATGCCAGACAATATAGACCCAAGTAAAGTCGATGACGGAAGGGTGTTTAATGCCTTTCTTGTTTCGTTTCTTCTCCACAGTGGTCTTGATTTACTGTAAAGTCTTCATCTCTAGGTAAATATTTAATAAAAGTAATCCTTACAACAAAATATAATCAATAACTGTATTACATTTTCCGTCCGGAAATTTGAAAACACTGGAACAGGATGTTTTCCTTTGACAATGAAAATGAAAATATATATCAAGCGTAGATTCCAGAATATATATCAAGCGTGGATTCCAGCCTTAACTTAAATAAAGCAAGCAACGTTTATTTACATTTTAAGCTGGATACGAAATAAACCAAAAAACTTTTCAATATAAACGTCTGAGTATTTTATTTTATAAACCTCCTGTCACTCCACATTTGCAAAGCAATTTAAAAAGGATCGAAAACATGTACACAGTGTCTAATGACCCATTGAACATTTCTGTTAACTCACCGCCAACCACTGTACCTTGAGCTACCGCTCCCCCCTCGTCCAATACTCTGCAGGCTTTTAAAGGGACACCTTGTTAAAGCACGGTATCAAGTTATAGTGGTTGTTGGTAACAAATTATGCCTAAACAAGTCCAGTGAAGCCGTCAAGGAAGACGAATGTGCTCTCCTGGGCCTCACAATTTGACAAGGTTTACTTGATAATCCGATACAAGGATATCAATATAACAAAACATAGTTCTTAGAATTTTATAGAAAACTTGAGAAAATAATTTCAAGAAAACGTAGAGAAATTGCTTAAAACAACTTCTGGTAAAAATAAACCGGAGAGTCGATTTGAGCGTAACGAAGAACCCTTGAGATCTAAATTGGGGATGCTGGGTAACCAACGTGAAACACTCTTGAAATGTTCTCAATTACGCATTCATTTTATTTTTACCTAGATAATGAAACAAAGATCGTAAATTAGCAATGTATTGTAAACAAGGGCCTTTGTGTTAGCTGCAGTGTTCGTATTTTAAGAACAGTTGTATTTTGCTGTGGTGACAAGAGAATCGATGACATATCTAGCATAGAGGCATTCCATTCCAGAGGTAACACATTTGGATTCTAATGATTACGGCCTTGTACTCTTGAGAATTCTAATTATCAATGGGCAGGATGGTACACAGCGCAATTTATAGAATAATGCTGTATAATATTCTCTGCCAGTGTCAATTGCGACTTGTAAGAATACACCCTTGCGATGAATAAATCTTATTTGATACACCCACAGAAATAAACACATTATTTCGTCAAGAACACTCGTACCCTTTGCGGAATGCGCTTTAAATCTCTTAAATATTAGTCTGGAGATAATCTCTGTTTATCCCTTCATCTCCGCGTTTTGCTTACCAACCTGCTCACGGAACACACGATTAAACAGAATCAAAAGAAATGTTTTGGGGAAAGACAGATGCTTATTTTTTATGAACGGTGTTACAAAAATTTCTTGAGTTCATTTTAATTGCAAATAGAATAACAAAAAGAGCGCAATAAAGCATTTATTTCAGAATCATAAGTTTCCATAGATTATTAGTGATATTAAATCTTATCCTATACTATTATTAGTTTTTTTTTTAAATGTTTTTATGGCGACTAATGTGACAGCAAAAGACAGTCAGGCCAGTTAGCAATCACGTATGAAATCTAAAAGAAAATTAATTAAAAGCATAGCGCTAAATTTTGTTTTAAATTTACACTCTGGCGGTAAATTAGAATATTTTCTTTTCAAGTTTGAAGCATAAGTGAATGAATGATATTTCTATCTCAATGTTAATTTACAATAGAAAAATAATGCAAATCATGCCAAGGTATCATAAGGGACATTTCGATCGTCAAAATACAAATAAACAATAACATTGTCAATAGTAAGAGAGGTCGAGATAACAGGGTGCTAAGTGATATAATGTACTTTTTTGATAGATATCAGATGCTCAACTTAATCATTCTATTATATACCCAGGGTACTGATTTAACCGAAATAAATTTTCCCGTATTGTATTTATCAAACTAATAAGAGCAATCAAAGCGTCGACAATGCGATAACAATAGGTGTAAAGACAAAGTGGAATGGAGGCCGAGTTCTCCTGCTCTACCGCCGATATATTCATTCGATCCTACATTTTGAATGTCATTATACACGGAACGTTGGCCTAATGCGAGTCGTTACATTACGAGACGTGTTTTACAAGTTGATATAATGCCGCAATTGTCGCCAATTTGCATGTAAGAATGAGGCACGTTTCTCGAAATTGTTTATCGTGCGTATTTGAGACGAACGTTTTTTGTATTGTCCTCTTGTGTTTCATTTTTAGCTAACTTTAAGTTACATAAAATAATATATTCGTTTTGTAATTGATGCTTGTCCGCTGTCATGTGTGTAAATATATTATTATGTCAAATTTAAAAATGAAAAGTAATATAGGACCTAGTATCGTACCTTGTGAAACGGTAAAGATGTGGAGGTAAAAACTATACATATCAAAATCAGCAAGTCTGAAATGTCCTTAATATTTCTATTTGACATTAATTAACTTACGAACCTTTATAAGAGCAATTTTAATTCCTGTAATAAGTATAAAATGCTGTTTTCATTTAAAATCTAAATTGTCACGTGACCCGGAAATAGAAACACGGTTCCGTAACGGCTGACTGACAAGAAGCGTTGGCTTTCACGTAAAAACCGTATTTTTCCGGAAAAACGCTGACTTTTAGCGACATTAAAATGTACTGAGTGGTGGACGGCGGCGATTTTTTCGCAATTGACCTAATTACGAGGGAAAGTGAGAAGATTTTAATATCTTTCATATTTCGAAATGAAATATTTATTAATTTGCTACTTTGCATGTTATAATTTGTCTATAAAATAATTTATGACTCTGTTATATTATTGTAACGAGTAGATCTCCAGGCTATAGTACTAAAAGTGTACAACACAATATAAACACGGTTGAAGAAAAACACCGTTTTATCGACAAAAAGATTGTTAAACCAGAAAATGAATTTCTCGGCCTGAGAGAACTCGTGAAATCCTCTTAAAACATCTCAACACACTGGGTTCTTTAACGGCAGCTTTTCAAGGTCACAACCCCTACTGCGGAAATTAGAAAAGTTATTTCTTGTACCTTCTAACATACACCTAGATTGAATCAAAATTATGAGAGTCATCATGACTATCTGATAAGGGTAGCGGGAAACGGGTAGATACGAGTGCCATAGAACTAAATATAGCGATTATTATTTGGTGATTTAAATCCATTTGTGATAATACCACATTTTTATTTATTTACTTCATAAACAATTAATTAGTTGTTTGAACATAATTATCTAAAAAACTAATACTTACATGAAACAGTTATTCTTATTAAAAACAGATTAAAAAAATAAGGTTGATCATTAAATTATTATACTTATATTAATTAACTACATGTCACACAAATAGAATTAAATTAATTAAATTACTCAAAAGAATAAATACACTCCTTCGGCAAGAATGGTTTTAATTTGGCTTTGAATGAGCAGCTATTTGCGAACGATTTCATTTCAACCGGCAAACTTAAAAATAACTATAGCCTTATGATTGACGACGGCAAGTCCTTTCTTCTTGGCAGACGCTTTTTCCTTTGGTTTTTCTGTTCTGTTATGGTGCTTAACCACATCATTCAGCACCACTAAGATATGAAAGCATGGAACAGCAAACATTACAAATTTACTAAAATAGTCCCGACGAAATTGTTAAGAATCCTCGCTACTACTTTGTTGCCTCAGCATCCTTAAGTAGATCTCCTCCGACAGTATGCCACTCTTCCCACCACTCAGCAAAGTTTTTTTCAGAGAATCGTTTTGACGGATGTTCATTGTTCTTTTTTTCCTAAAAAAACAAGCTCCCAACTGCGGGCCAAAATTTGCGCTGGTTGTTTTACGAGGGAATCAACAGACAACCTTATTCATTGGGCCATTCAATTTGGTTAGGTCCTTCTTTGCACCGGTGCGAACATCTTGCGGCTTACTACTGGTTCTCGAGCGAGAGGTTTAGGAAAGAGCTAAGTAGTTCTTAGGGTAGTGTAAAATAAGAAGAATATATTTTCAAACTGACCGGGTTGTTTGAAAGTATACTTCTATTGAATTCAAAAGATAGAATCTAAGGTTAGATGCAATGTAATGTAATGGAATGCCTATCAAATTAGTTTCTTAAACAGTTATTTTGAGAATATTTATTTATTTTTTGAAATGCGTTTATTAGGAATAGTTATAGTCTTATAAATCATCTTAAACTTAAGAAACTAACAGTTTCATTACACTATTCTGAAACAAAAAAGATTTGTTGATTTTACTTAACACAAATTTATGGACAAAATTGGCATTTATTTTCTTCGTATGGCGTCTAAATTCTACAATCATTTCTTATTCACCTCACGGTGAGTTGTCATCGAGAACCAATAGTGGTAACCCATAGATAATTCATCCGCGAGGGGCAGGCAGTTTCATTAAAATTTGATTTTTCCGCCTTATTTACCGGAGCCCTTTAATTGAGCGGCGACACTTTGATTTACCCTGCTACGGCCAAATGGGGGTTATGCCCACTGAATAATAAAAGGGATGCTTGCTTGAGATACCACCACTAGAGACTGAAGTTTTTGTCGTTTTTAGCAAAGAAACAAGTCTGTAACTAATCTTATAAACGGTCAAATGTTCAAGGTCACTGGATGCAAAAAGAACTAGGTTTACTTCTAAATAATGCCCTTGAAATATCGACACTCATTTCATCGAATGGCTTCTCTCTCTTTATTTAAGAGCCATCTTCTGGGTGGAGTAATCGCCAACCACTCCGGTGCTCCGTCAACTGCTTGACTTTCTGGTACGACCCAACCCTAACCTTCTCTGTTATCTGCTCAAAGTAATTTCTTCTTGGTTTTCCTCTTCCTCTCTTTCCCTCTATCTTTCTTTCTATGATGTTTTAAGGAAAAGTTCGTGTCTTAGCGGGTGTCCTATCATTATTCCTCTTCTATTTTCTATTGTTTCTAGTAAATTTCTATTTCGAATGGTTTATTTCGCCGAATTTTCATTTCATCTACAGGCATTTCCAAGTGCAGAGGTTAAGGTTGGTCACAGGTCTAATCTAATAACCTATGCTTAAGATAACCTAAAAACAATTAGGTTTCAGCAGGAAGTAGCTTTCGATGAAATGAAATCCGGTCAAACGATACATTCAGTAAAATGAATTTCGACATTTAAAAGGGATCCCATACTTAATACTGGCAGTTCCATCAATTTGCTGCCCCTTAACTAGATGCATTGCAAGTACGTCGTCGTAATCGACAATGTATAGGATAAACGTAAGCAGCCGGTTTGTCGAGTGTTTGTGTCAAATCTTTACATTGTGACAGTTTTCGATAATCGCTTACGTAAACGCACTATGCATCTTGTCTATCCTCTAGGCCCTAGACATGGTTCGAATGGTTTACCAGTAATAACAGAACTAATCTAAAAATATAATAGGACAAACTGATTGACTGACTGACTGACATATCACACAGCCCAAACTGCTGGGTCTGGGGACATGAAATTTAAAGGGAATTACTCCGTCAATTGTGAATAGCTTTTACATATCACAAAGCCCAAATTTTCTGGGTCTAGGGACATGAAATTTAAAGGGAATTACTGCGTCAATCGTGAACAGATTTTGAAAAATATTTTTTTGTTTGATAGGGTGTTCCCAAGTGGTTCCATTGCCACTAAGTTGGTTTCTGATAAGGGTACACGTAAGAAATTGAGATAACTCCTCAAATATTGTAGGAATAAATATACGTGGACGGCATAACAGTATTACTATGATTGTCACTAAAAGGTAAGATTTTTTTTTTTTTTTAAACTAATTTATATTTAAATTATGCATGATGATGAATGTAAATAGATCAGTCCAACTGAATTCGGCTTTTGGTTAAATATATAGTGGGACGCCGACTTCACTTGGACCGACCTCTCATTTTAAAAGAAATTATTTCTTGCTTTTGAACACAGTTTAAAGTTTTTAAAACATTTATTTGAACCATGATATCTTTAAAATTGTTACCGTAGGTTATGTTAGGTTAAACTTGCAACTATAAAAAAAACTCATACGGTGAGAAATGCCTTTCGATGAAATGAAAATTCTGCGTAATTAATAACACGGTCGTTGAAAGGTGTTACGATAAAATAACAAGTACCCGTTTAAAACAAGACCTCACAATGACATTCGCAAGCCTTCAGTTTCAAGATGGCTGCCGGCCCACGTGTTTATATTTAATTTCCGGCGTCACAGGTGCGAGTTAACTACCCTCTTTTCTCGAATACGGGATTACTTCATAAACGCTCTATGCATATTTATTTAAGTGGAGATTGGAGATGTTGGAAAGTAACGATTTTGCCGAATAAGTACATACTAGGGTGCATTGACTTTCACTCAATATGAACTTTTTGGTGCTGTGTGTTGACGCAGTTTTATAAAATAACTTAAAAAAAAACAAAGAAAAAAAAAAGAAAGCTGGAATTCCCTGCTCCAGTGTCTGCGGTGTATGCTCCGGCTCATGCACTAACGGAGCTCCCATCGAAGACACCGCTGATGACGATGATTTTGCTGATATTTTAGATTTAGAAGATAATTAGGAATTTTATCTTTAGCAATATACGTGCCGTACTGAAATAAATGTGTTTACTTCTTTATTGGTCATCTACTTCCCTCCATATCTCATGAAATATTGATCACAGAGAAAAAATGTGTATATCTCTTTTGTAGAAAATTTTACGTACATTATTTGTGTTTCAGACCATTTTTAGCTATAGGCCACAGTTTACGAGTTTTTTGCTAAAAACTAAAAAAAGTGACCTTTACACCCCCCTCCCCCCTTTAGCTTCACCCCCACCCACCAGTTCTTCTAGTATGTGGTTTAAAACACCATTGCCTACAACTATGGCAAAATTCGCTTATACACAAGTTTTTTCCACTGAGTTTCCTTCGTTTGGTGGACTATAATACAGGTGGTTGGAAATACTAATTTCTGTAACTCTGTGTCAATTTTAGTTGTCTTTATGTTGAGCAACATCTCATTTGTGTCGAACCACCTGGTGGTGTGAGTGCCATACTATGTAATCAATGTAAATATCTGTAAGAATATTCGAATGTTTGTCCTTCAATGCGAAAATGGTTTAACGGATTTAGCTGACATTTGCCACACATGTTAGTCCATATCTTGGATATCTTAAAATAGGATTTGCGTACGGAAAATTTTCACAGGTTTTTTTTAGAGAAAAGCCATAAAAACCGCAAAAACAATCGCTACTCTTTTAGGAATGATTGTTTAGACAACATTAGCTTTCAAACCACCAGCGAGTAGTCACTACATAGTATAAAACAAAGTCGCTTTTTCTGTCCCTATATCTCTATGTATGCTTAAATCTTTAAAACTACGCAACGGATTTAGATGCGGTTTTTTTTTATAGATAGAGTGATTGAAGAGGAAGGTTTATATGTATAATACTTTAATCCGGAGCGAAGCAAGGGCGGGTCGCTAGTATTCCTGTAATACATATTTAATTATTTTGGCTGTTTTGGAGGATGTATGTATGTATGTATACTATAGATGTATAATTATATGTATTTAGTATGTATTTATTAAATTATTTACTTTATGTATTTATATTTAGTCTATTTATAAATAGTTCTAATTTCAAAATTGAAATAATTTAATTGTTTCTTGTAGTTATTTAGTTTGAGTTCTAAACGAATTAGTTTACACCGCCTGTCATGAATTTGTGTCCTCAGTTATTTCTGTTACAAGGTTGTCTGGAAGAGATCGCTATTTAGCGGTAAGACCGCCTGTTGTATACCTATGATTTAAATGTACTGTTCCATGTTCTGTTTTAATTTTTGGTGTTCAATAAAGAGTATTTGTATTGTATTGTTTTGTATTGTAATTACCAGTCCTAATATAAAATTATATGCCTTGTGTGACGTATTGTTAGTTGCATTTAAATCCTATGGAAGATTTACGTGTTTGACTATCTCAAACTCTGACTAGTATAATAATTAACCAGTTGATTGACGTTACAACATACATAACATCACGCCTTCATTCCCAGAGTGGGGTAAGGCAGAGCTACAGAAATACCAACAACTCTAAAAAGACTTTGTGCAAAATGTCCAAGATGTTTACTAGTGTATTAGTGAGAGGTTGCAAGCCCATCGCCTAATAATACTACAAGCCCTCATTCCCTTAGTCGCCTCTTACGACATCCACGGCAAGACATGGAGTGGCACTATTCTAACCCGGCAACCACACGGGCTACACGACGTTACAAATCACCAAAAATAATGTTTTTGCTCTCAAAACTAGTTCAGGTATTATTTATTAAGATCTTCATAGGAAATACCAACTCTAACTAGACAATATATTACACCAACAATCGGTACTCAATAACTGTCTTCTCCCCGAGCATCGGTTATCACGACCATTTATCAAAGATCTCGCTCATGAAACAACCAACTTATATTCAGGGCTCAGTCTTAACCAGACAACTACAAACTACCCTATTCTTCAAAACTTCATCCCTGTCTATCTATTGTAAGCGGTCAGTGGTGTGAAAAGGAAGGAGATATTGTTAGAGCTGTCAAAACGCTTTACAAAATATGATCGGTTATTGCTTCCGTACTTCGGATTTTGAGTTTTGGAAATATTATTTTTATTCATGTTGGGAAGTAAGTTAAGTTTGCACAGCAATACGGTAAAGTGAAGCATCTTACGTATCGTACAAGTGGATAAGGACACAACCTAAAATGGCATAACTTGTTACTAATAAGAACAAGTATTGAATGAAAATAACGTTACGTTCTATTGGATATTATTTTAGTGTTATGATTAGTAACATATGTTTGGTTGTATCCCTATTCACCCCGTTTTACGGTATTGAGACACAATGTTTATTTTAAAATTATATAGATTTAGGGTGATCGAACCAGTAATTAACAAGGTCCAATGACACTTAACTCTTATTTTACAGAATATAAAGGTATTCATTTGTTTTGCAACAATTAATTATATGATCCTGGAATTAATAGTAAAGCGTCCATTATTGGTGCCTGGTCAGCTTAAAGTGTCCAACACTGGTGCTATCACCCTATCACAACTTAACGTATAAACTATCGAGTTATTAACATTTAATTATGTTTTTAATGAGGAATGAAAGTCTATGTATACTTGAGAACGGCTGGACCGAGATGACTGTATTTTAATAATATTGTGTTTATAATTGTCAGAAAATATTGTATTAAAAAAAACCGCTGACGACGGGTATGGACAACTAGTGCAGAAAAAATAAACCTTTTATTAAAGCTAAGGTATCATAATTTTAAACCTTGATAAAGTTAAGTAAAATCTTAAAAGCTTGACCATAGTTCTCCAACAAAAATATGACTTTATATGGCAAAGAACTATTCAATAAAACCTTTAAGACAGCCCATAAGTTACAAATACTGAGGGGGGGGGGGGGCACCAGGTGTTGCTGAGAAATGCCGCCATTATCGGGAAGATGAGCTGTCTGATGGATTGGCTTTGGGTTTTACAGGTGGTTTATTACCGTGTGGCGATATACTGGGCCTCTACTTTACCCCTATTGTTATCATATTGTTAACGATACCGCCTTAAGTGTCATCGTTAAGGTCAAAAATTAAGAAACTTTGACTTTTCCATGTCGTCACGAAAATTAGTCGTATACGTTAATTTTCGTGACGAAATGGAAAAATTTAAGTTGGGTACTTAATTTTTGGCCTTAACTAGATTTTTTTTTTTGAAAACCGGTCAGTTCAACACAACTTTCTAGTCCTGATGGAATAAAAATAATCGATATCCGAAAATATCAACGCATTAAAGGTATCCCTTTATTGTTTTGATATTTGGTAGCGCACTCCGGTGCGATACAATATAGCAAAATTTAAAAATAATTTCGGAATATTTTACTTTCTTAGACATTAAGGTGTCTTTCGCCTATTAAACAATATCCAAAAGTATATTAAATCATTTTAAAGTTTTGTAAAACCTTAAATTTGCCAGATCTATATTAATTGTTTTGTTAGTTTCTGGCTTTTTTCCTATTTATTTGAGATCTATGTCGTTGAGTAACATGTCTAGATTAAAAAAAAATGGCACGGAGGTAGAGAACATCAAACTTTGCAAGAATTAAATGAAATTATAATGTGTCCTAAAATATTTGTATAGAAAGTTCCTTTTGTGTTACTTTTCATACCTTTTTTGGTAACGCAAAAGGAACTTTTCATACAAATGTTTTATGACACATTGGAATATTATTTAACTATTGCATAGTTTGATGTTCTATACCTCTCTACCTGCCTGCCTTTTTTTAAAAGTGTACATGTCACTCTATGTGGCAATTTTTTTGAGAAATGCTCACTAAGCGTAACTAAAAAGGTAAGCATAACCTCCCACACACACATGCGCCCACGCACACACGCGCAGTGATTGATCGCATCCTGATACAACGTTGACGCACAGAACAAACATGGCCCCCGCTTGCCCCGCGCTTATCGCGGAGTGGAGTCAATATTGAAGTTTTGTTTTAAAAGGAGTTAAAAAAATAGAGTCACCATCAAAAGTAACTAAGCAAAATAACACGCTCAAAATGATCTAGACGCGACGTATTTTCTTGACAATAGAGTCGAGTGCAGATCATTTTGAGCTCTTCGGTTGCGTCGCTACTCCTGCTGCTCACTGTATATCATTTAAATTTTGTTTAATAAACTTAAACAAACGCTTTTTATGTTTATTTCTAAGAACTTTCCAACAAAAACAACCTATCTCGCATTTTTATCTTAGCTTATTTACTTAATATTAAGAGTCACTAACAACGTTGCCAATAATGCTTTCCTGCTCTTAAAAAAAAACAGTCCCGTGTAGTTGCCGGGTTCGAATAGTTCCACTCCATATCTTCCCGTGGATGTCGTAAGAGGAGACTAAGCGAATATAGGCTTGTATAATGTTAGGTGATGGGCTTGCAACCTGTCACTGATTGTGCAAAATGTGGTTACAGAATTATAAACAAGTCTTTTTAGAGTTGTTGGTATTTCTGTAGTTCTGCCTACCCCACTCTGGGAATGAAGACGTAATGTATGTTTGTACGTATGCAATAAACATCGACAATGTTACACAAATTGACCTCGTCCCAAACTTTGCTCTTGTACTATTGGTACTAGGCAACGATAAACATACCCATATAATGTATAAAATATTTAATAAATAGCCTGTATTCGGTAACTACCCTATGCGGAGTGATGAAGTGGCCGCATTGTGCTCCAAAAATGACGCGCGGAGATGAATGGGGTCGATTCAGACGAGTGTTTACTTCGCGCTAACGTGCTCGATATTAGACTAAATTACGGCGGA
This sequence comes from Acleris holmiana, assembly GCA_949316455.1. Lineage (NCBI taxonomy): Eukaryota > Metazoa > Arthropoda > Insecta > Lepidoptera > Tortricidae > Acleris > Acleris holmiana. The sequence continues at coordinate 363,063 of OX438781.1, forward strand.
ATCTTGGTGTGCTAGAATTAGCACTAAGAGATTTTAATGTGATTTTTGGAGTCCGAGAATTTGAAAATCTTGTTGATAAATAAATTAATAAATATCAAGGGACAATGTTACACAAATTGACCTTGCCCTCAACTAAGCTCTAGACTTACACTATGGGTACTAGACAACAATAAACTTACTAAAATAGAGAAATACATATTTAAATATATAGAAGACATCCAAGACTCAAAACGAAATATTTGTGCTCATCAAATAAATATCTGCCCGTACCGGGATTTGAACCCGGGACCGCTAGTTTCATAGGCGTCGTCAAAGCTACTTATAATTATAATTACTTACAGTAATTAAATAGTCAGTATTGTATTTATATCGGGTGTTTAAAAACACCTATGGAGTTATTAGAATTTGTAACGAAAAAATATGAAAACGATAATAATTTGATTGAAAAAAGAAAACAAATCCCAAATAAAAAAAAAACCACGTATCCATGTTTATCCAATTTATTAGGTGAGATAAAACATAAAATATAATAACACTTAAAAAGAAAAACAAAGTAAACGTCGTTGTCAGTCAGCGTTAAGCCTCTACGCCGTAGCCCGTAGCAGCTCCGGCTTGCTACGCGGCTCATAGCAAACTTTCCTAAAAGTTCACTGACGGATTAAAGTATTTATTGGTGTTGTGTTTTTGTGTCAGTTTTTTTCACAAAAATAACGAAACCATGGCAAATCATAATGATGAGATAAGTTCGCCTTTGTACATTCATACACTGTAAATATTGTATTTGAGTTTCTGCGTTTCTGCGTTAAGTGTACACATACATAAATAATGTAAGTACTCCTAAGAAGAGACATGAAAGACCCTTGTTTTGATGCTGTACTTTTTATTTAAAGAAACAATAAGTGACATTATAATTCTTCATGGTTGATAGAATAAGCGTTACTCTAATTACTAATGGTTTATCTATAAGTGTCACTGTAATTTTAAATTGTGTATCAATTAGTGTCACTCTAATTAATTATTAATGATGTATTTATAAGTGTCACTCTAATTATATATGGTGTATTGTTAATTTTTATATTTTAACGCGCGTTACCCGATTGACTACGTCCGTGTTCTTCGTTGTAAAAATATATACCAACAAACAAACACAGCATTAGTTTGTTAAGTGGGAGTTCCATTGACGGAGCAACGCGTACGCCCCTCGGTCCTTTGTGCGAGGTGAAAGGAGTGTTAGGTACGATAATGGAGTTTCGGTCTTTTGTTGGCGAAGGGTTTATATGCATTTAGTGCGAATTTAAGACAATATGGTTAGTTGATTCTTACCTATCTCCACTCTCTAACCTAAGTAGTTATAAACAAATTGTAATGTAGATCTGTCTGGAAATAATTGGTAAGTTTGGTTTTATTTTTTTTTATGGTAAGGAGAAGGCACACGAGCACTCAGGCCACCTGATGGGAAGTGGAATCTGAGACCCATAGACATTTGAATTCTCAAGACTATAATCTTAAGACTGCAATCCTAAGAACTCGAATGCGTAGCCAACCCTGAGGACTAAGACGAAATGCCTCTATTGCTAGTAATTTCACCGGTTTTCTTATCCCCACACCGGAACACAACAATGCGAACACAGTTGCTTGGCGGGTGGTTAATGGATAAGATGGTGGTAGCGATCCGGACGGACCCTGCACAGGGTCCTACCACCACTAAACAACCACTAGCGCTTATCACGCACATAATTATTTTTCCTTACCGGGAATCGAACCCAAAACTGCTCCCTTCGTAGAGTCAATGCGAACTAGCTAATCATATCCTCGTCTAACCATCGGTTACGATTTTTAACTATTGATTTAACTACGGATTAAGGCACTCACTTTTAATAGAAATAATCAGCTTTCAAACTTACTCAGTGAATTCAAATTCAAGCCCATGTGGTTTCCGGGTTAGAATAGTGCCACCCATGTCTTCCCGTGGATGTCGTAAGAGGCGACTAAGGGAATGAGGGCTTGTGCAGTACTGTTAGGCGATGGGCTTGCAACCTGTCACTAATACACTAGTAACTTCTTGGCCTGATTATGCAAAATGTGGTTACAGAATTATCAACAAGTCTTTTTAAGAGTTGTTAGTATTTCTGTAGCTCTGCCTGCCCGCTCTGGGAATGAAGGCGTGATTTTATGTATGTATGTATGAATTCAAATTTTAATATTGCATTCCCTCTCATATAACCTTAAATAAATTAAAGTAATTACTCGCTATGTCCGCGAGAGTAAGCCTTAATTCAGCGCGAGCAAATATTTAATAAAACAATGAATAAACCATCCTCCGGCGATTATGCATCCTGCCTCATCTCGCCGGTGGATATGGCGGTTCAAAATTAAATCATATTGCCTTTTCGGGCTCCGTAACATCTGGACTTTTTTGTTTAGAAATTAACTTTATTTTAATATCCTTGCAATAATGCGCACAGCCAGGATTTGGAACACCCTGCCGACGTCCGTTTTTCCGTGTGCGTCGGACCCGGTGTCCTTCAAAAATAGGATTAATAGGTACCTTCTAGGTAAGCTCGCTTCATCGTCGACCCTGTGCTTACTCTCCGGTCTCGACTAGGGTCAAGAGTAATCCCATTATGTATAAAAAAACTATAGTAAAACAAACAAAGAAACACTACAGTTTCTTCAGAATGTATTACTTTTTTTTATGGAAAGGAGAAGGCACACGAGCACTCTGGCTACCTGATGGTAAGTGGAATCTGACACCCATAGACATTTGAATTCTCAAGACTATAATCCTAAGACCTCAAATGCGTTGCCAACCCTGAGGACTAAGAGGAAATGCCTCTATGCTAGTAATTTAACCGGTTGTCTTATCACCACACTGGAATACAACAATGCGAACAGTGTTGCTTGGCGGGTGTTTAATGAATAATAATAATACCTTATTTGTAACTAGCTAATGCCCGCGACTCCGTCCACGTAGAAAAATAAATTTTAACTTATGTGACTCTGTGATAATACGAGTATAACACTCTAATGATGAAAGATTTTTTGAAATCGGTTCAGTAGTTTTTGAGTTTTCCTTTACAAACATACAAATCTTTCCTGTTTATAATATTAGTGTAGGCCTCTGTTACAGATATCTCTTACAGATAACGCGCAAACTAAACGGCTAGACCTTGGGACTTGAAATTTGGCGGGAATATACTATGAAGAAATAGAGGAGGTATCGGAAAGCGAATTCTACGCCTACGAAGTCGCGGGCGTCTTCTAGTTTACAATAACAAGCCAATCAAATGGCTTGATTGCACACGCCATATTGTTTTTCTTTAGTTTCGCTAAGAGAATGCCTGCGTTGTCCGCAGGACCCGGCTTGTTCTGGCCGCCGACCAAAATAGTTTGTCAACTCGCGGGTTTGATGGAAAATCGGAAATGTTCGAACAGCGGAAAGTTGCATTTAAATTTCAACGACTTTGCGGCGTTCTGTGGATGCCAGGATGGTTTTTGCGTGTTGGAAACTGGTTTGGTCGGTTGACAATTGTTTTTGCCACTAAACAATTTCCGAAAATTATGTACAGTAATAACAGTGTATTAATATAACTTGACGATATCTTTCACGCCTTGCCATTACTAATAAAGTGACAGATGTCAGAGAGAGTGTAACAGAGATAGATAACAAAGTAAAACACTAATATTAAAACCAGTGTTCATAGACTTAGGGCTGGCATTCATGGCGGCCGCGTCAAAAACAATTCTTATACACGTCAAACGCAATATCGTTATAACGCAGTAGAATTACAGCCCCAGTACAGTAAGTTGCGTTACGTTATGATTTTCTTGACACAATAGGGTTTGTCGAGCGCATTCACTGGGAAAACAAAACGTCTTCCTTAATCGATTCTAGTGATTAAAAATGCATTTTTCGCTTTTTTTTCCTGTGGGTTACAGACAATATTTTTTTTATTTTTGTCTACTTTTCCCACTAAAGTCATCTAACTATAGACAATACCATTATGGCGCTTTGTTTACATTGTTCAAAAGTTCTACCGATGGCGTAAAACGTACGTACGTCATATTAAGAAAAGCGAATGAAATACCAGTGGTAGTGGTGGTAGGACCCTGTGCAGGGTCCGTCCGGATCGCTACCACCATCTTATCCATTAACCACCCGCCAAGCAACAGTGTTCGCATTGTTGTGTTCCGGTGTGGGGATAAGACAACCGGTGAAATTACTAGCATAGAGGCATTCCATCTTAGTCCTCAGGGTTGGCAACGCATTTGAGGTCTTAGGATTATAGTCTTGAGAGTTCAAATGTCTATGGGTCTCAGATTCCACTTATCATCAGGTGGCCTGAGTGCTCGGGTGCCTCCTCCTTAATATAAAAAAAAAAAAAAAAAAAAAAAAACCAACTTGAAAACAATTCCGCAAATCCTATACGGTCAGCTCACGAACGAATGTAATGAATGAATGAACAGATTGCATAAAATCAGCTCTAGGGGTGCGCGGGCAGATAATGAACCCTTTTGTTTACTTGATTACCGATGCAGAGCGCAGCGGGTTCCGTAATTGCTGGAACTAAGTTGCTATAAACTTACCAAGTTCAGGTTAAGTTTAACAGGTTAAGTTAGGTTTGCGATTGAGTAGATTTAGCGGTCAATTCGTAACTGTTGCTAAGTGCGAGGAAGGTTTGGAATATAGTTTATTTCATTATTTCACTGGCTACTTGCGATCTAAAGTTTGTGTCAATTGAATTTTGCAAATAATGTAAACAAATTAGTACTGTTTGACAGATAACCTCAAATATTTAGCAAGTGTGTTTTTATTTAAAATAATGTATAATTAATAGTTACTTCATCCTTAATTTAATATAAAATTGCAAGTGCATAAATCATTGTAAAAACCTCACTTGATCTTTAAAAGACTATCGAGTGATCACGTTTAAATCTTCGCCAAGTCTTCTGCTCTTTAGGACGTAGGGTTACGTTGATGCGCGTCACTCGATACTTAATGCGGCGACAGCGCGGCCCCGACTAAACCAGCTTGGTCCGTCTTGTTGACTTTGCTTATGGAGGTTCGCGGCGCGTGCGGTCGAGCCACGCACACATACAAGCTGCGCGTGTATATACTGTCATTGTTAACGGAACGGTACGTAGCCCAACTTGTCCTTGAGTTATAGACTTGCTAACAATATTCTAAGGGATCATTTAAAAAAATATGCAACCTATTTTTTTGTAGAGGGAATCAAATCTGGCTGTAGGAATAAAATATAAACTAACTTTTTGCGAAAAAATAAACACTGTTTCTGGGTTACCGCCGAAAACATAAAATGAAAAAAATACCCAACGAACCTTGTCCATCCAAACTTTGTAAAGAGTAAAAAAAATGTTTGCTAACCCTTTTCCTTCAAATACGTTTTAATATTCCACAATTCTCAAGTTAAAACCCCTGATCCTTAAACAATGCGTTTTCTAAACCCGGTTTCAAGACCGAGCCCTCAACTTCTTTTTATTTCGCCTCAAAAGGCCCTGTAATCACCGGCCCACTCATTAGAGGCCCCTTTGATTTTCTTTTAAGGCACTGCATTTACTTTTATTATGTGTACTCAGAGACACAGCGTTTACAGACGATTGTTACTTTGGTTTCGTACTTTGAACGTAAATGAGTTAAAAATAAATTGGTCCACAACATATATTAATTAATAGTATGCTCAAAATTTCAGCTCTGTGACGTTAGTAGTTTCACAGAAATGCAACTGTAACATATACAGACTGACATGGCGAAACTATATGGGTTCCTAGTTTAACTACGGAACCCTAAAAAAACATTATAGAAACATAATAATAAAATTGTTTGAAAATATTCAAATTTTCGTGTTCAGATTAACTTTTTTACAAAGTTTTTGGCCAAAATTTTTACGTAAATTAGATTTTAAAAGTTGACTTTTTGATTTATGCCTTATATGTTAAAGCGAAATTTAACAGGTATGTTTTACTTTGGTTCAATAAGTTTAATTATTTTATTAGCATTTAAGCCATGTCCGTCTGTCCCTCTATCCGCCGATTTACTCAAAAGACCAATTGTACTACAAAGTTGCTAAATTTATATTTTAATCAGGCTGACAAAGAAGTAAAATAAAATATTATACCTTTATACATGTCGAGCATTTATATTATGACATTGAAGGAAAACTACTTATAAAGACTTATAGACTTGATTGGTTCTTGAGATATAGACGAATAAAAGTAGTTATTTCAACCTATTTAAAACCACCAAAGACAACACCAAATACTTAAATGAAAAAATAAATTTGTTCATACGTGTTGTTTTGAAAAATAACCTAGACTGAGCATGGTTCGACATGCTCTGGCCCGAATTTTTTAAATAATAGTCTTCCCGTGGATGTAGTAAGAAACATCTAAGGGAATAAGGGCTTGTAGTACTATTAGGCGATGGGCTTGCAACCTGTCACTAATGCACTAGTAAACTTCTTGGCCCGATTGTGCAAAATGTGATTACAGAATTATAAACAAGTCTTTTTAGAGTTGTTGGCAAAAAATGAAGGCGTTATGTTATTTATGTATGTATCCTTCGCGCCCGTTGAAAGTTTTACTTTAACTTACCTAAGTTAGTATCTCCAAGCGCTATTCTTGTTGTATTTTGCACCCCCGACTATTTAGAAAGCGACCGCTGCCTCACTGTCCCATATAAACTAACTTCATACACATTGTTAACTTGACACAATAACACTAGTTGTCTGCAAGCAGTGGCCTTGTCGTGAGGTAACAGAATTATGCTTCGAAATTCTGTTATGGTTTGGAACACTATAAACTAGTGTAAGTAAATCTACTGCCATCGTATTGTTTGCATAAATATATTTAAACTAACAACCTGCCTTTGCTTCGCTTTGGTTTAAATGAACGAAAGGGTACATACCAAAATTTTGGATTAATCCTTTATATTTTTATTAATAGCCGTTTCAGAGCCATTCAAGAGCAACTTTCAGAGAGATAAGAGATGTTTTTTTAAAACAGTCATTTATAATTGGAAATCGTATAAACAGCAATTTTTACTTTATTTTGCCGTTTATTTTAAAGTCACATAAAGACAATTTCCAACCACAAGATTGAATTTCAGTTACCAACTGATTCGTTTGTCCAATTTTTTATAATATAGGTTTCTTTTTCCTTCCTTTACCTTTTAGAGATTAAAGGAACCTAAACTACCTGTTCTTGTCTTATATTTTTTCTAACATTTTGAAAATGCAATGAAAAAATATTTTCGAATTCATGAATTTTCGAGCAAGTCAAACAGTAGGGAAAATAAACTCCGGACTTGCGACAGGTTACCAGACACTTAAATTCAAAAATAATTTATTGGTTTAGATACGGTTTTATTCCATGAAAAGTAGTTCTCTGGTGATTTAGGATTGATTTTCTTATTATTTTGTAAAAAATACCTTTTGGTATTAGTAATAATATGTGGACATCCTTTTACTTAAATTTTAGAAAGAAGGACTTTTATTCACAGCAACAAACACAAATAACAAACACGGAAAAGAGAAAATGAAATGAAATTATGTTGCGAAACGGTTCCAACACAGCATTAATTTTATAAAAAAAAAAAAAACTGATCAAAGCGCCAGCCAGCCACGTAACATCAAAGTTCAATATTACTTCCAAACGTCAATAAAAAACCAGCAAACTGCATCTATTTATCTTCACACCCAGCTAAGTGGGCTGTCAAAACTCCACGTTTTAATTACCGCAGCTCGTGCTGTAGCACGATTCATGGCGCATGCAAATCAGGCAGACCCCCCCGCAAGGTTATGCTGTGCGGAAATGCTGTTTGGGGAGCTAAAGAATAGACAGCAGGGGTTTGAACAAAACAGTCAATAACAGAATTTTAAGCTGACGAAGGGATACATGAGTGTTGACTTTCGTTATATGAGACAAAAGCGTCAGTTTGAAACTGAAAGAAAAAAAAAGATTATTACTACATACATACATACATAGCGTCACGCCTTTATTCCCATAGTGGGGTAGGCAGAGCTACAGGAACACCAAATTCTCTAACCAAATTTTGCACAAATCGGGCTAAGATGTACAGCTAAAACTAAAAAAATACAGCTAAGTACAAATATTTAAAGAGCCGCCTCAGAATTACGTTGTTGTTATGTACAAAGGCGTGATGTTATGTACGAGTATACTCGTATGTAATTGCTACTTGTTAAGTTATGTCGTATACCCTATAAATTGTGTATTCATTTGTAGTACATAAAACCATCCTTTGATTTTAAGAAAATACTTCAATATTTAGAGCCACTGGACGCTCGGCACCCTCTTAACGCTGATAACTTCCCATATCTGCTCATCACTCCAATGCAGAGAGTGTCTCATATGTGAACGGAATCCAATTGAATATTTGATACGTGCGATATGGCCCCGAACTCCACAATCCGCACTGAATACACCTGGGTACTGTCTCGCAATCTAATTCAATAGTTGAGCTTTCGACGACGCCGTTAGCCTGGTAGGTAGTGACTTTGCCTACGAGGTTACCGGTCCCGGGTTCGATTTTAAGGGCAAAGATTTATGTGTTGAGCCACAGAATTAATTTCTAAGTGTACTTATGTACGAGTATATGTAAAAAAAAGAAACAGACTGGCTGACTGATCGGTCAACACCGCCAAAACCGCTGGTGCTAAGGACTTCAATATTGGAGAGAATCTTCCTTAGATATCCTAGAGGTGCAGTAATTCACGTTATAATTTAGAATAGGGGGAGTAGTGGGAAACTAATTCTACGCATACGAAGTCGTCCTCTATTTATATGTAAAACAATTCCGTGTCTGACTGGACTTGAAATTTGCAGAATTCATTCCTTAGGTGCCCTAAGGGCGGACTAGAGAATGTTTTTTGGAAGGTCGACCCCAACGGGAATAAATAAAGGGGGGGTGGGTAGTAAAAACTAATTCAACACGTAAGTACGAAGTAACAAGTATTCTCCATCACTACATAGTATAAAACAAAGTTCTCTGCCTTTTCGCCGAAAATTCTTTGACAAATGCATCGTTTCGCAACCTAAATGCATTTGCCAACCCGCTTTTTTTTCTGTAACTACAAATATTTCAGGATTTTTATAAAACTAACCTAACCTAACCTATAGGATTCTACACGATGGTCCTAAAATAAATCCAGGATTTTATTTTTTACAGTTTCGGTAAAAAACTCGGGTTGTCAAATGATATGTTTGTGAAATGAATCATTTGTAAAACGATGGTTATGAAATTATAGGATCCTATTAAACAAAGTAGCTTAGGTTTTTTTTAATAGATAGAGGAATTCAATAGGAAGGTTTATATGTATAATACTTCAACCCCGAGCGATATGAGCGCGGGTCGCTAGTTTCTCTATAAGAATGATCGTTGTCTAGTACGGTCGGCCGTAAGTAGCTGCTCATTTTAGTGCTTTGTAATATTAACGTCATGTTTGAACTGCAGCTTTAATCTGTCAAATGCGTTAAAGCGACAAGGTACCAAAGTGTGCAGCTACAAAACCTAGCTTAGTTTAAGAACTGGGGGGTTATCATGAGCTAGCTTTGCAGTTCTGTTTACGCTCAGAGAAAAGGACAGACCAATATAACTGTCATAGCTCTGTCCTTTTCTCTGAGCGTAAACAGAACTGCATTGTTATGTCATGATAACCCCCAGGTCAATTCGTGTAAGATTCTTCCGTGATGTTTGTAAAATGACTCTTGCCCCAGCATTGGGTAGATTATGTATGGCATATCTTTGTGTTCGCCGCATCGCCATTTGCATTATTCCTACTATTTAATTCATATGCGCCCGCGCATTTTAATTCGACGTCTGCGGCTTTGTTATTAATATTTAACGGATATTCGGGTTAAGATGGACGGAGATGGAAACATACCAGTAGAATGGTCTAGAGTGTGGTCATTGCAAGTTGCAAATAAGATTTTGTCATATTATTTTTTGGAAAAGTTATTATTTTGTGACTACTTTTTGTGACCATACTCGCAAATAAAACTAGGTATCATTAGATCATCTGTCACCATATTGCAACACAAAACTTTTCCATCATTAAATAATTACATTCTGAATAAAAAAACATAAACTAAATAAAAAAAATCTGTGGACAATCTCACACAAATTTATCTAGTCCCAAACTTAAACTCTACGCTTGTTCTATAGGAACTAAAGAACGACCAACATACTTTTATAGATAAATTTAATGTTAATTAAATACATATAAAACATCCAAGTTTCTGGAACAAACACGCACTTATTACACAAAAATCTGCCCGTGTCATCAAATGATGTTGATATTGTCAATGAGCCGTACGCGGACAAACTCGAAGGAGAATCAGAATCAGAATCAGAATAATCTTTATTCAAGTAGGTTTACAAATAATATACTCTTTTGAAACGTCATAGTAGCGACTTAGCCTAAATTGACTGCAGGTTCAAATCGCGACCGATCAGAGAAGAACCTGTAAGAAACTCTGTCGTATGTCTTTTTTTTTTTCGACGTTCGCAACCTTTTGTCGTAAGGACTAAACACTTTATTACAAGCAATTCAGTCCCAAACATTGCTATCATTAATATAGTCTTTAATATTATAATATGCTTTAGAAATTAGTTTACGCTTAACGTAACTCTTAAACTTATTTACTGGTAGTTCAGTAACATTACTTGGGAGCTTATTATAGAAATATTTAGTTATTATAAATTTAATTTAAACTGTTGCATAGTGAGTCATTTGTGTGCAAACCAAAAAAATGCATTTACGAGCTTCACGCTACAATAAAAGAACGTGAGCTAAAGCTCGTGAGCTTTCAAAGTTTGTTCAGCTTTTGGAATACTGTGAGTAAAACTCGGCATTAACAATGTTGTTGTTAAATACTTCATACGAGAGAAAGTTGTATTTGCTTCCTCAATAAAGAGTTATCTGAATTATGATGTGTTAAATAAAAAAAAAATCTATTATATAAAGCTGAAGAGTTTGTTTGTTTGTTTGCTTGAACGCGCTAATTACAGGAACTACTGAATCGATTTCAATAAAATTTTGTATGGAGGTGGCCAAGGTCCTAAGGAAGGATATAGGATACTTTTTAACTTGGAAAATTGAACAGGTCCCATAATATAGACGACACTATAAACTCCTTGGCCTGATTGTGCATAATGTGGTTACAGAATTATCACCAAGCCTTTTTAGATTTGTTGGTATTTTTGTAGCTCTGCCTACCCCATTCTGGGCTACCCCATGAAGGCGTGATAGTATGTATGTATGTATGTATAAAATTGTGATTTAATAGTGTCGTCTACATACACCTATGTAGATGGAGAGTAGTGGAAACTAATTCCACGCGAACGAAGCCGCGGGCGTCTTCTAATTTAAATATAAAAGAATAAACTGACTGGCTGACTGATCGATCAACGCACAGCTGACATCGCTGGAGCTAGCGGACTCTTTTTAATCGAGGTGTAGTTAGTAATCAGGCTTAGGGTCTTGGCTTTTGCCGCGATCTGATAACTTTGCTTGTGAGTCTTGGGCTTGGCCAATAATTTTACATTAAATGGTGTCAAATAATATAATAAATAAATAGATCACAGGACAATTTCACACAAATTGGCCTAGAACCAATCTAAGCTCTAGGCTTGTACTACGGGTAGTAGACAACGATAAACTTACTTATTAAGAGAAGTATACACTTAAATACATAGAAAACATCCACAAATACCTACCCTAGCTTCGAAGGCAGGGTCACACAACTGGGCTAGCGTGTCGTCACCGTGTTTTGTTTCTAAAATAACAATTATAAGCTGATTATCTTTTTAAAGTTATCTTTCAAAATATGTTTTTTTACAATTATGCAATACATCAGGCCTCGGATTCTACACGGTAATAACGTGTTTCCGTAATGTCAACGTTTTGATAACTCTTATGTCATTTACGACAATGGCGACTGTGACATAAACGATTCTAAAACACGTCAAACGCTCTGTCCCAGTAGATATCAATTTAAAATAAACCATAATACATAATCTTATTGCGACGTCCGACGGTACTCGAATCCATTTTTACTACACATGAATACAAATTGACACTAGAAGCACACAATGGCGTAATGCCCACCGCTAAACGCCGACTCAAAGGGTACACGCAAAAAGGGCACGCATAATTAACCCTAAACTGCTCGATTCTGGGGCAGGATATTATGTGGCGATTATAGAGCGTGCGGGATTATACGTGACGAGGGAGGGTTAGGCGGGAAATTATCATCATATTTGGCCACCTGGCTTGTTTTGGGTTTATGTTGAATTGGAAATTTCGCTGGCGTCTTTACATGAATATGAGGATTATGTGACGTAATCTCGATCGATGTAGCTAGTTGAAGATTATTGTGTAAATGTGGGATAACGAAGTTGCATTGCACCGACAAGAAACATCTCAAAATGTGAGAAATTGATATAATAAAGTTCAAAATACATAATAATTCCTAATATTTACATACATGCATACATAACATTACGCCTTTATTCCCAGAGTGGGGTAGCCAGAGCTACAGAAATACCAACAACTCTAAAAATACTTGTTGATAATTATGTAACCACGTTTTGCACAATCAGGCCATGAAGTTAAAAACGACCTTGTTAGTTTAATTCCTAATATTTAATGGTCATAATACGAGTATGTATAATGGTTTTAATTATAAAACCGTATACGTATCAGAATTTTTTAAAAGGTTTTTGCATAGAACCCATTAGGTTAGGTTTGGTCTGTTTTGTATCATTTCTGAAAAGTTCGGTGTTCTCTTCCTTCACATTTACTTAGCAAACAAGACCGGGTATAATACGATTCTACAATAACAATTATAAATTCAGGAACTGTACAATTAGCCGTGAATCTATAAAACTAAAATTCTGTGTCTCTGTATTAATTTGTATTAGCCCATCTTGCTTCTTTACTTCGTAATCAATGTCAATGAAATACGACCGACCCACAATAGTAATATAATTAAGATATCATTATTACAATTTCTTTTAGTCAGCGATCCTGTGTTCAAATCCCGGCAAGGGCAGATATTTGTGTGATAAGCGCGAATATTTGTTTTTGCGCGCGAGTCTTGGATGTTTTCTAAATATTTTTCTTGTATTTTTCCATCTAAGTATGTTTATCGTTGTCTAGTACCCATAGTACAAGCTTAGAGCTTAGTTTGGGACTAGATCAATTTGTGTGAGATTGTCCCCTGATATTTATTAATTTTTTAAGTAATCAACATGAAGAGGTGTTAAAGTCGTCCATTATATAAACCCCTCGCCAACCGAACTGACACGGTTCTCTGCACTCGCGGACGCTAAGCGATATAAATTTAGCTCCATATCGATCCGTCTGCATCTGTCTTACCATATATAGTTCTCGCTTAGATATCGTTATAACACTTATAGTTTTCGTTTCCGATTTCGTGTCCGCAAAGTATATAAATCATTTGTAGGTTAATACATTATTTTCTATAATAAATTACCTGAAGCAGTAGGTATTACTTGAAAAAGTCGTTAATGTCTAAAGCTTACTATAGGGTCGAGGATTATCTAACAGACAAAAATGCTTGGCCTAAGATACCTAACGTAACAGCTTAGTACCTATCTAGTCTAGGGTATACGGTTTCAGTAGAAGAACGTATCGAAACTTAGGTAGGTAGGTATAAATATTATTATTATTTTATTTATTTGCTATAAGTTTCGACACTTTTTCCTGCTTAACTACGCATGATTTATATATTTTAAAGTTTTTTTTAATTGTTTAAAATAATGCAATATTTGAAAAAAAAAAACTGACTTTTGAGTTTCTTGTGGCGCTTCTTCTTAGCAGTGGTCTCTTTGAAGCGCTGGTAGAATTTTGACGTGTAAAAGTGCCCGTGCGGTTTACTACTTTTATCTTCTATCTTTAGTCAATATTAAATCCCCTATAGTAAGTCGCGTTTCAGTACATTATGAGAAGGGAGTTCATTACAATAGCAAATTGAATACTTTTTTATTTTCACGGGAACGGGAAGACAAGAGGCGATTGAAATAAGGAATAAATGGTGGTCATTTGGTTATTATGTGAACTTTATGTACATAGATGACAGAAACAACATTTATTAATACGATGGTTTCGACTGGGCTAGTTGTTGTGAACTGGATAGAAAGATAACAAAACATTTGCTTCAGCTACTTAATCAGTGACGCTCTAATATGAACACTAAGTCTACTTAGTATCAAAGCTCTGGGCTTGTACTATGGATTCCTACTAGACAACGATAACCATACTTATATATAGAAATACATGTTTAAATACATAGAAAACATCCAAGACTCAGAAACGAATACTCTCGCTTATCACAATAATTTGCCCATACCGGGATTTGAACCCAGGACCGCCAGCATCGTAGGTCACTATCAACTAGGCCGTCAAATCGTCGTGTATAATAGAGCGATGTTACCAATCTTGGCAAAAAATTTGGCTATAACCTGTATAGGTAAACAATAATACTGACCCCGGTACGTTCGCTGATGTCGAATATTTAATTTAAATTTGTTGAATGACTAATAATATAATTTATTTAAGTAATTTTCCTTTTTTTTGTATGTTTCATTATAAACGGTGAACTTAATAAAGGCATTATCTATCTGTTGACTTTGTGTGTTTCACGTCAGTTTTAAGTTTTTTACTAACAAATGCATTTTCTTTTTTTACAGGTATGTCAAATTAAACAAATATTCTGCATCGTACATGAAGCCCTAGAATAAAAAAAACGTAAGTGATTCTCAACATTTTTATTTTGCAATTATTTTTGTTATTTCCATCATGATAATAATGATATGTCTCCATAAAGCAGATCTTTCATTAATTGTGTGTCATCTCATTATTTGAAAGGCAAATCTTTCTTACATAAAACATAGCAACAATTATCCTCAAGCCACAAATACCAGGTACAAGAGCATAAAATTCTGCTTCAATCGACCGGCAAACGAGCAACTTTGTGCTTGTAAAACTAGTCATAAAACTCCCTTTTATGCTCCGAGCAAACAATATAAAAAGCGTCTAACAAGTAGAGGTTGTAAATCAAATCCCGATACTAAAAGCGATACACAGTTTACTACCCCTGGCCGGCTACTACTGAGTCCAGGCGGGTGATTCTTTAACACGGCGCTGCGTCGATCTCAAAGGTGAAGTTTTATCAGGCAAGTTTAAGAAGTCCCGTCGGAGCGTACAAAACACATTTTAGCGCGTGCCTTCTTAATTAGGCATCTTTATACGACACTGAACTCGAGTCACCTGCCTGCAGCCTAATTAAGTACGCTCCGACGAGACTTCTTAAACTTGCCGGATAAAACTTCACCTTGGAGATCGACGCAGCGCTGTGTTAAGAGAATCACCCCCAGCTACGGTATCGACCATGCATCCCTGTCGATTACTAGAAGTTAGAAGAGATGAGTAATAAACTTTGAGAATATTATACCTTGATTCAGGAGTTTACTGGACGTAGAAAAATTGTTCTTGTTTGTGGGGTCAATGTTTAAACGTTTTTTTATTAGGTTTTGCTTTGTTCGTTGCATAACGGTTCCGTTTTGAACGTTAACTTTGAATGAGATGCTATGCTGTGATAGAAAGAGATGGTTGAACGATGGAATTTTAAAATTTATTAATAATAAATAAAATGAATAAATATCTGGGGACAATTTCACACAAATTGACCTAGTCCCAAACAAAGCACTAGGCTCGTACTATGGGTACTAGACACCGATGAACATACTTATATAGAGAAATACATACATAAATACGTAAAAAAAATAAAGCCTCAGGAACAAATATTCGCGCTTATCACACAAATATCTGCCCTTACCGGGATTTGAACACAGGATCGCTGGCTTCGGAGTTGTGTCAATAGTTATGTAGGAAGACAATCACGTCGGGGTCACCAATGTAGGAAGACAATCACGTCGGGGTCACCAATGTAAGTAGAGAGGCGTGTGTTTTGCCTGGGGACCGAAGTCCGTTTTGGATGAAGTTAGAAGTGGTATATAAGTCAACCGACTGAAGAAACTTCGTTAGCGCGATGTAGCGCACTGTCAGATTTAGTTGCGTTGTCTGACGCTGGTGGCGCTAGCGAGTTGTTTGTTACAAGTTGTCACTAGATGTCGCTAGGTCGCCACAGTTATTCATTATTACATTTTGACCGAATAAAAATGTAATACAAGAATGTTTATCAGTCAAAAGAGACTATACAAACACATTAAA
Source organism: Acleris holmiana (assembly GCA_949316455.1). NCBI lineage: Eukaryota > Metazoa > Arthropoda > Insecta > Lepidoptera > Tortricidae > Acleris > Acleris holmiana. The sequence goes on from OX438781.1 coordinate 379,358, forward strand.
GAAATAATAGCATTTCGGGACACAATTTTATATAACTTGAACAAGTTTCAAACCAAGCTGTAAGCTTGTATTGTCGGCCTAATAAGTAGGTACTTTAGTGCTTCTTCAATTTAACGTCATGTTTGAACTGCTATTTTTTTTTATGTTACGGAGAAGGCACACGAGAGCTCAGGCCACCTGATGGTAAGTGGAATGAGACCCATAGACATTCTATTCTCAAGACTATAATCCTAAGACTTCAAATGCGATGCAAACCCTGAGGACTAAGGTGGGATGCCTCTATGCTAGTAATTTCACCGGTTATCTTATCCCCACACCGGCACACAACAATGCGAACACCGTTGCTTGGCGGGTGGTTAATGGATAAGATGGTGGTAGCGATCCGGACGGACCCTGCACAGGGTCCTACCACCACACTGTTGCACTAATCTGACAAAGTAATTAATGCGACAAGGTGCTAAAGCGTGCAGCTAACTAATAAGGCTAGCTGTAAAAGACAACGATACATAAATAAACGGTTGCGTTTATCTCACAAATTCTGCCCAAACCCTGGATTTGAACTTTGCTGGCAGGGTAGGCTAACGCGTCGTCGTACGTCGACGAATAAATCTCTGTTTAAAATAGAATTATCATGTAAATTAAAACCCTAACTCTGCAAAAAAAACGACTAAAACAAACTTCCGTGTAAAAAATACACGATATAAATCCTAGAAAAACACTGCACCAAAACCATGTAAATCTATCCCTCTCACTCCTAAGTTGTTACGCAGCCGAGAAACAGAGACATAGATAACATAATTTTGAACTAGTGGACCGCTCAGAACCGGTCACAGCCGGTTAAAACCGGTTAAGCCGCGACTCAAAGCAAAGATATCTGGAATTCTGTTTCCAATTAACGAACAAGTGGGTTTGATCCGGTTTTTTTTTGCCTGGGCTTGAGTGCTTTAGCAAAACTGTGTTTACCACGAAAAACTGTGTTTGGCGATGGCGATATGGAAAATGGTCACGAGCACTTAAGTTAGTATTTTAATTATAATGTACAATTGATAATAGAGGCTTACTATGACACGGCTCTTATTAATAAACCATAACGCAAAAAGCTAAAAAATATAATAAAAGTACTTTTCAAGGAATCCAGTAAATTACTTTATATTTACGAACCTGAAGACAATAGGATAAGATGCATTTATTTAACAAAAGTACTTACAAACAAAAAAAATACAATTTAAAACAGACACAACTAAATGTACATACAATATGTTAAAAAGGACGCTGATTTTCAGAGGAGCCCCGATTAGAACCAACTTAAAACTATGAAAACGAATGGCACGCAAAACATCAACGACATACAGTGGATAAAAGAAAGCGCCACAATCCTTATACAACAATATCTAAACGTCCTCTTAAATTATTTTATTTCAATATCCACACTGTCATACAGGGACGACCGACTCGTTCGAGAAGACCGTAAATTTTAACGGGGTTTTATCACCGACCGATAATCAACCCCGCTCGACTAACTGGAATAGCCAACATTTTTTAATTAGCACTGTACTTCCATTGCGGTTTGCGCAACATTCCCACTGAAAGAAAAAACTCTTCTCTCAAAATTCAGCCTAAAGCTAATAGGAACAAAGTTCAATATAGATTAGCGTTGAAACGCAGGGGTACTAAACCTCCGGTCCGTGAGCGAGTCAACCGAAACGTGTGCCGTTTTGAATTTTTAAAAAGATTATTTCAGAGTGGCCCCGCGCGGTAATGGAGGACGCCGCCATGTTGTAATTACGGCTGGAACGGTGTCATCTGAGTCAAGTTTGTGTTGGACTAGCCTGATGGATATTGATGCGTTGACTGAGCCGTGTAAACGTAGATTGAATATTGAATGCGGTATGTAAATTAACAATAGGAAATTGAGAGATCTGGTTTATTTCCTAATAAATAGGGTTAATCCTACATTTCTAGTTCAATTCTCTTTTACACTTTATTAAGTTATATCATTAACGTAACATGATAGAATGTGGAGTATAGACCTAATATGATTTTGAAAATATTAATTGAACTCTCATTTAAATTGGACTTTTCATTGACAGGTAATTTGTTAACTTTTCAAACTTATAAATAAAAAATAGTCACTGAGGAACAATTTCATCGTCAAACCAGACTGAGTGCGGTACGGCTGTTTGATTTCTAATTTTTTAATCAAAATTTTAACATCAATATCGTTAAACTACCCATGAACGTAATTTACTATTAAGTTGACACTCCAATTTCCTGCCCCAAATTAAGTTTACTTAAATCCACCCATTCAAAATAATATCCTTCGTTTTCATTACGATTACTAAAAATTGAAAATGGCTGGAACGGCCTCGACTTCCCACCTTCGCACAAAAGCAAAATAACAGATTTAATTTCCCTTTTTTGCTTTGTCCTAATTGCGACCGTAACTTAAGGTGGTAGGGTTGGTTTTGTGTACCGTCAAGTTTGAGGTTAGGTCAGACTTTTACAGTCACCTGTTGCGGAACCAACGAACTGTTATGGTTCAATAAAAACTGTACAATTCTAAGTAACGACGCCCTTTGCGAGGTGCTCTCATGAATTTAAAGCGCTTTGCGTCTAGTGTGTGGATTTAATTTCCTATTTTATTGTTCGAACCGAATGTTTACTGCTTCTGGATTTAGGGGCGATTGTGGTGCTTTAGTAAACACTTTATTATAGTATTCTTGGTTTTGTTGGTAGAAGGTATTGCAATTCTAAAACGAAAGAGATACACTATGAGCTAGGGAAAGGACAATCGGCAAAAAGGTATGGAATGTGGTACCCGCCCCAATGGACATAGGTAATTTATATATCATTGGAAAGGTATTTTTATGTACACCAAAGATAGACAGGAGGGCTAGCTCAAGTGGTCCGCGACTTGTTTGTCGGACGGATTTCCCTTTCTATCTAGTCTGTGGTGCTAGACGAGTTGCATTCGACAATCGTTAGCGATGATGTTTCGATTGATAAATGTATGGAATTGACGTAAGCCACCGAGATAGTAACGTGACACTTACGTCAATTCCATACATTTTTCAATCGAAACATAATCGCTAACGGTTGTCGAATGCAACTTGTCTAGCACCACTGTAACGATAGATACGCAAGGAGCGACAAGCGAGAATACAACTTGTTCTAACTCAACAGGGCGCATATCTCCATTCGCTGTTCCTATTTGTATGACCTTTTCAACGACACCAACGACGATTGCTAATAAGCGGGTACCAAAATCCCCATGGTCGTTTATATTAAAATTAATGCTATAATGGTTAAATAACATTCATTGCATTACTCAATAGTTATGTAGGGCCTCTATACAACTCGGTTAACCATATTGGCTTTGACCTTATGGTATTGTTTTTAACTTGGCCGCCATTACTGGCAAGTGAATTAGAGCTTTTATCCCGCGTGGTTTCCGGGTTAGAATAGTGCCACTCCATGTCTTCCCGTGGATGTCGTAAGAGGCGACTAAGGGAATAAAGGCTTGTAGTATTGTTAGGCGATGGGCTTGCAACCTGTCACTAATACACTAGTAAACATTTCAGCTTACTTGTGCAAAATGTGGTTACAGAATTATGAACATGTCTTTTTAGAGTTGTTGGTATTTCTGTAGCTCTGTCTACTCCACTCTGGGAATGAAAGCGTGATGTTATGTATGTATGTATGTATGAATTAGAGCTATCAAAACTTTGTGGCGCTTCTTCTCAGGCAGTAGTCTCTTTGAAGCTCTGGTTACTTACAGAATAAACAATTTCATTTTTTTTTTTACAATAAACACATAAAAAACCATCAAGTTTTTACCGTAAATAATCTGTCAGCCCAGGTTCAGTTAACTGCTCCATGCATTGCTTACGTTACTTTGATATACTGTATTTTTAAGACAATTATACAGGATGTTCGGCAAACTTCAGGGATTAACTCTGTAGGTCATACTCATCAACATTTATTATGGGACCAACATCCAAATCGCGAAAAAAAAACAGCTGTTCCATACATTTTGGCTGTTTAACTCTGAAAGTTTGTATGGAACAACTGTTTTTTCCTCCTCTGCCGAACACCCTGTAAAAGAACGCTACATACACATGATCTTTATTCCACTTTGGTAAAGCCCATCTTGCTTCGATATCGTAATCATATTGTTAACGTTATGACAGCTTTTATTCACTTGACAATATGAACGGTCGTCTGCCTTGCCAATAGGCAGTATTTTAAATTCAGTAACCAAAGCAGAGCCAATCCTCTCCTATTTGTAAGAAGATTGAATTTGCTACAGGAATTTTGACTGAGATACCGCCATTTGTACATTTCAACAGTGTCCGTTCGGATCGCTACTTTCCTTCCTTTAACCGCTAAACAGCAGTGCTCGCGTTGTTGTGTTTCAATTCCACTGTGGTCCTCAGGCAGCGCATTTGTAGTCTTAAGATTGCAGCCTTAGGAATACAAATTTATATGTTTGTCAGATGCCACCTACCAGGTTAGCATAAAAGTGGTCTGTGAATGGCCATGAAGTGTAAAAATGCGGTGTATCCCAATTACTTAGGAACGTCTCATTTCGACGAGGGCCCTGACGCCGCAGATTCCCCGGCGCCCCTCGTCCAATTGTCTTTGGCCTTTCGAAGGTTCGGACTTAATCTACAGGGTGACTTTCTTTTTTAACTAACATGGGCTGGCTAAACTTTGCCTTTGTTTTGGGTTGGTTTGGTGGTACTTAAATCAAAAATAGGTCAATTTAAAAACCTCCCCTTTAATGTTGTACCCAAAGGCTGCCGTCATTTATCTGTGTGCCTGTCGTTCATTCCTTTTTTCGTCATATCATATAAAAAACATCCTGTCACTTTTCATTTTATTTCCCCCTAAACAATAAAATAATCAAAACTCCAAAAAATCTTAATATAACAGGGTGTGATTTTTTGTCATTCACTAATAAAATAAAATTGTTAAAAACATTTGCGTTTTCTCGTCGAAAGGTGTTGGCTAATTTTATAGACTTGCAGTCTCACTTTCAAAACGTTAAATGTTAATTTTAAATTTAAACAATATTTAACTTTATTGTGCTTCGTTTAAGATTCAATTTTGTGTAAGTTTTATATGGAACATAAATTGTTTTTGAACAGAAATGCATCTTATCTCCCGCGCCTCCCTAACGAGCTGTCCAGAGATAGAAATTCGAGATAAATTGCGATTATTATTGAAAAATCGACGTAGACAATTTGATTCAGCCTGTAAATAGTTTTCTCTAATTAGGTTCTTTTTGGGAAGAAGAATTAAATTTATTGAATTTGCGTTTGATGAAATATTATCAAGTGTTGAGATCAAAATATTTTTTCCTTGCTATTAATTTTTAACTTTTTATTTAGCTCGTTTTCTCTGACAAAAAAAACTAAATCCGCGCCATCGTTGGGAGACGTGTGAGGTACCTACGACCTTGGTTAATCGTCAAAATATAACTTAAATTATGCCGAGATGCGCATTCGCGTAGTAGGTATTATATAATACCTCTGGGCGTAAGTTGCTTATAAGAAAAAATCTGGGTCACTGTCCCAATGCTGTCCCAAGCGGATTAAGGATCCTACATGATTAAACTATTTATAAGACGTAAGTATCTCGTGTTTATTTATCTAAATATATTTCCGTAGTAATCTTGAAACAGATTATTTTATATGGATAAGTTAAATAAGATCGGCGTTTATTTAACAAGTTTTTTTATGTAAAAACAGGATGTTGCAAAAACGCCGCGTAAAACGTTTTGAATCACGCAAAAACTGTCCCTAACAGGCGGGAGGGGTAAGCTAGACAAATGGAACGGTGGGATGTTTTCTTTGCGGAAACCGTTTTAGTGGTTGCTGTTAAACCAAGGGAGGTTAAAGGATCAAAGAGCGATTAGTTTTATTCGGTGTTGTTACTCCGGAAACTACATGGCTGCACTATTTAGATAGTTAACATGAGCATGAGTTTAACGATACGACGTGGTCATCACAATTTTATAGCTAAGAAAATAATATACGATATTTTATAGTTGCATCTAAGGATTGTATTAAGCTGCAGCGATAAGGTATTAGATTATGCTGCCAAAACACCGCCTCACATACACATCTATGCGGATCTTGATAAAATTACTAGCATAGAGGCATTCCATCTTAATCCTCAGGGTTGGCAACGCATTTGAGGTCTTAGGATTATAGTCTTGAGAATCCAAATGTCTATGGGTCAAAGATTCCACTTACCATCAGGTGGCGTGAGTGCTCGTGAGCCTTCTCAATAACATAAAAAAACATCTCGCTTCAAAATAGTCTTGTGGCATTTATTTTATGTCACGTTTAAGCTTGGCAGTGTAATGGTATTCCTGAAAGCAAGTCAGTTTAAGAGCTTCAAAAATATTACCTTATAAATCGAAAATATTGCATTTCATAAATCGAAAATGCTAAAGTTAAATCCCAACTCCGAGTATACCGCAGCTAAACTACGGGGTTTAAATCCGCGTTTACTTTAAATAACTACCACATAAAGAATATTGCGTCTTTATCAGCAAGCGCAGAGAATACGCGAGTAACAAAGTGTGAATTTAACTTCAAAAATATCTTCAGCAACAGGTCTCCATTACTTCAAAAACTGCATAACACCCTCTCAAAACTTATTCCATTATTTAAAATCAACCTGTGAATACATTAAACAGCGACAAGCTAACATAGACTTTATTATGTGTGGATTAAAATTTGAATTCAAATGAGAAATGGACCGAGTCTTAAAACGTTATGGGTAAGAGTAAAACTTTAGCCATTTTGAGGTAAGAAGAGAGCATTAGTTCGACAAGTTTAGTAGGTTTTCGAGTTATCTCGGGAGTGGAAATTCGGACAGCGAATTCTAAACTTTCTGGCGTCGTAATAGAGATAAAAATAGAATGTTTAGTAGTATTCGTAAAAGGAATTGGTTCAAGTGCTGACACAAACGGTCGTGTTTATTTAAATTTGTAATTGTTTTCAATTATGCCGCGGCCTTTAAGAAGGTATTGTGTTTTGTAATCTTTGTTTCATCTTTATTGTCATTACCAGAGTCGGGGAAAGCAATATAAAGGACTTATTTGACTGGTATTTAGATTTGTTAAAGTTGTATAGTCAACTAATTTGATTCTGCATTGTTTTTAGCATAGCTACTTAACACTCCAGATATAATCCAAAGCAATCCGGTCAGTAAAATGACTACTTTGCAATCTGGGTTGTTAATTGGGTAGATATTTAATTGTCTGTACAAATACTCGTTTTTTTTTTCTAAGATATAAACATACTTTTTCCCGAAAAGAACAAATCTTATCGCAAACGATTCTCAAATAAAAGCTGTTAAATTGTATCCAGCAGAGCTTAAAGCCCCGCCTGTCGATGATCTAACTCAAAGCTTTGACCTGAAATTTTCGAGAGTTTACTTGCACATTGTACCTTCAATTGTAAAAGTAGAGTAAAAAAGTTTGCGCAAAAGCTTATAAATGATATTGTTTGCGGGGATGATTTAAAAAGATGAATTAATATTAACATAGTATTTATACCTATGCATTTATTTTATGAATAACAAACACTCAACTTGTAATTTTATTTTTATGATAATTTAAATCCCCCTGTAAGTATCTCCTCAAGAGATACGTTAGAAATACAAAGCCATCCCCCGCGCATGTTTGACCGTAAGATCTCTAATATCAGGATAACAAACCACATATTACCCGCAGAGTAATCCTCCTTTTCATCCCCTTTCCAAATCAGCTTAAAATATTATTTACAAAAGAAAATAGTTTTCCCGTGTTTTGGGTTCGGTGAAGCGCAGTAACAACGGGGAATGGATCTGAAACATAATCTTGGCTTAGGATAGAAAAACTATTTTTCATTTCAACATTAGTCATAACACAACTACATTTAATGTTAAGATGCACAGTCTATACCACTTGTTTTATTTCGTAAACACTTTTGGGTGAATCAACTTTTAAGGTACTCCCCAATTTTTGACATGTCTCACTATGTCACCTTAATTTGGTAGAATGCATTTTTTTTCTTTGATGTGGTCAATATATTGAATAAATCAGACAATTAAACTTACTTTCTAGCTGACAATTTTAAAAATTCTTCTATGATTTACACAAATATATCAGGTAACGCAGGGGACGATGTTGTCCCCGGGTTTTGTATGAAAAACGTGCATTTTCCACTGCGTTACCATGTTTTTACAAAATTATAGAATTGGTTTATGATTATGAATAGTGAAATCCGAAAATCTGATTATCTAATTTTAACATGTGTAAACCATTATCAATCTCACATATTCTAGTAAGTTTTTATTAGCGTGTAGAAAAGGAGGACTTTAAAAGTTGATTCACCCTTTTATAATCTAAAAATGCATCGTTTTGGCTTAAAGGGCCGTTTTCTGGTGAATGAAGCAACTAGAGACCAAATTTTGCTTACTATTCTTCTGATTATAAATGGTCTTGTAGGCGAAACGGAAGCATTTTGAGGTTATAAAAGTGACTAAATAAGACACGTCAGATGGTATGGAGTATAGTGCTGATAACTTATTTTTTTTATTTCACTATACAACACCACCAAATTCAGGCTAACACAAGCACAACCACAATACAAGCTACAGCAGTTGCAGCAGTTGTAGCTTTCAGTACAAGCTATTATGAGTCTAAATATGATTAAACAGTTATTTTTAAATGTTACTAATAATAAATTTAGTGTTTACTTTTCATTCCACAATTTTTCTTATTAACCCGTCACATCCTAAACTAGTTCTGAAGACTAAACTAGAATCTGAGTACAAAAGGTGAATTTAATGCCTAATGGCATTCTCTACCAGTTGACCTTTGGGCAAATCATAAAACCATTCAATTTCTGCTGCGCTATCATATGACGCGAACATGTTTTAGTTAGAACCGTGTTTTAATTTAACTCGTTCAAGCTCCAAAAAACATACATGTTTATAATTATTGTATTTTACATAATCAAGAGATTCAGAGACTAAGCTTTTTGTTATAGCTACTTATTTTTACCTGACAGCCCAAACAGAAGGGATAGTAAATCTTAACTTCTCGATAACTTACATCTAAATACCTTAGAAATATAAACACTTATGTTCTTCTTACAACAAATTACGTTACACTTGAAGTGCAGAGCTAAAGGAGTTTAACAAACAGTAATAGTAGATAGTAATTAATCGCATGCAAATGTGTGTATGCGGGAATTTAGTCATTTTAAATTTAATTAACAAGACTATAACTTGTCATTCTATGTTCAGCCAACATCATCGAATCAAAATCAAATAAAACAAGCCCTTAAAAGCCCAACATTTTCATTAAAGTGCCTACTAACAGTGAAAGTTCCAAAGTTATAAACATGCAATAAAAATATTACGGTGTTTGTATATTATGTTAAAAATCTTAGGCACTATATTAAGTCACGAAGCCTTAAAGCTAGCTGGATCGCGAACCCTTTCTACCCTGCTTCCTCCGTGACACGTCGCAGAAAGTAACGTTTTAATGAAGGGGTCCCATTATCACTCCCTGTGCCACCGACTCAATACCCGGTACATTTTGTATATATTTTTTGGACGTCGGCATCGCATGTAAGAAGGGGGAATTTGTACATCAGTGTTAACCGCAAATTCCTACCTTAATATGTAGGAATGTAAGTCATACTAAGATTTAGAGTTGGATAGGGCTTTTGGTATGCTGAGGTTGTACTAAGTTAAAAGGATGAAAAAAGTAAAAGATAGACAAGAAAGAAAAATACATTTATTCACTAAACACAACAAGACACGAAAAGTTCAAACAGTAAAGTAAAAGAAAAATTAGACTTTTTTTTAAATACCATAGTTAAGCAAACGGCCCGTTTGATGGGATGCGGTTACCTAAAGATTTTTCAAGCACCAACAAAGTCGCTACTTGCTAGTTGCCAGTCTCTTGAAATTTTAACAAGAGAATGATGGCAACAATCTTTTGGAAACCCCTACTTACTTGAGTCATGACCTTACGGTCGCGGTTGTCTATAAATTTTATTATAGCTTGACTATGGCCTTATATATTACACTGACGTTTTGCGGGTAAGTTTAAAGCGAGGCGAGTGCGCAGCGATATTGCCGCGAGTTCGCCGCGAGCGAGCGAGCGAGCAAGCGAGCGCTCAGAGTTTTTGACAGCCTTATCATACTGACGATTTGCGCAAATCCTCAGTATGACAAGCTTCTAACATTTCCTCGATTCTCAATGAAGAAGACATGTAAAAAATCATATAAACTATTTTAATAAATTACTTCCAAGAGACCAAGCAATCGCAAGCTTGGTCCTGCTCAGTCCGAAGTTATGCGGAATTCCCGATCTATCTGCGTTCCACTACCTATTTGGAAACTTTCGCTTCCGTGGATTGAAGTATCTAGCAGAAGTTACTAAATTAAGATTCTCTAGAACACAGAATGTTGATTTAGTTCTTGAGCAAGGATGAGTTCTTGACTTGGGTGAAATTACACGTAGGTTTACTTTGCTGCAAGCTCGACCTACCTAAGTCCTAGCAGGACTTATATTATATCACTTGTCGGTCATTGCGTCTTATACGTTTCATACCATATCAAATCGTGCTAACCGCGCTGCAAGAACACATTCGTCTTATTTTTTTCTACACAACGAAAACAGTTAGTTAAATTAAATTAAATTACAACCTTAGATCTGATCTGTCAGTGCAATTTTGAAATTCCTTAGTGCAACAATTTTGGAATTTAAATTTTCTGTATCACCAGTATGTATGTCTTACTTATACAGGATGTCTGAAGATAGAATGTCCCCGAAATTGCCCCCTGGTGTATCGCACTCTAGCCCCCCCCTTACTCCCATTCACTGCCGCAACCCTTCTAAACTTTCCTTTAAATTTATCACCGTGAAAATTTTTCGTCCCAGCCACGGTTTTAAGCTAAATTAAGGATTATAGAGGTGAAAGTTTAATTTTGTTTGATGCAGGAAACGTTTTTTTGAAAACACAAAAGGGTAAATTTTCTTATTTTCTTACATTTTTCATTAAATTGTTGAATATTTATGTTATTTAATGACGAGAAATACAGTGATACGTCTAAGGACTAAGATGGAATGTAGAGCCAAACAGATGCTAGTATTTCAAATGCCTTCCCACTGAAGTACAATAATGCAAGCATTGCACAATGTCCACCATTTTTCCTTTGAATATGAGATAGGGGTGGTAGTAGTGACAACACCCCATAGTTTTAACTTTCAAAATCTGTGAACGAACTAAGTCTTTCGCTAAAGGTGTTCTTATTTGAGCAGGATTTGTTACATTCGTCCCTTCTCTAATTCGTCTCAGCTACGCACCGATAATTATGGTTTTAATTGTTCCCGGCTCGACTTCCCCGAGTTTCCCGACACGGCTCTGAGCTTAGTTTCCTTCGTTTAAAACTGGTGTATTTTCGGAACTTTTTGTATTTCAGGGTATCTTTAAATTTATGTAGTAACATTTAATTTTCATTAATGCGAAAACAAGAAGTGATCAGCTAAGCGATTTAGTTTCTTAGTAATGTTTTGCTATATCCTTGCTTGCATGTAAATGCCATGAAGAACAGAAACAAAACATGATAAAAAAGAAAACTACCTATAATAGGAAACATTAATGTTTTGGAAATGTGGAACTTAGTGCTACCACCATCGTAACCACTAACCCTGCTGCCAAGCAACAGTGTTCGCACTGCTGTGTTAATGTGTGAAGGTAAGACAGCCATTAAAATGACTACCAGAGACGCATTTGAACTTAGTCTTCAGATTGAAAAATCATTTGCCTATTTCAAACTTCCACGTGCCTCTGAGGTCGCGTGTACTAGGTGGCCTGTGTGATCGTTTACCTTTACCATGAAATAAAACAATAAAGTATCTTGTTTGTCATAGTTTATTACAAAGATATACAGACATACATAGGTACATTACCGTGGAGACATTTGGCGGGCGGCCAAGGCGTTATGATTTAGTTTTTGATGTATTGCTCTCACTGCGTCAACGGTATATTAAATGTATATTATGTGTTAATTATACACATTATTGAAATTTATCTATAATGCAATTGTAAAACTTATCTTTGAGGCACAGTTTGAAGTCGGTTATTACTACTGTATAGTAATATTATTGAAGTACTACATCATATTAGAACGATACCATCTTAGTACATAGTAATTGTTTTGTTATTTAAATGTTTACCCAATGAATATCTCCAAAGATTCGTCTCTACTACCAATCAATATTACTTTATGTTATTTCTACAGGGTAATTTTTTAATAGGTGCACAAATTTTCATATTTGCTTCGCTATTGTTAATACATAACACATGTGCTATTTTTACTCTAGATTATAAATATTAGAGATGTTGCCGATTCAATGATTTCTCTAATTTAACGATATTCATGGACCCTCTAATGCAGGGGTGCGAGGAGAGGGAAGTGTTAAACAAGAAGAAGAAGTGTTGTGTGTAAGTTAATAAATGAAATATTAAATGTAGAATATCAAAAGGAGAGAGGCTTGTTGTCTGATAAGTTGTACATGAAATTTCAAATTTCGAATATCAATACAGAATATCGCATACCTACAGCTTGACAACCCATGTCATCCTTTCTAGTGTGACTTTGTGTCCACACGAGAAGGTAAAAGAGAGATAAATTGCAATAAAAAGAAAGTTTTTTTGAACTCGTTTAATTGTCGTATATTAACAATACAAAATATTATGTTAAAATATGTGCACTGATAAAAAAAAAACCCTATATTTAATGTTTCTACAATTAAAGAGTTATACAAATTAAGTATAGGTACGTACACCACAGTGCCAGATAGAAATGACATACGGTACCTAGAAAACTAAAGCATAATTTTGCTCATAACGTCCGTTGACAGCTTACAATTTGATAAACATTGAAAACTACACGTTATCAACCCTCCAAGTGGCTACGTAATGTATAACGAATTGTTTAGTCTAACTAAAATATACTGACACACTTCTGAAATAGAATATCTTTTACCTATTTACTATAGAAATATATATACAGCCACTTTGACATCACTACACGTCAAGTCGCCCGTCCCGCTAACTCCGTGGTATTTTAACATCCCCCTGTTTAAACAAGGGTGTAGTCCAAATATGTCCCGGTCCCAGGTAAATATTTTTACTAACATAGTTATCTTTGGCATGCTTGTGCACTTATCCGAAAGCTGCCGAAGCCTTTGTAAGTTGAATGTTCTAGATTGTTCTTTGAACGAGCTCTTTAAAGTTCGCGGAAGGTAAATGCGTTGTTTTCGAACGAATTTTAAGCGGAAATGCGTTTGTGATGTTGAAAGCAGGATTTTGGTGAAATTGTTTGTTTAATTTAGCTTTGTGATGCTTATGGTCTACAGGTGTGGTAGTTAAAGTAAAAATGAAGAATATTGTTTTGGGATCTGAAGGTTAAAATTTGATCACACACGTCACTGTGTTTGTGTGAGTTTTCATGTCCGTCGTATTTTTGCGTGGTTAAGGTAATTACGTCGTCTTATTACTTTTAAATCAGTATGTTCTTAACAAACTTATTTGATGATGGAAGAATTACATTGTTTTCGAAGAATCAACCAAAACTTAGAAAAGCCACAAACAATGATTACGCAATATTTTTTTTTTACTTTCGCAACTTCGTAGTCTCGTTTTCTATCTGATTCATTTGCAAAATTCACCTATAGGTTAGGTTAGGTTGGTTTATAACAATCATAAAAAAAAAAACGTAATCAGGATAAAATTAAATTCTAATTAGTAATAATTTGACAAATAAAAGGTTTGGATGACAACAATTCAGACTTTTAGAAAACAACATTACTAAACGTGTTACTATAAAGTGTGTGTAACCTTAGATAGATACACAATTTTCTCTACGCCACCTAATTTAAATACCTACACCCTGTACATCAAAGTCAACTAAAATGCACCCCTATTCTCAACTTGATCGAACTATAATAACCCACCTTTCATTTCTAGCGTCAATTCCATTTGCGCACTATCGCCCGCCATTTACCGTGGAGCAATCTAATCAGAGCCGATCCGCGCGACATTTTTACGTCGTGTAAATGTCTATTGTCAGTTTATTGGCGTGTAAGATTACGGAATAGGGGCCCGTGATAGCGGGTGATTCGATTGGGAGTGTTTTCTTTTAGTTTTCGGAGGAATTGGGTTGTCGTTTCATTATTAGCTTTGAATTTGTAGTTAGAGGTGGTTTTCTGGCGAATAAGTTCGCGAAAACGTTCCTCAGTCTACTCACTTGTTATGTCAAACCAATATAAAAGCAAGTTTTGTCACCTGCTGCCTCTGCATTGAACGGCATACGCCAAGGGTTTCGCACAGAAATACCTATTTGAAAAATCTAAGCAGGTAATTATTTACGCGCAGTAAAAATCTCTAATAAAAAAGTGGCATATCCGAAAGTTTTCCTCTCCCGCGCACGTTCACACGCGAGTTATTTTTAATAAATCTCATCGCAGGCGCAGGTAATTGTCGATATTAAAAGCCGGTCCGCTATGCGCGTAATTTCATAAATTTTTTGCCTCAGTTTTAGAGATCAAACGATTTTTTTTTTATTAAAGCGTAAGTTTGTCCTGGTGTTTTCATGTAATATTTTGTATGATCGACTTTTAAAAAGGTTTTGTTTTGTTTCAAAATACAATTTCTCTGGACACAGGTAATTAATATACTTACCTAATAGGAGATCCTAACCCCCACTTATACGATGTACGGAAATATAAAAATGAATCATTTTCATTTTCCATTCATTTTCATTTTCACAATTTCGATAATAAAAAATTGATCGCTTTACGAAGCAGATACATTATTAAAAGTCGATGCGTGACTGACTTAGTGATAAGAAACGTACAGTCTAAACTGCTGAATCCAGGTACTTTCAATTTGCAGGGAAAATTCGTTAATTAATATTAATTTCAAATTTTAAAATGTATAAGTATTAAAGCATATAACTAAATATTTGTACGCCAGCCTTGACAAAACAAGATACAATCTGTGATAATTGTAACACCTTTTATAAACGCTTGTTTTTATGCAAATAAACCATTCATTCATTCCTTCGGTACCCTAAGGGTGCGCTTAAAAAGGGTTTTTCTAAAATCAAGCATAGTTTAGATATAATGTTTCGCGACCTACATTTTATTTAAATAATTTGGCTCAAGCAGTGACTTTGTCTGGCACGTCATAACCATAATGATAGAGCCTAGTGCATTGTCCTTTCAAATTGCTACCATCATCTTACGCAGAAACCCTTTTCCCAACGCATTTGGGTAACGACGTAGAGTGTAACTCCAGTAAAATAGCTAGCACCGAGGCATTTAACCTTAGTCCTTAGAGTTGCAAGTAGTCATGGATGTCAGAGTCCACTTTCCACCAGATTTCTGAAGCCTTGTGTTGTGAAAACTCTTTGGCTTTGAAATATATACTAAACTAGCTACGTTCGCGCAGATTTCGATTATTGTTATGCCCCCGGGAACTTTGATTTTTTTCCGAGGGAAAAGAAGCTTTATGTAACACATAGTAACACATAGTTAGTAGTCCAGGGTATAAGCTATCTTCATTCCAAATTTCATCCCAATCTGTCCAACCGTTGCAGAGTGAAAGAGTTACAAACTAACAAACAAAAAATTTCGCATCACTACATACTACTACTACTAGTATAACTAAAACAAAGTCGCTTTTTCTGTCCCTATATCCCTATGTATGCTTAAATCTTTAAAACTGCGCAACGGCTTTTGATGCGGTTTTTTTTAATAGATAGAGTGATTGAAGAGGAAGGTTTATTATGTATAATACTTTAATCCGGAGCGAAGCGAGGGCGGGTCGCTAGTTTATAATATAGTAGAAGGATTGTCACCTGTAACATGTTATTGTCAGCTTCGTGAAATACGTGGCGGAACTACTAGCACAATCATGACCTGTTGGTCGCTCGGTAATCTTCCTTCTACTCAGTGGATAACGAACGACAAGCGAGAAAATACAAATTGTGCCAGCCGTACAGGATGTTCTGTTTAGTCGAGGGTAATATACAGCAGAAAGTAAAGTTATTAGATTTTCCTTTATCTAATTAGGTTTGGTATTCATTTAACAAGTAATTAAAGCTACGTTTAATTTGGACCTGTTAGGAATTGGGTTTGAATAAATAAACAGTAGAAAACCTGCCTAATTAAAAATGTCTAATTAATTTAGGAATTCTCCTCAATGTTTAGACAAAAATAATAACAAAACTGTCACATATTGTTGTTTTCAAGCCTTATTCCTTGCAAATAACTTAATTTCGTTCATTTCCGTTTTTATCGCAAACAATAACCGAGTTTACTCCCCTAAAACTGCACCTTTTACAAACGGTTGCAAAGCCTAACGTAATAGTTTCCATTAGAGCCATAAGGGTACGGAACCCTAGGAAGGCTCAGAGAGATTTTTAAAATAGCTATCTCGCAAGCCCATCGAACAAAATGTGGAGCTATTCAGAGCGGGTCTCCCCGGGATTCATCCCGTGATAGATATCCTGCGTCTCTATTATGCATAAATCTCGGAGTTTTAACTTACTCCATTTTTTTAAGGAGATCATACTTTCCAACTGTCGACTTCAAATTTAATTATTTCTTTGTATAATGTTTTTAATGTAGAATACAGGGTGATCAATCTAAATAGTTCAGCAATAAATTTCAAATTATTAATAAATATTAAAAGATAATTTCACACGAGTTGACCTAGTCCTAAACTAAGCTCTACGTTATTTCTATAAGTACTAGATAACGATAAAAAAAAAAACTTGATGAATACATAGAAAACAAGACTCAGGAATTACTACTCGCGCTCATAAAACAAACATTAACTTACCGGGAGTCGAACCCGATACCGTTAGCTTCGTAGGCAGGATTCATAACATCACGCCTTCATTCCCAGAGTGGGATAGGCAGAGCTCCAGAAATACCAACAACTTTAAAAAGACTTTATTTTAACCACTTTTTGCACAATCGGGCTAAGCTGTTTACCAGTGTATTTGTGACAGGTTGCAAGCAAATCCCCTAACAGTACTACAAGCCCTTATTCCCTTAGTCGCCTCTTACGGCATCCACGGGAAGACATGGAGTGGCACTATTCTAACCCAGCAACCGTACAGGTTATAGATAATTATTATTATTATTTCATTTATTATACAGACAACGTAAAAGGTCCACATTTGTATTAGTAACTCTTAACCTAAATGTTAGTAGTTTATAAATAACAGAGATTTTGTCCTCTGTGTAAGTTTCCACATCAGAGTACAATCAAATTTATTGGCAATCATCCTTAAGATGCCATTCCCGCTGCCACGCACCCTGTCTACTAATGAGGCAGTTTCCTTACGCCACACAGCGTCGAAACTGTCTGTGCGTGCCTCCACAAACATGGACGAGGCGCTGCAGTACCGCGGCAGCCGCAACAGCACCCTAAAGGCGTTATTGTACTGGACGCGCAGAGCATTGTAAGTCTTTTGAGTATACCTGACCCACAGACTCGACGAGTGCAGAGATGTGCAGTAAGCCTTAAACAACGTAATTTTGACTGCCTCCGTGCATCGCCTAAATCTGCGCGCCAGCATGTTCGCCCTAACTGACAATGCTCTGCGCTCCCTCTCCATATCAGCATCATCTTTCAAGTCCTCGGTCAATATATGCCCGAGATATTTGAATTGATGCACTTTCCTAAGCGGGACACCATTGAGTGTGATAGGTGGAAAAAAGAAAGGACTCTTGGTTCCTGCCTTAAAGATCATATACTCAGTTTTCTGCACATTATATGACAATCCGTGAGACGCCGCATACGCCTCACATGTAGCCAGCAGCTGTCGCAATGCGCTGACTGAGGGGGCCAGCAGCACCATGTCGTCTGCATAACTGAGATTGTTGACGCACACACCGTCAACAAAACAGCCGACATGCATGGCGCCGAGCTCCCCAATCAGCGCATTCATATACAGATTGAAAAGCAGGGGCGAGCTCAGCCCCCCCTGCAATTATAATTACTAACTATAACTAACTTGTTTTAAGGAAATACGAGGTAAAATAACCTTATGGCGTGTGCTCTCACCATGCAGTTATTGCCATTAGTACAATTTTGTATTTTATTAAGCACTAGCTACCCGCCAGCGGGTTCGAACCGCTGAAATTTTTTGACTTTCCTGGTAAACTTTACATGTTTTTTCTTCCATAAGAACCTTCTATTGACGATAACGAACACAACAAAAAAAGAATTAGCGAAATCGGTCCAGCCTTTCATTCCGTTTCTTTGCAAAAATATACTCTATTTATCTTAACTGGAATAAAATGTGTATATTGTCAACGCTATCTCCAAAAGTCAAGCCGTACGGTAAACCACAAACTATACACGAAATATGGTGAAAAATATTCGGGAATCCCGGGACGGATCGGATCGCGATCCCGGGGGGCGCTAAGCCCGGGATTTGCATTTATGAATAATGCGCTGCGCCGTGTTCATTGCGTCTCTGATTTGTACCGGCGCCAGATGGAGGAAGATAGCCGACGTCTTTCGTGATACATTACTTGTAAAATACTTAAATTAACATAATGTTCGGGAGTTTTAAATGTCCACTCAGCCCCCTATTTCACACAATGTGACAATTCGGTATACATTGCAATGTTAACTCGCTGATACTTCATTGGGTTTCATATAAACTACACCATGTACACTAAAATGTCACCTGTCACCTGTCATTGTTAGTATGGTGAAATAGGGGGCAGGATGTGACGAGGCGGGTAAGACCATAAACTTACTTGTATAGAGAAATATATACTTATATATGTATCTTTATATATAGGAAACATCCTAGACTCGGGAACAAATATTCGCGCTCATCACACAAATATCTGCCCTTGGATTAGAACTACCGACTAGGCTAGTGTCGTCGTTTTGTAGCGGTTTGGTAACGTATAATCGGTTTCAATTTAAATTGGCAAAGATGTAAACATATTAGTATTATTTAGCACATAACCTCAAATTTTCCTCAAAAACATTTTCTTTTTTAAATTGGCCAAGTGCTAGTCGGATTTCAGCACCTAGCGTTCCGCACCTACGTTTTATTTTTATGAAGTATTAAAAATCCAAAGTCCTAATGCTGCTTGCGCTTTCATTATATTTATAAAGCCCTCCCGTTCGGAATATGACTATCATTTTTAAAAATAATTTTCAGTCGTAACGTCCATTTGCCTATGTACTTTTTGCTTTTTCCATAATACAAAGTTTACGCAATATCAGTTTAAAGGGTTTTTTCTAAAAATCTTTGTGTATACAGGGGGTTCGGTTAACGTAATGCATCATCAAGTTAGGCGCGACTTTGTGGATTGATAATACTTTGTAAACGATTGTTTTACGGTTGGCTTACACCCAGTTACTTCACTGTTTAGGGTCACGTAACAACCGCAGCATTAAAATTAAACGGAATTCTGCCAAACATGATTATCAATTTGTTATTTCCTTTGTCACAAATGAATTAATAGAATTCCATTACAAATCAACGTGAAGAAAAACATAAAATACCTTTAATCCCGATTTCCTACAGGTTTCTTAAACAATATAAATAAATAAATAAATAATAGGGGACAATCTCACTCAAATTGACTACGATAAACATACTTATATAGAGAAATCCAAACTTAAATACATAGAAAACATCCAAGACTCAGGAACAAATATTCGCGCTCATCACACAAATGTCTGCTCTTACCGGGATTTAAACCCAGAACCGCTGGCTTCAGAGGCAGGGTCACTATCAACTAGGTGTCGTCCATGTTGGTCCATGCTGAACAAATGCAACATGCTACTCGACAACAGATGGCGCTTTCTTTTACCCTCGTCCGTTAGGTGTCGCTGCTCAAACTAAACACGTGCCAAATTCTTCCGTAGAATCTGTTAAGCTCACGAAATTTCGACTTTTTTATTAACGTTATAAGCGAAATCTAGTTGAATATAAATAATGGCGCTCCGTCAGTTTATTATAAGTTGACGTCACGGACGCGAGCAGCTGACGCTGCTACAAGGTATTCACTCGTTAACAGAGTTCCTAGTCATAGTTGAACTCAGCGTGTTCAAACTTCGGAATTGTCAAGCATGGTTTAAATAGTGCAAAAGCCATGTTAACTTAACAAAGGCTTACTTCGTTTCTGAAATAGTGAGTATGTTAACTAGTATGACCTGTAACCGATCCTATGCTTATGCGTTTACTAAATCCTTTCTAATCCGTTATAGTTTATGGTTTATCGCCTCAAACCGAACGATATGAAGTTTGGTTCAGAATAGTTTATATCCCGGAGACAGACATATGACACCTACTTTTTATCCCAGAAAATCAAACAGTTAAAACAGAAAGAGAAAACATAAATATACATTGTCTCTATAATCTTTAAACGTTAACCTGTATGTAATTTAAATGTTGTGTTGACCGTGATGTGCCTTTATAATACAGGTTATTTTAAATTTACCTTCCACCTGTATAATCCTGTTCTGTGAATAGCAATTCATAACAGAAGCACGCAATCAATTCCCAACCTTAAAAACAGCTACACAAGGCTACAAATACTTAACTCTAATTAAAATTACGTCCCCTCTCGCAAACTCAGGAAAGTAAATCACATGCGGTCACCAAAAGCAATTTAAACCTTACGAGTATTTACTTAAGATAGCAAACAGCTTACGCGTATTAGTGTGTTAGGTCTTTATGCTTGGAATCCTTGAATCTGCAGGTGCACTGGATTCAAGATGGCAGACAGTGAAAGAGTAACCTATATAAGGGGAAGTGGGGCATCTCTAATATTTATAAGGACAGGAGTCGGTTTGTGTACCGTTTGGGGTGAATGTTGATAAGCGAATAACATGAAATTTTATAAATTCAGATTTTCTGGTAACATGCCCCAAACTCGCGATTGCTTTGAGTTGGTAAAAATCGAATTATGAGTTTAAAGTAAAATTCAGTTTCTCTAGACATCGTCTTTATTTCTCATGTACGATGGATCGTGTTATATGCCTTAAAATTATTATTAAAATATTTTGAAAGTGAATTTTTCAATGTTACTTTCATACTGTTTTAATTTCATAGTCAACCTCTTCTATTTAGATTTATATTAATAGAAACCCTCGTGTCAAATATCTGTTGACTTGAGTTTTGTTGAGTTATGCAAATGTTATTTTATGAGACAATAACGGTGAAATAAATG
The DNA here is from genome assembly GCA_949316455.1 of Acleris holmiana. Classification (NCBI taxonomy): domain Eukaryota; kingdom Metazoa; phylum Arthropoda; class Insecta; order Lepidoptera; family Tortricidae; genus Acleris; species Acleris holmiana. Next base: position 400,662 of record OX438781.1, read on the forward strand.
TATTCAGCGGATTTCCATATTTTTCATCTTATCAGAAAACTAGCTATCACAACGGAAAACGACGTACAGGATGCTTTAAATATTCAATATTTATGGCTAGCCGATCGGCATCACCCTATATTGAGAAAATGTGTTAAAATATGAAATTGGCACAATGGAGTCGCATCAACCTTTCCTTTTAAACTATAATTTACGTTGAATATTATTTTCGGTAGATTTATGACAGTTACCGGTGTATATCTAAATATAGAATTACATTGTATACGTATAATGTCGTTTGGATGTTTGTTTTTTTTATTTATTTTTACTTACTTCTTTTCTTTTTTTAATATTCCATTTGTTAGTTTAGTTTGCACCGCCTACCAATTTATTTCTGTTTCTTGGACACTTCTCTTCTTTGTAAGGTTATCTGGAAGAGATCGCTACGTAGCGACAAGACCGCCTATTGAATCACTTAGTAAGTTTTTAATTGTATTTTACTTTTCATGTTGTATTTGTATGTAGTGTTCAATAAAGAATATTTGTATTGTATTGTAATTGCACATGACAAGTTATACTTAACTTTAATAATGTAACATCAAACCTTCAACCTATTTAAAGAAAGTCTAAGAATTACAGTTCCCAATACGTTTCTCTAGTTTAAAATTGAACCCAGTTTACATTTTATTAGTGATTGCGTTTAACCTTAAAGATCTTTCAGATGGGTGCCTTAATGCTTGTCGTTTTGCCTGCTCTCTTGGTCCTACACTGGAAGTCTATATTATAAATACTACAAATACTTCTTGGTGGGTAGGCTTAACTGTGTATGATAGTCCTTAAGGTGGCCATTGATATTGCATTTTGAGATGCATACCTCCTCCATGCTATAAAATACATTAATACACTATAGCAACCTACGTTTAATCAAATGTTTTATGTAACTACATTCACATTTAATATCTATTCTCAAAAGTAAAAGCTTTCGGCGTACTTAACCCAGATTTTCGGATTAAAATCATAGTAGTCACGTAGCGAGCGATTTGTTCAGCAAAAACGTACCCGTCTCGCGACCTATCAAATATTAATAGTCGCGCCCACACTAACCTGCCTTCATCACTAATTATATAAGCAATAAAGCTCAGTGTCAGGTTTCAACGCAAGCCACGCTTTACTAACTTTTGTTACTAGCAGACAATCCTTTTAGCTTGATTAAGTACCTAAATTAAGTTATGTTGCGAGCGTCTTGACGACACGTTGATAGTTGGTAGTGATAGTGACCGTGCCTTCGAAGACAGCGGTCCTATGTTCAAATAAATAAATAAAAATAAATATCAGGGGACAATCTCACACAAATTGACCTAGTCCCAAACTAAGCTCTAGGCTTGTACTATGGGTACTAAACAATGATAAACATACTTAAATAGAGAAATACATACTTAAATACATAGAAAACATCCAAGACTCGGGAACAAATATTCGCGCTCATCACACAAATATCTGCCCTTACCGGGATTTGAACCCAGGACCGCTGGCTTCGGAGGCAGGGTCACTCCCAACTAGGCCACCGTGTCGTCAAATCCCGGTAAGGGCAGATATTTGTGTAATGAGCAGGAGTGAGTGAGTGTTCCTGAGTCTTGGATGTTTTGTATGTATTTAAGTATATATTTCTCTATTGTTGTCTAGTACACATAGTACTTAATTTAAATAAGCCTAGAGATTTGATTGGGACTAGGATAATTTGAGTGACATTCTCCCGTGACATTTAAAGGACTACTATGCGCAATTAATTGCTGTAATCTTATTTTATCTTACAGGTGGGCCTTTTCGGATACACTTCGACCCCATTAGGATATTTTGTGCAATAACCCTCTTTCACACTCAGCTGCTCGAATGTGCAGGTTTCCTCACGATGTTTTTCCTTCACCGTAAGAGCATCGGGTAATGTACTTAAGTTAGAAAAACCCATTGGTACATGGTGACCGCGGGGGCTTGAACTCGGTACCTTATGATCACGAGTCGACCTCCTAAGCCAAGGCCACCGACGCAGTTCAGTGCTGTAATAGTCATATACTATTTTTGAATAAAGTTGTTAGATGAGCAAACCGGACCGATACGCTACTCGAGTCGCGACGTACAGTTGGTGTGGACCCAAGGGAAGACGCTATACCGAATTAAAACAACCTGCATTATTTATTAGCAGCCGTAAGTTTTAAGGAAGAGACCGACTTAATACGTTCAAGTGTCACTATGAAACCAATTTGTTGATTAGAAATACGTCTGGTTTATTAAACAATTGCAGAAAATACAAGATTTAATTTATATTGAACTATTTTTGTTCATTCTCGACGTTACTTAATTTAGCAGCTCATGAGCTGTCCTATCTTTATTGTTTCACTAGCAACCCGCCAGCGGCTTCGCCCGCTGTAAATTTTTTTCTTGACCAAATTGTTTTTTATTTTTATAAAAAAACAGTGTCCTATGTTACTTCTAGTACCTCCTAGAATATGTGTACAAAGTTTCATGATGATTCGTCTAGTAGTTTTTGCGTGAAAGCGTAACAAACATCCACGCTTTCACATTTATATTATTAGTAAGGATTGGTTTTAGGGACACCTGTATACCCACATACATACAGGGCTGGGATTCCACACGGTGTGATAACGATATCGTCTTTGATGTGTTTCTGTATTGACAACGTTTTGATAACTCTTATGTCATTCACAATAATGGTGACTGTGACATAAACGATTCTAAAACACGTCGAAGGCGATATCGTTATAATAGAGGCCCAGGGGTTACTTTTATCTACTTTTTGGGCAGTTGGCTTATTATGGAACACTAGGACGTGCAAAGTCGAAGAAAAAGGAAGACCTAGGCTCATTTTATTTACCCGAAATAACAGAATGTCGTTTCGTATCAGGAGGTGAAAAATCTCGCAGAGAATAGAAAAACGGCAATTAATGGCTGGCGGCAGTTTTTTTATGTTAAGGAGAAGGCACACGAGTACTCAGGTCACCAGGGGCCCTACCCAAGATGCAAACGCTCCTAACGTTTATCTTTTCTATAGCTCAAAATGTATGGAATGACAGTCGACCACGTGGTTTATTGAAACGCACGAGAATGTCATCCCATACATTTTGAGCGATAGAAAAGAAAAAACGTTAGGAGCGTTTGCATCTTGGCTAGGGCCACTGATGGTACGTGGAATCTGAGACCCATAGACATTTGAATTCTCAACACTATAATCCTAAGACCTCAAATGCGTTGCCTACCCTGAGGACTACGATGGAATGCCTCTATGCTAGTAATTCCACCGGTTGTCTTATCCCCACACCGGAACACAACAATGCGAATACTGTTGCTTGGCGGGTGGTTACACGGTTAACATCAACGCAAGCATTAGTATTAAGTATAATTTCATGTTTCAAACCAAATCCTAGAGCCCTATCCATCGAATGCAGATGCAAGTTAGTTAGATGCCTTTAATAATTCCTCCGTCCGGTGGTAGCTTGCATCCGGTCCGGAATAAAGTTGGACCGAACGGGATCCGTTTAAGCGAATCTCGGGAGTCGTGCCAACTAACTTGACTCCTGATTGTTCTGGTTAAATTTTTTAGTGTTTTCAGCTTCTTGGTAGTTTCAGTAAGTCCAAAACATGTAAAAGGATGAAAGTTATGCATACCTACTAATATTATAAATGTAAAGGTAACTTTGTCTGTCTGTTTGTTACCCTTTCACGGTTAAACCACTGAATTGACTTCGATGAAATTTCGTTCGGAGATAACTGATGTCCCGGGAAGGATTCAGGATTCTGTGGTAATAGCGATAAACGATTTTCATGCGGACATAGTCGTGGGCAACAGCTAGTACTGGCTAAAGTAACTCTGTTTGATTGTTTGTTACGCTTTCACAGCTAAACCATCGAATTTAGTTTATTGAAAGTTGGTGCGGAGTTAGTTTAAACCCCGGGGAAAGACATAGGGTACTTTAAATTTGGAAAATTTAACAATTATTAAGGGAATGGCGATAAACAACTTCTATGCGGACTGAGAGCAACATTTTCTAGAGTTAGTATATTATCTCTCACCAGTCTGATTATTTCTCTTTATTGAACTATACTTAAATAAATCAACCAATTAAGACCTTATATAAACACTTTCTAGCCCAATTTTATAATAACATGTGTTTTGATATATTACTTGCTTAATGATTCGGAAAACTAATTATAATTTAAAAAAAAACATAGCTTTGCGGTGTCCGCATACTGGACACAGGTAATACGCATGTACAGAACAATAGAGACCCAATTCAAAATTTCAGCTTTCGAACTTCAAGTCATTTTATTACTATAGAAACCCATTTTAAATTTTAAATTTCTGAATTAGGTCACTATTGATCTGAACATGCGTATATTCTCTTGAAAAACGGCTTCTTGCCAAACAGACGATCGAGTGTGTAAACACATACGAGAAAGATTTAATACCAATTTCACCATGCGATGTTAACCACTTAACAGACGATGTAACAGTTGTCAAAATGTATGAATTAACAGTCGATTAGCATTGTTGAAACCGGTACTTAAGCTACCCGATTGAGAATGCGTCCACTAAAATGTTATTTGTCTGCTCTGACGAGATAACGTAAGCTAGCCGGTTAATAATTCGTCCGTCGAGGTGAAAAGTGTGTACTTAAGAAAACATGGCCGACATGGCAAGACTTGCATCTACCGAACTAGGTTTTCAGCCGCATTTACTTCCAATATCCTATAATAAATATGATGCTAAAAATTGTTATAACTCATAACTATGTACAACTAAGCTATGATAATTCAAACTATCAAGTGCCTGTTGTCTCCATAACAAATGACAGTAACTTTAAACTTTGCATGAACGGGCGACATGACAAGTGAACATCATTAGGGAAGCGCGGCAGGAATGGCAGCGGCGACACTTTGAACGCACGCCGTTTCGTTATTAATTACGTTTTGTAGGTACTATACTTTATGCTTTATAAAGGCTATGTGAATCAAAATTCGGTGTAAAGCAAGTTAAAACTGGCTTCTGTAATGTGTACCTGTTTTTACTATATTTAACTTACTCAGTAACTTTGGTTGTATTTTTGAGGATATATAGTTCGTTCAGCGCTATTTCTGTGGGAAATGTATTGATTTGGTACCCTTAAGAATACTTAAAATAAATTATAATTTAGTGCTGCAAGTGTGCCTAGTTGGTTTAACTGTTACTTCTTTTGATTAGTAATCGCTGTCAAGATTACTACAATAATTATATTTGATTATTTTTATAATTAAGTAACTTTAGTACCTTTTTGTCTGGTCTTTTAAGCTCTTGAAAAAATTTCTAGCAATTAACGTTAAGCCAGTCAAAACTAACTTACGTCGATGCTGAAAACGTGAATGTACAATTAAAATCAACTGTATCATAATACCAAGAACTTGTCGAATAAGGATTCGCAATTAGCTTAATACTGTGACTTTTTGGCTACGATACCATACGTGGCGTTTAAATAACAACTTACAGTTTCTACAAGATTGGCAGCGCTTATATAACGCCCTTAGTGTTGCAAATATCAAAAGGCGGCAATCGGTCTCTTGCCTGTATTTGGCAATAAAATCACGGTAATGAAAATCACGAGACACGTTTAAAACGGCTTACTGTATGCATTTTTACCCAGCGTTGTTCACGGGAACGCTCAATAGCGCTTGTTAATATTTACCCATGTTGTAACGTCCGTATTTCACGCCAGATGTCGCTGCGAGGCGGCGATAAAAAAATAACACCTTGTTTTAGGGTTCGGCGTTTACGCGCTCTTATTTTATTAAAAATGGCGCGTTTTACGCGTCCACCTGCCAGTTTCGATGAAATTTTATTTATGTTTTATTTCCATCTCGCCCCCTTTGCCCCTTTGACAAGTATTTGAGCTGTAAAACTGTTGATAGGTTTTTAAAATTATTGGAAACTCATATAAACACTAGTTATGACTGTATTATCGAATTTATTAGGGTATAGGACAAGTGCCAGGCATATTTGGCATATATATTATAATTAGTGGTGGTAGGACCCCGTCTGGAGTGCTACTACCATGTTATCCATTAACCACCCGCCAAGCAACAGTGTTCGCATTGTTGTGTTCAGTGTGGGGATAAGACAACCGGTGAAATTACTAACACAGAGGCATTCCATCTTAGTCCTCAGGGTTGGCAACGCATATGAGGTCTTAGGATTACAGTCTTGTGAATTCAAATGTCTATGGATCTCAACTTAACATCAGGTGGCCTGGTGTTTGTGTGCCTTCTCCTTATCATAAAAATAAATTAAATTAATAGATAAATATAAATATTATTTGACAATGTCAAAGAAGTGTTTTAATAAATGTTTTTTTCCTACGCGACAAAACCTAATTGTTTATTGTTTTAACTTGGCCGCCATTGATGTCAAGCAAATAAGAGCTATCATATCGTTCACAACACTAATATGTAATGTCAAAACATGTCACGTTACCGAGTAGAGTAGAGTTTCGATTTCTAAATTGTTTTGATAAAGAAGGAAAGAAAAGAGAACATTGCATGATAGAAAACATTAGCAATTGATTTTTTGTATGGATTAATGACTTCGTAACCTATTTTGAATTATAAAAAAATTGTTAGAATTAAATCAATAATATTTAATAAAACTACTTCTTCCGAGTGTAAAGTAGCGGAGATTGTTGTTCTTTAATATTAGCTACTTTAAAATGCAAGCAAATGGAAGCCATTTATCTCGATTAAGAGTTTCCTGAAATGAAGTTGTATCGCCATTTTTAAAGTTTAATTCTTTTGTTCCAGGTAAGAGGAAGTTGGGGAAAACATTCATCACAGTTTTTTCGGCATGAAATTATGCAGTTTTCTGAAGTTTTGAGCACTAAAATTCGCAATTTTAGGTAAGTTTTTGTTTAATATCATCCACTATTGGACCAATTTCTTAATAAAAAACGGTTACCAATTAGTTACATTTAGTGTACTGTTATTCATTAACCGGATAAATTTAAATAGGATATTATTAATTAGCTTATAAAAATACATTACTAGTTACTTTAACATTAACTTGGCAAATAAAACACCTTGTGGAATATAATACGACCTGCCTCTGAAAATAATCTTATAACAAGTAACATGTCGTGGGCGTTAACACGACATATATTAGCTCCCCTCGTTTTGACATCGCTTATTGCGCGATATGAACCCGCTTATATGATACGACATGATGATATACTCGAAATATACGAAGGTGCTGTTAATCTTAGGATTAAATTATATAAGGATTAAGTTGGCAACTATTTCGACACGTAGTCATCTATATAGGTGACGTAACGAAACCATATTTCTTAAAGCTAAAAAAATCTGTTCAAATATCTTGAAACATACGTTGGTGAAATAATTGGCGATCGTGAGGAATGCGATTAATTATACTTAAATTAGAAAATTTTATAAGTACTTATAATTGATTTTACACTCGTTAATTATGGCCTAATGTAATGTATGCAACTATAAATTACCCGAAAATATACGGTATATGTTTCAGTCTGACTAATATTTGCGTTATTGTGTTCATTTGAACTCATCAAATACGTGGATGATGCATTGAATTTAGGATAGTCATAAAACAAATATACATACATACATACATACATACGATCACGCCTTCATTCCCAGTGGGGTAGGCAGAGCTACATAATTACCAGCAACTCTAAAAAGACTTGTTGGTATTTCTGTAACCACATTTTGCACAAACAGGCTAAGATGTTTTCTAGTGTATTAGTGACAGGTTGCAAGCCCATCGCCTAACAGTACTACAAGCCCTTATTCCCTTAGTCGCCTCTCACGACATCCACGGGAAGACATGGAGTGGCACTATTCTAACCCGGAAACCACACGGGAAACAAATATAGTTATGGAAATAACGGTCAATAAAATCCAAACTTTCTGTGAAAGAACAGTAACGCTTATAAATAACAGAAAATAATAATTTAAGTATGGTTTAAACATCAGTTCAAAACGTATCTCAAGTAAACAAAATGCTTTTATTTCATCAAATGGCGTTCTTAAATGCTTAAATCGCTGACACCGCGCCGCTGCAGGAAAACTCTTCGAATCAGCGAACATGTTTCTTGTTTCACCATTATTGGTTACATTTCTTTGGCCTTCGGGTTTTTCGATAAAGTCTGAAATTGTTGTGGATTTGAGGACGGATTTAAAACTTATTTATTTGGTTGTGATGATTTTTATAATAACACAATGTTATAATTTTCTGATCTTATTGTTTAAACAACTATAATAATGTGTTAATAATGTTTTTGTTAATCGATCTACACTATCGGATTGTTAAATGCACAGCTACGCATTGACCAGAAAAAATGTTCTCTTAAGCGAGTTTGTTATAATTTTATTGGCAAAGATTAAAACAAAATATTATGTAGTATGTATAAGTGTGTATAAGTTTATAAAATTATGTTTTAAACGCTTCTTTCATTGAAAGTAATGTTAATGTTTTGTCATTTTTAAGAAATCAGAGGACGGTCTGCGTTGTTATTCTCAAGAATTTAATAAAAGTGGCTTGTAAATGGCGGAGGGGTGACGGTTGTATATGAGTGACATTTCTCATCTGCATGAGGCTAAGGCATTATGAAAACAGAACGATGTAGCGTTTGCAAAGAAAATAAAGAATTTACAGTACATGCAGCTTATAACTAGAGCGTTCATAGAGAATGGTGCTTATAGTTTTTTTTTTAATATTTTCATCTAGTCCTTTGTTGAAATATTTAGTAGTAACAGATTAGTTGTTAATAATATAGATACTATTATTACGTAAATTTAAAATTGAGAATTACGATTCTTTTAAATATTTATATTAAAAAACGATGTTTTGAAATGCAGTAGTTAGACCGAATGTTTTCGCAAGGGAGCTCAACATCTTACCAAAACTAATTTAAAATGTAAATCTTTTAATTATTCTTCAACCTTTAATTTAATCTTGCATATCCAAAGAAAACCCTTGCATGTAAACATCAGTTACTGTTGTCCCATTTCCCCTAACCTCCCAAAATTTTAACAAAAGAAACCAATTCTCCCAACGTTACTCTCATTTCTTAGGGAGGCAAATGAGGGCGTGATAAAGGCGCAGATTATGTAAATAGCCCCAATGAATTTAACATACGTATGATGTCTAATGTCAGGTGCCCCTTTGAGGTTGGATGAGTTCCCTGGAAATATTTATGGGTTCGCGGTGGAATAGGTTTCTAACAGCACAATGTATACATCGTAATGAATGCAGGGAGATATTTTGAATAATCTGATTTCAAAAACGATTAAGCTGCATTTATTTTTATGGTAAAGAAAAGGTAAACAAATGAATACACTGGTCTTTTGGTAAGCTGGTGGTAGCACTCAGCTCCTCAAACGTTCATATAATTTGAATTGTGTTTTGTCACGTGCTGTAACTTTATACCTTAGCTATTTTAATAGTGACAGCAGGTATCTTATTGGGATATTAGTGTTAATAAACATTTGTGGAGTGAGGTCTATAGATATTTTGCAATAGCAAGACTGAGGACTGAGTTGCTTCCAACCCTGAGGATTGAGTTGAACAACCATGCGTCTTTTGTCTGTGCTGGTATTTCTAATTTAAGACACAAATATTGTAAGAGTGGCGTTATAGCCGCGTTTTCCGTTGAAGACAAAATTTCGCTAGTAATTTTTAGTGCTTAGTTTAAAATGAATTTATTTCTTTTTCATATTTTCAACAATAGTCTAAATAGACAACTTAGGCTCGCAGTGATAATTGTTTGTTTTTTGTGCGATAAAGAGTTTTCAATGCATACGTAATTTGACGACAAGTTAAAAAGGGACTTGTTTATAAAATTAACTTAGTGATTCGAAGCAATAGAATTATTGAAATAAATGGATAAAGAAGTTCATTAAACAGATACGTAACCAAAGTATTTATCCTGCCCATTTATCTAGACTTGGCCCAAATAAGTGCTTGCGTTGGGTAAACTAGTGACTCATTACTAACACATGAACACGCATAAGAAGTTAGCTCGGGCGTTGTAGATTATTTTTTTTACTGTTTAGTTTCTCATTCAACACCCTACGTTTATTATGAATTATGAACTACATACGTCCTCGTGGAACTCGTTAACTGTTTTATTTTTGCAATCTAATTTCCAAGACGCTTCTTGTTAAGAATTTATTAAAAAACAATAGGTTTTTAGGTATTTGATGTCGATAAAAATACTGGCTTAAGGAAGTCCTGTATAATCATCCAAAAAACGCTACAAAACTCAATGAAAATCCAGCAAATAATGATTAACCCATCAATCTTCCGTTCAATGCAATTATATTCGAGGAAGAAAGAGTAAAACTCGTTTTCCTCCCTCTATAACGAGTCTCGTATTATCGTCGATTCCTCCTCCCTTCAAACGTCGAAGCGTAAGATGGATATGAAAATGAACAGGATCCACGTATTTTAATTAAATCGTTATTTTCTTTGGAAGTACTGTTGTTTAATACTTTTTTATTACATAACGGGTTATCGCAGGCTTATAAATTATTATTTATTGCACTTGAATTTACTCGTGACTCAAGTTCGAATTCGTTTATTTATATTTCTCCCCTGTTTCCCCTTTTGTTTGTGGGGGTTTTTGTATCGAGTAAGTAAAGTTTTCACACAAAAATATAGCGATAGAAAGAAGCGCCCCGCGTCTGCATTAAATAAAATTCTGGTTTCAATACTAAAAATACCTAGCACGAGCCCGTGTGGTTGCCGGGTTAGAATAGTGCCACTCCATGTCTTCCCGTGGATGTCGTAAGAGGCGACTAAGGGAATAAGGGCTTGTAGTACTGTTAGGCGATGGGCTTGCAACCTGTCACTAATACACTAGTAAACTTCTTGGCCTGATTGTGCAAAATGTAGTTACAGAATTATCAACAAGTATTTTTAGAGTTGTTGGTATTTCTGTAGCTCTGCCTACCCCATTCTGGGAATGAAGGCGTGATGTTATGTATGTATGTAAATACCTAGCACGTTAACATTATAGTAGACGTAAAATAATATATGGAAACGCTAGTTTAACTTGGCTCGTGCTACGGGTTTGCTGAAATCACATTTTCGAATAGTAAAGGCGGTTTCTAAATCGTGCCGTACGATGGGCCTTAAAGCTGCACACTTTAGTGCTTTGTCACTTTAACGTGATGTTTGAACTTCTGCACTAATTTGTCAACGGCGTCAAAGCGACAAGGTACCAAAATGTGTAGCTACTTGAAATATTCGTGCTCGAGACACAGTGCCATCAATAGATGCACAGGCATGAATGCTACAACCTTCTGTATTAAACATTTTGCTCTATTCTGAAATTCTGTAAAGAAAAACTCCAACGAAATCCTTTTTACACACTTGTCATACTTAAAAATCAAGAATAAACAAAAAATCGAGTAAAAATAAGCCGACGTTTTAAAAAACGATCAAGTCCTCGCATGACGAGTGATTCTCACTGCTACGACCATCGGACACATTCACACAAAAACCAACCTTAACTCATTGTGTTAAAATACACAACGTCTGCATTTATTTCCACTATTCTGCACTGAAACAATACACAGTTCGTTACATGATTGCGTTAGAAATTGTACCCTATTGTTTTGTGTTACCGTTGCACTTGGGTTGTAGCTGTTGGTGTATTCTGTGCACTCAGCTTTCGCCCTGTCTGTCTGTGTGACAAATTGCTCTAGCGGGCGATTAATGACGCCGCGACGGTTATGATCCCTTGAGATAATGCAGGTTGATTCATTGATGTCTGCGCCCAACCCCAGCGTCGGCATCAACGTGTACCTACTCGCAATCATTAATTCTGTTGATACCTAATGCTGCGTCTCGACCAGCCCTATAACACCATCCTCACTGATTGGTGACAGGTTGATCCGAGTTAATACGTTTTCACATTAGTAGGATTCATAAGCTGCCTCATGTACACTGCATTATCACTTATTTATGTACGAATGTGAATTTTTTATTGCACAAACAAAAAATAATAAAGTAAGAAACGAAACCGAAACACAAAAGGTATGTTCAAAGGCGAACTTATCCCTTTTCAGATAATATTTTAGCAATTGAGAGAGAAATGAAACTGCGGATAGCTAAACGTACTCATACAACAATGAAAGAGACCGAAGATAAATAGCAATCAAAAACGTATAAACACATACCTAATAATAAATTAGATAAATAAACACATATATACTAGGATAAGTCATCCCGGCTCATAGACGCCTCCGGAGACCCCAGAGCTGGTGCTTGCCTGTCTCAAAGGCTTGAGCTAGCTATCCAGAGAGGTAATGCAGCCAGGGTCATAGGGATCATGGCATGCCGCAGGCGGACCTGTTAGAAGAGGTGTTATTTTTAAAGTTGTTATCAAAATAGCTTAGTATGCTGGCTTCGGAGGCAAGGTCACTCCCAACTAGGCCACCGTGTCGTCACGTAAATTAAAGAAAACGACGATAATAGCTATAATGTAGCGACGTGTCACGAAAAAAAGCATTTCAATAAACAAACTCCAGTTTGCACTGGAACACAGAAAATAACCGTAACAACTTGAAATAATTTTATTGATAAATACATCCTAAATTCAAACTCAAACGTCACCCTTAGCTGTAATGGTTTTCTTCTCGCTCCGTTTGACTTTTTTCCTCATTTTTTTTGAAATCTGTACCTTCTTCCCCTTTTTCAGAATTTCTTTTTTTGCTTTTGTGTCGCGCCTGAAGATGATGTCTTCGAACGATGCACTGGATCTGCTCTCGGAGCTCTCTGAGCTCTCCGTGTTGCCCTTGGATTTGCCACTGCTGCTACTGTCTTCGCTCAGTTGCACCTTGTAGTCGTAGAAGAAGTGCTTCCCGTGTACGGGGATGTCCGCGTCGGAGCATCTGTGCTCGTGGATTTTTGTAAACACTGCAACAATAGGTCAACATGTGCTCTAGATTTCACAGGACAGGCGTTGCCTAAGTATGGAATTACAAGCAATTTGTAAATTTCAATAGTAGTTGAAAATAAACGTTAAAAAAACAAAATATTTATGCACTAAATTGGCCATAAGAGGGCTCTTTAACATGTCGGTAATAAGCAGTGAATCTACTAGCGTTTTGGACAAGACCATTATTGCGGAGAGGCGCCGCAAGAAACTCTCAATAATTGAGAAGGTAATAAAGTAATAAATAATAATTATTAGAACTAACACAAATAAAATCATGACAAATTTTAATTAATGTCATTAAACTAAAAATAATGACTATAGGAGAACAACACGACGAGGTCTCTAGGCCTGGTGAGAAATAAAGAACGATAAGGAAGTATAATTAGGTTCAAGAAAATGCCGCGGGGTTACTTTGATTTACGGTGACTTTGATAATAACTATTACTGTAGACAAATGTGTATTTTTTGAGGAGTTTAAAAACATCTTAATATGATTTCTTTCGCCGAAGGCAACACCGCTAGTTTCTCTGTCTTAGGTTAAAGTGGCGCGTGTGTAATGGGCTTTTTTTGTCTTGATTTTTGAAGTAAAAAACTGAAAATGTTAAGCAAAACCTATGTGATTTGTATGGTGTTTTATGTTAAGTAGACCTGATGGTGATATCGAAAAAGAATAAGTTTTTCTTTTATTTGTAAGTGCAGGTCTAAATTTTTTCGAATTTTTAAATTGAGAAAAATAAAAAGAACCGATTAATGCATATTTTTAGTCTAGGGTCTTGTATCTTAGTTTTTATACAAAATCGACATAAACTTTGAATTTGATCAAAGTACCCTTGTTTACGGTTTTGTTATAAACCTACGGAACCCTCGGTGCGCGAGTCCGACTCGCACTTGACAAGTTTTTTTAAATATGAACATAATTACGTTATTACGTAATTAGTTATTAGTTATTTACGTTTGAACATTTGACTTTTTCAAACATTTCGCAATCGCATACAAACTCTAAAAAAAAAGAAGTCAGGTGTGAGATGTGCTCGCACTGAATCGATTCGAAATCGGATTCAAAGCCGAATCTAATAATACCTACTCTGCGGCGGTGCGGAACCCACTTGACCGTTTTATATTGCATTTCATTTCGATTTTTATCCTTATTTTTATGTCTTCAAAAGTTTACTCAAATGAGTTCACCACCTCTGCAATGAGAGATTTTTATAATCTCTTATGAATGCAGAACTAGCTATTTACACATGCAATTGTGATGCCAGATTCGTTTGTGATATAAATGACTGACGCGAAGCGTGTGGTCGCTGTACTGACATTTGACGGAGGCTGGACTCTGGAGAGTAGCCCCTTACAAGGGCAACCAAATTGAACTAACGGTAACTACGTGAAGGGAAAACGGATTGGACTCAAAGTTAGATCTAAAATAAAACCCTTTCTAATGCAAAAGATAAAGTATTAACATAAATTTATTAAAAAACTAAAAACCGTCTTCAAAAAGTTTCATGCCTTTTTGTGATCATAATGATACTGTTATATACGTACACAAATACATAATGTCACGCCTTCGTTCCCAGAGTGGGGCAGGCAGAGCTACAGGATTACCAACAACTCTAAAAAAACTTGTTGATAATTCTGTAACCACATTTTGTACAATCAGGCTTAGATGTTTACCAGTGTGTTAGTGACAGGTTGCAAGCCCATCGCCTAGCAATACTACAAGCCTTTATTTCCTAAGTCGCCGGTGGCATGGTCTTACGGCATCCATGGGAAGACAAGGAGTAGCACTATTCCAACCCGGCAACCACACGGATAAACTGCGGCTGGACTGTTATGTCGTCCACGTATATTTATTCGTATAATATTTGAGGATTTCCCTATATTTCTCCTTGATCTCACCATCAGATCTTAACGTGCTTGAAATGGGACCAACTTAAAAGTATACCCCAATGAACAAAAAATATTTTTTCGAATAGGTCCAGTGGTCTTTGTGTAATCGGGAAACATACTTAAAAAACCCCGATGAATTGAGAACCTCCTCCTTTTTTGAAGTCGGATGAGCAAGCGGGTCACCTGATGGTAAGTGATTGGCGCGACCCATAAACATCTGGAAATACAGACACCGAGAGCTGATTCTACATAGATAAGGTGCGTGACAAAAAATCCCGCGTGAAACGCACGGTGGTGTACTTCCAACTGATAATATGGTGATGAAATGATACCTTGTTACGAGTTGAACGATGGTGGAATCCAGCAGCTAATCCGAATTCCACGGAGCATTCTTCGTGATAAACCATATATGTAGATAAAGATAAAAGATATAGCTTTTATCTGATAGTCGGGCTTGATTGTTTTTTTACACAAATATTTCGTTTAAACTACGTTTTAGTAGTAATTCGACACTCCGCAGATGTGTTTTGAGTATAAGCTATCTCTGTTCCATATTTTATCCAAATCCGTCCATTCGTTTCAGCGTGAAGGAGCAAAAACGTACAAACTTACAAAGACAAATTTTTGCATTTAAAATATTAGCTAAAACAGTCACTTACTAGTCCCGTCTTGGCAGTTTCTATAGTGCATCATGCACTCGCTCTTAAAGGACCTCCGCGCGCGCTGGTACGCCCCACAGACCCAAGAGATCGAGGGGTCTCGCCACTTCCGCATCATATCTTCAATGCAAGGAGTACACACGCGATGCCATCTTCTCCTAGTACACAATTTTATTAAACATGCATTTACTTCTGAGCATAAAGTTAAAGATTTTTATAATAAACTAATTAAAATATTTACGGTTCACGAGATACAGCCTGGTGGCAGACAGACTGACAGGTGGAGTTTTAGTATTATGGTCCCGTTTTTACCCTAAGGTTACGGAACCCTAAAAACAGCGGCGAGACATCGATGAAATAACAATTCTGTGTAAAGATATTTTCGTTGAAAGGTGTTTCGATAAAATAATAGGTACCCATTTGTTTAACATTCACCCATTCATTAATTCATTCATTCATTGTTGATGCGATCCATAATTTATTATGTTGTAGAAAGGTAGTTGAAGCAAATGCATTTTTTAAATTTGAACATGACCAGGATTTGTCAGATGTTATTTGTTTTCTCTTTAGATCCTACCATCCAGTTGCGTTGGGGTTTGGCAGTTGTTGTGTCGATTTCTCACTCTCTAGCGAAGACCCTGACAAATCCAGGGATTCCGCGTTTCCTCCGCCGTCTGCATCTGCAATACAATAGTTAACTTGTGATAATGTTAGAATAAAAATAGTCTCCGACCTCAAATCAAGGTCATATCAGATGTTTTGACCACGCGACTAGCCTGCCTTAGCGAGCTGTAACTGTGTTGAGCGTAACATCGTGATGTGTATGCCGCTCACGAGCCTGTTCCTCACTAGGAGTTCGTTACTGTAACTGCTGCGGTAACAGTAACAGCTCCCTGGAGGTGGTGACCCTCCTACAATTTAATAGAGAAATAATATATATATGCGTCCTGGGTGAAATTAGTAGATTGTTGACGATACGTTGGCCGACACGTATTCTGCGTAATCCAACATAATCAGATCCAGTTTTTTTTCTTAATTAGATGTTTTCAGGATACTACGCCAATTGGGGGCAATCACACAGATGGACCAAGTCCTAATCTCTAAATTTGTACTATGGGTACTAGATAACGATCAACATGTATTTACTTAAATACATACAAAAAGCATCTAGGCTGAACATATCATTAACAAAACTAACTCCAATCCCAATTAAACTAGCTGTCGATAAAACTGCACTGAAATCGGTTTGTTTAGGAGATCCTAAGCAAATCCACATTCCGATTTGTCCCTGCGAAGCCAAGCACCATCTCAAATAAATCTCCTGTAGCAATCACAACCCCATTACAAAGAGGAGAGGATTGAATCTACGTTGGCAATGGCAATGGAATCTGAGATACTGTTTATTGGCTTAAGATGGCAGTGTTTGGCCGCTCATTTCAGCGCAGCGCTAACACAGACAGAAAGGTCAATTTTGACGGCTGTTCTTTTGGGGTTTATAAATGGAACTCTACCTTCATCTTTTTCTCCTGAAGAAGAAGACGTGGATCTCTCTTTCTTTTTTTTCTTTTTTATTGTCTTGCATTTTCTCCGGGTATTGTTCGTGTTAAGCTCGATGACCTGCGTCAAACTCATGCCCTTGGCGTTATCAGTTTCATTGCTGATTTTCTTGGTAGCTACCAGGTTTGCGGCAGTGGTGGCGTTCGTTGTTGTAGCGTTGAAATTCGCTATAGCTATTTGGACTAAAAAAAGGACATCCTTTATAATAATAATAATAATATCACGGGACAATGTCACACAAATTGACCTAGTCCCAAATTAAGCCCTAAATAGGCTTGTGCTATGGGTACTAGACAACGATAAACTTACTTATATAGAGAAATATATACTTAAATACATAGAAAACATCCAAGACTCAGGAACAAATACTCGTGCTCATCACACAAATATTTGCCCTTACCGGGATTTGAACCCAGGACCCCTAGCTTCGAAGGCAGGGTCACTCCCAACTAGGCTAGCGTGTCGTTATGTCTTTTTCTAAACGAGAAGATAATGTTGATTGGTCCTTATTCTAATGCAATAGGGAAAAAAAAACGGAAACATCTTTCTAGAGTCGACTGTATGGGTGTTGTTTATCCGAAAACTGGGTGTCCGAGATAATAGCCGTAAATATCTTCATTGCAAATGAAATCGCCGAAATCGAGTCAGTTCATAACACACATAAGTTTTATATGAAATTTAGAGTTAATTTTAAGGTTTTGTGTGAATTAAATCACCTTTAATTCACACATTTGTGATTTGTTGAGAATTTCATAAAATTATCATAAAATTTTAAAATACTTACATACATACATTACATAACATCACGCCTTCATTCCCAGAGTGGGGTAGGCAGAGCTACAGAAATACCAACAACTCTAAAGACTTAGGTACCGATATTTCTGTAACCACATTTTGCACTAACAGGCTAAGAGGTTTACTAGTGAATTAGTGATAGGTTGCAAGCCCATCGCCTAACAGTACTACAAGCCCTTATTCCCTTAGTCGCCTCTTACGACATCCACGGGAAGACATGGAGTGGCACTATTCTAACCCGGCAACCACACGGGGGAGAATTTTAAAATATGGGTTAACAATGTTGAATTCGTGATCTTATATTTCTTGAATTGATTATCAAAATGCCTTACCGAGGACCAGAATAACAGCTGCAACTTGCAGTTGCATTTCGCAAGCTTCAATCCAGGCGTTTATTAGTTTTCAGCGATAAATCCAAGTCGCAATTACTTTTATCGGCGATTACAATATATACGATTGTTTTGTGTGATGACTAAAGCGTCTATTTAATATAGTCGTTACATACCAATAGTGCAGAAAATATAGTTAAGGGAACCTGTTCAGTTCTTTCAAGTGTTTCCGAAAAAAATATTTGAACATAAGGAGATTTAATTAAATTTTAAACTTCTGGTAATATTCCGCAACTTACACATTACCTGCCTGGAGCCCTCCAATAAATAACTGTGAGAACTTTTTTTTCGGTGGTTGATTAATTCGTATGCTAGTAAAACAATTAAATTGGTAGTTACGAAACACTAATTACAACGTCACTGTCACAGAGTTCTGTTGTAGCCTATAAATCAAATTTGTTGAGTGTATGATAAATCAATGCCTTATTGTTATCACTAACATCAATATCTTCACCATCAGCGTCATCACTTTCATTATCATAATTAAGTTCAGGAATGTGACCATCCTCATTTAAATGGTTCCGTAGATGGGTTTCGTAGTAACAGTTTTATTATAAATAATGGACTAGGAAGTAAATGTCTTTTTTATTGCAAATATCGTTTATTTCGTTATAAACTAAACCTTGTACTGATAAAACCAGTGTCGTCCGTGGAAGGTGTCATTATGACAGCGGTGTTCAGATATCTTGACAAACACTGAAAAAATAGACAAATAAAGTAAGAAAAACCCTCAACAGAAAAAAATATCTCATTCAGTCCATTAATTTTTAGTAGCCGCGTACCACTCCTCTTATTCATAAACTTGAGTTTAACCTATTTCAGTTAAATTATCCTTTGTCACTTTCTGATTAAATTTAAATGTCGCAGTGAAAGACAGGCAAAAGCATTTCTTGAGCATACTTAAAATATTGTGCGTAACCTTTTTTTTAATTCTTGTTGTTGAGATTCTTACGTTGCCTTTCCCTTAGTGATCTCCGATTAGAAAGGTTTGTTTATCTTATAAATACTCGTAATAAACTCATGTGCGTGTTTATATTTGAACAATCAATTAGCTCGAGCACCTTTCACAAAAACCTTTTCCTTAAATACAAAAAAAGCGGCCAAGTTCTAGCCGGACTCGTACACGACGGGTTCCGAACACTTTTCGTATAAAGCCCGGTTAAAAAATGATTTTATAGTAAATTAGCAACAGAGCTATACATTCTGTGAAAACTTTATTGGTCTACCTATTACGGTTCATTAAATAGCTTTAAGTACGGCAAAAGTAAAGGCATGAAGGGCGAAGACTCAAGAGGGCACGAAGAGTAAAGGCTAAGAGGGTACAAAGATTGAAGACTCCAGGGGCATGAAGAGTGAAGACTCAAGAAGGCACAAACATTGAAGACTCAAGAGGGCACGAATAGTGAAGACTAAAAGGGTACGAAGATTAAATACTCAAAAGGGCACAAATAGTGAAGACTAAGGGGGCATGAAGAAAGAAGGCTAAGAGGATAAGAAGAGTGATGACCCACAACTTACTGGTGCCATCCTGGCAGTTCCTGTACCGCATCATGCACTCGCTCTTGAAGGTCCTCCTGGCACGCTGGTAGCTGCCGCAGATCCATCTGATGCCGATGTTCTTGTGGCTCTTCAGCATGTCGGTGGGGCAGGCAGTGCAGTCGCGGTACATTCGAGTACTGCGAAACCAGAAGAAAATGTAATGAAACGTTAAGTTAAAAATTCCTAAAACCGAGTAACATTCAAAAAATAGTTGTTAGATTATTGTAATAGAAAATCGTGTACAAGTTGGATGTTTTGTTTCTTAATCAAGCCAGAACGGCTGATCTGGATGAAATTTGGCACAGGGGTGGATTTTAGTCTGGAATAGGACATAGGCTACTTTTTATACAGAAAATGTTGACAGTTCCCGAGGGAATAGCGTTCATTGACTTCTATGTAGACGAAGTCGCGCAACTCTAAAAACAACTCTAAAAA
This sequence comes from Acleris holmiana, assembly GCA_949316455.1. Classification (NCBI taxonomy): domain Eukaryota; kingdom Metazoa; phylum Arthropoda; class Insecta; order Lepidoptera; family Tortricidae; genus Acleris; species Acleris holmiana. Next base: position 420,918 of record OX438781.1, read on the forward strand.
AACTTGTTTATAATTCTGTAACCACATTTTGCACAATAAGGCCAAGAAGTTTACTAGTGCACTAGTAACAAGTTGCAAGCCCATCGCCTAACAGTACTACAAGCCCTTATTCCCTTAGTCGCCTCTTACGACATCCACGGAAAGATATGGAGTTGCACTATTCTAACCCGTCAACCACACGAGGGAAGCGGTTGGATGTAGTGTTATGATGTTGGATTGTTTACAATACAATACAAAACACTTTATTGTCCACCAAATAAAAACCTTACACAGAATTTGCACAATTTAGAAGACCCAGGTAAACAACAGGTGGTCTTATCGCTGATTAGCGATCTCTTCCAGACAACCTTAGAAGGAATAAGGTGCAAGTTAAAACAATTTACACAGTAGGTGGTGCAGACCAATTTCGAACAATAACAAGGAACTATGCTAGCTATAAAATACAATATCGTCCCTTAGCTTACAACACCGCCTAAGTCATTTTTACCAACTTTACAGGAGACGTAAAAAACTGTCTATTTTAAAAATCTGGGGATTATTCCTGTCATAACTTAATACATACTCTAGTTAGCGGTTAAGAAATAATTATTTATACTTATTTTGACAATTTACTTTATTTTAACAAATTCTAAATTCTAAAAATTTAATTTCAAATGTAAAAACCGCCATTTTCGACTTGAGCGGTGTTGTAAGCTAAGGGACGATATGCCTATAAATACACGCTTACCAAACTAATAAATAGATAATCAAATACATACTAATACAAACTTATACATTATAAAGACTTACATGAATAAATAGATAGTAATAAATACATACATACATTAATTTTAATACATCCACATCAGGGAAAAAATGCAGCCACACGACAGAAATGCATAGTGAGAGAAATGTACTGAGACAATACAATTAAGACTGCGACAAAAAGTGCTCAAGGAGAAGTTTCTTAAAGACAGGTAAAGATTTAGCCTGCCGCAGCTCCACAGGGTGTTTAGTACGTACGCTCTTTTTTTTTCTTTGGTGTCTTGTGATGAAGCCTCTGACGACTGAGATTCGGGCTCCGACGCTGAGGCTTGAACACTGCAATCACAAACGTTAATGACATTATTAATAATATTATTGCAAAAACATAAAATTTCTGAGTTGGAGGAAATATGTTCTACCGTTCTAGTAACAACAGTAGAAAGTAAGGGATCTGTTACACCTAGATTTGGTTTTGTTGTCTGACAGGTGGCAACGCACCATTTCATCGAATTTCACTTCGTCAATGGTATCATTTTATCGAACGCTATTTTCTGCGGAAACTATGGTGATTTCAGGATAATTCAAAAATTTATTGCGTAAGTTAGGTTAGGTAAGACTTGTGATCATCAAAAAAGTCATGCGGCGAGACGTACCTTAATGGTAAAATGAAAATTCTGCATAATGATACGTTTGTTGAAAGGGATTTCGAAAAATTAATAGGTACCTTAACATATAAAACTGTTCCGTGACTTACTGACTGACTAACAGACGACAAACAGCCTAAACCGCTGAAACCTATATATGAACTTAAAATCTTACTAAGTAAGTTAAGTTTAGTTGGATGGATGGGTAGATGGATGCGTGTTAGTCAATCATGTCAGAACGGCTGAACGGATCTATATGAAATTTGGCACAGAGATGAGGCTAATTTTTAATAAAAAATTGGACGGTGCTTGAGGGAATGGCGATAAATGACTTCTACGTGGACGGAGTAAATATCACAGGACAAGTTCACACAAATTGACCTTGTCCCAAACTATGCTCTAGGCTTGTACTATGGGTACTAGACAATGATAAACATACTTATATAGAGAAATACATAATTAAATACGTAGAAAACACCCGAGACTCAGGAACAAATACTCGTGCTTATCTCATCTCTCCCTAGCTTCGAAGGCAGGGTCACTACCAACTAGGCTAGCGAGTCGCGGGAAACACTAGTTTGGAATATTCCTGAGGTGCACTTGGAGAGGGTTTTTTGAAAATCTAACGAAGATATATGGAGAGAAGCGGGAAACGAATGCTTTGCGTAATTTTCAACACCTTTCCTTCCCTACCTCGAGCTCTGCGAAATACCCATGGCCGCGTCGCTGTTGTAGGCCGAGTCTGAGGTCTTGAAGCTGTACCAGCTGGAGCCCCGGTGCTCGGCGTCTCCGAACCCCGCATCATTCATAAATTCATCCTTAGATTTATCGTATTCGGACGACAATGAGTAAATACCCTTGTGCCTGGATATATCTCCAAAGTTCATCTTCATATCTAAATCTTTCACCACTTCTTTGTTGCATGTAATGCCTAAAAGAAAACGAAACCTTAAAGTACAGCAACGTTGTTGAAAAATGTGAGGTTACTAAACTTTTTCACTCCACCCATTCAGAATTATCATGATGACCTATTAAATTTGCTTTTCTTCTTTTTAATTGGCTTTCTCTCCTTACTCTTTTGGCAAGGTGTAATATGCCAATCTCAAGCCGTAGAGAGAACGTTCTTGATGAGAATGTTCGGTGTCGGTTATATTTGCTTCATAGGTGAGGTGAAATCTGTACCTATGTGTCAGTCGGGAGTAAAACTAAACAGCAGTAACTATAGCAACGTCTGCGGTGCATAAATAAGCCAACGTAGCTCACCACTTAAGAACAACAAAATCCAAATAAACATTTTAATGGATCACCGAACGACACGTTTAAATTCAGCTTTGGCTACATAACACTATTTGAAACATGACCTATTTTACACATTTTATTGCTTATTGCTTTTAGGCGTTGCTTGTGTTAAACGGTTTTTAGATTATGTGGCTGACTTAATGTTCCAATATAAATAATATTATACTAATGTTATTTCCTAGAGTTCCGTATTGAAACTAGGAATCGTTAGAGTATCAGGGCCTCTATTCTACGGCGTTAAAACGATATTGCCTTTGACGTGTTTTGGTATTGTTTTTAGCCCGCCATTACTGAGTACATAAGATTTATCAAAACGTTGACAATATAACATGTCAAAGGCATTATCGTTTTAGCCCAATATTATAGGGGCCCAGGGTTTCATAGTCAATCTAAACCTTTATAGTTTTGCCATGTCTACCCGTCATTCTCCTTTATTTTGAGGAACTTCCAAAGTGACAAAGATGAAGTTTTAAAACATTGATAGAATAAACCAATTATTTATTAATAAGTCATCATCATACAAACATTTGCCCTTACCGGGAATCCAATTCGGGCTCGTTAGTGTCATGGGCACGTCACGTCACGTCGTCGTGTGTAGTTGACTTTACAACTTAGGACGGAGCTCCTTGACTCAACTTTGTCTTAAAGAACTTTAAGCAAAAAAATCTTTCTGCTAACCTTTTTTCCAAAGTATGTATATTTAATTGTGTTTATATTTATTATTTATATCTTTCAATTATACATAATATTGTATGTTACATATTATAATATGTGTCTGTTAGTGTGTGTTATTAAACACTTATGATCATTATTTTGTATTATATGGACGGAAAGTGTTTTCATATGTTTTTTACTCGTAGGAGTAAAATGTGGCGCTTTCCGTCCTTGTGTTTCAATCGGAAAATGGTTCTTTTCGAGCATGTTTGAGACGAGGATAATTTTCAATCGAAGGCGCGGACATCGACGAGCATTTGGGTAGTTTATACAAGGTGTGTCTGACCATGGGGCTTTAAATGTAGGTATCAATTCTACTCCTCAAATGCTACATCTTTTGTTCTACGACTTAGAAAATAACTTAATTTACAGTAAGTTATAGGTGATCAAACTTTCAAACTTTACTAGTAAAATGAGTAAATTAATTTATTTTTAATGAAAAAAAACCCTATTTTTTTTAAATCGTAGAACAAAAGGAATTCTTTTTGAGGAGTAGAATCGATCCCTACATTTAAAGCCCCATGGTCAAACACACCTTGTATAAGGTAAAGTTAAAATAAAAAACAAATTGTGGAATGCTCGTTTATAAATATATATGTGTATACATAATACGCAGGATAAAAAACGTGTTTTGTCTCATTTGCCTATAACAATTATATAACTAATAACCCTTTTTGCTTTTCTGCTGTCGGGCGCTAATCGAGTCCATCTTCGTTGCCGGTTTAATTGAGAAATGTTGGTGGTCTGTAAAAATACAACTTTAAAATACGTTTTCTTTAGACAAACTTGATTAATGCAATAAATGATCTTAACTTTGTCTGCCTAAAATTCTTAAAACTTTGGGTATAATGTTAATGTAATTATCGCTTCTTTACCTTCTCAACGTCTTATCGTATCTAATTGATTACAAGGGACAAAACATACAAAGTCACCTAATCCTCTTGACTTGTACAATGGTTACTAGATAGCACTGCAATATACAAACTTATAGGAAATCCCCAAGACTCAGAGCAGCAAATATTTGCTCGCAACGGGAATATAGCCCGACACCGCTAGTTTTATAGGATATCATTGGATTGTTATAACTGACCATGCGCTGTCTTCTACGCTGCAAGAGCTGCATCGCTCCCATCTGGTTCACCTAAAACAATTCATATCACAAGATTAACAGGTGACCAAATTGAACGGTCAGTGGAGAATTCAGAAACTGTAAATGTTAGAGTAAATTATTCTTAGGAACCAAGCTCTCGATGTTGGAAAAGGGATTTTCTTATCATATTGGAGTTGAATCACTATTTTTCCTACAACAAGCCACATGGTTTTATTACTGTAATTGATAGTGTAAGTGGTAAGAATCGAATTGCACTTGGAATGTCCAAAATAATGAAATCCTGAGATAAAGCAAAAAAAGAGCACTATAATACATATTATTCAATGTTTAACCTCATGACTTCAAACAGGTAGATTGTGTAAGTGTGAATTTGAATCTACCAGCGAGGAAGTAAAGTTTAGTTACCTTTTCGCTTAAATGCCATGGTCAAATTTGAAACAATGTACTCATTAAAATATAGTTGAAGATATATTGCATTGTATACCTCCTAGGGCACACTGGGTTTAATTCTGACGAGGTTTATTTCAGTTTTTTCGAGGCCTCGGTTCCTTTTAACAGATTACCCCAACTTTATAGTTTACGAATTCCCCATACTAATCCGTTCAAAACGCGCACCCATTACTGTTATTAAAAAAGAAACAGGAGTTCAAAAATAAGCACGATTAATATTAATTTCAATTAATATTTAATAATCGAGGTATGAAAAGAGAAATCCCAGTGTTGCGTGCGCGATTGCGATCTCATGGCAATGGTTGAATAAGTTTTTCAAGCATTGGATTATGTAGCTCAACAAAATACTCCGTTCCATTAAGTATAAACAATTTGCAGACTTTAAAAAAAAATCCTAAGCTAATAAAAATACATACATACATAACATCACACCTTCATTCCCAGAGCGGGGTAGGCAGAGCTACAGAAATACCAACAACCCTAAAAAAGACTTGTGGATAATTCTGTAACCACATTCTGCACAAGTAGGCTAAGATGTTTACTAGTGTATTAGTGACAGGTTGCAAGCCCATCGCCTAACAGTACTAGAAGCCTTTATTCCCTTAGCCGCCTCTTACAACATCCACGGGGTGACATGGAGTGGCACTATTCTAACCCGGCAACCACACTACTAAAAATATTTAATCTACTAAAAATATTTGAAGTTATTTTCTCTATCTAAGCTGAAGACACTAAATTTTACTTTTGTTAAATATATATTACTTTCTCTAAGGTTAATTCCCAGTCTCAGCCAGTTTTGTGTATCACTATTATAATAAATTCTTCAAATTATTTTAAATCAATTGTATATCTTGTTGCTATTAAAAACACCTTTTTTTTTGAAGGAGGGAAAAAAAACCTTTAAATTGTTGAACACAAAGTAAGTTACTAACCAAGTTAACAAACCCATAACTTTCTATTGTTTAAATTTCACTCTAATTGAAACAATACCGAGGATCAAAAGCAAATCAATGAAGATAAGATGGTGCCAAAGGGATCTTTTTTTGATCCTTTAATCAATTCCATTACTTCTGTCAACCTTACTAGCTCTAGCAATTTCTTTTACTGAATTTGGCAGTTCCCTTAAAAATCTAATACGTATAAGCTTTATAAGCCGGCAGATTTAGAGAAGTTTGATTAAATGGAATTTGCATGAGACCCGCACACCATCTGGTCTTGTAATATATTTTTAATTTATGTCCCAAAAGTTGTCAGGGCTCAAGGGATAACGGGAAACGCTTGTTAAGATATATGCCCGCAGAACTCGCCCGAACAATTTCTTTAGTAAACAATGTTTTGTAAATTTTCGATAAAGCATGTGGGTACCATACTCGGGATTCCCTTTGAGTATGTGAGAGGTTCTTAAGTATTCCTTTGTACGTACCGGATTTTTGGGCGGTTGCGTAGGCCTGAGCTTGGGCCTGACTCGATCCGCCTGAAATACAGAGCTTCTAGTGTTTGGAATGAAGGAGGCATGATGTCGCAAGCCTCTAAGGTCCAAGGTCCAAGGACGCTTGTTACCTTAAGATCACTATCTAACACAACTGAGACAACGTGTCAGCAGACAGATCAGATGGTGGGTAGCGATGCAGATCTTCGAAACTCAATCGTAAAACAAGCAAGTCAATCTTCGACTCATTCTGCATTCACCAGCAACCTAGGCATGAAAGCAAAAAATGGTTACTAATTTTCTATCATACCAACATTTATCTATGTACTAAGTGCTGAGTTCGGGGCAATCATCACGCAATTTTTCTATCTTGCCTTTTGCAGCCATTTTCTATTCGCCATTCTTCAGCCATTTTCTTTTCGCCATTCTTTATATGTAGCCCACCTGTTTAAAATTATATTTTATGCAATTGCCTTAGGACTAAGTTAGTTACCTCCGTTGCTTTGAGTTTGTGCTAGAGCCTGCGCCTGCGAGTTACCTACAAAAAATATTTTAATTAACACATAGGTTTAAATCTTGTTAGAGAACGGTTTAGATAATAGTATTTTTTTTAATAATTCAATTATATTACCTCCTTGAGAGTTGGCTTGTGCTTGAGCCTGCGCTTGAGCCTGAGATTGAGCCTGAGCCAGAGCTTGAGCATGAGCTTGAGCTATAGCATGAGCCTGCGACTGAGCTCCAGATGCTTGAAATTGAAACCATGAGTTAACATCGTTTTGGAAAATGTTATATACTACCGTTGCTGGTCAATATACTCTCACCTGGTCCATAAGGAGAGAATCCTGGATTTGGATTGCCGCTTCCTCCACCGCTACTTCCTGTGGCTTGTGCGGAGGCTTCCGCTGATGCTGAACCAGTTCCATAAGGTCCTAACCCGGGTCCATAACTTTCTGGATGTGTTAGGTATCCACCGCCACTACCGCTTTTTCCTGCTGCCAACGCTATGGCCTTTGCTATGGCTTCAGCTGATGCTGACGATGAGCCTGAGTTAGGACTGGGTCCATAAGGTCCGTAAGGTCCATAAGGCGATACGTTGCCGTAGCTGCCACCGCTTGATGTTGCTTCTGCAATGGCCTTTGCTATGGCGTCTGCAGACGATAATCCTGGGTTTTGAATGGGTCCATAAGGTCCTTGATTGGATCCGTAAGGCCCTGAGGGTCCGGAAGGTCCATAAGGCGATACATTGCCGTTACTGCCACCACCGCTTGATGTGGCTTCTGCAATGGCCTTTGCTATGGCCTCTGCTGAAGATGAACCTGAGTTTAGACCGGATCCGTATAGTCCTTGATTGGATCCGTAAGACCTTGAGGGTTTGTAACGTCCATAGGGCGATTGATTGTTTCCGGTGGCTTCTGCTATGGCGTTAGCTATAGCTTCTGCCGATGCTGACGATGAGCCTGAGTTTTGTCCGGGACCATAAGATCCTTGGTTAGGTCCATAAGGTCCATAAGGCGATTGGATGTTTCCTATGCTTTCTGCTATGGCTTCTGCTGATGCTGACGATGAGCCTGACTTTGGACTGGGTCTATAAGCTCCGTAAGGTCCATAAGGTGATTGGTTATATCCTGTGCCTTCTGCTACTGCTTCTGCTGATGCTGACGATGAGCCTGATTTTGGACCAGGCCTATAAGGTCCGTAAGCTCCATAAGGTGATTGGTTATATCCTGTGCCTTCTGCTATGGCTTCTGCTGATGCTGACGATGAGCCTGAGTTTAGACCGGGTCCATAAGACCCTTGATTGAGTCCGTAAGGTTTATAAGGTCCATTAGGAGACGCGTTACTTCCGGTGCCGCTTATGGCTTCTGCTATAGCTCTAGCTACTGATTGGCTAGAACCACCAGCCGCTACTGCCTTAGATATCGCATTTGCTGTTGCTTGACTGGATCCGCCTGCTGCAACTGCCTTGGCTACCGCATCAGCTACCGCTTGGCTTGAGCCACCAGACGCGATCGCTGAGGCTATCGCAGAAGCGACAACTGAACTTTGGCTTGGGTGAACTGGATATAAGTTACCTAAAAAAAAACAGTTATTACACTTATAATATATATGGTTGCAAGATATCCTTAATAAATTAAAATACGCGCATCTTTGTATGTGTCGTTGTTCGCACAAGTTTGTGTTGTTTGTATGTAATTAACCACATATACTTACTAATTGTCTTGTAAAATAAAAACAAGAAGTGCCGCATGGAAGCTTTCTTGTGTTGAAAAAACACGCTGATATTTATTCCTATTTTAATGAGATCCAGATTCTAGCTCCATATAAATTTCCGTAGTTTTCATTATTTCTAGTGCCAAGATTTCTTTTGAGTTAGTCTTTATTAAAATAAGGATAAGATGTTAGATAAATTAAATCCAGGCTGATAATTTTTAGCTACTTTTAGAGATGAATGGAGAAATGAGGCGGAAGCCTTTTCCCAAACTAGGACACTAAATAGGCTTTAAAAATAAGATTAGAAAATAAAGGTTCTTACCACTACCGCCGTTCGGTGTGCACTGGGCAACAATATATTGGTTATAGACCAGACAAACGCAGATTTCACCTTCGTACTCAAATTGCTGGTTTGGCTGTCTGTTCCTGCACTGAGGCTCTACATAATAATAAATTGGTTAAAATTTGGAGATAATGTTTTCAGCAATAATACTTATGGATATTTACTTACCAACGTATACAGGTTGATCTGTTAAGAAAAAAAAAATCATGAAATTAATAACACTAATATTACAAATGATGTAACAGGTAATGGGAAGAGTTTTAACGTGCAACGTCAATTTAAATCTTGATGATCTTTGAGGTGAGATATTAATAAATATAAGTTTTCGTTTAAAAACAATTTATACATGTTATTTAATACAAAGGATATCCCAAATAATACGAGAGACCGAAAAGCGAAGAGCTTAAACGAAACGTACAATTGGACAATTTGCAATATCGCTATCTACGATCAAGGGTGACCGAATTCAATAAATGGGGTCCGTGGCAAATAATACTACACTAGGTTAATGGTCGGTCAATCAAAATTGTGGTTTGGGCGAGGAATGCTACTAAATTGCAACAGCAATTTACTTGCAAAATTGTCGAGGCGTGATCAGTTTCTCTCATAGTTTGGAGGTACTTGTTAAAAGGTGTTTATACAATTTTGTGTTGGGGTATGTAAATTGATTATGTTTGATTCCCAATTCATTCCAAAACATTATATGACCTCATTACCAATTTGTTTTAAATTATGAGTTAAGCCTAAAGTGATATGTCTCGAACAAACACGATAGCGTATAAAATTAACTTCGTCACGTTTAGAAAAACCATTTTGGAACGGTGTTCAATCGCATTTTATCCTTTCTTTTTAACGACACTGGGGCTGGTGGTCGCCGTGAGCCAATTTCACCTTTCGTGTTGTGGTCGCGTAAATTTTTACTTTTTAACGTTAATGTTTACTGTCGGGCAGTTACGGTAGACATTTTCTGCCGCTTTATTAAAGGGTTTCACGGGTTCGTTAACGGAATAAAATCTGGCTGTATTATCAACTTCCTAAAGTTAGGCTGCTTGGTCCTAAATTATTTCCTCCGGACAATCAATTTTTGCGGAAACATTGATTTGATTAAATAAAGTTGACTAGATTAAGGCAACGATGCCATCAAATTATTTGTATAAATTTATCTGTATAAAGGTGGAAGAAATAGACGTGTGGAAAATTTTATTGACTTACCCGGAAGAGCAGGTGTAATGGGTTCTAAACCTGTTGAAATAAAAAAAAACATTATTAACCTACAAAACCTACATAACATCACGCCTCTACCCCGAGTGGGGTAGGCAGAGCTACAGAATTACCATCAACTCTAAAAAACTTGTCGTTGGCTTAAAGTGCAAACCTGCTAAATCCATTATTAAGAATTAGCAGATTTGCACTCTATTTTATCTGGTTAGAGTGCAAACCTGATAAAAGCATAAAACGGATTTAGCAAGTTTTCACTTTAAACCGACGTTATTGATCATTCTGTTACCACATTTTGCACAATCAGGCTAAGATGTTTACCAATGTTTAGTGACAGGTTGCATGCCCATTGCCTAACAGTATTACAAGCTCTTATTCCCTTAGTCGCCTCTTACGACATCCACGGGAAGACATGGAGTGGCACTATTTTAACCCGGCAACCACACGGACATTATTAACCTTTCGTTTTGTAATCGTAGTAACATTCATCAGCAAGTTTTTTACATTGTACTCACAGCACTCGGGTCTAGTGTAGCAATTGACTTCAATGCTGACGAGGCCTTGTCCGCGAGACTCGGAGCAGACGCAAGCCTGGCAGGCGTCCCAAGGATGCTGGAAGACCTCATCGGGTGTATACGGGTAGCAAGACTCGTCTGCCAAAAAATAAAACATTTGTTAAAGATAAAAAAGAGGTGCAGTATTTCGAAGACAATAGAAGGAACAGGGAAAAGGCAGTAATTGTTGTATGCAATATATCGATAATGTAATGAAGTTAAGAGTGATTTTAAAATGGATATTTAAACTGAACTTATACAATAGCCAAAGTTATTAAAGTAAGAAAGTCAGATCTTTTAGGCAGTAATTTGTTTTAGGGGTTTCAGAATATGATGGGTTTTGGCGAAAATAATAAAGAATTAGCTTGATATAAATGGATTTAATTAATTAGCGTTACAGTGCAAAACAATGATGCAAGAAGAAGAAGGGTTATATACCGACCAAGTATGGTTGGCTAAAATAAACGAAGACAGTGGTGCCAGCTTGCGCACATATTTGGTACTACAAAGACCTTTTAAATTGTTTGGTTTATACTATTCTAACAGAATACCATAAGTGAGGATCTATATTACACTTTTTGGAGATATTAGATGAGTATATTATTTTTTTTAAGGTAAGAGAATTCTAGAAACTTGGTAGGAGTGCTTTTTTAATTCTTCAACTAAAAGAGAATGAATACTTACGAGGATGTGGTCCAGGCAGTGGATGTGGGCGGTTAGGTGCTGCAAAAATATAAAAATAATTCAGAGACGTATAACATAATTAAAAATAAATGATGTTTCCTTTTTTTAATTCTTAATAAGCTAAACACTTACGAACTGTTACTGGATACATTGTAGTAGTAATTGGGTACGGTGGCTGAGTTGGCGGAGGTGGGGTACTAGGAGCTGAAAGAAAAAAAAATTGTAGCGATGTTACAGTTCAATATTTGTTGGATTATTCACATTTAACAATTTTCCATTTCCGAAAACTAAATAGACTCGGTAGGTGTGTTTTTTGGATTGGAGCGATATCCATAAACTGGATTATTAGTTTATGTAACCAACACATACTTACACACATACATAAAGTCACGCCTTCATTCCCAGAGTGGGGTAGGCAGAGCTACAGAATTACCGACAATTCTAAAAAACTTGTTGATAATTCTGTAATCACATTTTGCACAATCAGGCTAAGATGTTTACCATATTAGTGACAGGTTGCAAGCCCATCGCCTAACAGTACTACAAGCCCTTATTCCCTTAGTGGCCTCTTATCACATCCACGGGAAGATATGAAGTGGCACTATTCTAACCCGGCAACCACTATACGTATTAATATTTTATATAAAGTAATAATACGACTTTACTCTAATACTTACCACAGTTGGGATCGGGGTAACACGTGATGACTGGCTTGGGCGGTCCAACGTACGTCGGTTCCAGAGAGCATCTGCAGATCTCGCAAGCCAATGTGGGATGTGGGAACCATACATTTGGTGGGTAGTGCTTGCAAACTGGCACTGCAAGAAATGTTTGAATCAGCACATAAAATAACAACGTATTTTTACATTGAGGCTAGGGAAATAAATGAAAGAAGTAAATGTTACATTAGAGACTTTGTTCTGAGAGATGTAGATATTATAAATTCAAAGAAAAAATTGATAAGAATTGAAACAATAATTGAAGTTTATGTCTCACGTGGGTCGGGTGGTCCTGGAGGGCCCGGAGCTTGAGCTAAAATTAAAATACAAATATTTTAAATCGCATTTTGATACGCACTTAATATAGTTTTGAAATCAATTGCACTAGAAATTAAACAACAACTGATAATATCCCAATAATAATATCTTATCACTATGTTAATTTTTTTTTAATTTTATTTCCTTGTAAGTATATAAGCGGTTATCAATGATAGTACATTACTGCACAGGCCGGGAAATAGGCCATTGTGGGACGAGTAAGTTAGCGCGGCCGTGCCGCATTATGCTTCTGTTGTTAGCAGCAGAATAAATGTAGTCATCATGAGCACAAAACTTACTTGTAGTTGGATGCACTGTAAAAAAAAAGCGTCACTCAAACAATATTTCAAAGCACGATATATTTTAGCGCCATCTAGTATTGCAACTACACTTTGGTGTTGCTCGTACAGTTGTAAATTATGTCTTACCGCATTCAGGATTCCGTACGCACTCTATCGTCGGCGTGCTTGGCGTGCCGAACACGTCGACAGTCTGTCTGCAAATGCAGACCTGGCAGGGGTCTAACGGATTCTGGAACTGCACGTTGGTTGGCAGGGGGTCGCATGTCGCTGTACGTGAATAGACGTTTTGGTTAAGATCAGAAATTAGGTGAAATCAAAGTGTCAAGTGACTTTACAAGCATAATTTTAGAAGCAGAAGCAATTGACAACAGCATTAACTTAAAGACGAAGAAGAACTAAAAGATAAAGAAGTTTCTTGGAATACAACTTCAGTGATATTTTGTACTGTATCAGACATTCTTCATCAAAATTGGGGACAACAAACTCACCATCGATCATTTCAGTCAATGTTTCCACTATACCTTCTCGCCTGTCTCTCAACGGGGTAGGCAGAGACTATATAACGCTAGGTGCATCGATCGCAACATACAACTTTTGCTTCCTCTAGATTAATCAACCTCTTCTTGCACGTATGTCGATTTCAGGTGCTTTTGGTCTTAGAGATTACATAAAAAACTTACGGTGCTCTGGCGTCGGCGGGTACATCGTCGAATAAGGCCAGACCGGCTCTGTTGTTGACCAGAACGGATTTTCGGTTGGCTTGGCAGTTGTCCACCAAGGCATTGGTGTTGAAGAATAGTAAGGAGGTCGAGGCTGAGGCTCGTTGTTGTGGCACTCGTTGCAAGACCCGCACACGGGCTCCAAGATAAAGTTCGATCGTTGCACGCAAACGCACACGTAACACTCGGTTGCCGTACGATAGGAGACCACTTGATCCGCATACTTGCAATTGTGGTTGGCTGTGGAAAATATTGGTTTCTGTATTGTAAGCTTGTAAAATTAATAAAGAGCTAAGAAGTTACTTAGTTATCTTGTTTCAGAATTATATTTGGGCAAATGAGGATCGAATCTGGGACAAATATTGCGGAACTAGTTTATGATTACTGCTGTACTTGCTCCGATTTTCTTTTTACAACTGATTCAGTAAAATAGTACTCATAATGTATGAGTTTTTATTTACCGGGCACAAGCGGTCCGTAAGGATCTGGAAAATAATAAATACATACATTTACGTTAAATATCATTTACATTAACTTTTTCATGTAAATTAATTCTAGTCTTTATCTACGTCTTTTTCGTCTTGTAAGTTGTAAATATAATATTAACTTCTGAAACAAAATATTTGTAAAACCCAGTCTAATGATTTTTGACAATTACATGAACATTGTTATGTACGAACTCGTCAACTTTCAAATGTGTACCGAATTTATAAGTAAATCAATTCTCAGTTGAAATGCAAGTTCAAAACCGAAGATTTATTTTTTAACAGACACTCAAAGTATAGACAAACTGATAATTCTATATTTTAAATGAAGTAATATACCTGGCATCACGTATCCGTAAGAATCTGAAAGTATATTTTTTAATTAATTTCTTTGCAAAAGCGGATTTTTTTGAAGTATTTGTAATTAATTAACATTTATATTTGATTTGAACACTGACTTGCTACGGCGTTAGCGGATGCTGATGCTGATCCTCCGTCTGTGAAGTTTTACGCACAAATTGTTATTATGGATTAGGATATACTATAAAAAATAACCCACGCTAAGGTGAGAACTAACACACGAATTAAGAGCTGAATGCTCTTATTTGTGACAGTGTCGCTGCCAGAGACAACCTCCTCTATCAAGACTTACTTGCTGCATTTGCTGCCGCGTCAGCGCTCGCTGCAGCGTTGCCGCCGTTTGAACTTGCCATAGCATCGGCAATGGCTTTGGCTTGAGCCTGGTCAAGTACAGGAAGTGCCAGCAATGCAGGATTTCCAGATCTATCCGAGTCACTACGAAGCCCTAAATCAGACAATATTTCATCAGAATCGCCAGCAGAATGTTCTGCATGGGCATCGCTTACATCGTCGTCAACTAAAATAAAACTAGCTTTAGAAGGATCAATTTCGGCGCTTTCTGAGTTTGAATCAAAATGCGTGCTATCCCAACTTTGAGGTGCTGATGTGTCAGAGCCCTGCTGACCAAAACTTCTGCGTGAGCCGCTAAATATATAATCGTCATCTACATCACTGTACAGATAGCTGTTATGGTTTGATTTTGGAAAGTCGCCAATTGTGGGAAGATTGCTGTCTCCGTTAATAGATCTATAGACTCTTGAATCGAACTCTTGGCGCCTATATATATTATCGATGGGACTTTGGTAGGGGATCATAGGTCTGTTAGGTGGATAGAGGTGGCGACGGCGTCGTTCGTTTTCTATCATAAGAAGTATGTTTTGAATTGACTGGGGACTTTCTAGGTCTGCGCCAGCATTTAAAGATGAATGGCTCCTGCGAGATCTTCTAGTGCTGCCTTCTATTTCATCAACTTTATGTAAACCTGCATAGCTATGTCCTGTTATGACAGCAGGTATATATCCGGAGTTAATTAATCTTCTGGATTTCACTGAAAGCATATTTATATTTTCAGATGTTTTTTCTTTCTGAACTCATAGTTTGATAATTTTTGCTATTTTGTGTCGTGAAAAATTTCTAATCTTGTACATTTTTGGTGATGAATGTACGGCAATGTTTGTCTCCGATTTCCTTAATTTGAATTAAACATGGAAACATCTGGATAAATTACCTCAGAAATTCATAATTTTGCGTCTTTTGATATACAATTTTAAGATATCGTGATAATTATTGAATTTATCAAAATCAAAATCATGTTCTGTAACGTTGACACATACAAATTGAGAGCTACGTAGAGAGCTTAGACAATTTTGAAATCATTTTTTCGTTGAAGTCATTTCCCATCGCACTTTCTTGTACTACATCTCAAGTTTATACGAAAAAAGTATTAGCTCCATTTATTAATGTTAACACCTGCTGACTCAACTTGAGTGTGACTTTTATTTGGTCAATTGACATAAACCTCACATAGCCCCATGTCTTAAAAAACTAAACTGTTATTAGATCCTTAAGAAGAAACAAAAATAGGTCTAAAATAATCGTCTTCTGTGCTTATTTGTAAAAAAAGTATCTATTTTGATAAATTTTGGTATTTTATCAGCATTGGTTAAATTATTTGAAGAAGATTTAATTGAATTAAAGCCTAGATTTAAGCTCCTTGACAAAAATTTAGATGCTTGATTATTTTTAGGATTACTTTCGGCGCTCTCGGAAATTGATGAGCCTGCAAAGAGAAAATACCACTGTTGGTGAAACGAAAACAGAATGCATCAAGAAAAATAGCGGTTAATGTGTGTTAATCTCATCTCTATTATATTGAAAAATAAACAACAAGTTTGATCGTGAAAGCTTGCATGAGAACTGTTCGTTAGTTCTGTAGCTTTGATTATAATATGAAAAGTATATTTTTTCTTTATTATTTGAATCTGATATAAATATTTAAATTTAAATGACAGCAATTTTTTGCTAAATAAAATATCAAGAAAGCAAAGATTTCGTAATACTCTCTTTTTGGAACGATATACTTACCAATTACAAGCTGTAACTTTAACTCAAGGCATGAATATTTGTAATTTAAAGAATTATTCTGTATACAAGTAACCAATTAAACCAATCCTATCTATCAAATTACTTGTTTTCACTTTTTATCGAGCTATAAACATACTTAAATATTAAAGAAAACCCAATATGTTTCGTATGCGTCAGTTTTATAATTCGACCTTTGAGTATAACCTATATTCTCGTTTGTAACGTCGTACCTCCGACAAATATAATCAACGGTGTTCAAAATAGGATAATTAAAGACGACTCATTAGATAAAAAAAAACTTACTAAGTTCATTGAGATCTTCTTGGGCCAAGCCCAATGAGCAGAAGAGGCCTAAAAGGCAAATGCCTTCGATCATTCTTTTTCTGACCATTGCTGGTCCTGTTGTAATCGGACTGGCTGAAAAAATAATCAACGCCCTTATAAACCTTCTACATGCCTGTCCGAATGATCGATAAGGGCATATCAATCCAGATTTACAACCAATCCCAACAAGTAGGCTTATAAATTGATTAGGCGTGACCAAAAAAACTGCTAAACATGTCGATAATTTGATTGATTAAACCGACTTCAGCCACTATACGGTAATAAAGAAAGGAAAAAAGTTTAATATCCCACTAAATTTTATTTAAAAAAGCGTGCTTAGTCTATTTTACAATGCTGAACTTATCTAAGGGCAATCATATCAGTGAGTAAGCCAGTTGCTGTATATCGTTGTCGTTCTGGAACAAAAACAATGTGTTAAAATTAAAATCAAACTTGACAAGTAAGTTTCCACGCTCCTAGTAAGATTTTCCCGCTGTGATTAGATATGGGGTTTTTCTAAGAACGTGTTTTAAATTAATTCAAGACCAGAAACGAATAAGTTGGTGTTGCTACTAACCAACTTTCCATTAGCGGGTCTGTTTGCTTGTATTTGCCAATTAAAAGAGTTAACTTCGGTAATCTTCGTCGAATATTAAAATATAATCACTGCTGTTTTATTCATCAAGAAGGAATGTTTCAATAATTTTTTTGCCAATGATTTTACTTTATGATACTTACATACGTCAGAGCATTGCAAACCAATCAAATATATTATTATAGAAAAGTGGCGAGATCAGGATCTCCCTAGGGCATTTTTTTATCTTCAAAGCAGCAAGCAAGCCTGCACAAAGACAGAAAGGATACGTAACTTTAACATGCTATTAAATGTATCGATTTTGTTTTTTGTATGTATGTGTCTCCTCAATTATAAGATCGTTTTCAATAAATCGGGTATCATGTCTTAAAGGTATATACGAATTATGAAGGTGCTAGTATGAATACTAAGCATTGATAAAGAAGGCAGCAGTATAAAAGGTAAACTTATTAACGAATAGTAATAATAGCAGTTTTTTGTTGCTGTAAAATTGTGCAACATGTCAGGTTTGACTTCTGACTGACTTCGTAGTTGCTAGATTTAACTTTTATACGATAATGATCCATAACTTTGGCTGAACAAGGTCCATTGTTAAATGTAAACACTCAATATAAACACCCAAAAAAGAAGAAGGATCTCAACACCGTGCATGCGTGACCTGCTTCAGGCACTGAGACACTTTTTTATAATATTAAACATTAGTCGTAAAAAGTGTGAGTCACTGACTGTCTTGCTTAACATCAAGAGAAAAGAAGAACCAAACTTAATAGTATTGTGCAATTACATTACATACTTCCTCGTACATAAAATTCCCAGAGTAGGGTAGGAAGAGCTACAGAAATTCCAACAACTCTAAAAAAGACTTGTTTATAATTGTGCAACCACATTTTGCACAATCAGCCCAAGAAGTTTACTAGTGTTAGTGTCAGGTTGCAAGCCCATCTTACGACATCCACGGGAAGAAATGGCGTTGCATTATTCTAACCATTGTGTAGTTAACTAACTTAAATAAACTACTTCAAGAATAACTCAGGAATTCTTTCTTGGAACTACCAACATCAACTATCATCAATACAATGTACAGAGCTAACTAAGGTCAGGTGCGTCAAACCAAAAATATCTCATGACCAATTACGGGCTCTGTGCAATCACAGTTGCAAGTTAGCCCTTATTAGCTTCTAAAATATTTGCACGATCACTCAAGTGGCTAAAGTATATGGTTTCTTGCCCCGTCGATGCACTTGCCCCAACGCAGCGCTTAGCCCATCTGACCTTATATTGTACTGAAGGTATATTTTTTGGTGAATCCTGATCCACTTACGATGTCATAAGCTTCACCCGCGAACGCTCCTCCTCTTTCTCCTTCTTGCATCGTCGTCCGGTCTTCCGCTCTTGTCCAGGTAAAGAGCTGAAAAATGTAACGTAACAAATTGGTAAAATAGTGCATTCTATAATTAGAAAGTTTGTTTTCTAAATCAAGAAAATTTGATAACACCGCCATCTTAACCATCACAACCATCGTCCTTTATCATGCAAGGGTGTACCTAAAGAGACCATTACATGATAAAGGCCTTTCCAAAATATCTTAATGAGCATCGCTGTGCTTCACGCATCCAGCTTTCTGCAACTCAAATCAGATCATTGATCCAGATTGTGGGCGACAGGCTAACATTAGGGTTCAGGACCTATCAACTTTGGGACTGCTGCTATTTAGGCCGCTTCCTGACATGTCGGTATGCTTGCAGTAAAACACGGAATCGGCAAAGGTTTCTAGGCAACCAGTGGGATCTACCAATCAATGCGCAGCGTTTACGCCGCCTGGGCCTATATTCAGGTGCGTTAAAACGATATCGTGTTTGACTCGTTTAAGTATCGTTTATGTCACAGTCGCCATTATTGTAAATGACATAAGAGTTATCAAAACGTTGACAATACGGAAACAGGTCAAAAACGATATCGTTATAACGCAGTTGAATATAGGCCCTGTACGTTTTACTGCAAGCATACCGACAAGTCAGGAAGCGGCCTTGTAAGGTTTGCTATCCGCTGAGAGAAAGATACAAACTGAGATAAAATCTCTAACTTTGCTTGTCTCATAAAGGATCAAATGTAAGGAACTGTGGTGGTAAATTATTTGCGATATAGAACCAGGAATTACATTAGCAGAAGAGCTAAAAATAACAACAGAGAGCTCTGCAGATTTGTTTTATAATGTAAAGTTAATTTAAAAAATAAAAAGTAAAGATTTTTACCTGGTACAGGGTTGCTTCCGCCCCATCCTCCTAAACCTGAAACGTAATGACGTAAAAGTTACCAAAATATCATAAAATTAGCTATTATGTAATATTGTGTTTTAGAATATTGTAGGATCCTATCATTTAATAACCAACGTTTCACAACGGATTCATTTCACAAAGATATCATTTGGCAACCCGCGTTTTTTTCCGAAACTGTAAATAATTCTGGATTTATTTCAAGACCATCGTGTAGAAACCATTAGGTCAGTTTAGTTTAGTTTTATAAAAATCCTGAAATATTGGTAGTAACAGAAAAAAAAGCGGGTTGTCAAACGAATCGCGAAACGATGCATTTGTTAAAAGATTTGTCGGCGAAAAGGCAGAGAACCGAATATTGTGCAAACCAAAAACATTATAAAAGGAATTTAAGCCAAAGCTTTTTTTTTGAAATAACCAATGGGCCCTAGATGGGATATAATACCAAGAATCAAAAACAATACCCTAGTCATTACACAAATAAGTATCAAAATATTTAATTATTTCGACATATTAAGTACCTTGACTTTGAGCTTGAGCCTGAGCTTGAGCTTGAGCTAACGCTTGGGATCCTCCTCCGTACCCTCCCCATCCTCCGAGACCTGAATTGTTAAAGCGTTCCTTAAATGCATTTGTTGCTGCTAGCACATCAAGCTCGAATGAGTATCTGACATTTAACATTAGAACTGATTGTTCAAGATTCGAGAATGAAAAGATTGTCTTCGTAAAGTATAGCAGAGATTTTGTCGCCATTTTCCGACTTCATCATCAGATCAGTTCCAGACACCATAATAATGCAGTGTCATCGAGTTGATATGTTTTCCAAATTTCAGTCATTTCAATAGTGGTAATTGGTTAAAATATTACATGAATTATGTTAAGGAGAAGGCACACGAGCACTCAGGCCACCTGATGGTAAGTGGAATCTGAGACCCATAGACATTTGAATTCTCAAGACTAAAATCCTAAGACCTCAAATGTGTTGCCAACCCTGAGGACTACGATGGAATGCCTCTATGCTAGTAATTTCACCGGTTGTCTTATCCCCACACCGGAACACAACAATGCTAACACTGTTGCTTGGCGGATGGTTAATGGATTTGACCAGGTAACACAGTAACACGTGAAAATAAATAAAATATTGTGCAAGGGAGAAAACAACCTAAATGCTACACCATCAGGTAATTTGGCGCCATGGGCATAATAGACTCATCCAAGTACCATTTTAAAACGGGCTATGTCATTTTACATCAAACTCGCCCATCTTAGGTAAGAAAACTTTTAGGGTTCCATTATTCAACTTATTTATATAAGGAGGACTTCGATTTTTGCTACCTGCTGAGGTCTAAGAAATCTTGGAGCTATAAAAATCAAGCTTCTAAATCAAGTTGGTAAAATATTACAGCAGTTAAATATTAAATCAAAACCTCACTTGCAGTTGAACAAGATCCTAAAGCAACAAGTAAAGGAATAAACTTAAATTTATTTAATTTGTGATTATAAAATATTTTAAGGAACCATTGGTGGGCGATTCAAACTCCGATTTTTCTCGTAAAATAAAGTGAAGGTACCTCCTCCTTGGGTTTGGGATTGGGCTTGGGCTTGGGCTAAAGCGTCAGCACTTCCACCACCACCCCAACCTGAAACGTTAAAATAACAAAATAAAAAATTACGTGACTGTTGCGTAATGATAGTCATTGTAACACGTCAAGTGTGTCTTATAAAACGAGCCTCAAAGCAAGTTCCATAATAGCATTTCACCAGGGTTATAATGCCAATTACGTAAAGTCGTTATTGTTTTGTTTTTAACTCGGCCGCCATTGTTGTGAACTAAATAAGAGCTTTTAAAACGTTGACAATACGATAACCCGTCAAAATCATTAAGGTTTTATCATGTAGGATCTCAACCCCTATCTATACTCATATATTCTTAATTTGATTGTCAACGGCAATTACCGTCACGGTAACCACACATTAAAGGCAGGCTCTGACAATACTGGCACCGATGAAGTTGACGTTTAGTTGGTCAAGAATTTATCAATTCTGTACGCGTTATGTAAGATTTACGTTATGGATGTAGATTAAAAATATTTTTATGTTCCAACTACAGTATTTTTTCAAAGCACTAATAATTCTACAGCAGAAAAATCGATCATATGGCCTTCAATAATTTATGAGGGCTATAATTCTGAGATCATTGTTGAGTTTATACATTCAATAATGTGAACGTACCTCCTCCTCCTGCTTGAGTTTGGGCTTGGGCTTGGGCTTGGGCTTGGGCTTGGGATAAAGCGTCACCACCGCCCCAACCTGAAACGTTATGGTATTAGTTACACACCTTTAACTTTTCAACACGAAGATTATTTTTATGTTTCAACTGTTTATTGAGATTGCACTACTTTATTGTATACTAGCTGTTGCTCGTGACTCCGTCTGTGTAGAAGTCGTTATCGCTAATAGCGGGTAAAATGAACCCTTTCTTTCTAGGGGTGCAATCTATCTCCATACCAATTATTTTGAAATCATGAAAGCTTAACAAACGGAGATAGTTACTTCACATTAGTATATGCCAAGAAAGGCGCTGGTTTAGGGTTTGGTAAATTATGAACTGAGATTATTTTATCCATGATCAGAAGTGGAGGTACCTCCTCCTCCTAGACTTTGAGCTTGGGCCTGAGCTAAAGCGTCAGCTTGTGCGCTGCCACCACCGCCCCAACCTGAAACGTTACGGTGTTAGGTTCAACATTCAAAGTTATTACATGTATATCATCGTTTTTATCTATTTGTTAGTAAACGTAAGAGAAACAACACAGTTTATTTTTCACTGTTAAAAATCATGAGCCCGAGCCTTTTGCATTTGTATTTGTCATAATTTAATTTTATTCTTACTTTTAATTCTTTCATGTCTGTGTTTCCTCTAAATTAAAATTGATCAAATTAGTGAATTCTGTGTTTTAAAGTACGTGTGATGATAAATGTCAGGGTTTCTTGTATTTTTATAATACAATGAAGCTCTTTGCATCTTTTCCTCTTCTCGTGTTTGTGGATCTGTTTTTAAGGCAATCAATTTTTATTTTATTTGTACCGCATGCTTTATAATTGATTTTTATTTGAATTGTAAGTGCTTTCAGTCACAATCAATTTGTCTAAAGTAGGTGAATGTGGCATAAGTACAGCCTCAATGTTACCTATTTCTACACTGAACATTTTCGTAGCTATAAATAAGTGAGAAAGAGGCTATTTCACAGTATGTTGTCATTCCGGCTCTATGGCATAGAGGTCAAATTTAACCTCACTAAGTGTAAATAAATATAACTACCATTTGAATTTTATAAGCAAATAGCGGAATGATTATTTTTATGTTTCACTACAGTTACTAGCGACCCGCTCTGAATGATTCGCTTCAGTTTAAATGAGTTTTTCGGTACTACACGTACATAAATATTATAAATGATAAATAATAATAGAATGGGTTTAGTAAATCCTCTTCCTTGCTTTTTCCTATTTATTATATAAATTTAGATTAGGAAAGCTGGTCATACAATCTTCAGTGTATGCCCGAAATCGTGCCTCACTCATTACTTTATTTTACGTACATTAACGCACACGTTCAACGGCAATTTAAGTCATGGGGCGCAAAATAATATTGAACTTAGGTAATGATGAGATTTAGTACCTCCTCCTCCTTGGGCTTGGGCTTGGGCTTGAGCTAAAGCAGCAGCTTGAGAACTTGGACTACTACCCCAGCCTGAAAAGTTGAGGTGTTAAATATTTTTTAACAAGTGAGTTAAACTAGCAATTCCATTTCATTTTGTTTTATTGAAATACAGGTACGAGTACCGATTTTAAAGTTCAAGATGACATTTCAATTTACAACTGAGAAGTTAAAGTAATAAGTAATACATAACGATATAAAATGTTGGATTTTAATCCTATTTCATTGAAATAACCACTCAAATGCTATTAAATGATGTTTTTGAAAAGTAGCATGGTACCTGCAGCATTAGCATTAGCCTCAGCAGCAGCTTGAGCTTGGCTTTGACCTCCCCAACCCTGAGTTTGTGCATTTGCCTGAGCTTGAGACTCCGCTTGGCTTTGACCTCCCCAACCCTGAGCTTGACCTTGAGCTTGCGCTTGGGCCTGGGATTGGCTTTGGCCTCCCCAACCCTGAGATTGAGCTTGTGCTTGTGCTAAGGCATCAGCGGAACTTCCGAAAGCATTAACGTTGGCGTTAGCGTTTGCTGAGGCATCCGCTGAACCTCCTACATATAAGGGGCCCAAGTCTGTTCCTGCAACCAGAAATGATCGACGATTGAAAACTATTAACTTTAAAATATTTTTAGGCATTACATGTAAATTGTATAAATGGTGGCCTTTTCATATTATATGAATCACACAGTGAATAATAATAAATAGGAGAAGATAATCTTACACAAATTGACCCAATCCCAAACTAAGGTCTGAACTTAAACTGTGGCACTAACTAGACAGCGAGAAATATACTTATATAGAGAAACTAGCCAATATTTGAACAGATGTTGGCGAAGACGAAGGTTGTATAATATTTGTTATATGACTTTAACGGCTATGTTAGACGTTAGCGAAACATTGCAACTGGAATAATGAAATAAATAAGTGAAGTTAGACATATTGTGTTCATTAAAATTTGCACAATTTTCTCAACAACAAGGATTTTAAGTCAACAGTCTTCGTCTGAAGAGACTGTTTGGAGTGTTGTTGGAAACATGGACCAACAATCGATACTAAATGTGGTAGTTGCCATTTTACATTGCTAAGTATATAATGCAAGCAGAAAAGTCCAAAGGTATAAGCATTTGGGAAGTTTTGGACAGATATTACTCACCGCAACTTGGTCTATTGAGAGCCTGAATGTAGACATAGTTGAAGCGGATTCGGCAGACGTAGATGTGGCAGTTATCTTGGGGCAGCACGAAGGGTACGTTGGGCTCACGTGCTCTGCACAGCGGAGCTGAAGGAGAAATAAACATTTATTGCTTTGTTCTGCGGCTTTCAGAAAAAGTTCCTTAAATATATTTAAGACAAACTGTGCGTAAGGCTCGATTATTAAATGTAGGTAGTAGGTAGGCAAGTCTAGCTTGTTGCTTGCTGAATTGTTGATGGTTGCCTGAAGGCTTGGTCACATTTTACTAAACTCTAGGAGATTATCGATGTAGTCAATTGCAAGTATAGTAATTTATTTTGATTGTGATTGGCTTGCAATGATCGTCTCGTGGAGTAACTCTTTTGTTGACGATTGAAATATGTTTAACTCTCGGGTTTTCAATTGAAGATTTTAAAGCTTACTTACGATTATATCAATATTAGTAACGTATAGCTCATAATTCGGATATAGCTTATAATTAAAAATAATATTTCTATAATCTTACCTACATACACGATGACGGGTACTGGGTATGGTCTGTCATCTGAAAGGTCAAAAGCCATTTATTTAATACGTTAATCTTCTCACAGTACCACAAAACAGTACAATCTTGCCAAATCACTTACGGACTACGGGGACTGCTACTGGTATAGGCACGGGTACCAGGACGCTCTTGCCTGGTACGGTGATGTATCTGTTCACAGGGTACGGCACGCGAACGGGCGGCGACGGTACTGGGAAAGGTACCGGTACGTCTATAGATGGACCCGGTACCGGTACTGGGACTGGTATTCTTATAGGTGGAGACGGCACGGGGTAAGGTACAGGCCTCGGCGGGCCGGGGACAGGTACCGGTATACGAATGATCTGAGGAGGCGATGGAACGGGGTAGGGTCTGTTCACTGGATAAGGAACAGGGATGCGTTTTTCAACTGGGATCCTGATGACAGGACCCGGAACGTAGATCTTCACGGGCGGAGATGGTACTGGGACCGGGACTCGGATGTACACGTTATTGGTGGGTCCGGGGACTGGGACGGGGTACGGGCGCGGCGGTCCGGGGATGATGATCGGTGGCGGGCCTGAAAGTTACCGTGAAATAAATCATTATAAAAAATATCAACTAAACTTTTTCAACCGTTGTCCACCTATTCGATATCAATATTCAAATTGGCATAAATAGCACTTTTTTTTAAATATTTTCAAGCAGAATCAAACAAGAGGGTTCATCACCCATCTTTCGATGCTTATATACATATTTGATAACTAAAGTTTAAATAAAAATCTTAACAGTTAAACTGTACTTAATTTATGTTGAAAATATATTTTGTTCATAGAAGCAGTTGAACAATTTAAGTTTTTCTTTTCTTAATTATTAATTACACAGTAGCTCAAGCATCATGGCTACTACGTTAAGAAAAAGAACATTACTTTATTATGTCACTTAAGCAATATTTATTAAACTCACATAGTCGTGGGACTGGTGGCCAAACGGGGGGTACAGGCGACGGATCCTGAGGTTCTGAAAATAACGAATTAACTAGTCGATTTTCGAAAGTCAAAGTAAACGTGAAAAAGTTTTCACTAGCTAATATCGTTCTCAGTTTTAACACTCGTAAAGTGCCACATTAAAAATTGTGTCTAATCATTTTTACAAAAATAAATATTAACTATTGTGGTTAACAATAAATAGTAATCTGAAGAGCTAATCACACGATTATAACATATTTTGCATTAAAAGAAAAAAAATATTAATATGCAAAAACGATATTGTGTTATAATAATAAAATGTACAACATTATATTTAACTTTATTTGGATCGAATTTAGGTTGTTCAATGTTTAATTAAGATTTGGTGCGTAAGTAGAAATACTGCGGTGCCCTGCAGGGTTACGTGGTTGAACTTTGTATTAGGTTAAGAACTGCCTGTATATGTACCCGTGTAAAACAATAAATAAATATAAATAAATGTGGATATGAATATGAAAAGGTAAAAGGTAAGTAAAGATAGACCGATTTTATTATTAGATTTGATTAAATTTTGAACGTTAATGCAACGCTGATATCAAATTCCAGTTGCACCTCAACCTGCGTGCGTGCTAGAAACGTGTATTTAGGACGATATTAAAAAAAATAAGCTACCGTACAAGAAATGGTGGTTGTTCAACAGAAAGATGATGAAACTGAGGTAAAGTTAGAAAAGGTTGAAGTAGTACCGCATCCACAGTTTCTGCAGTTGGCGACCAAACCCGCGGGGGTACTGAAGCAAGCGCAGATCTGGCAGTCTCCGGGGATGCGCTTTACTATCATCTGTCCGCTGTACAAACACTCACTGCTTGGACCCGGAGCTAAAAAGAGAACCTATGCTGTAAACCAATAGTATTCCTCACTTTTCTGTGATTTGCTTGGCGATAACGGACAACTACCTACACCGGCGATCTCTTAGCACGTATTTTAGGTTCTTGACGCGCGATTTAATTCGAGTATATTGAAAATAAATGAATGTTAACGCGGAATAGTAGATCAGCAGTCTTATCTTTGCATTCGAATTCGTCACTAAGGAGGGATACTAAATTCAATGGGTATAAACCTAATCTAGGTTAGGATGGACAATGGCTCAGCAATTATGAAAGCAAGTAATATCTAGGTCGGTTTTTTACTTAAAATTATTGTTTGGGTGTTAACGGTTTTGCTAAACACTTTAAATATATTGTCCTTTCTAAGTCCGTTTATAAAGAAAGCAATTTGGTGTAACGTAAAATACAATGGACGAAGTTAAACGAACCTTTACGTATTTTACGTTTCGCGTTAATTAGGAATTATTCATATAAGTAATCAGAACTTTTCAAAATCAGCTTGTGAATCATGAACAGAGATCGGACAAATGGGTGTCATTACTCGCAATAATGTGGACATGACTCCATATATTTTAATTAAACTAATAATATTACATTAATTGATTACTTACCCTAAAAATAATTTTGATCCTTTGCAAGGCAGTAATAAATGATACAAAGATTTATTATTGTGTTTATTTATTAAAGCAAATAAACAGGTATTTTAATATTTTTTCCGCGAACTTTAATATTGATCCTTTACAGGATAGTTATAAATCCTGCAAAGGAGCAAGATTAAAGTTCAGGTAAGAAATAAATTAATATAATTTTATTTGTTTAATTAAAATTGGAGTCATGTCCACATTATTGCGAATAATGATACCCATTTGTCCGATCTCTGGTCATGAATTAAAAAAAAAACCTTTTTTTTTTGCAAAATAGTTATTTTACCTATGGTGTATTTACACCATCAGTCGTTTCTTGCACAGCTGTATTAGATAACAAAATACATTAAGCAAGTAAAGACACCGTGTTTGCAAGAGAATTCCTTTCTTAATGCAAGCGTTTAGTGCGCCCTACTTATTCAGACTAGTCAGCAATATGTTTTTCTTAATATTAGAGGGAATTAAAAAACATGCAGAAAGAGAATGATGGAGAAGGAATTACCATCGTCAATGAACAATGGCAACTCATGAGTTGGTAATTCATGGTAATTCCTTCTCCATCATTCTCTTTCTGCATGTTCTTTAATTCCCTCTAATATTAAGAAAAACATATTACAGTAAAACAAATAATTGTAATTGTTATAGTCAGTTTATTCATCTGTTAAAATATGAACTGAGGGTTGATATATTTCTGCAGAATTTTCTTATGTTTCGGAACTAAATTGCGTGATTGTGAACTTTTAATGAACCAATTTACAGTTTTGTCTATTAAAACCATTCAGCGTGAAGTTGAAAAATGGTCAATATTTATTAATTTAAGCATTTATTTCGAACAAAAAATTATCATTTTTATTTTTATCTTTTTTCGTAAAGGAATCGTAAATTCATCAATTTGCATGCAAAAACACAGTCCGTCCTATTTTTTTTAAGATGGTGAACTAATTAAATAATACTCACGATATGGACCGTAGCCGCCAGCGTTAGCGTTTGCGTTGGCGTGTGCATCGGCGCTGGATAAACCTCCGCCATTAGCCATAGCATTAGCAGCTGCGTTTGCATTTGCAGAACTTCCGCCGTATCCACCAAATCCACCATCGGCTAAAGCATTAGCAGCGGCATTTGCAGAACTTCCGCCGTATCCTCCAAATCCACCGTTAGCTAAAGCATTCGCAGTAGCATCTGCATTTGCAGAACTTCCGCCGTATCCACCAAATCCACCGTTAGCTAAAGCATTAGCAGCGGCATTTGCATTCGCAGAACTTCCTCCGTATCCACCAAATCCACCGTTAGCTAAAGCATTTGCAGTAGCATCTGCATTTGCAGAACTTCCACCGTATCCACCTAATCCACCGTTGGCTAAAGCATTAGCAGCGGCATTTGCATTTGCTGAACTTCCGCCGTATCCACCAAATCCACCGTTAGCTAAAGCATTCGCAGTAGCATCTGCATTTGCAGAACTTCCGCCGTATCCACCAAATCCACCGTTGGCTAAAGCATTAGCAGCGGCATTTGCATTTGCAGAACTTCCGCCGTATCCTCCAAATCCGCCGTTAGCTAAAGCATTAGCAGTAGCATCTGCATTTGCAGAACTTCCACCGTATCCTCCAAATCCACCGTTAGCTAAAGCATTCGCAGTAGCATCTGCATTTGCAGAACTTCCGCCGTATCCACCATATCCACCGTTAGCGATAGCATTTGCAGCAGCATCTGCATTTGCAGAACCTCCGCGGTATCCACCAAATCCACCGTTGGCTAAAGCATCAGCGGCGGCATTTGCATTTGCAGAACTTCCACCGTATCCACCAAATCCACCGTTAGCGATGGCATTTGCAACAGCTTCTGCATTTGCAGAACCTCCGCGGTATCCACCAAATCCACCGTTGGCTAAAGCATTAGCAGCGGCATTTGCATTTGCAGAACTTCCGCCGTATCCACCGCCAAGGTTAGACATCGCATCAGAAATAGCCTCGGCACTTGCCGCTGAGTTACCAGAGGATAACCGTCCACTTCCTGCATTAGACATGGCATTAGCGTAAGCTTCGGCATTTGCAGCACTGCTGCCGTATCCTCCATTAGCGAGGGATTTGGCTAATGCTGCCGCGTTTGCGTCTCCGTAACCTGCCCCACCAGCTAAGGCGTTTGCAATAGCTTCAGCGCTTGCACTGCTGCGCCCGTATGAACCAGGTTGTCTATAAGCAGAGAAAAGAGGTCCGATACCTCCCTGTGCTTGAGCGGCGGCTTGGGCTTGCGCTTGCGCGCTTGCACCACTATCTAGACCATTATATGCTTGGGCTTGGGCTTGAGCGTCCGCCGTAGCGCTAGAGGCTCGATCATCTTGCGACTGATCTCCACGACCTGTATACACAAGATTAACGATATATCAGACTAATCAGTAAATTCTTGGACTAAGTTAAATTAGTGGGAAATTTTGCCCACTATTCTTACCTATTACCTCCCCACCTGCTGCTTAATGATAACCAGCAGCTACAAAACCGTGTTCGCATTGTTATGTTTTGGTACGGGTAAGACAACCGGCGAAATTATTAGCATAGAGGCATTTCAAGTTACTTGCAGTCTATGCATTGCAAATCCACATGGTAACCAGAGCCTACTGTTGGGTCATTAGCATTCTCACGAAAACTATAAACTTACTTAGATAAAGAAATACATACTGAAATACTTAGAAAACCTTCAAAACTAAGGAACAAATAATCAAACTCACACACATATCTGCCCTTCCCGGGATTTGAACCCGGGATCGTTAACTTTATAGGTAGGGTCACTACCAACTGGGCTAATGTGTCCTCGTCGTATATAGCTTTAGATTTCGAATAATTTGATGGATTTGATTATTACTTTAGCATATCATTTTATGATAAGGAGAAGGCACACGAGCACTCAGGCCACCTGATGGTAAGTGGAATCTGAGACCCATAGATATTTGAATTCTCAAGACTATAATCCTATGACCTCAAATGCGTTGCCAATCCTGAGGACTAAGATGGAATGCCTCTACCCTGCACCTTGGTCTGATACGAAAATAAAAGGTTTAAAAAACTTACCTTCAACCAAGGCCGTGGCGGTTAGAAACAAGAACCATATGCCGTAGGTCCACATACTGTGTCAGGCCCCCGGCTCTCTACAGATATCGACCCAGAGCTCCCACAGTATTTAAAGGAAATCAACGTAACGCGTTGATGTGTGTGGAAAATCGATTCAAATATAATAAGTAAAATCGATAAAGGTAATGAAAGGACTTTAATCAAGTCGAAATGCAATTTTAGCGAGTTTGATTAGGCGTGGTATATTATTATCTTGATTATTATTTTATTTTTCCACGGTAAATAGATTGGGTAAATTATTGACGAATGGAATCTTGTAAAAGCCGACTTAGCGACAATTTAGCGATGGTTTGTTCAAAGAATCACTATTGAGTTTATCGAAGAATTGACCGGCGAGCTGAAGTTGTCTCACGTTTCCCATTTATGAGTATCTAATGATATTTTTTCCTGTGTGTCTTGTAGCATTGTTGCTTCCACGAGTACATTACGTTAGAACACATTACTAATTCGTAAGATTTTATTAAAACAATAAACTATTTTTTCTTCTTGTTTTAATTTTAACAAACCAATTTTAGTAATGATCTTGCTCCCATCATTATTAATTTCATGAAAAATGCCTTCTTTTCTTTTTCTTGCCGTTTCATTGTGAAAAGATTATAAGGGGAACCCTAAAGGGACGAGGAAAAGGGTACGGAATTAAAAAAACGATTAGCTTTCGCCAGTACCCTTTAGTCAGCTATTTTGGGAAGTTTTTTTTAACTTTACCTCAACCGAATTAATGGTAAAAGGTATGGATTCGAAGTCAATTTTATTTTGACACTTGCCATTCAGTACGATACTTCTTAGATTATCTGTTTTCAGTCCGACTTTGTTTCCCTGTTTCACTTACCAACTTTTCATACGTTAACAATGCGTTTTGTTTTCAGAAACCAATTTCAACATTTTGGAAAGGTTAACGAACCTTTATATTAGAAAGAGATAAAGGCAATAAAATGCAACATTTTCCCTTTAACTAAAACTGGACACGTGTTTTAAGTAATATTTGATTTTAATACACATAAATTAAATACATATACATATTATTATGCGACTAGAGAACAACAAGATAACTAAAGAAAGAGAGAGAGAGAGAAATAAAAACAAAACTCGCATAGCTGTTCCTTAAAACTATATTATATTAGGAGCTTGTTGTATGCAAAAGGCAAGGCATCCCAAAGTCTTGCAGCTTGAACTGCAAAAGACCCTGAATATTTAAGCGGGTATGAGAAAGAGTGGTGCAAAGTTGGCGATTCCTCGACGGACTCGACTCGACTTTCCTCTTTAGTGGTGGTTCCGGATCGCTACCACCATCTTATCCATTTACCACCCGCCAAGCAACAGTGTTCGCATTGTTGTGTTCCGGTGTGGGGATAAGACAACCGGTGAAATTACTAGCATAGAGGCATTCCATCTTAGTCCTCAGGGTTGGCAACGCATTTGAGGTCTCAGTGTTGTAGTCTTGAGAATTCAAATGTCTATGGGTCTCAGATTCCACTTACCATCAGGTGGCCTGAGTGTTCGTGTGCCTTAACATAAAAAAAAGAAAAAAAAAACGGACGGGGAAGTGAATCTCTGAAATGAACTTGAAGTTACTTTTGAGATTCGCAGGCGCTATGGAATCATTTTATACTAAAAACAACAGATAAAGTATCCTAAGTTTCCTACGCTCCCGTGCCGGTATATAACCATTTAAGCTTGAATCGATAACTTGACAACTGGTCAAACCTAACGCCAAAGATGAACCAAGTATATTATGATATTCACTCATTAAGGGCCTCTATTCTATTGCGTTATAACCAATTCGCGTTTGACCTGTTTTAGAATCGTTTATGTCACAGTCGCTATTATTATAATGACATACTCATGAGCGTACTCTCATTTAAAAGGCCGGCAACGTACCTGTAGCTCCTCGGGTGCTGCAGGTGTCTATGGGTGACAATATTCGCTTACCATCAGGCGATCTGACTGCTCGTTTGCCTCCTATTCCATAAAAAAAAAAAAAAAACAAGAGTTAACGTTGACAATACGGAAACGCGTCAAAGACGATATCATTATTACTGTGTAGAATCCTAGCGAAAGTCTGCTTTGTTTTATAACAAACCTAAAAAGTTAAATGGTGTAATAAAATGCATTTCTAACTTAAGATTAAATAAAATTTGTCAAACGAAACAGGAAACGAAAATTCGGACTAAAGATACGTAACCAAAAAAAACAAAACGTTCACAAAACGATAATAATTGCATGTCAATACGCATCTGTCGGGCGGCCATCTTGGATATATTTTAATCAATCACGCTGAGCGATTCTTTTCTCCGACTCTTTTCCCGGGATTCTACCCATACATTTGTAATTGTGGGATAAAGGAACAATGTTTAGGAATAAATATTAAATAAAGAAAAGGCGTTGCGTAAAATAGGAAGAATTTTATTGTTGGATAATACTTCAGCATCGTGGTCATGGGTAAATGAATTAGGAGTAATATTCACTTTAAGTCTGATAACGGTCGGCGTAGGTACCTTTTCCTTGTAATTATATTAGCCTAGTTAATTCCAGTATGTTAATACTTAAGTAATTTAATTGCATCATGTAATGTATAAAATTATAATAATATTTAAATGTTAGTTTTTGTATTTTTATGATCTCATTGTAGTATAATGAATTAATTAGAACTAAACCACCATCACCAATCAGTGACCAGAGTGGTGCTAGGAATGGTGGGGTTGTTTGTCACTTAGTTTTATAAGTCCGCACGTTGATTTGAGCGACACATTTCTACTACAACTGCGCTATAAGCTGTTACTCTGCCCTAACTAAATAAAAGTCACTATTCCATTGAATTAGTGTCCTTCATACATCAACATGGAACCCAGTGACCCAGACTTTGGAAATCCACCGACATACCATATCGATTTATATAAATAATACTTGACTTTGACTGCTCGAATTCCGTGCTCACTGTTGAGTGTCTGATTTAGGGCCGACACAGTCCTGTAAGCAAAAACTCAGTGCTTTATAGCAAACTGTCACTGTATGAAGCCCCGCCTCAATATTTACCATGACTCTTTACAGACTTTTAGGAATATTATTTTACTCATTTGCTGAGGATCCTCCGCTTTGTGCTCTTCGTTGTCCCTCACTTTGTCCAATAAACTGTTCTTCATTTTTTTTTTCTTTTTTTTTTGTTTAAATAATAAGTATCCTATGTTACTTTAAGTACCTCCCAGAATATGTGTACAAAGTTTCATAATGTTTCGTTAAGTAGTTTTTGCGTGAAAGCGTAACAAACATCCACGCATTCACATTTATAATATCAGTAAGGATGTGTTACTAGGTACTATAAGCTAAGTTGATGTACGCACGCATGCTGAGGCTACCTATAATTAGGGAAACGATAAGTTCTGAAATACAATATGTATCCATTCATCATCATCATCACAAGACCATTATATACTCTGTT
Source organism: Acleris holmiana (assembly GCA_949316455.1). NCBI lineage: Eukaryota > Metazoa > Arthropoda > Insecta > Lepidoptera > Tortricidae > Acleris > Acleris holmiana. Next base: position 454,961 of record OX438781.1, read on the forward strand.
GGTAATCCATAATAAATATATAAATAAATAATAGTACACGTGCGAAAGTAACGTTTGTTTGTTTAATTTCCTTACAAAATGGCGAATCGGATTTATTTATTTGTTAGGGATGTCAAGAGCACATTACAATTCATAAAAAACAGTATTTTTTTACAGACAATAGAGTCAATTACAGACTTCCACTTATAGGCTAAAAATAAACAGCGACCACTTTTTAGATACATGCAGTTAGTTGAGTTTTTAGTAAATAAAGGCGAACGTTACAGCTACATACAATGCGTGTGTATGTGTGTCAACGAGTGTGGGTGTGTGTGTGTATAAGACTGTGGGTGAGTGAGTGTAGAGGATAAAAAACGGAAACTTTTAATAACTGCTGATTGGAAAGATCTTTTGGACAGGAAAAATAAATCCTACTGGTTAAACTTTTTGTCGGATCGCTACCACCATCTTACCATTAACCACCCGCCAAGCAACAGTGTTCGCTTTGTTGTGTTACGGTGTGGGGAAAAGACAACCGGTGAAATTACTAGCATAGATTCCATCTTAGTCCTCAGGGTTGGCAACGCATTTGGGGTCTTAGGATTATAGTCTTGTGAATTCAAATGTCTACGGGTCTCAGATTCCACTTAACATCAGGTGGCCTGAGCGCTCGTATGCCTTCGCCTTAACATAATTTAAAAAAAAAGTTCCGCCGTAAGCGCTGGACTGTCTAATGAGGCATTGGCGATGTCATGAAGGATTAGGATTAAATTTGTCAAAAGGATAAATTATATCATCGGGAAGGAAGTAGATATTTTTTCCTGGAACATATGTCAGTTTCCTACAAAAAAGCGATAAACCACTGCTATACGGACGGAGTAGCGAAAACCTCGTAATTTCTTTCTTTACATAATATAAAACAGTTTATCTGCTAACTGCTTTCAAACCACGCAACGGATTTTCATGGTGTTTTCATCATCAGTCTGATATTTTCTCACAAAAGGAAACTCGCATAAATCGAAGCGAAGCAATGGCGGATCGGTGGTGTTCACAAATTTGAAAAACTTTTATAAATCGCTTCGAGTCCAATTACGATTGGACTGCGTCAAGTACAGCGGTGATCCTGTTATCATCTTCCGACTTCGTCACCAGATCAACTCTTAGAAATAATACAATAGCATTGGCATCGGACTTATCAGGTGTACATACGTAACTAGAATTTCAGTTCATCTCAATAGTGGAACCTGTTTCAAAATTGTAAGTTCCACTTAAACGAAAACAAAGAGCTATATGTAGGCCGCTGTATCGTCGAAGGTTCGTTGAATGTCGTCAACGTCGGATATTTCAAGCAATCATTGTCTCGTGAACTTTGACAATACATCGATCGCTTTTCATAAAAAAATCCTGCTTGACTAATCTTTTCTAATTTGTTTCTTCTCATTACTTCAAGCATTAACAGTTATTTATCGTGAAATAAATAAAATAATTAAATAAATATCAGGTTTGGTTTAAAGTTTGCAATAAAAATTTACCAACATAATATAATAAAATGTGAAAGTGTGTCTGATTGTTTTTTACTGCAGCAATGGCATAAGGGATCAGCGCGGGGTTTCTGTGAAAGTATTTGAAATTCCAGAAAGCATAGGCTTCCTAAGCGCTTTATCTAAAAATATCTCTATATTTACTAAAAATCCTTTTTTTGTTTCAGGTAATGCACGTCCAAACGCCACAACTTCACCAAGTAATTTTCAGTAAGTTGTGTTGTTTTTGACCATAATGTTTTATTTATTTATTTATTTATTTGCACACATGATACACACGATGATAGGTACATGGGACCCTGTCAGGGTATTGCAAACATTTAAGTATAATTTTAAAATTAGGTATTACAAATTACAATAGATCATAATTATATCATTAGGCGAGTTAGTGCATGCACTGCTAAAATTATCTATTACATCATTGAGGGCATGCAACTTTGATAAAAAGAGATATAACATAAAAACAATAAATATCACAGCACAATAATAAGTCATTTAAATTTTACTCGGGTGTCAACAATAGGTTTAAAATAATACATGTCATGTTAGTGTTCTAGGGTCTCATCTGCCATAAATTCATTCCAATTATAATAACATTTCTCAATAAGTATTATTTTTAATTTATTAGAAAAAGCATTTAATTTATTTTCTGTTTTTACTATATCCGGCAATTTGTTATAGATTTTTATACATTTATAGTTTTTTTAGGGTATCTATCATTAAACCGTAACGGTTTCAGGGTATCTTAACCTAAACTACGTAATAAATGTTTAAGATACCCTAAAAACGACACGACACGTTGGCCTAGTTGGGAGTGACCCTGCCTCCGAAGCCAGCGGTCCGGGGTTCAAATCCCGGTAAGGGCAGATATTTGTGTGATGAGCGCGAATATTTGTTCCTGAGTCTTGGATGTTTTCTATGTATTTAAGTATGTATTTCTGTATATAAGTATGTTTATCGTTGTCCAGTACTCATAGTACAAGCCTCGAGCTTAGTTTGGGACTAGGTCAATTTGTGTGACATTGTCCCCTGATATTTATTAAAACTTTATGGTTTCAGCATTAAATAGCGTTCGATGAAACGATTCATTCGATAAAGTGATGACGGTAACCGTTTAAATAATTGTTTGATACATGAAGGAAACTGATAGTCTTTTTCTAATGTCATGAACTAACAGGTTAATGTTGGCCGACGGACTGTTAGTCTCTGGTGCCCTTTGGTCACAACAAACACAATTTTGTTAAATGCAACAAATGTATCTGTACTATACTTAAAGCCACGTAAATGATATTTACATTTTCATAACTTTCATAAATGTTATTATGCATAATAAATAATAACTCCATTCTGATTCCGACCCCTGCCGCTAGGTGGCGACAAATCAGCATACAGTTAGGAGTTATGTTTGCAGTTCGTGCACTGAATGCGCTTTTGCAAATTAAGTTTTATTAGACAACTCCCGCAGGTGTAATGTTTAGAGGTTATTCATCGCGCCGTAGAATCATAAAACTTATGCCGTTATCTGCCTAATCCTGACAAGTTCCAGGCAATTAAATGGAGGGGGATAAAATGACTATTAAATAGAGTATAATCTCTTTATTTAAATGCCAAGCTCTTTGTCGGTGGAGTATTTGCCAACCGCTTCGTACGCTTAGCACAAGTTGCATTTTTTCGCTTGTGTCTCTATCGTTGCAGACTAGATAGAAAGGGAGATCCGACAAACTTTTCTGGTACGATAAAACAATCAACAGTATTAAGTTCGTTGTCCAAAAGTGTGGACTGCACTTATCTATTCCATCTGTCTTTCTCAGTATATCATTACTACAAATACACACACATGCCTGCTGGTGCGTGAACGTGCCAATCTCGAGACCTATCTTGAGACTCTCCGTCACGATCCCCCATCAAAGACAACGCTTGGGACCATTGTTCAGCGAGGCCAAACTAACCACTAAACATTATAACTGCTGCGTTTGTTGCTGTAGCAAACTTAAGACTTCTTCACGGTTTTTTTTGTATGTTAAGTAAAAGGCACACAAGTACAGTCGAGTTCAAAAGTATGTATACACTTTAGTACCTTGTCTATTTAACATCATGTTTAAACTGCCATATGAAATTATCCAAGCGATTAAAGTGACAAGGTACTAAAGTGTATACATACTTTTGAACTTGACTGTACTTAGTCCACCTGATGGTAAGTAGAACCAAGTGAGACCCGTAGACATATGAATTCTCAAAGACTACAATCCTAAAACCTCAAATGCTAGTAACTTCACATGTTGTCTTATCCCCACACCGGAACACAACAATGCGAACACTGTTGCTTGGCGGTAGGTTAATGGATAAGATGTTCGTAGCGATCCGGACGGACCCTGGACGGGCCTTGTTGGACCCTGTTGTTCCATGTTTAAAATATAACGACCTTATAAAGATATTTGCATTTATTTCGTGAATTACTATCTTTAAGCCAATGTTGTTGAATTAAAATTTTACGTTAGTAAATTGAGGATGCCGAAAAAAACAATCTAACCAATAAATGAAGTTTTTAATTTTTAACAAATTTTGATTGTATGTAAAATCTTAATTAACGGGTCAAAACTTAGTGTATTGCGTTTTATATGCTTTTTTTACATTTTCTCCTAATTCGTATCAATGAAACTCAATTCTGATTTTCATGCATGCTCTCTATTGTATATAAACATATGTTATATTCAGTTTACTTCTAAGAGTTTGCGCAAGTTTTCTAATAGGTCTTGCGATTCAAATCCATTTTCTATATCAAGGGTGGTCGACTGCAGCTATTAGTCCGATAGATCGCGGCAAAATATAAAAAAATACGTCTTTACTAATATTCTAAACGTGAAAGTTTGTAATTATGGATGTTTGTTACTCTTTCACGCTGCAACGGCTGAACCTGAATTGACACAAAAGATACTTTCTATCCCGTAAAATTCAAAGGATCTTGAGGGAATAGCGATAATCGAAATCTACGTGGACGGAGTCACGGGCGGAAGCTAGTTTCATATAATACAAAACAATACAAGACAAATATTCTTTATTGAACACCACATACAAATACAGCATGAGAAGTAAAATACAAATAAAAGTGTGTGTTGTGTGTTGTTATATAATAGTCGGGACCAAATCCGGAATGAGATGATCCGGCATAAAACTAGGGTCACTGACGTAGTTCAGAAGTGGCAGTGGGCTGGTCACATCTGTCGCAGAACCGATGATCGGTGGAGTAGACGGGTTCTCGAGTGGAGACCACGGCTCGGCAAGCGTAGCGTAGGACGCCCTCCAGCCAGATGGACCGACGACCTGAAAAAAGTGGCTGGTGGTGACTGGATGGCGAAAACGGGAGATCGGGCCTTGTGGCGAACCCTGGGGGAGGCTTACGTCCAGCAGTGGACTGCAATAGGCTGAAATGATGATGATGATGATGATATAATAGTAACGTTTATATGTAAAAATACGTAGGCAGGACTGATTAGACTGGCTACCACTGTTTTCTCGTAATATAAAGGAATGCAACGATGTTTTTCGGGGCATAAAATAGGCAGTTCTCCCTGCTGTCCTGCACGGTTCGCCGACGAAACAATTTGCCGCCCATAACCAACACCCTCTATAATGATAACGATCGTAGATAACCCGCACAGTAGATACGTGACTGGGTAGATAAGTTATCTTCAGATCAGTTGTGTATTCATTGGAGTTTGGGGTTAGTTTGAGGACACGGTTAGCCTAGTTGGTAGTGCAACTGCACATGCAGCTAGTGGTCCTGGGTTCGATTCCCGGACCTAAGTGAAAATATTTGGGTGATGAGTGCTAATAACGTTGTGAGGGATGGAAGAGACGAGGTGGGCCAAGGAAAAGGTGAGACTGTGTGAGAGACGATATGAAGAGGAAGGAAGAGACGAGGTGACGAGTGACAGGGAGGTATAGAAGAAAAAGACATGCTGCGCCGACCCCAAGTAAATAGGACAAGAAAGCGATGAGTTCTAATGACGTTGTGTTTGTATCTTCGATGTCTTCAATATAATAAATTAGGTATTGATTTATCTATATCAGTATGTTTATCTCTGACCCACGTTATGTGATAGTGTCCATGTAATTAGTATTTATTTATTTTAAATATGAAGGCAAAATTAACAAAATGAAGCTATGAAAAGGATTTATCCAAAGAGTGGGTTTGCAAATAAATGGCGCTGAAAAAGGAAAAAAACGAAGGTAACTACTCGCATATTTCCGGGCAGGCAATGAAAGAGACAGAAAGACGAGATGGAGCTCAAAGCAGGATCTAAATGGATAAATAAGCCGCACGGTGTACTAGTAGACAATTACCTTTGCCACGCACTTCAGCTGAACTTTAAAAAAATCTTTATTCTCGAAAATATTAAAGTTTAATTGGTTCATTGATAATGCCTTTTCTCAGCTTGTTATTGCGACAAAAGTAACATAACACAGCTATAGTATAGAAAACTAGCAATTACTGTAGGTACTGTTTCCATATTGCAAATACAGAATATAAGTCCAGTACAGGTTCTTTATAGGCAGTATTCGCCTAATTTTCACAAACCTTAGTTGGTTTTAAGGTTTCCTTTTTTCCCAGTCTCAAAATTCAAACAAACCTTAAGTAAATACGACTACGAACCTTCCCGGTGTGAAAGGACAGTGTTAATTACCGGATCTACCATTCATACCATCTACAGTAATGCGACGCCTTAATGTGCAAAACTTTTAATTACTTTTTCCCATAATGCGTCAACCGACCAAATTAGAGTAACCTCACATTAGCGCAGTTCCACATGCAACCCAGGCCTTCGCAAATTGGTACGATACTCATATTAGCCAGCACATTTTGAGCCGCTACAACGTAATATTGCCAAGATATTAAAGCTCTGTGTTTATTGGTGTTTGAAAATACCAGCCAATTTATGTTGAGCCTTTATTGAGCGCTATCTCAAATAATTCAGGTCTTCACATACTTTGGTGCAATATTCATCGCGTCTAGTGGATATTGATCTGTCTTTCCTCACCAATTGTGTGTGTTTGAGAGGTCAGGTTGTGTTGGCGGGTGTTTCGGCGTGCCATCTGCCGGTTCGTAATGTAAACGGGGAGTTAGCACGCGCGCGTGGCTCGAGTGCGTTTGGTTTCAATTCGACAACCCCTACTAAGGCGATTTCAAAAAATGTTGGTGCCGTGACCAGGAATTAGAGAGTTTTTTTTTGTAACTTTTTGTTTAGCTTAAAGCTTCAGTTGCGTAAAGTACTTTATTACCAAAATTGACTACAACTATTGTTTAAAATAGCATGGTTATTTTGTGTTATGAATATTTGTCGACAGTACTAAACTTACCAGTGACAAATCAAAATTATCCTTCATAATGTTACTGCGGTAGTAGTTCTATGACTACTAATCAATGATGATGATTTTCACTTTTAATTTACCTCGGTTAAGTTGGGTTGTAAATGAGTAGTGAAGTGTAAATTTTTATGTATTCATAAATTATTCAATCAATTGAAAGTTAAGCTTGATAAATAGGATAAATAGGACTAAGTCCATAGACTATGGTAGTTGTTGTCTATTCCGTAGTAGCGGCATAATAAAAGCGGGTAGAAGGCAAATATACACGCTGCCTGTTTCGGCCGCGCACCGCTTCTGAATTTTAAAACGTTTAAAATTTAGTTGCAAAATATTTCCCCTAGCATTTTGCAAGTTAGATGAATTTGGAAAAAGACGTTTCAGATAAAGTTTGTATTTTACATTGCATCCGTTTCAAATTCTTTTAAAACCGGAGTAAATAAGAAATACTTTACAGGCTTCTTTTCTACTTACGAAATTTTCATTATTTGTATGGTATTCCTTAGTATAATTATGCCTTCGCCACAAACACCTCAGATTTAGAACCGGAATGTTTTTATGCTGGTGAAGTAATGTAATGTGCAGAGAAAAGTAGCCTTCTCGTGCATGGAAGTTACCTAGCAGGAGGTGTTAGTTTTCTGTGCAGACAACAGTTAAGTAACACCTATTTGCACTAAACTTGATTTTTTTTCTCAGAAAAAGTGCTCTTCGTCTTTGCGATTAAATTAATATACACGTTTTTTTTTGTAAATAAATATGAATCCTTACTAGAACTATATATGTGTTAGTGTCTTTGTATGTATGTTCAATCTTTGACGTCACGCGGACAACAGCTTACTGTTTATAAAATGAAATTATAACGTTCCTCTTGATTTCCTCGTTCTAGTGCACTTGCTCAGTGCACACAAACTCAGTCACACAGTACACGCACAAACCCTCACCCCCAATCACACACTCACACACGCATACACACACCTGCACACACACCTGCTAATCGTTAACATTGTTAGCAACGATGCAGGCCAGCCTAGTGTGGTTATCGTTGAAGTGTCTGATTAATTTCTTAGTTTTTACTGTAGGCCACCTACTCCGCTGCAAATGCTTTGTAAAAACAATACAAGCTTTCCTAAAAGCTGCATTCCCCGTTCCATAATTCAAAATTCTAATGACATCTTTCGTAAGGCAACTAAAAGCTGTGTCTGTACCGGACAAAGCTTAAAAGTTCGGCTCTCTATGAAATTTAAAATGAGCCAGTTACAAAGTCTGAACTTTTAGTTCGCGCGTCCATAAACTTGCTATAATGGAATGTTGCTTAATACTTAGGACAGTATGAAATTCAATAAGCTTTTTAAGATTTTACGATTAGATGAATGGCGTCAAGCTTCGTTGTGGTGCCATTGTGAGCGTATTCTTTCAAATATGGTAGATCTGGTAAATATTTTAACCAAGTTACATTACAACTCAATGGACGCATATTATCCGGTTGTACGCTAAGGGGGTTATTATGAGCTAGCTATGCAGTTCTTTTTACGGTGAGCGTAAAGGACAAAGCTATGGCAGTTATATAGCTTTGTCCTTTTCTCTGAGCGTAAACAGAACTGCATTATTTCATAATAACCCCCCAGAGCGTACGAAAAATATTTGAAAATGTGCATTTTCAATTAGGTACTTAGTTAAAAACTCGCTTGTATGATTTTGCCCCACCGATCAATCGTTCGATCGTTTCTAGGGTTCTATGTAAAGTCAAACAACGAATCCTTATAATTTTGCCGAGTGTGTCTGTCTGTCGGTATGTCACAATCACTTTTTTTCGAAATTATCAAAGTCACAAAACTGAAATTTACTCCAAACATATTTATGGCCCACTCAGATCAATGATGAAAAATTAAGGAAATAGCTACAAAATAAATACTTTACAAAATCTTGTGATAATTGTTGAATAGCTATTAAACCATTATGTTAATATCCACATACATTTTTAGATTTAGGGGACCGTTAATGTTATATTGAACTGGAAAAGTGCCTTTTTCGCTGGAGTAACGTGTCACCACATCCAAAATAATAAATACTAAAAATCTGAGAAAAATCTTAAACTAAAGCACTATTACGATCACAATCACGATCAGAAAACCATCACGACTCAGTTGACTTGATTGAATGAAAGAAAGAAAGAAATGATAAGTTTATTCGTGACAAACAAGAAGTACAAAAATGAACACTTTAATGGTTATTGAAACGTAATTTGTCACGAAATGGTCACAACTCAGCGTGATGCTGGCAGAGGCAGCGCTGTTCTTCCGTAGTGGCCATATGGTGAAGACGAGGCGCAAGGACGCCACGATCGCACATGCAATAAGTATAGAAGGGAATATATTTATATATATATATATATATGTATAATTGGTTCTTGAGATACAAGCTATTAAAGTGTTACACGAACCTACATACTACCTTCACCTGAAACACATTTTTTTTTTGCATTATTTATCATTTCGCATACAATCTTTTCGCATAACATACTTTTAGGCTAAGTTAGCAGAACTTAATAAACATGTATTGTGTAGATTAGGTAAGGTTAGGTTACTTATAAATAAAAAATAAAATAAAACCGTTTCTATTGTATGAACCGTTTTAGGCCAAACGATTTTATACGGAAAGATACATTATGCATAAAATAATTATGCCATTCAATAAACCTTTTTTATGTTTGTAGCAACTGTGTCGGAACCCTACACTGAACATGGTCCGACATGCTCATGCCCGGTTTTTTACAGAATAACACTAAGATCTCGCGATCTGCGTCAACCGCATGTATTGATGTTGGACTTTAGTTATGATATAAATTAAAGACTTAACTTATTTTTTCGGGCGTTGATCGCTCCAGGCTGTCATTTTGTTTTGTACATCAAAAAACTTTTGAATCAAAATAATCGGATAAATAGACAATCAGGGGCGGACGAGCCCTCGTTAGGCTGCTTCCGTTTCCGGTCCGGCCCGGTCCGTCTGTTCCCGCCTCATTTTCCGTACATACTAATACATAACACATAACATTACGCCTTTATTCCCAGAGTGGGGTAGGCAGAGCTACAGAAATACCAAACAACTCTAAAAAGACTTGATTATAATTCTGTTACCACATTTTGCACAATCAAGCCAAGAAGTTTACTAGTGTATTAGTGAGAAGTTGCAAGCCCATCGCCTAATAGTACTACAAGTCCTTTATTCCCTTAGTCGCCTCCTACTACATCCACGGGAAGGCATGGAGTGGCACCATTCTAACCCGGCAACTACACGATATCTCGTGGTATCTCGTACTAAGTAATATTTATACAAAAAATATTTGATATAACGTACTAACGACTATAGGAGTTAAATTGATGTTAAAGTTGAGAAACATGGCTCAAATTTTAGTGCCGCCTACCCTTGAAGGCCTATACATGTACAGTGACTCCTTATCCGGCCCAAAGTTTAACAATGACTATACTCCAGAGTCATCAAAATGCTTTTATCAAAACACAACTTAAATCTTAAATTATGTAGAATTAATTAATAGTAGTATTTTCTTTCTTACCCTCGAGAGATACGATAAGTTCCATCTAATTTCTTTCCTATATAAATATATTTATTTTTCTTATTCCTTCATCTTTAACGTCTAATCTAACTAATATTAGGCAAAATCTCCCTACTTTTCCTTTTCTAGGATTATTCCTTACCTCCTCCTGACTCAGACTATTCAAGTATTCTTAAAATACGATCCAAACTCAAACGTTGAATTATGACGTGAATATTCGAAATTCAAATGAGAAACAAAATGGCGGTGCACCTGGCACAAGATGGCGACTTCATATCCGACGAGATAAAGTTTTAGGTTTATTGTCTGCCGCATTATGTGAGCCGTTTGAGTTTCGAAGTTTGGAGTAAATTGTATGTGGATGGGAAATTTTAAGACTAGCTTTTTCCACAGTTTCGTCTACCATTCTACCATTTTGATGTCCAATGTTAGTATAGTATTGCGGTAGAAATGGCCAAGACTCCGATTTACCTAACAGTAAAATATTGCAAATAATTTACATTAATACATTCCGTGCATGGCGTGAATAAGTTGATAAGTCGAGATGTAAAGTTAATGAAATTTGTATTTAGAACAAATTGCATATAGTTTAAATTACTTCATTCTTTTTCAACGAGTTATCAACTTATTCATGGCAGCTATTAAAAAATATCTAACTTTAGCAGTCAAGCCCCACACTAATATGTTGTTAATACAAGTCCATTTCGTTAGGCCAGAATATTTTTGGTCAAATATTTAATTTCCCAAATTTTCATTTGCTTGTTTTCTGTAACCGTAAGTATTTCAGGATTTTATAAAAGCTAACCTAACCTACCCTATAGCGTCCTACACGATGGTATGAAATAAATTCTGAAAAATAAACCAATGTTCGGTTTGGCAAATGAAAAATTAGGGAAATTATAAATTTTACCAAAAAAAAATTGGTTAAACGGCAGGCTCCCTGTTAATACACAAATACAAAATTATCGTTGATGTCGTTGAGGAACAGAGGAAGTGTTACGTAAGAGATTGACGCCGCATTAGGCAACAGATTATTCTTCGTAGACCTAATCCAAAATGGCTGATCCAACTCTAGCCTAACAGCTCTGAACGTATCCATCGGTATCGAAATAACTCGACTATATCTCAAGTCGAACGAATCGAAAGCAATCAACTAAGTGGGCCATATTTCACGGGATTTTCACTTATTTCTACAAACTCGTATCTTTATCTCATGCGCAGCTTGAAATTTGAGCTTTATTTAGTACGCGACAATGTTGTTTTTGGCGGTTTACGTTTGGGTGTGATATGAGTTTGGAGCTGGTATCCGCGATCGAGGTTTCGATTCTCGCTTTAGGTTATTATAATAGACGTTGTGTAGTTAAGTTAAAGCTATTGCGGTCTGAAAAGCGCATTACTTTATATCTGAGCTTTGTTTACAGACCACGTTATTTAATTCATAATTAATTATTAGCATTAAAAGCAGATTTATGACAGAACTTGATAAAACCTATTGCAACTTTATATTTCGTCTTAGAATGATTGTTTACTGTCGCACGCAAACTACGGATCCACTGAAAATCAGGGCCTTCTACTGCGTTATAACGATATCGCGTTTGACGTCTTTTAGAGTCGTTTGTGACTCGTTCGTCATTATTGTATTATTGTTATTGTCAATATTTATTTAAAATCTGTAAGTTAAGTTTTTTACAATAGGTAGGTTAAGGTATAAAAGTAAAATAACAATACTCATAAAAAACAAATACTATAAAAAACCTAACCTACGGGTGCCGCCGGCAGCGGGGCAGGGCTCAAGCTACCGGTGGTTAGGGCTGCAGAGAGAGGAACCTCCTCACAATACGTGCCGTGTCGAGGAGTACTGGTTCTGTATCTGGCCCTTGATCCAGCCACCTAGCGAGAGTCTCTTAAGGTGTTGATCGAGACTCTTCGCTATAAGACCGTTCGCCGAAACAAATATAGGGACAATGATCGTCGAGTCAACATCCCACATAGCGGTCACCTCGTGAGCCAAGTCAAGGTACGTGCTGAGCTTGTCCTTCTCAGCCTTCACGAGGTTCTCGTCAAGTGGGATGGTGACGTCAACGAGCACTGCCCGGCGTTGAGATCGATCTGTTAACACGATATCAGGCTTATTGGCAACAGTAGTCCTGTCCGTGATGACAGATCGATCCCGATCGATCGTGGTCGTAGTATGACCATTTTCGAGAACTGGTGCCGGTGTGTGAACACAACAATGCGAACACTGTTGCTTGGCGGGTGGTTAATGGATAAGATGGGGGTAACGATCCGGACGGACCCTCACAGGGTCCTACCACCACTAAGAACGAATGACATAAGAGTTATCAAAACGTTGACAATACGGAAACACGTCAAAGATGATATCTTTATTACGTGCCGTAACACTTGCTGGGCTGTGATTCTACACGGTAATAACGATATCATCTTTGACGTGTTTCCGTATTGTCAACGTTTTGATAACTCTTATGTCATTTACAATAATGGCGACTGTGACATAAACGATTTTAAAACACGCCAAACACGATATCGTTATAACGCAGTTGAATAGAGGCCCTGGGCTGAGATTCTACACGGTAATAACGATATCGTCTTTGACGTGTTTCCGTATTGTCAACGTTTTGATAACTCTTATGTCATTTACAATAATGGCGACTGTACGATTCTAAAACAGGTCAAACACGATATTGTTATATTATAACGCAGTAAAATAGAGGCCCTGAGTGGGCCCCTATAGGATTCAGGGTAGTTGGTGGAGGTTCGCTTTCGGTTCCAATAAAAATGTTTCTTTTTTTCTTCCATTAAAATGGTGTATGTGTAAGTTATTCGATTTATTAACTGACTGACATTTGTTAAACCACAAGAATATTGCCAAAGAAATAACATGACTTTTTTACGATACCAAGGTCACAGTTTACGCAGTGCTAAAATCGCTATGTAGTGTTATTTTCTGTAAGAAGCAAAAATGCTTCTAAAAAGATATTAGACAGTTTCAATTAAGTATGAAATCCTTAATGAAAAAGCAAACGCTATGATTTGATAGGTTTGACAACGCGGTGCGCTTAATTAGTCGGTAGTGTCCCTACTGCCTACTAATCTAGTGGTTTCAAGATTGACTATAGCTTAGAGCAAATACTTGTGTTGTGACTTGATGCTCATAATTGTTAGTGAGTCTTGGGTGAGTTCTAGGTTTATAAAGTTCTAATTGTAGCCCGCGAACTTGTCCAGGTAAAAATAAAAAATAGCCTATGACACTCACAAATAATGTGGTAAAATAATTTATCTATACACATATCAGAAACCCTCTATTATGCGTTCAAAAACCGCAAAGTATAACTAGCAATTTACAAAAAATTTCTAATCAATGAAAATTTTGTTATTGCTTAATAATAATAGCATCAAATTCGATATCTTTATAACATTAAAATTTTGAACATCTTTGAAAAACAAAGGCGAACTCCAGTTAACCTTTGATCGATTGAGAGAGAAATAAAACGGATGGCTAAACGAACAACAATTATGTTATGACGACACGTTGGCCTAGGTAGGAGTGACCCTGCCTCCGAAGCCAGCGGTCCCGGGTTCACATCCCGGCAAGGGCAGATGTTTTGTGATGAGCACGAGTATTTGTTCCTCAATCTTTGATGTTTTCTATATACTTAGTTTATCGTTGTCTAGTACCCATAGTTTAAGCCTAGAGCTTAGTTTAGAACTAGGTCACTTTGTGTGACATTGTCCCGTGATATTTTATGAAAAAGACAGAAGATAACGATAAAAATAGCAATCAAATGCGTTTTAACATCGCTAGACGTACAGTACAAGCCTAGAGCTTAATTTGGGACTAAATATTTTGGTTTATTCGACTAATTTCTATATTGAATAATGACGAGGTATAATAATGCCGATTTTCCAAACATGAAAAAATCGAAGCATAAAAATACCTACATAACATACATGATGTCACGCCTTTATTCCCAGAATGGGGTAGGCAGAGCAACAGAATACCAACAACTCTAAACTTGTTGATAATTCTGTAACCACATTTTGCATAGTTAGGCTAAAATGTTTACCAGTGTATTAGTGACAGGTTGCAAGCCCATCGCCTAACAGTACCACAAGCCCTTATTCCCTTAGTCGACTCTCACGACATCCACGGGAAGACATGGAGTGGCACTATTCTAACCCGGGAACCACACGGTTAGCATAAAAATGTCGAGTAATATTAACGACGAAGTAAAAAAATTACGAAGTATAATAATGTCGAAATGGAATTAAGACGAGGGGGATTGGTGGAACAGGGGCTAGGTAGGTTTAGGTTGTTGGCTTGCTGCCCCCCCGATATGCGTCAGCGCGGGTTCATCTGTGCCGATGGCACGTTGGAGAATACTGCGGTATTGGACGCGGTGTTGGGGGATAGCAGGAAGAAGCTGAAGGAGTGTCATGTTGCGGTGCTAGACTTCGCCAAGGCATTTGATACGGTGTCGCATGCGGCATTGTTGTCATTGCTGGAAGCGAGGGGCCTGCCAGCACCCTTTTGCGCTTATATAGCTGGGCTCTATGACTCGGCCAGTACTGTTCTGGCTGTGGATAGTAAGACCAGTCTTCCTGTGAAAGTGGGTCGTGGGGTCCGTCAGGGAGATCCGTTGTCCCCGATTTTGTTTAATATGGTTATGGACGTTATCCTTGCATCTTTACCCGGAGAAGTAGGCTATAGGTTGGAGGGGGAACGTGTTTCCGCTCTTGCTTATGCTGATGACCTCGTCCTCTTCGGAGGTTCAAAAGTGGGATTGCAGGAGTCTATTGATTGTGTTGACAGGTCGGCTAAGATGATGGGTCTCTCCCTAGGCCATTCAAAGTGTTCTGTTCTCTCAATGGTGCCTGATGGCCACCGCAAGAAATTCCACTACCTGACCGAGAAGTCTTTTCGGATCGGAGGTAGGCTTATTAAGCAAGTTTCTTGTATGGAGCGTTGGCGTTACCTAGGAGTTGACTTCCAGGCGTCTGGGTGCGTGATGTTAGAGCATTCTGTGCAGCAGGCCTTGGTTAATATCACTAAGGCTCCCCTTAAGCCGCAACAACGGCTGGAGCTTGTAAGGGGGCACCTGTTACCGAGGTTCGGGCACGGGTTTGTGCTCGGGATAATCTCGGATGATAGGTTAAGAATGCTCGACGTCCAGATCCGGAAATTCATTCGAGCATGGTTGAGGCTACCGAAGGACGTTCCGACGGCGTATTTCCACGCGGCTGTGAAGGACGGTGGTTTGGGTGTCCCCTCGATGCGGAGTTGGGTGCCAGAACTCATCTCAATGAGGTATGGTCGCTTGGCTTCGTCTGAGTGGGGTATTGCCAGGGCAGTTGCCGGCACCACTCGAGTTCGCAATAAGCTGCGTTGGGCGACTCGTCAAGTCCAACGGTTCTCTGCAGAGAACCCAAGTTCCCACAGGAGGTCTGTGGCGCAATATTGGCGTAATAAGTTGCATACATCGTGTGATGGCTTCGAGCTACGTGAGTCATCGCGTACCCCTGCGTCTACTAAGTGGATGAGGGAGGGGTGTATGCAGTATTCTGATCGGGACTTCGTGCAGTTCGTGCACTGTCATATTAATGCGTTGCCGTCGAGGGTGAGGAACTCACGCGGCCGCAGGGTGGGTCGTGAGCATGAGTTGAAGTGCCGTGCAGGGTGCATGGTCCGTGAAACGACTGCTCACACCATCCAACAGTGTCACAGAACACACGGCGGCCGGATTAAACGCCACGATTGTGTGGTCGGTTTTGTTGCGAAAGCAATGGAGGATCAGGGTTGGATAGTGGAGAAGGAGCCTCGGCTAGTGACCACAGTGGGCTTGAGGAAGCCAGACATTGTCGCAGTGAGGGACGGTGTTGGAGTGATTGTGGATGCACAGGTTGTCTCGGGTCGCGGAGAGTTGGATGATGCGCATCGTGCTAAGCGGTCGAAGTACGGCAGCCACGTTGAGCTTGTTCAGCTGGTAGCGAGTAGAGTAGGACTTCCTGGAAGTGAGTGTGTTCGGGCCACATCTTGCACTTTGTCCTGGCGTGGTGTATGGAGTTATGGTTCTTTTACACAGATCCATAGTCTTCTTGGCATCCCGAAGAAGACCCTCGGGTTTATTCCAGGTCTCGTGTTGCGTGGGTCGCATTTGAATTGGGGCAGATTCAACCGGATGACCACTGTCTCAGGGGAGGTGCCGAGTTGAGCGCCCCGGTCAGTTGGTATCCAGTGGTGGGGTAGAGCCGAGCCCCAGTCTGAGACCACTTAGGCCCCCTACATGTAGTTTCGCTTGTAGTTTTTTAAGGAAAGTGGTCACTAATTATTTTTGTCGGCAAATTAGTACACGCCGGGGGGCATTGTAAGCGCTGGGGGGCGTTGTCCCTCGTTCCATAATGATTATATTCGCGTTCACTAAGGACGGTGGTTACGTGTGTGCTTTATATATTTATGTTAGTTTTGCAGCAGGCCCGGAGGGCCAAACCACCCAGACATAGGAGCTCCGCTAATGCGGAGCTCCGTCGACACTTTCTAATTGATTTGAAATAAAAGTGTCGACGGAGCTCCGCGGGCTCCCACGACCCACTATCGTCATTTTATACATCGACAAAATCAGATGGTCATTGTTATAATGTCGACATTTTTATACGGCAAACAAAAATAATTCTGTTATTTTTCGACATTATATAAGGTGTCGTCATTTTTATACCTAGTAATTTTTCAATAAAGACATTAGTCGCCTAAATCATTATTTTTCGTGAGTCTCCTATATTTATGTATTCTTCATGGCTTCAATTCTCAAAAACAGATCAGTGCATAAACTACATTTTATTGCCGTCATAGTAACACGGTAACCTCCACCCTACCCATTTACGTATTAATACAACCCTGGACCCATACGAGGAGCTGCAATTAGGTACGTCGGCATCAGACCGCCACTGAATAACGAATGAAGCTGGTTTGATCCTTAGTCATACGCGTGTTAGTTTGGTGGTTCACAAGAAAAATAAATACTTAAGGCGTTAATAGCTTTAGCGGACCTGACCAAGAAGCATCTAGAAACATCTGTAGAATGTGCATCCTTAAATACTACACATGCATACATGACATCACGCCTTCATTCCCAGAGTGGGGTAGGCTGAGCTACAGAATTACCAACGCCTCTAAAAAGACTTGTTGATAATTCTGTAACCACATTTTGTACAATCAGGTTAAGATGTTTACCAGTGCAAGCCCATCGTCAAATTATTATTATTCGCCTCTAAATCCACGGGAATACAAACAAATGAAATACTAATAAAAGAGAAATCACATTTTGGCTTAGAGTCCACACCCCAGTGCCGAGAAAACCACGCCTTCCCAATCCATACTAATATTATAAATGTCAAAGTTACTCGGTCTGTCTGTTTATTGCGCTTTCACGGATACACCGCTGAACCAATTTAGATGAAATTTGGTATGGAGATAGTTTGAGTCTTGGGGAAGGACGTAGGGTAATTTTTATCCCCTAAATTTGGATGGTTCCTGAGGGAATAGCGATATACGACTTGTACGCGGACGGATATAAAAACAAGTGACGCATGAAGTAAAATCCTAAGAAGAGCAACAACTATATTTTACTTAATGTTATTATATTTCAATTTCATTTGAAATTGAACTGTATTCCTTGATGGTAGATTGAAATTTCCACACAAAAATCTCCTTGTTTGGTGGCATCCTAAGGTTAAAATTAAAAGTTTCAAACATTTCTCCAGCATCTTGCAAGAAAAAACAACACACCCAATTTCACTACGTTAAGTTGACGTGGCCGCATTGTGACACAGGAATCAAATTGGATGAGTGAACGCACTCATTACACGAAGTTTCCCGAGCGGATACGAACCCAGAACTCTAAGCACATAAGGCAAGTCTCTTAAGTCAGTGTACACTGTATAGAGTATAACAAAAACTCCGTTCCTTTAGTTTTAGTAGGTCTCTAGCATAATTCAAAAAAATATTTTTTAAGAGGTGACTAAAGGAATGAGGGCTTCTAGTACTGTTAGGCGATGGGCTTGCAACCTGTCACTAATACACTGGTAAACAACTTAGCCTGTTTGTGCAAAATGTGATTACAGAATTACCAACAACTCTTTTTGTAGCAGTTGGTATTTCTGTGGCTCTGCCTACCCCACTCTGGGAATAAAGGCGTGACAGTATGTATGTTAATATTATTTTGTTCTGTATGAAATAGATTGTGTTCACCTGAGCTAATACATAAACAATACTCATTTCGAATTTCATAGTTTTATTTGGCATCGCGCTGGTCAGTGTCCCTTTAATCTGTTTTTTATTGAAAGAGGTCTTATTGATATCGTTGAAACTAATAATTTTGCGGCTATAGCAACTTTCCCTCGAGAGCTCCTTGTATTTGTTTTATCAACATTTAATTATTTTCTCCTGTTATTGCACGACGCAATCAATGTTCGATTCCCAGCGGGAGTGGGGGGGGGGAAGTAATCATTGCTTAATAAAGACTGCCTAAACTGACTAACACTTATTGTAAGCAAAGTCAAAAACCGCCTAATATTGTAAAAAGTTTTACTCGTTACAATAGCTGCTATCAACTCAAAATCACAAGACAATGTTAGTTAAACCCAAACATTCATATTAAGCTTTAGAATTGTAGGTACATTCAAGGTTATAAATATGTATACACTTTAGAACCTTGTCTATTTAACGTCATGTTTAAACTGCCATATGAAATTGTCACAGCGATTAAAGTGACAAGGTACTAAAGTGTATACATATTTATGACCTTGACTGTACTAGACAGCACTAAAACTTAATTACGAAGAACTAAATACTCAGATGCATAGAGAACAAAAAATACATTTACCATATTTATTATAGTACAAAAAAAAACAAATAAAACCAAGTAAAACCAAATAGTGGTGGTGGTACCCGCCACCTGATGATAAGTGGAATCTGACACCCATAGACATTTGAATTCTCAAGACTATAATCCTAAGACCCCAAATGCGTTGCCAACCCTGAGGACTAAGATGGAGTGCCTCTATGCTAGTAATTTTACCGGTTGTCTTATCCCCACACCGAACACAACAATGCGAACACTGTTGCTTGGCGGGTGGTTAATGGATAAGATGGTGGTAGCGATCCGGACGGACCCTGCACAGGGTCCTACCACCACTAAAATTATTATTAGATGTTTATGAAATAAACGCTATCATAAAGATAAAATAAAATGACGGCATGATTAATTCAATTTTACAATCGATACTCAATTTGATCTGACTTGGGAATAGTAAACTGAACACCCTATCTTAACATTAACATAACTCTGTTTCTTCATCATCTTTAACAATCAATCATATCATATTATCAAATGGTAATAACACTAATAACACCCGAATTCGATCTAACCTAGCTGAGAATCATTCTTTATAAAAATTGCTTACTACGAACAAAATTTCATTTTCATCCATTAATTTCTTAATTTATATTTCTACTCTGTGACAAAAATATCATACTTTTATCAAACCGATTTTCTGAGTTGGTTACATTTCAATAACTTCACCAAACCGATATCGCGTCGGCATTAAACCATCCTACATCAAACAACTGTCATGGCCGCGTTTTCCCGCCTTTTTGGCATTGTTCGAGATATTTTTTTTGACGCCAGTTCCGTCCTCTCCGTGAAAGGTTCTGAAAGCTGTTCGTTGGGTGATAAGAATAAACTGAATTGAGGTGTTCAAAATAATCTAATCATTTCTGACGTCTCTCGGTCGCGAAAATGTTGAGACGTTTTTTTAGAAATTGTTTTGTTTTTTGGTCAATATTATTTAGGTTCCAGCGTAAAAAAAACTCTTACACTTTGAATAAATTTCTTTAAGTCATCCTAAATCACTTTTTTGTCGTAACTAATTAACACAAAACATTCTTAAGCAAAAACCATGTTCAATAATCGCAGTGTACTCAAAATTTGAAAAAAATAAAAATATACTGTCTTTTGCGAGGGCGAGTGTATTAGCGATGATGGCAGTCGATGTATTTTAGGGAAATGCTGATATTTTTTAATCTTTCACTGTTATATACCTGCCTGTTGGATTTCCATGAGAAGGGTTCATACTAGTCGCAAGTCGAATTTTAGTTTGTAACGTGCGCGTTGTTTGCTCGAGATGAAACTTCACCGAGTTTGAAGTAGGTACTTAACGCAATAAAACAATTATTCTATTGGTATTTTTAAACCCTGCCTTCAGCCAGAAAAACGCAGTAACAGTCGTAATAAAGTTGAAAAATAAAACACTTCAACTGACTCCGGGGAAATTTGAGGAAGTAAACTTTATGATTAAATTCTTTTACTTATTTATGACTAAAATAGAATCTTTTCTTGTTCAAAGAAGGTGTAAGGGACATTTTTCATTTATCATTGATAATTTATTCGATAATTATAGTAATCCATATAAAGCTTACCACCTGCTCGCGTGAGGACTTACTTGTCAGTAACCAGAGGGCTACCACGGTAGCCGTTTTCTGGGCAAGTAAGATTTAGCCCGAGTTCTTGCCGACACGAAAGAAGAAGAAGAAGCTTGGTTTTTTTAAGGCTTGTATTGTATTTATACTAATTAACTTTCGGGAAAGAAAATGGTTGACAATACCACGTTACAGACTGCTAACCAGTCTTCTAATTACCACCGAGATGTTCTTTGGATAGTATGTTTTTTTTTACTGGGGAAATTATGGGGCATTTCGAAACCAAAGGAGACAACCGAAGACGATTTTAAGAAACATTTGTTCTTTTAAAAACAATTGTGTTCTATGATGTTTTTTGGTCAAGTGTGAATTTTTCGGTAAATTGAGTAAGATTTGGAGAATGCAAACTTGCACACAGACCACTTGATAGTAAATGAGATCTGTGACGCATAGACATATGCATTGCTAAGGACTAAGATGGAATGCCTCTACGTTAGTAATATCACCTTGTCTTATCCACACACCGGAGCACAATGCTGGGTCTCTATTCTGCTGCGTTATAACGATATCGGATCTGAGACGGATCTGAGACGTGGGCGCTAACGATGGGCCTCATAAGAAAGCTCAGAGTCACTCAGAGGGCTATGGAGATAGCTATGCTCGGGGTTTCTCTGCGGGATAGAATCAGAAATGATGATATCCGCAGTAGAACTAAGGTTACCGACATAGCCCGAAGAATAGCGAAACTTAAGTGGCAGTAGGCGGGGCACATTGCTCGCAGGGCTGATGGCCGATGGGGCCAGAAAGTTCTCGAATGGCGTCCACGGACCGGGAGACGAGCTGTTGGTAGGCCTCCAACAAGATGGAGCGACGACCTCGTAAGGATCGCGGGATCGCGATGGATGCGGAAGGCACAAGACCGGTCTAAGTGGAGAGCCTTGGGGGAGGCCTATGTCCAGCAGTGGACGTCTTTCGGCTGATATGATGATGATGATGATGATAACGATATCGCATTTGACGTGTTTTAGAATCGGTTATGGCTTGGCCACTTTTATTGACTATGACATAAGAGTTATCAAAACGTTGACAATACGGAAACACGTCGAAGTCGATATCACTTTTACGGTGTAGAATCTCGACCCTGTATCTTTTGTGGTTTCGAATTTCTCTATATTGTCCTAGTTTAAAAAGCCACATAGTTATTATTAGACGACACGCTAGCTTCCTGGGTACAAATCCCGGTAAGGGCAGATATTTGTCCCAAATAAATTAAAAAAAAAAAAAAAAAAAATTGTGTGATGAGCACGAGTATTTTGATCCTGAGTCTCGGATGTTTTCTATATATTTAAGAATGTATTTCTCTATCTAAGTATGTTTATCGTTGTCTAGTACCCATAGAACACGCCTAGAGCTTAGTTTGGGACTAGGTCAATTTGTGTGACATTGTCCTGTGACATTATTCTTACGGCTAAGCTGTAACCACTACTAGAATTCTGTTGAACGCTAGGCTGTGTCTGCTAGTAGAGGCACCGCGAATAATCGTCGAGAGCTCTTGATACGAGCCCTGCTTCAGCGCTAGTGCGATACAGGGGTGGACACGATTTGGGTACCTATATTTAGGACAAAAAAACGGGATGAAATCGCGTAAATACATGATTAAAAAACCTGTAAGTTTCGGTCGTAAAACGTGGCATTAATCCTAAAAAATATAATTTGTATTACCATCGTACCGTACCTGCTTGAAAAGACTTAATAATTATGTACGTAAACATTGTGAAAGTCCTTAACTTGACAGCGTCCGTTATACAGCACTTCATAAAAATCAAAAAACTAGGCATTAAATTGAAATTGATAAACATTCATGTAGGGGGAATTAATTATAATTATAAATTAAAAATAAAACAAGCCAGTGCAAACGATACTTTTTCGTTTTACCATCAAAGTGTAAAAAAGAAAACATGTTTCTCACTTAACTTTTTTATGCATATGGTATATTTATTTATTTTACCTTTAAAGATAAAAGCGCTATAATGAAAACACAAATTTAAATTTATAATCGATATGATCGTCTGAAAAACATATTTTTTATCATGAATATCAAACCATGACAATGTGTCGCCATAAATCGTGGATGCTGATGAGCTTTATAATGATTCTTCCCTCGCCGCGACACTTCAATTTCGGACATAAAAGAATCATTTATTTCATGGTATTGTCGTGGTTTTTGTTAGGGTTAACATGATGATAATATAATGTCATTACATCTACTGGATGGTATTATTGTTATTAAAATATTATGCAAAATGATGATTTCAATATTTTATCTACCCCTGTTTTATTAAGTACTAAAATTACATACATACATACATAACCTCACGCCTTCATTCCCAAAGTGGAGTAGGCAGAGCTACAGGAATATCAACTACTCTAAAAAGACTTCTTGATAGTTCTGTAACCACATTTTGCTTCATCAGGCCAAGATGTTTCCCAGTGTATTATTTACTAAAATTACCTATTTTGAATATTGGCAATATTTTGAAAGTTTTCAGTTTCGTCACATTTTACAAGTTTAGTAAAAGATAAAGTTTATAATTACGATTTGCATCTAAAAATATTGCATTATTTGCCACGTAACTTCTTAAATACTAGGACTTCCCAGCCATTTTAAATTTTATACATATTTTTTTCGAGGTATTCGATCTTCCATTATCCCGAGTAACAGATGATCGTGGTGCCCCTACATGACCCGGTGGCAATGTAGCGGGTTCGACACTCGACGTGTATCGATTCTCACTAGTGCCGCGCCCTGGTTTTGCTCGCCTTTTGAACTGCCTGTATCTTTGATATCGGAGTTTGTAAACATACATTTCAATTTTCTATACATATTAAAATTCTCGGTGGTTGGTTTTAGGTTGTCAGGAGATATCGATGATCTATAAAACCACCAGTTGTTTGGACTCCTTAATTTCAATCCAATTAGCAGATAAAGACGTGCAAAATTATAGTCTAACTTGTAATTTTATGGAAGTCGATTTATATTAATGGAACCAATACTAATTCATCCTAAATGTTACAATTCGGAATACTTTTCTGTCGACGAATAAAGTGTCATTACCCTAATCTACCGGGCTCTTTGTTTCTTTATTTTTAGGGTTCCGTAGCACAAACTTCGGTTTTTATTTTTATTTTTAGAAATTTAAATAGCCGTTTAATAAATACAGAAGTGAAATCTATAATTACGTATGTATTGTTGTTTTAGTTTGCAACGCCTACTAATCTATTTTTGGTTGTCTGGAAGAGATCGCTATATAGCAATAAGGGCGCCGATTAGTTTTCATGCTGTTTAGTATGTGGTGTTCAATAAATCATATTTGTATTGTGTTGTGTCCATCCGATTTACACAGATTTTTGAAAGTGATAATTATTTCGTCCCTTTTTGAACGTGTGTATAAATATCGTCACAAAGGAATGACTTACTAATTTAATCATTAAGTGACTCTAAATGCAGCTGGGTCATACACACTCTTAAAAACAAAAGTTGTCTCTCCTGTGGTCAATAGTTTAGAGCTTGTGTGCATATAAGTTATGTTTTTATATGATAGGTCTAAAGCAGTCCTGACGGTGTTTTTGCGGGAATGGGCTTAGCCAGAAAATTAGGCCTTAAAAACGTTAACTTTCGGTGTGTCCACAGGGAAGACGGTAACCGAAATCTGTGTATTACCCAGCTGTAAATTAAGTAACATTTTAACATCCGTGGGATACACTAGCATACTTTCAAAGTCACCGGAAAAAATCTGTCAGAACGTATACATACATATAATTGACACAAGTGATGCGACACGTATCTTAGATTGATTTAGAATGTTAATCGACCGCCTAAATCCTTTTTTTTATGCCTTGGAGTAGGCACACGAGCACTCAGGCCACCTGATATAATCTCGAGACTGCAATCCTAATACCTCAAATGCTGGCCACGCTCCCTGAGGACTAAGATGGAATACCTCTATGCGAGTAATTTCACTAGTTGTCTTATCCCTACACCAGAACACATCAATGCAAATGCTGGATGGTGGTAGGTTATAGGATAAGATGGTTGGATGGATCCGGACGGACCCTGCACAGGGTCCTACCACCACTAAACCGTTTGTGATGGCGATTTGACGGAACCTTCCCTTTAAAAACAGATCACGCTTAACCAATCCAAACATTTCCCCTCCCGTCATTTGTTGAGGTCGTTAAGGTTTCAATGAGCGATGGATTAGGACTTGTATCATTCGAATTTAAAACTTATTCTTTTAGGAAATGAATCATATTCGGTTGTCGAAATGACGAGGAAAAATTGTAATTCATTGACGGTTTAAGTGAATTGTTAACGATGAGGCATGAAGCGGAAAAGACTGCCAAGATGTTTAAAGATATTCTGGAGAAAAGGTTTTATTTCGTTTAATTTCTATTTAACATACATACATAGCATCACGCCTTCATTCCCAGAGTGAGGTAGGCAGAGCTACAGAAATACCAACAACTCTAAAAACACTTGTTGATTCTGTAACCACGTTTTGCATAAGTAGTCTAAGATGTTTACCAGTGTATTGGTGACAGATTGCAAGCCTCATCGCCTAACAGCACTACAAGCCCTTATTCCCTTAGTCGCCTCTTAAGACATCCACGCGAAGACATGGAGTGGCACTATTCTAACCCGACACCCACACAGGGGGTTTAGTAGTTAACATTTTAAATACTACTAGCGACCCGCTCTCGCTTCGCTCCGGATTAAAGTATTATACATATAAACCTTCCTCTTCAATCACTCTATCTATTATAAAAAACCGCATCAAAATCCGTTGCGTAGTTTTAAAGATTTAAGCATACATAGGGATATAGGGACAGAAAAAGCTACTTTGTTTTATACTCGTACTATGTAGTGATTATTATTTTAAGCAAAAACCTTACTAAGACGTAAAAAACATTGCCATATATAGTATGACATCACTACATGGTATAAAACAAAGTCACTCTTTCTGTCCCTATATCCCTATGTATGCTTAAATCTTTAAAACTACGCAATGGATTTTGATGCGGTTTTTTTTAATAGATAGAAAGATTGAAGAGGAAGGTTTATATGTAAGTATAATACTTTAATCCGGAGCGAAGCGAGGGCGGGTCGCTAGTTAATAATATTATTACTTTTAGTTATGTATTTTTGTATCTATATAGTGATTTTATTGCTCTAAATTATGTTATAAAAAATTAAACCTATAGGGCGTTCCAAAATGTACGCAAGATATACAATATATTACACGTAATATGGTAAATCTTGCGTATATTTTGGGACAACTTTTACAACAAACCATTCCTAAATAAATATCAGCACAGCACGGTTCAAAATAGAAGTAACAATAAACTTTGTTTTTTAAGTGTCAGCAGTAACAAAGTGGTTTTCATGTCGACATACGCATTAGATTATAATTAATAGTGGTTCTTGCATTATCTAGCCTAATGAGACGTTATCAGATCTCTCATCGATCATGTACTTGTCAACTTGCATAAGAGTCAATGTTTAATTACTAGCATACACGCATTCCTTACTCAGGGTTGACTACAAAGTTGCAGTGATAGGGTCGAATTAAAAAACCCGCCAAGTGCGAGTTGGACTCGCGCATCGAGGGTTCTGTACCGCTGCACAGTAGGTGTTATTACATTCCTCCATTTTGAATTCGATTTCGAAGCGAATCAGTGCGAGCCCATCTCGCACTTAACCATTTTTTAGTATATTTTATTGTTCTTTAGGGTTTCTAATCGTACTATAACCAAACCAAATTTAACGCTTTTGTAATTTACCGTTAAAACGAAACAACAAAAACAAGAAAACGTTGAAAATAAACTTTTCTTGTACGGGGACCCCCTTTTTTAACTTTTTTTTTTTTTGTTATTTTGTCAATAAATCTGCCTAATACCACAGATTCTGCAAAATAAACAATCCGCTATCTCTTACAGTTCAAAAAGTGCAGCTCTTTAAAGCTAGGGAAGACGAACAGACCGACAGTGGAGGCTTCGTAACCGGACCACCGTTTGACTCCTTTCGGAAACGGAACCCTAAAAGCAGTGGTGGTAGGACCCTGTGCAGGGTCCGTCCGGATCGCTACCACCATCTTATCCATTAACCACCCGCCAAGCAACAGTGTTCGCATTGTTTTTTTCCGGTGTGGGGATAAGACAACCGGTGAAATTACTAGCATAGAGGCATTCCTTCTTAGTCCTCAGGGTTGGCAACGCATTTGAGGTCTTAGGATTATAGTCTGGAGAATTCAAATGTCTATGGGTCTCAGATTCCACTTACCATCATGCTTAAAAAAATGTCTCCCGTGGATGTCGTAAGAACCCTAGAAACCCTAAAAAGACTGATTTTAGCTGGGATGAGATGTCAGAAATTACGGTTTTCTATCAATTGACGCTTACTTTGACATCTTTTGAGACGGACATCTTCCAAGATCAGCTTAATAATACGATCCTTAGGATTGCAGTCTTGAGGATGAAAAGGTCTATAGGTCTCAGATTACTTTACGGCTTTGCTTGTCTGATCCTTTTTTATGATAATTAGTAATTAAAAATCAGTTGAATTAGGGTACAGTACTGTATTGTAAATCACTACATAGTATAAAACAAAGTCGCTTTTTCTGTCCCTATATCCCTATGTATGCTTAAATCTTTAAAACTACGCAACGGATTTTGATGCGGTTTTTTTTAAAAGATAGAGTGATTGAAGACGAAGGTTTATATGTATAATACTTTAATCTGGAGCGAAGCGAGGGCGGGTCGCTAGTATCAAATAATCCGAAAATAAAAATCGTTTTGTAAAGCAACTCCTACGTCAATTTTTATGAATGTACTCGGCCGATGAGTAATTGCTATAAAATTTTGTCAGGCGTTCGAAATAAACTTGCATAAAATATGTCTAAGTTCACGTGCGAGTACTAAAGTTTTATTTTTCTTTAAGTTTTTGTTAGTTGTATTACCTTTTAAGATTTTACCTTGAATAACGATCGAAATGGTAATGGACACCATCTGATACGGACTGATCCATCATTAGAGATCGAGATAATAAATAGTTAAAAATAACTAGTTATAAGAATCAAATTACACAACTGTATTTTAAGAAGTATGGCTCTAGGCGTATCTTTAATACAAAGGCAGAGAGTATAGTTTGATGGTATATTCAGATTTGGTGTTGACATAAAATAATTGGAATGTGCCAAGGTTAAAGATGTTTTAAGTTAAATTTCGATGTTATTATCATTATTACTATATTTAAAATAACAAAAGTTTGAAGAGGCTTACTTTTGATGGCCATTCCTGAGATGTTCTTGAAAACTTAATCATTATATCCCTTATAAGGTAAAGTAAAGTCCTTCGTTCAAACCGCAAAACTTTCATCTCACTCAAGTCCCTACAAATCGCTATTTTATGTCTCTTTTACTCTTACACACTTATCACAATCACCATCATTAGTAGTTTGATGCTCGCCAATTTTTTCGCTCCAGTTTTTCTGAGGAAACTTTTCCTCTCGCCAGGTGAAGAAAGCGAATTGTCTTCGTAATAGTTTTTATATGGCTGATTTGTACCTTGTTTGTGTTCAGAAGTATTTTTCGTATCGGTTTCCAAATGGGCGGTTCTGTCGCTTTATATTTTGAGAATGTATGTTGACGATGTTCTATAAAATTTTTGCTGGTCAAGTTAACTTACAGTTTCATAAGTGTATTAATTTATTGTTATTGCCTACACAACATTTAAAGAAAGCTTTTATTTTTCTTCAGTTACTACGTACTTGTAGATTCATTTTTTCTCTCAAAAACTCATGTATTAGTTTTATACATTATCATTCCTCATTAAATTCGGAATGACCTAGCTCGTTTGAAATATTAACAAACGCCGAAACTTCAGAACCTCAACTGGTTTCAAAAACTTGATGATAATCAAACCGTCTCCATTCAGCCGGCGCCAACTTTGGGGCATATAATAAAATGATAAAACATCACCAATCAACGACGATATCATCTTTAGATCACGCCTACGTTGTCTTACAAGCAGAATTAGGTTACGAAACAAAATTGTACGTGATATTTTACAGAAACTAAGGCCCGTACCATTTGCTTTAATGTTAGATACAAAACTTCCATAAGATGGATGTCTTTAATTTATTTTTAAGCGATCTAGTACATATGTATAAGCAACATTAATCTCTTAAAGAAAATAATCAAACTTTGAAATTTGACATTTGCCCATACAAAATGTGTTAATACGAAGTAAGGCTATCTGTCCGCCGTTTGAATAAAGGGTTTGGCCGTTAGTCGCCTCTTACAACATCCACAGGAAGACATGGAGTGGCACTATTCTAACCCGGAAAATACATGGGGGACAATACATACACATATTTATATAGCCTTTCTTTCTTCTCCTTCTATTCTGTTTCATTCTTCTCGCTTTTATTTGTACGTATGTGTATCTTTGTATAAGTATGTCTATCATTGTCTAGTTCCTAAAGCTTAGTTTTGGACTAGGTCAATTTGTGTGGTGCAACGAAGAAAACACACCAGGGGGGTTATCATGAGCTAGCTTTGCAGTTCTGTTTACGCTCAGAGAAAAGGACAGAGCTATATAACCGCCATAGCTCTGTCCTTTACGCTGACCGTAAACAGAACTGCAAAGCTAGCTCATGATAACCCCCCTGGTCTCACATGTTTCTCACCTGGTTGATCCAATAGTAGTTCAACGTCGTCTTCATTGACACTGTCGCGTAGGCGGAGTGGTTGCGCCTGATCACGACGGGTTCGAGTCTGGGCCTGACGTTACTGGTCCGCCTAACCTTACTAGTGGTTAGGTATTTGTTACGCAAGCCATGAAGGTTATATTGTTCAACCTTAAGGACAAGGAACCTTTCAATGGATTACTTTTACTGTCTCCAACAAATATACATAAGTAATAATTATTGTTATTATCTGGGGACAATATCTCACACAAAATGATCCAGTCCTAAACTCTAAGCTTGTACTGTGGGTACTAGTAGTAGGTACTATAAAATATACATATAAAATACTCAATACTCAAAAACAAGTACTCGGGGTCATCACACAAATATTTGCCATGATCGGAAATCGAACCCGGGACCTCTAGCTTTGGAGGCAGGTTCACTACCAACTATGCTAACTGCGTTGTCAGATATGAAAAGTGATGATTGGATGCTTGTGATTCGATCAATTTTGAATGGCTCGAAATTGTTCACAGATAATTTATGCTTTTAATTAAGATAAAAGTTTTCATCCCGGGTGTATTAATCTAGAAAACGGATTCCCTTCATCTGGCATAACTTTTTTTGGCATAATCATCATTTGTCATACAGTCTTTTTTAGGTTAGGTTAATTTTATAACAATTCTGAAAAGTATACGGTTTCAGAAAAAGAAGACTGTATGCCAAATGTTGGTTATGCCAAAAAAAGATATGCCAGATAAATGTAAGCCCTAAAACAACAAAAAAAAATCATAAGGATGGTTAAAGTTGGAACGACCAAGTAATTAAAGTTTGCGTTTGATAGCAAGTAACTATTAATAGAATCTTTTTTGAGGGCTTAAGGTTCACATTAGACACACTTAGCATTAGAGATATCATTAATAGCAAGATACATGTTTTTTTTAAATTATCCAATCATCTTGAAGCCCATTATCTATTTAATCACGCCTTAAATTACCTCGTAACTCTTGAAAACAATAGTATCATCAGCTTACTGGTCGCCCGTGGGCGGAACCGTTAGGCCACTTCTCAATGAAATCCGCTGTGAATGGACAATCACCGTCGTAGTAAGTGATCACTATTATTTCTTGCTGCTTTAGGCTCACAGTGTCATCTAACAAAGGTGTGCTAGCAACGACCTTAATGTTATTTGAATTCTAATAATTTTCCTTTTTGGTTTACCGTTAATCAAAATACAAACTGTGAAAATTTCAACTGTCAACCTATTATGGTTCGTGAAATACAGTCTACTGACTCTGGGTCCCTATATGCAAAATGTGACGTTTTGAATATAGGAACCCAGGGTGACAGACACACGGACAGTTGAGGCTTAGTGATAGGGTCGCGGAGGTTATAAATATTAGTATCACCATCATTAGCCCACTTCTGTCCACTGCTGGACATAGGCCTCTCCCATGGCATGCCACTGAGCTCGGTCTTGAGTTGTTTGTTTCCAAGTGCTTCCAGCCACTTTCCATAAATGTCATGGCTCCACCTAGCTGGAGGGCATCCTACACTACAACGAATAAATGTGTAAATGTTACACTGTGGATTTTACATAGTCCAAGGGCAGATATTTGTGTGATGAGTGCAAGTATTTGTTCCTGAGTCTTGGATGTAATCTATGTATTTTAGAATGTGTTTTTCTCTATGTAAGTAAAAACGTTGTTTTACACATAGAAAGCCCAGAACTTAGTTTGGGACTAGAACGATTTGTGTAACATTGTCCCGTGATATTTATTTATTTTCAAAATTAGGTTCAGAAATAATTACAACTTTACTGTTTCAACTATTCAATCGAAATAGAAAGCCTTAATAATGGATACCAATTGTAATCTATGCTAAATTCGTTTCGTTATTATTTACTTGAGTGCCGTAAAGTTGCGCTCTAATAACCACGATGATTAAATACTTAAAAAATGCATGTCAAATATTATATTAATGATGCATTTTATAACAAAGATATGCAACCTTCTTATACTTTAAATGCATGGAAAACATTTAAAATCAAATAGACGAGTACTTACATCAGAAACAATTGATGTACGCATCAATCACATATTTTTTTATTTTTTTATTGATGTATTTTGCTTTTTTGTTGTTTATTTAGTTTAGGTTCGTATCGCCTTTTAAATTTAGTTTAACTTATAACTTCTCTTAGTTGTTACGTTTTCTGGAAGAGATTAAGCGATAGTACCATCTGTTGACTCACTTTGTAACACTTTCTTTGTATTTATTTTCCATACTGTTATTGTACCTATGTGGTATTCAATAAAAAAATATTTGTATTGTATTGCAAAACATCTCGCATTCAGCTCATCACTCAAATATTAGCCTAGACCCGAGATCGAAACTGGGACCACCAGGAAAAGGGCCACTTAAACCACGCATTCAAAACCTATAATCCCACAAGTCACCATTCACTTATCAACTAAACAAAAACAAAAGACGAGTCCTAAATCGGTCAAGTGCTAAACTCGTCAGCCATCACTCGCACCCACTCCATTCTAGTAGCGTGTGAAATGTGGCCAACAAATAGCCACGTTTGTTTGTTCATTGAAATCCAAATGAGTATGGACGTAAGTATATTCACTTTACTTAGTCGCTTTCACTCGATTAACAATTTCAAAACGCTGATCATTTTACAAAGCTAATAGTGATAGGTGCGAGCAGGCCTATTATGGTTGTGTTTATCGATGTCAAACATCTCTCTTTCTGACTAGTGCAAAAGTACGAAAGTGCGAAAGTGACGGATGCTTTATCCACCGCGATAGAAGCGACCATAATTACTTTTGGTTTATGTTGCTGTGTTTCAAATAAGCTACGCATATAAGACCGAATTGTCACCGGTCGCGTGTCACAGTCAGTTTTTTAAAACAAGATCCTGATCAAGGGGTCAACGGAGGATGGACAGAATAGTATGGACCCTAGCCTAGCACCCAATAGCAACAAGCGATATCTGATCGGATAGGTATTTTTATAGACTACAACTTTTTAAGGGAAATGTCAAGTCACTGTAAGAAATCCATTCCTTTACTATATCCACCATCTCATCTAGTAACCTAACACCAAGCAACAACCGGTGAAATTATTAGCATAGAGGCATTCCATCTTAGTCCTCAGGGTTGGTAACGCATTTGAGATCTTGTGATTGTAGCCTTGAGAATTCAAATGTCTATGAGTCTCCGATTCCACTTATCATCAGGTGGCTTAAGCGCTCGTGTGTCTTCTCCTTGCCATAAAAAAACAAAGGAAAATATCTGAAAAATATGTGGTGAACTTTTCGACACAAAGATTTGGGACTACCTAGGAAAAGTTTTAGAACTCAAAATAACCTGTCCGGTGACATATCGCTTCTCGTTATTGGTCAAAAAGGCTGACTTGTAATCCTCCTTTTAAAACTACATACGGTTTTATCTGACCCAATATTTTTACAACTACATTTCCTATTTAGTCGCTTTAAACTGTATCGAGAACTAATCCACAGACCGACAAAGAACATCAAATATAATTAACAAGCCCTTTGCATTCACAAACACAAACATAGTTCGCTCACTTACGTATGCTCGTATTTGCAATCAGGGTTGACTCTACCCCGTTTGTATTTATTTACTAGCTTTATAGTATCTTTCTTTGCTCAGTATTCGTTTGTCCCCTTATCCTTTGCTTATCCAACTCTTTTTATAGGATCTCTTAAACGAGCACTGTCACTAATAATACACGGTAAATATCTTAGCCTGATTGCGATTCTGTAGCTCTGCCTACCCCACTCTGGGAATAAAGGCGTGATGTTATGTATGTATGTATTAAACGGGAAATACTGGAATAGGGCCGAATCTTAAGTACCCGAAACCGACGTGCATGCATGACTCGATGTATGAATGTGGAAGAGAAAATGATCCTTTAGCTTGCTTTTAAAAATGGCAACAGACTTAGCACGTCGTACCTCCACAGGCAAAGCATTCCATAAACTTATCACCTTGATGGTAAAACAATTTGTGTAAAATTTAGAGGAAGAAAAAGGAACTGACAGGAGAAGGTTTTGGGACGCTCTAATAAATTTAAAATAATTATGCATATATGTTATATTGTGCATAGGATACATGTGCTGCAATAGATTCAAAGTTAATTTGTATAGTTGTGAAAACAATATTGCCAACCCTAGCTCTACTCGTACTGGACGCACACGAACATAGCTCTTATGACACACATGCTAGCTTTCGCGTCGTCGATATGTCAAGAGTGTCACTTGGGAGCTTTTGCTACCAATGCGCTGAGGCTTTTTGGTTGCCCACAGTTTTAAACGTCATTGGGAGGTGAAAGTTATTTCTAAGATGTTTTCTCAGCGCATTAACTTGTTGAACTTGGTTAGTTGTATTCTACAGTGATAATGGGTCATAAACAGATTTTTTATTTTTATTTAGTAATACCAACAAGTGATACACTAAATGATCTTAAACCAAAAAACAGTGCAATGCTGTAACTAACGCATAATGCTCACTCAATTACAGGTATCCACAACTGATAATATCACTAAAGTACAAAGAGCCACACAATTAACTGCCCATTAAAGACGGAAGTGAGAAAATGTAGAAAGAGATGAATATAGATTTTACATAAGAATCTCATGTGCACGACCAAGATAGTTTCTCTCTGTTTATCTTCATTGGACACTCAGCTGTGTGGGCGATTGTACCATTATTTATTAGCGAGTGTGTATACTTAACTTGCTAGATATAAAACTAATTAACATAATGTTGTACCAAACTACCATAGCAATGCAATCCAAAACACTTAATAATGAACAAAAAAATAAGATATATACAGAAGAACTAAATATAAAATTGGATATTAACATATTACATTTTTATGATACTATGCTAGGCGTCCGGTTACCGGTCTAGGTTACCGTCTGTCCTGTGGACACACCGAAAGAACGTTTTTAAGGCCTAATTTTTTGGCTATGCCCATTCCGCAAAAACACCGTCAGGACTGCTTTAGACCTATCATATAAAAACTAACTCATGTACACACAAACTCTTAACTATTAGATTTAAGAGTGTGTATGAGACCTTAATGTATTGTGTATATTAACATGTAAATAGCCATTTAATTGGAAATTGTATGGTATAGATTTTTTTGCAATCACTTTTGATTTCTTAAATTTATTTCGTTCAAATTACTTATGTTTTTGTATTTTTGTTACAGGTAATTTTATCCAGTCAAAATGCAGGTTAATCTACGGTTCTCATAAAAAAGGTCTTTACAAATCTATTTTATCTAGCTACAATAATAATAAGACATTTCTACCAGTATTTTTTTATTTAAATCTAGAACAACTTTGTCTGTTAAATCTTTGCCAAAAACTAAATCATCTTATTATTTCTGTTATTTCTCTAAAACAGGATACACGCTTTTTATTGCTTTGTATTCGCGTCTACATTCCCATCGAAACCGGTTCAGCTTTTTGCTGGTCTCGTTACTGCCTTGATTAAGTCATTATTTCGTGGTTTACACGTCGTTAGAAGATGGGCATTTGGTTATTTATTTTTTGAAATATTTTTCTTAACAGTTCTTCCTCACAATCGTATATAAATGCTACAGCTGACGCATCTTTAAAAATTCGGTCAAGTGCGAGTCTGATTTCAGCATCAGGGTTATACAAATGTATAAGTAATTTAGGTTTTTTGCTATACAAACTCTAGATTATGGTTTGACCATTATTACTCGACGTCTAGTTCTAGTGGTGGTACGACCTTGTGCAGGGTCCGTCCGGATCTCTACCGCCATCTTATCCATTAAACTACCGCCAAGCAACAGTGTTGGTGTTGTTGTGTTCCGGCGTGGGGATAAGACAACCTGTGTAATTACTAGCATAGAGGCATTATATCTTAGTCCTCAGGGTTGGCAACGCATTTGAGGTCTTAGGATTGTAGTCCTGAGAATTCAAATGTCTATGGGTCTCGGATTCCGCTTACCATCAGGTGGCCTGAGTGCTCATGTGCCTTCTCATTACATACAAAAAAAAAACTAGTACCCTACAAGCCTAGACCTTAGTTCCGGACTAGGTAAATTTGTGTTAGATTGTCACCTGATATTTAATTATATTAAGAAAGAGCTTCATAGTTCTGTTTTAAGTACACCATGACAAGCCTTGACCCGACACTGATGTAAAAGCCATGGCAGAGGTTGACGTCATGATCTTGCCAAAGAGTCATTTGGAATCTTAATCGTTTCCTCGAGATGATTTTGGTAGAATATCCGAATGAGGCATATTCCTGGAAACTATGTACTTAATCAGTTCTTGTAAAGTAGTGACTTTTGAAGTTGAATGTAGTTGCGTTTTTGTAGAGTTTTAGGGTTCCGTAGTCAAACTAGGAACCCTTATAGTTTCGCCTTGTCCGTCCGTCCGCAGCCTAGCGCAGAGTCTCTTAGTACTAGAGAGCTGTATTATAGTGTGGGGTGTCGTTGGATAGGTCTTTCAAATATATTACGGGTTTTTCAAAACGATTTTCAATTAAGTAATCCGTTTATGAAATATTAAGCTTTGAAGCGCTAATTTTTGTTAGACTTAAGTGCCCCCCCCCCCCAGCCAAAAACTACAAATACTAAAAATCAAAAAAAACTAAAGATCATGCTTTTTTTTCAAGATCAGTTAAAAATTCATAGTTATTTGGAAGCCTGCATTGGCAAAAACTGGACTTTATATTAAGGAAAGAGTAGCTTAGATATATAGGTATGTTAGTTTTATAAGTGGTAAACGTATTTTATTTGTGTATATCACTAAGACAATGGTTTACTAATCAGCTAGTAATTATTTTAATGAACTACTTCTATCTTTTAATTATTTCACCGTTTTCTTAATTACCACACGGTGAAAGTCAGCCTTTGGCCCTTAACCAGAACTGATTCGGTTCTATTTTTCAAATAGATAACTTTAACGATAACAACGCGTTACAGATGGACTGAGTTTTTAATTAATGATTAACGTCTTTGACCTTCCGAGTCGGCACGTAACCCTGTCAAAAGTTTTTTTGTCTTATTATTTTAAGTTACGTGTTTCTATCGAGTAGAAAATTATATGTATGACTTTTCAAAAAAGAGTGTACTTTTTTTCGTGTGTATGACTACATTCGGTTTGGATTCATATCTCTTAGTGACCTAGGCTACATGCCTTAATATATTTTAAAATACAGGGTATCATTGGTTATGTATACACCTAAGAAGTGTCATACACTTTTACTATTGACCAAGCGATAGTATAGTTGGTAGTGATCCTAACGACGAAGCTAGCGACTCCGGGTTGGATTTCCGGTTTAGGCAAATATTTATACGTTTAAAAAATGAAGACAGTGAAGATAAAATATTTTTATTATAAGGAGAAGGCACACAAACACTCAGGACCATGGACATTTGAATTCACAAGACTATAATCCCTAATAGACTATAAGACCTCAAATGCGTTGCCAACCCTGAGGACTAAGATGGAATGCCTCTATGCTAGTAATTTCACCGGTTGTCTTATCCCTACACCGGAACACAACAATGCGAACATTGTAGATAAGATAGTGGTAGCCACAGAAAGTAGAAAAGCGAACTTATTTCTTTAAAGGATCTCTTCCAGCTTACCCTTGAGATATTGGGAAAAGTTAAAAGTTGCACATGGAATAGACAAAAAGGAGCATATTAATTTGTGTGATGAGCGCGAGTATTTATTTCTGAGTCTTGGATGTTTTCAATGTATTCCAGTAAGCATATTGTTGTCCAGTAACCTAGTACAAGCCTAGACCTTAGCTTGGGGCTAGGTCTAGATGTGAGATTGTTCCCTGTTTTTTTTTCTTGGAATCCCCACAGTACCGGATATCCTTAGCTTGCTTCTCGTTATGCTTGTTAATTAGTTTATTGAATTAAAAAATACATTATGTTTCATAAAAATTACACATGTTCAAAACGGTTACACTTAAGGAGCTTTACTCTTGGGCAAGAAATAACTTTAAGGATGAGTAACAAAAAATATGGAGACCATTTTGATTCAAGGACCGCACTTGTACTGAAGACGATAAGTCATTTTTTAGGGTTCCGTAGTCAAACTAGGAACCTAAACACCTAAGAAGAGTCATACAGGCAGTTTCGCCATGTCTCTCCGTCCGTCCCCAGCCTAGCGCAGAGACTCTTAGTACTAGAAAGCTGTAATTTGGCATGAATATGCATATTAGTCACGCCACCAAAGTGATACAATAAATAGTAATATTTTTTTTTATGATACCACCCCTACACGTAACACGGGGATGTCTTTTTTTTGGCGTCTACTTCATCGTGAGGGGTATCCTTGGATAGTTCTTTCAAAAATATTACGGGGTTGTAGAAACAGTTTTTCGATTAAGCAAACCGCTTATAAAATATTAAGCTTTAAAGCGCTAATTTTCGTTACACTCAAGTGTCTCCCCCTACAGCCAAAACTACAAATGCAAAAAAACTGAAAAAAAACCCTTAATGACAGGACATATAACGAATTTTAAAGGAAAACTATCATGTCATAGATACAGGCGGTTAAAGTGTTTATACCTACTAAAATCATCTTTTGGCACCAATTGACTTTAAATAGAAAATTTGTTATTACTTGTTGATTTTTATGTTTGTAGTACTTAACGGCTTCGGAACCCTATACCGAGCATGGTCCGACATGCTTTTTCCCGGTTTTTCTTTCATGTTATGAAAGAAAAAAAGAATAAAACCTTGTTTATGTCTCCGAATATTTTTTATATAGCTAAAGTTTCGGTTTCGTTCTCCACTTAATGAAGCAACATTTCGGACCCATTCCATGGCGGGAGCCGAACTTGTGACCACTGGTTCGTGACATTTTTATCGAGTCAACGACCTTTTAAATAGCCGTCTCATTATCCAATACAACAAGCGTGTCATTACAATTAATCGTTGTAATGAATCCCCATATTAATAACCACAAAATAGTAATTATGCCCACATAGAGTTATTATCTATGATCTTTGATACAGCAATCTTTTTTGTCAGTTTTTATGTTGTTAATTCATTTAAATGATGCGTTTTGAATATTTTTTATTGACGACACGCTAGCCTATTTGGGAGTGACCCTGCCTTCGAAGCTAGGGGTCCTGGGTTCAAATCCCGGTAAGGGCAGATATTTGTGTGATGAGCACGAGTATTTATTTGTTCCTGAGTCTTGGATGTTTTCTATGTATTTAAGTATATATTTCTCTATATAAGTAAGTTTATCGTTGTCTAGTACACATAGTACAAGCCTAGAGCTTAGTTTGGGACTAGCTCAATTTGTGTGACATTGTCCTGTGATATTTATATTTATTTATTTATTTATTTATTAATATTAGAGACTCGATTATTATGCACCGCCTACTTTAACGGTCGTGGATTCGATTCCCGTTTAAGGTAACAAGACTGACGGACTTCTTCGATACTAAGTGCTAGTTGCTACGAGTTGCATACGAATCTAGATGGTACAGAGATTAATTAATTAATAAAATAAAACTAATTTTTTTTTTTTAATTAATTGACGAACTACTTTATAAATTATAAGATCTTACCACGGTGAAAGTTAGTTGATAAAATCAAATGTTTTTATTACTTGTTTTAAAAACCACACAAGATCATGTCGGACCATGCTCAGTGTAGGGTTCCGAAGCCGTTAAGAACTTCAAACATAAAAACCAAAAAGTAATAACTATTTTTTTATTTAAAGTTTATTGGTGCCGTCTTAGATGATTTTAGAAGGTATAGACACTTTAATCGCCTGTTTCAAGAACCAATAACGTCTACTTAGTCGTGATAGTTTTCTTTTAAAATTCGTTACTTATATGCTCTTTCATTTAATATTTTTTTCAGATTTTTATCCAACGACACCCTACACTATAGGGTAGACGAGAAAAAAAAAACATTTTCACGTTACGGGTA
The DNA here is from genome assembly GCA_949316455.1 of Acleris holmiana. NCBI lineage: Eukaryota > Metazoa > Arthropoda > Insecta > Lepidoptera > Tortricidae > Acleris > Acleris holmiana. The sequence continues at coordinate 494,638 of OX438781.1, forward strand.
GGGGAGGGACCCAAAAAAAATTTTTTTTCATTTTTTTGTACCACTTTGTTGGCGTGACTTATATGCATATTCATGCCAAATTACAGCTCTCTAGTACTAAGAGTCTCTCCGCTAGGCTGCGGACGGACGGACGGACGGACGGACATGGCGAAACTATCAGGGTTCCTAGGTTGACTACAGAACCCTAAAAATGAAAACCTCTTACTTTTTCATCATCTAGGAATCTCTAAAGGTTCAAACATTTCGACATTATTTTAAAACTTTGTTTTATTATCTGCTTTCTCAATTAATTATAATACTCCCACATGCCACAGGTGTAATCCACCGCAGGTCATTCAAACTCTAAATCGGCAGTATATAGAACGCATATGTTGAATTTCGTTAGAATGTGATATGTCGGCGTAGGCGGCGCACCGTTGCCTGTCACAGAGAAAGGCCCTTTAGAAAGGTTTAAACTTGTTTATTTTTAGGTTAGAATTAAAACACAATTCTACAACTGAAGTATTTACAACGCTTTGTTTTTGTTAGCTGTGTCAATTTAAATTTTAAATGAAAGGTAATGGATTCGCAAAACGAACAAAAGACGATATGGGCATAAATTAACTTACTAAATATTACGATGTTTTTTGTTGTTTGTCAGGTACCTACTTACAGGTAGAACGGTTTAAAAACATGTTCTTGATTTCTAAAACAATGAATGCTTACCTTGTTACTTATATTATTATGTAACAATATTTCAGTGGATAACGCATTCCAAATGCTTTTAAAAATTGCTGGCACATTTAACTTGTACTGTGCGACAATATTACTCAAATCTCTCTGTGAGCACGTTCACACTTCTTTTTCCATTTTCCTAACGGCTTTTCCAACCTACCAAAACCAGCCAGCACCTCTACGTCACCTCTACTCTATGGCCGTCAGCATTACAACACGCTAGAGCCCGCCCGTTACTCAGTCCATGCGGCCGAACGCGCGCACACCGTAGCCACCGCGCCGGAAAATAAATAAAAAAAAACAAAACGTCACCCGCGCCTGACAGCTCGTTTTCGCGCGCAAAATCGCGTCAAAATCAAAAAGGTTGAATAAAGTTGAAGCTGAAATTTTCGTGTTTTGTGCTGTGTAGTGAGTGAATTGCGTTGGTTGTTGGGATGTGTCAATGGATTTATACGCACGATTTGTGCGAACTCGGAAGTATTGTAGCTAGGTATGTATTTTTTGTAGCGTGATTCAATAGTATGACGAATCAGCTGATTCGTACTAGGATGTGTTAGGAGCATTACGTTAATCATTTTTGTCAATTTACGATGGCACGTTTTTTGTGAGTTGTAAAATTTGACGTTTCCTTGTTAGGTATCTTCTTAATTTACTATGAGAATATCAAGGTTTTTTAAAGGAAAAATAACTTACTTACACATAAATTAATATCATGCCCAACTGGAACAAGGAACGGTTAAAAAACCAGCGTTATTAATTTATATGCTGATTACATCCATAAGCAATTAAAATAAATTAAGTTATTAGTTTATTGCTTCGTAACAAAACTGGAAGAAAAGAAAGAATTTCTATAATAATGGAAATTCCTGGACTCGTATTTGTTTTGACGTGACTAATTTAAGAAATCACAAAAATTATAAAAAAATAGACGTATGGTTTTATCACAAACAAATCTCAACAATCACATACTTAAAACTCCCTTAACCTCAAAACTAACAAAAAACGCGGAAGAATGCGAAGCCCAGCTCAATGTCACTCGCGTCAGAAGTCAATGCCTTGTCAAAACAAAAAAGTAAACGATTATGCAATCCGTTTGCACTCACGACTTTGTTCGCGTCACGCGTGTTAACTCTTACATATGATTACGAACTAACAGCGCTTACGACGTTTTTTGTGACTAAAAGCGACTTTTTTGTTTAATAATTCCTGCTTTAATTGATAATTAAACGTCAGACCTGTTATTATGGTAGTCTAGGGTGCTTAATTGTTAGTGATAAGTTATTTTTAGTGATTAAGTCTTCTAATTCTAATGAAAGTTAGATAAATGAGAAAACGTAAATAAAAACATTTTATGTCTAATTGCAACTACTAATTTGTATTAATATACGACTTTATCTAGCTAATGTTAATACCAGATTGTTTTGCTTTCTAAGTAGTAAATGATCTTAACAATTATTGTCTAAGTAAAAATGTTTAATTCAAGACAAATGAAATTCAAATAAAAATCTCAGATTGTTATGTATTGAAACCTATAGACACGAAAATCAAACATCTTTTTGTACTTTATGAAGCACGTAAAATATTTAACCGAATATTACGCATATTACCTGTTTATTAAATTATAATAATTTGCTGTCGCTCTGTCCTATATAAAGCACCTTATTTAATAATCCTACAATGTCAGAAAAGCCCTTTTTCAATTACTGACGCAAACGCATCTAGGCTATTACTGGGATCTATTAGTAGATAGTTAAGCGAGTTGTGGGCGGGGCTGATTGGACGGAACAATAAGGTTAAGGGCTATGATTTACGCGGCGTTATGTATTAATTATTATTTTTATTACGGTAGACTTATTCCTATATGAGTAGCTTAATAGATTTAAATGGTATGATATTAAAATATTTTAACATTTGTTAAGAATGCCTTTTGAGGAAGAAGCCTGAGAACCGTAGGATATTTTGTGTACCTATTAATTTGGCTGTAAACATATAAAAATTAAGAAGAAAATAATCTGAAATATATCTTTCAATGCTTAATTCGTTACACAGTTTATTTAACCGTGTAATTTCTAGATTTATCATCTTGTACATTTTTACTCAATCTCAAGTTTGCAAATGCATTGCCAACCCTAACAACTAGTTATTTCACCGAACTGTCTTTACCTCATTAATTTCTTTTGACTGCGTTTAGCCTCACGGCAGGTTGACGGATAGCAATACAGATATGCCGTTCACAGAGCCCTACCACCAAAGTAACTATGTATTTTAAAACATTGTAATTATTTTCTAAGCAATCGTTAACATTCGACTCTACAACATACACGTTTAAAGTTTAAACACATGTAAGAATTAAATAAATTCTAGCTGACGGAACACTTCAAACAGATCAAATATCAAGGTTGATCCTTGTGAACAGCTAATCGTGTGTGTTGATATTCGATCTCGGAGCCATCGATGGTTCTAGGTCAGTGGGCACTCGTAAAGTCGGTCGGTCAGAGCAAGCGATCAAGCGGTATGGTTAACGACGATTCCGATGGGCTAAAGATTTTAACTGATTTAGTCATAGTCATGTTTATTTATTAAAAAAAAAACACGTGTTTTATTTATTTTAACAAAAAGTTAGGTGACGCTGCGGAATCGAGTAACTTTATTCTGTCCTTTCTGTAGAACATTTTTTTACAGGAAGAAATATCAGTTTTTTAATTATCTTCATAGGTTGTTTAGGTTCCTACACTGTATCTGTTTCGTTCTTATTCATTTGGTTAAGTTGCATGAATTCGAAGAATTACAAATTCTTGATTACTTAATATGCTTGCCTAACGTAAAATATTAAGTTAAATGAAATGTTTCACTTGTTTATATGCTTGCAGTGAAATAGAGCCTTTATGTCGATGATATCAGATATTGGGGACGGAAAACATAGTCAGACTCTGTATTCGGTTGTAAACAAAGCATAGACCATGGTTTATAAACAATATGGTTAGTCAAAATGTCCATTGTATAATTTGATGTTTGAAAGAAAGGCATATGAATGCCTTCTGGAAATTTGATGAATTGTTGATTAGAGCACAAAAATTGATAAAAATTAAGGAAGTGTTTAAGATTTTCTCCCATATATAGGTAGACATTGCAACCAGTATGTTGTCTATTAATGTCTTAGGAAAGCATATTATAAAAAGTAGTTAAAACTTGTCGGTTTCACCATAAAATGGATGGTTTCCATTACCACAAGTAGATCGTTGAGTGTTATTCAAGTATATTTTATGTTACATTTAGTGGAATAACTTTTTAATATTGTGACAAAATTGACCCAAAATTAGAACAGAGCCAAAGTGACTTCAATGACTTTTCGCATCGCAAAGGTACAAAATCAGTTCCCATATTGTAACAATGAAAGCTACAAGGTTCCTTTGCGTTCCTCGGCAGCGGCGCTCGCCTGTATGCAAAGTTACGAGTACATTAATAATGTATAAGCCTGCCGGGATGCGATAGGATAACCGTGAGAACTTCCTCTAAAACAATATTTTGTTAGTACTAAAAATAGCACGCTTACCTGACTTTTAGTGATGGTATCAACGTGTAAGTGTGTTCAAGTTGAAAATTGTATATGACAAGCACACTGTACTTACAGAAAACTGATCTATACGTTTAATTTTACATAATGGGAACGTTAAGACAGAAATACTTTATTTAACGCTCACAAAACACAGATACAGATGACGAACGTAGTAAAATATTAACATTTATGGCGCTGGAGCCCTGAAAATGACCGAATGTTGCCATCGATTTATAAATTAACTAAATATTTATTTAATTTTTCGACCCAAACATACGGCCATGTCAGACCATAATATATGAAATAAAGTGATATTTTCCAAAAATTTGCATCAAAATCTTTCATTTTTGTTTTGGATCGGTAAATTGGTAAAGCAACACAGATAAACTCCAGAAAAATGTTATTAGTACAAGAATGGATATTGAATAATATACGACTATCAAAGGTAAAATCAAATTGTGCTAAATAAATCACAAATAAATTTCTGCTGTCACTCAAGCATGTTTGTCAACGATGAAGCAACTTTCATTGGTGGGAAAGGTTCACGTAACGTTCGAAAGCCAAGTAGTTATTTATTTGAGCTTTTTCTTGACAAATCAAGCACCGCAACTTGATCTTGTATGGGAGCTTTTTCACGTGAAGAACACAATTAAAATTCTTAAGGAGACGGAAGTTTCAAGATGCTCGATGGGTATTTTAACAATTAGGGTTGCCAAAAATACATATTCGGAGGTGATAGTTTATGTTAATTTTAAATTAATTCCTTATTAGTTTTTGTTAGGTGTACGAGAAAACCAGTTCCACATTGTAACTCATTACGAAGATTAATAAGAGTATTTTAAAAAGTGATTTTTGTCTCACTTGAATCTTTACTTCGAAACTAGAGTAGTGTTCAGTGTTTCAATTATTTCCTAAAACGAATAAAGACTTAAGTGTTTGAGGAGGAAAAGCAATAGCCTTAGGTTAAAATGACAAGAGCAATGTCTAATATTATAAAAACATTTTATTTTACTATTACAAAACTATATGCTATTATTATAATGAAGAGTAAACGATGACACAATCATCTAACAACAGCAGCCTAGATACGTTATTTGAGTGTGCACGTATTTTTTTTTGCGTTTTAAAAAGTAATGTTTATTAAACAACCAGCTGTTACAGCTGTTTTTATTAAAAAACACGGCAAATAAATAAAACATAGTGATAAAAAACAATTATGCTCAAGCACATGTCACTACATCGTCGATCTATATTGAGTAAAAAGTTTTCCTCTTGTCTATTACATACCAAAATGAACCTTAAATGTATCATACTCTGTGCATTATCCCGTTTAAAGCAAGCGTGATCTACTGTACCTACAATAAACCATTTTTTGTCAGCATTAAATCGAGGGGCGTGCCGAACGTCAAATGTTTTTATTAGACGATGACGTGACGAAAAAAGTTAAGCGCTTGTCTATGGAAGCTTTTAAGCCTGGAGCTTTATATTCTGACAACATTAAACTCTGTCATTTAAAATACGACTTTATAAAAAAACGTGGGTGCCAATTTGATGAAACTTATTTTTTGACAGTTGCAGAACTTACGTAACGGGTTAATGTACGAAATACTTTTGTCCTTTATGAAGTACATAATTCTACATTTATAATTTTAGCAGCATTTAGAAATTTTGAACCCTTAAAATCGGCGCATAAGTTTTATCTAGAAAACGACACACCCTAAAGGTTCAACTTATTTTCACTGGTTATGATCACATTTTTTATTGCAATGCCGGCTGTTCGGGTGAATCCTTTTTTGCCAAAATTTGTATTATTTTGTTCTGGATTTTGGTAAAACGTGATACTAAAATGAAATAGAAACTGTTGCAGGGGGAAATATGTTACATGATGATTTTTGCAAAATGATACATTGAACCAAAAATAGCAAAGACCCTTTGTATTATTATAGATCCATGATACATTTCAAAGCTTGCCCTTAAGATACCTAAGTTATTCACAAAATTGCAAGTTTGTTTATAAACCCTAAGGGAACAACATACTTTCCCGAACAAAATAAATTTGTTATTCTCCCTGCGGACGGAAACTTTGCGCGTTCAACCCTATCCCAGTGATGCAACCAGACAATGGTCAATGAACCCGATGGACAAATTCGACTGTTTTATAAGTGGACGATAAGAATAATACCTGGGAGAATAAACAGCCATAAAAATAAATAAATTTTATAAGGTGGAATACAGGATTGCGGAGGACGACTATTTTTACGGATTTGTTGGCTCACTGGATGCCAGTGGGACCCTAAAAATATTATGAGTTGGGACCCTATTACTCATCCTTCGTCTGTCTGTCTGTCAGCGTGCTGTATCTCATACCGAAATAGGTAGGTTTTAAAAAAATCAGTGTGTATTTAAATGCCGCTAAAACAACAAAAATATCATTAAAATATTAAAGGCGGCTTTACAAAAAACGTGTTTTTTTCGGTACTTTATGCTCGACCATAACAAATTCAATAGAAACAGAATAGATAATATTTAATTTTTATTTTATTCATGCTAACTGTAGACATTTTACGTAAATTTATATGCTTAATAATATAATAATAACTGTACCTCTTTAACCGTAGTAGTGAGATAGTAATTTTATGAGACTTTTACAGAGTGTTTATTATATTACTATAGCTTCTATAACCACAAAATAATAAAAAGAAAATAAAGTTAATTGATGATGTCGGCCGGTTTTTAATTGATGGTATTTTATCACACAAAAAATTAGATAGTGTTTATTCAAGCGATTGCAATAAAAAAAGCTAACATATTTATAGATTTGTGAGTACAAGCTCAGCGAAGGCGTATAGACTAACTTTTCACCGAGAAGTCTTGATAAAGTTCGATGTTTCAACTTCTCTTCCTGCATGGGATTAACTTGATGTTTAGTTTTGAATGTTTTCTTTAAGTATTTGAATGAATTTTAAGAAACCTTTTACCCATTTTTAGGCTTGGTACACACTTGTTGCTAATGATATTAAAATTATTTTGACGGTTATTTCTTGTCCTAAATAAAGAACGTGAATGTTAGAGGATACCTGAAAATTCAATTTAACTCCAGCTAATTCATGCGGTTTACAAAACGGTGACGTCATAACAACTCTAAACTAACCTAGTCCGATTCGATCCAGACAAAAATAAAGCGAGAAACAATGTTTGTGCAATCGTTCTGTCTCAGTAATCTAGGTAGAGTGTGACAGATTTAGGACGCTGACCTCTGGATAACAAGAGGATTGTTTTGTTAGTGAACTTCTGACTGCAACAATTGCAAGGTTCGTGGTTTGTTCTAAAAATAGGACAAACATTTTAATATTTTTTTGTGGCTGCATTTTTGTAAATGTAGACGCTTATGGAAAAACTGTATTTTTTATCAACGGTAATAGTTTTAGAAATCTTCGATGGCACGCCCCGCCTGTCAAATTGACATTGCAAGGTCGCGTGAATGTATGAAATATTAGCTGTTGCCCGCGACTCTGTCCGCGCAGAAAAATAAAACAGCCTTTTTTACCCAGTGATAATAATAGCATTCTAATGGTGAAAGAATTTTTTAAATTGAGTTTATTTAACACAAACAAAAATACAAATCTTTTCTTTTAATATATAGTAGTTGGGCGGGTCGTCGTGGATTGAAAATCATTTTTTTAATTATTTAATAATATTTATGACTTAAAAATATTTTATACCGCCTTTATAGAACGTTTAATCAGCTCTAACACAGCTAATCATGTCCTAATCAAAAGGAACAGTGCTCCGATCGCCGGAAACGACTTGTTATCGCCGGACGTATCTCGTGTAATCCGTGGCCTTATCCACGGAGCATCTAATTAAGGCTGATTGCGCACGATTAATACCCGATTATTTGCTGTATGAGAGCAATATAGCAGCTTTATTGCAGTAACGCACGTTATGAGTATGCTGATTTTAACTAAAGGGTTGGTATTTTTTAATGATACGTATTAAACACTATAATACAGTAATATTTGTTTCTGAGTTTTGTGTGTTTTCTATGTTTCTAAACATTTAATTCTCTATATGCGTATGTTTATCGTTGCCTTGTACATGTCCGATTGTCTGTTGAGACACAGCGCAAAATATACATACTTTACTTTAAAGGCACGACAGACTAACAAACAAACTTACGGACGGCGAAGGCTTAAAAAAATGGGTCCTGTTAGCACCCTTACGGAACTCTAAATTGCACTAATTTATTCTAAACGGTCACAATATTGCGAAGCGTTTAATAGTAACTTCGCGTTAGGTCTTTATTAACTATAAAGCTGTCACCTGTCAACTGTCACCGAGAAACCTCGTTCAAGCCAAGATTATCGCACCTCGGCATAATCCATAGCGAAGAATCCCCAAGTTTGCTTAAACTGGGCCCTTAGATAGATCTCAATTTACAAGCCACACTACACGAGCAACCTTGACTCCAATAACATAGATTTCAATTTAGTATGACGTCGTCTCCAAAATTGTGTTATCTTATTTGCTCAGAAACTCTCAGAAACCGTTCACATAACGCTGTGCATTGTTTGTTCGAAATCAAACCGTATTAAAATTAAAGTAGAGGTTACATTCGAATGTAACGTGAATGTTAATTTTAACGCAGTGTTATAGAGTAGCTGTCAAAGGCATGCCTTATACGACCAATATAGCGCTTAAACTTATGACTAAATCAAAATGGACTTTTTCTTTTTGAGTTAAGGTTTCAATTCGTTTAGCAGGAATAAGTCAAAAAAATCTTGAAAGTCACTTCATTTGATCATTAGTTCCAGATCCGTTTCGACCCTTGAACCGGTTATTACTTTGTCCCGGGTATATTAGGAAACCCGGATCCGGGTAGTTTTTCACATCCGGTACAACGACACCGGATTAATATCCGTTCCGTTTTAACCGGGTGTTTGACGGAAATATTAAACAGAAGACTTTATTAAAATATTAAATATGATTTTCGTGGGATGTTTTCTTGTTCATAATTATTATAATGAAATATTTTCATATTTTTAATGAAATGTGAGTTTCCTTATTATGCGCTAGAATAATTTATAAAACATTCACCTCCGTCAATGTGTTTGTGTTGGGTTTTATTAGGATGAAAAAAATGACAAATTTATTTTGACTGCATTTCTTTCTTAAAAAACTTGAATCTGGGGGGTGATTCACTCAAAGCAGCGCTGCGTGCCGATCTCAAAGATGAAGTTTTAACCGGCAGTTTAAGAAGTCCCGTCGGAGCATACAAAACACATTTTAGCGCGTGCCTTCTTAATTAGGCAGCAGGCAGGTGAGGGTAAGGACCAAAAAGTTGGCCACGCTAACTCAGTCAATTAAATTTTCTATGAAACTTTTCCGTTGTGACACGAAAATTAGCCATACGTTTGTAGGGATAATTTTCGTGTCACAACTGAACTTTTTTCACTTTTCTTGTTTGTATGGTTAACTACACTTAACTATGGTTCAACTTACCCGTGAGTCGAGTTCGGTGCCGTATAAAGCTGCCTAATCTTAAACTTGCCGGATAAAACTTCAACTGCCGGAACTTCACCTTTGAGATCGACGCAGCGCTGTTTTGAGAGAATAACTCCCCAGGAATCATGACATTCATGTCATATTCAAGTACTGGACTACTATTACGTTGACTGTACTAGACAGGTATTACATCCTCACCAAGACAAATACATTCATACATTGAAAAAGACAGGAACAAATACTCATGCTCATAAAAGTGGTCTGTCTTGCCCAAAATCGTGGGACAAGTCCCGAATCAGTTAACAGTGACCCCCACAATTGAATGGGGGCAAGTTTGAAGTGCATCAATCAGATACAGGATGCTCGAGGCCGAGCTACAGGATGTTAATATTATATTGTTGAGGCACGGGCCAATTTCATTTGATTTGAGCTAATGGGGACTGTGGGAGCGAGAGTCAAGTTCGGAAGATAAATGTATTTAATGTAGTAGTTCATCGATATTAAACTCCGGTTACAGTAGGTTTATTGATATCATTTAGTGCAGGACTCGGTTTGGCGTGGGTATTTTAGAATAGTTTACGGGATTGCTTATGTTTTAGTTTTCTATTTTGTATAACTAACTCTTAGTGAACAGTACGATAGGCTACATTCAATCACATTGTTGATTCGGTTTAATTTTGGACACACTATAAGCGCCATCAAATAAAGTGTTACTATTAAAAAAAGAGCGGTGTTTCAACACAGGTATCCCACACACTTAAAAAGAGACATTAGCCCCGATTAAGGTTAAGAAATTTTGTTGTTAATCTTCTATAATATAAAAATACATACATACATAACGTCACGCCTTTATTCCCAGAGTGGAGTAGGCAGAGCAACAGAATACCAACAACTCTAAACTTTTTGATAATACTGTAACCACATTTTGCACAATCAGGCTAAGATGTTAACCATGTTGTATTAGTGACAGGTTGCAAGCCCATCGCCTAACAGTACTACTAGCCTTTATCCCCTTAGTTGCCTCTCACGACATCCACGGGAAGACATGGAGTGGCACTATTCTAACCCGGCAACCTCACGGGGAATAAAAATAAATCGCAAAATGTGCTGGTAAGCGGTAATTCTTTTTTAAATGTTCGTTGAAGTCCAAGGATGGTTATTACGGTGAGAAAAATTCGAATAATTTCCGGGAAAGTCAGAAATTCGCAGCGGGGCGATGCCGCTGGCGGGCCGCTAGTGGGCCGCTAGTGAATCAATATTTATCATTTCGTGGATGTCATTTGGCTGAATGGTGATTAATACCTTTTTGTATTTGAACTAGCTGTTTTCTGCGCGTAGAAAAACCAAATAAAGCTTATGTTACCCAACGATAGGATAGATTTCTACTGGTGAAATAATTGAAATGGGACCAGTAGTTTTAGAGTTTATTCGTTACAAACGTACAAATTTTTCCTTTTTGTAATATTAGTGTAGATGTAGATACACTGTGTAATTATTTGTATTTTTTTATGAGGGAAATAAATTCAGTGTGTTTTGAAGGCCTATAATTGGGTAGATTGTAAATACATACATACATACATAACGTCACGCCTTCATTCCCAGAGTGGGGTAGGCAGAGCTACAGAAATACCAACAACTCTAAACAGACTTGTTGATAATTCTGTAACCACATTTTGCACAATCAGGCCAAGAAGTTTACTAGTGTATTAGTGACAGGTTGCAAGCCCATCGCCTAACAATTCGGGCTTGTAGTATTGTAAATAAGTTCGCTGATAAGTTAAGCTTAAGTGAATGATGATGATTGATGATAATGATCCTAAGGCATGTAAAATGTTAATAATAATGTAATGTGCTTTATAAAGCGGAATTCTATGGTATGACCGCATACAATATAACCTTTATAGTTGGTATGATCTATTAAATTACCTCTTGTAACATCTAATCATAAAAAAGAAAAAATAATATATTTTTGGCTGAGATCGATTCAATTTGGTGCGTGGGAGTTGATCGACCATTTGGAATTAATAAAAGAGAGTACTCATCATGTCTTGTTGAAATGACGATCTTATGGTTTAAGTAATACAGTTGCTACTTGCAATACGTAATAAAATACAGAGGACGTTTCAATACTAAAGAGGTCGAATTAGCTGTCAAGTCGTCTATCAAATCATTTTTCTATTACACTGTATTGTTTCGTACACAATTGATTTATTCCGGCTTTGAAAACGGAACGTCCTGTATACCGCTGATGTTAAGGATGTTATTTTAGAAATACCTTCCAGTAATAAATAAGTGTAGAGTTTCAATAAAAGCGGTACCTTATACTTAACTTATTAAAACCTGTATTCAACTACGTTGTTGATAAATAATTTACAAAATGACTTAATAACTTGGTCAAGCGATTAGCATACTAAGTTACTTAGATTTGAATAAATGATGCAAAAGACCAAAGGGAATGTGTTCTATTTGATTTAATACCGAAAAATCAAAGAGAATAAACATTTAATTTTTGCAAGCTGTTGACCTAGTCCCTAACTATAAGGTCCAGGCTTGTACTATGGGTAGGTACTCGACAACGATAAATTTACTGAAATAGAGAAATACATACTTAAATATATACAGAAAACATCCAAGACTCAGGAACAGATATTCGCCCTCATCACACAAATATTTGCCCTTACCGGGATTTGAACCCAGGACCGCTGGCTTCAAAGGCAGAGTCACTCCCAACTAGGCCAATGTGTTGTCGTGTCGTGTAATGTTAATTTGTAGTTAGATTTGTTTAATTCGAATTTTGCAAGTCACCTTTGAACTAGTTTTACAGTAGTCTAAAATTCGGGATTTTTTAAAATTTCCTTGAAACCGATGAGAATGCAAAATAAATCTGAAGATGGAATCCGAAGGTAGTGACAGGAGAAATTATTGTCACAAAAATATTCGGTTTTTAACCAAAATCGATTCAACTTCATTTCTTGAAATCACTTGGGTCGATGATAGAAAGATTTTCGATAAGTTCCATACAGTTTATTTTATTTAAACAGCTGAGTACCTACCTCATTCATTCTCTAATAACCGTTACTAACTCCAGCAGTCCGTTTACCAATTCCCGTACTTGTGTATGATTTCCTAGTTAAGCCAACATGTTATTAGGGTCACGATTTATAGAACGATAACATTCATAGTGTTTGCGAGGCGTATGCCTAAATTATTAATAATTAGGCAGTGTTGAATTATGAAGAAAATTTCAGGGTGAATTATAACATAATATAATAATACTAAAATACACTTTTACTAACTCAGTCATAATAATTTAAAATCAAATCACTCTGTATATAGCGGGACGATCTCGATTTTTTTGACGGACAATGGTATATTGACCGGAATATATAAATACAGGTTGCAGTGGTAAAAAATAAGGGAGGCCTTTCTCTGAGCCCTTACCAAAACATACGATTACTAAGTATAATTACGTCTAATTATAAATTAACTCCAGCAGTACCGTACAACTACCGTATACTTGTTTGCATGGTTGCGTAGTTAAACTAACATATTATTAGGGTCACGATTTATAGAGCGATTACATTAATAGTGTTTGTGAGGCTTATGCCTAGTTTATTAATAACTGGGAAGTGAGGTTGAATATGAAGCAAATTTCACGAGACCCTCTGTAATACAGGGTGATTTTGAAATAGTGTATATAACTCAATGTTACTTATTCAGTTTAAATTGTAATACTTCGAAAGGAGCTTGGTGTAATTTGTTGTTAACGGTGTTGGTTACACAACGGACAATGGGCATTTTGGAACCCGCTCAAGAGTAATCATGGTCGTGTCGTTCAATAGGTCATACAAATAGGAACAAATATAGATAAGCTTGCTTATCTTTGCTCTACATAAAATTAACTTCCAATGATGTATAAATTACAGGCTGTTGTCCGTGGCTCCGTCCGCGTTGGAAAATAACACATAGCCTATGTTTCTGAGTGATAATATAGCATTCTATTGGTGATATTGTTTTTAAATCGGTCCTGTCGTTTTTTAGTTAACTAACAAAATATCAAATCTTTTATCTATTATCAATTATTTAATTTGGGCGCGTACCACGTTCCATATATTGTTTATTATTATTTTTTCATCTTACGCCTTAAGTTAGTCTCTGTAATTAATTCCTTGTCATAACTTTGTGTGAAATTCTTACAATCATCCTGTTATTCATATGGTTGGAATTAAAATAAAATGTGATAAAAAACACGTATATTTTTTTTCTACGTGTGTTTTTGTGCAGTTTTATTTAGCACAAATTTAATACATTTAAGTGTTTTAGATAGCCAACATTATGATGCAAGTAAGTCTTCTAATTCGATCGTTACTCCCAAACAAAGGAAGTGTGTCAAACCGTACCAGCAATGTTTTACCTCAAACGGCCAATTTACCACCGCGTGGGTGGTAATAGCAGCTGTTCACTGCATCGTCGATCCCAATAGCAACATAGTTTTATACTTTAGTCGTTATAGGCTTGACTTTGTGTGTGTGTAAGCGGGAGAACCATAGTTTACGGTCCTAGTTTAATTTTTTTCAACTCACGTAATTAAACAACACGTAGACAAACGTTTTAAAATATTTGTTTAAAATTATGTAATTTTTAAATTCGAAGCTAGTGGTCCCGGGTTTTAATCCCGGTAAGGGCAGATATTTATGTGACGAGCAGGAGTATTTGTTCCTGAGTCTTGGATGTTTTCTATGTATTTAAGTATTTATTTCTCTATATAAGTAAATTTATCGTTGTCTAGTACCCATAGTACTCGCGTAGAGCTAAGTTTGGGACTAGGTTAATTGGTGTGAAATTGTACCGCGATATTTATTTATTTATTAAATTTTTGTGTGCACTTCCATACTTTACCATACCATGTATTCTGCCTTGCCTTCGAGAATAACTCCCCAACTTACGCTAGTTAATTAATACTTAATCCTCCGACAAATTAAAAAACAAGTCATTAAAAAAGAACACCCCATACTTATTGTGATGTTAGCTTTACTACTTTCTTAACTGGGCTCTATTATCTATTACTAAATAAAATCTAAATGCTTCTTACATGTCGTTGACAACACAATAGCTCTTATATTTACTTGACAGTATTGGCAGCTGAGTTAAAAACGATACGATAAACAAGTCAAAATCAATTCCGTTTTACCAAATAGAATAGATTCCCAGATTGACCTATATTTAAGTATCGCCGTGAAGTTGTGCCACCTCCTGTTGCTTGTTGTGACGGCCTGCGGCACCTAAACGGCCAATCAGCAGTAAATTACCCGTTACGACACGTATTAAAAATGTCCTATCCCGTAAAACTGCTGTGGAGGTAACGACCGGCCGGCGATGATTTATGACTAACGTAATAATAGAAACACTGACAAGAAATGTAATCGGTCTCATTTTTACTTTTTAGTTAAAAAAAAATTCAGATAGGATTATGTGACGTTTTTATAACACATTTAACCTGACCAGACCGTATTCATAATAACCTTCAGAGAAGAAATTTCGGGTCCATATTAACCCACATAAAATTCTTATTCCTATTGTTTGTTTTACTACTGATTTGTTTTATAATAATCACTCTTCGTCATTTTTTTTCCAAAAACTTTTTTGTTCATAATTTGTTATCTATAATCATCGCAACTTCTAAAGTGAATTTTAGTGAAACCGTTCTGATTTTAGAACGTTTATAAAACAAACCTAACCTAACCTTATTTACCAGTTGGATATTTTTAAAATCCTGAAAGTAAACAGGTGTATGATTAATATTGAATAATATTGTATCAACTATCCTTTACACAAATGTTGATACATATATATGTAAGTAGTTTATGTAAGTTTAAGTATGTATAATGATGTACATCTTATATATAAAATTCTCGTGTCACATCAGTTTTCGTTCCCATAGTCCTCCGAAACGGCTTGACCGATTCTCGTGAAATTTTGTGAGCGTATTGAGTAGGTCTGAGAATAGGCCAACATCTATTTTTCATACCCCAAAGTGACATAAAAAAAAAAAAAATGCAGCGGGCGAAGCCGCTGGCGGATCGCTAGTTTATATATATATTTGTACCTATTTATGTAGGTTTTTTTGGTTAGATTTTGTTTTTTAGGTGTTTTTAAATAAATTTGTACACCTGCTTACAACGTTTAATTTATGTCAATCTCTCAAGGGTTAGCTTAAAGAGATCCTTTAATGGGACAAGTTTAAAAAAAGTTTTTTACACGACAAAATTCTACTAACGCTTGAAAGAGTCCACTGCTGAGAAGAAGCGCTACAAGAAGCTCAAGTCAGTATTTTTTTAAATATTGCTTATGACAATGATAGAACTTAACCTAGCATTATATAAAACAATTTAAAAACAATAAAAATATATATATTTATTTATTTATTTATTTAATCTTCTTTGCACAATACAAATAAATGTAAAAAGTACAAATGGCGGATTTAATGCCTAAAGGCATTCTCTACCAGTCAACCACATGTTCAACAGAGAAATAAAAAACCGGTGCAATCATGCGTAGTTAAGCAGGAAAAAGTGTCCAGACCTCTAATAAACATGAGCATATAAATAAAATAATAATAATATTTATACCTACACATGACGATGCTAAACTAAATAAAATAAAAAAAAATAGTTTCGATACGTTCTCCTACAGAAACCGTGCCGTTTGCCATTGTTCATCTTTTATATTATTATTCATTGTATTGTTTTGGTTTTTCCGCGGAAGAAGCAAAAGAGCGTGGACGGAGTCGCGGGAAGGTGGCTTTTTATTAATTTATTGATGGATACTAACAAGAGATACATTGTAAAAAACATATTAAAATCTTCAGTCGTAACATACATAATGCTCTCGTAATTATAGGTATCCAGAGAGTGCAAAATTATGACCATTACAAAACTAAAAACGACTAAAGCCACGGGTAGGGCAATCGTTTTTCAATACTAACTATGCGCAAGTTTTTCTTTTTATGCAGTTTTCAAAATTATATTACCATCACGGATATATTTCATGTGCTTTTACCTGATTTTTAAATGTAAATTTTGTATTTTATTTTAATTATAATAAACATACCAATTTTTTATTTTTTATTCTTTGTAAGCATTTGAATAACCCAAAAAAATATATCTGTGAAAAAAGCCTGCACAAAGTTAGTATGAAAAAATGTTTCCCTGCCCGTCGCCTTGTTTGTCTGCGTTAGTTAATTTCTCCTATTTCAAATTATCTAGAGAGCGATAGCTCTTGAATTATAAGTCTTCAAGTTTGTACTTTCTCTCTTTCGCTCATGTACGCTCTTATGAGAGTCTTACTGATTTTACCCGAATGACTTTTTAAACCTCGTGAATTATACCTTTACAAATCACGGTATGTTTATTAATACGTAGCCACAAAATAAATATTTTTAAATACCACGTGGTAAAGAAAGAAACCAAACATTGCTATTAGAAAATAAATGAGCCGAAAAAAGTCGCCCATACCCAATACCGATATTATCCATGGCTTTTGTGCAAGACAAATGACGTGTATAGTCTGTGGTCGACCCGACCATAGAGCGCGATCGTGACGGACAGGTTAGGGCGTTACGGTGGCGGCCTCTTTAATATTTTTTATGAACTAACCTTATTGTGTAGCTCTCTCGGTTTTTGAACGGTTTGCGGTCGTTTTATCAGTTTAAATGCGCTCACGACTGTTAAAGATACGACTGCAAGTGGCGCAATAAGTTGCGTAACTTTAGCGATGATCATTTGTTGTTTTGTAAATAACAAAAACATTGAGTATCCGGGAACGGGCTGAAGGGAGATCTATGCGACCCTATAAATAAGCCTACGCTGTCTGTTCGTCCGTGCTACCTTTAAAGAGCTGCCTTTTGAACCGAAATACATAGCAGACTGATTTTTTTTCAGAATGTTTCGGGGGATAATAATAAAAAAACATTTTTAGAAAATGAAGTACTCAATAAAAAGGTTTTATTTTTGTGCTACTGTTAAATTGGCAAAACGTACAAGCATCATATTTTATGTCATACATTATAAATATATAGGTAGAACTTCTAAAAAAAAACTACACGAAAAAGTGACGTATAAGTTAAGCTCGCGCTAATTCGACTTGAAATTAAATTAAAATCGGAATTTAATTGTACTCACTATGCGGCGGTACGGAACCGTGCGCGAGTCTTACCCGTACTTGATTGGTTTTTGTAATATTATATGGTTTACTATGTTTTTACCACTTTTAGCTTTATCTGCTATAGGACTTCGTAAGCGTAGAATGAGGTCCCGTTGCTACCCCTAATTTAACCCCTTAGGGGATCAATTTCCAAGAAATCCCCACTCCCTATTCCCTCCTAATGTCAAGTCCCTAGATCCAGCGGTTTTGGCTGTACGTTGATCGATCAGACAGTTAATTTCTTCTTTTATATGTAGTAGCACCTTGGTGAACTACAATTTTATAGTGTCGTCTAAATATATCAATTACCTCGTTTATCGCTATTGTCTCGGGAACTGTTCAATTTTCGGGAGTAAAAAGTATCCTATGTCCCACGGGAACTTGCCTATCTCCATACCAAATTTCATCTAAATCGGTTTAGTAAACCCAAAGATCAAGCCCTATAAACTCACAAACTTTACCTCTTTCTAATATATCTGCTATATTAATATCGTTTTTATTTACATAAAACCTTTGTAACAGGTACTAAAGTTTAATATTATTTTCTAGTTGAAAAATGTACCAGTTTTTAAACTACTGAGTGTGATGAATTAAAACTAACATTTAGTAGGTATGTTTGTATGAATATAAATACTTTATTGTACAAAACCCAGAATTCAAACATAATCCTCAGAAGCAGCGCTCATTAACAGTCTTAAGATTGCAAGTTCCCAGATCCCAATAACCACCTGTGTGTTCGTCTGTATCATCCAAGCCAAAAAAGAACAAGGTAGCCACAGGCTATCTCAACAATACGTATTCTATAACGTTTCTAGAGCTAGTAACCCGGGCGCTGCCCGGGCAAGGCCGTACTAGTGTTAACGCGCTAAGTGCTAGATAATTAGGATGCCTCGGCATTACCTGCACCTGGTTAGCGTTATACAACTAACTGGTCTTTGCAGGAACATTTACATTTTCACGGCGAGGCAGCTAGCTTAGTCGGGGACCGTGTCTACGATGCTAGCGGTCGTAGGTTCGATTTCAGGTCAGCGCAAATACGAATGTTTGTTTCTGAGTCTTGGGCGTTTTTTGTCTCTTCAAGATGGGACAAGCTGGAACACATGATAATATCTATTCTTGCATACTATTTAATATACTAATGTACTCCACCACCATCTTATACATTAACCTATCGCCAAGCTGCAGTGTTCACATCGTCTTCCGGTGTAGGGTTAAGACAACCGATGAAAATACTAGTATAGAGGCATTACATCTTAGTCCTCAGGGTCTTACGATTGCAGTCTTGAGATTTCAAATGTCCATGGTTATCAGATTCCACTTACCATCAGATGGCCTGAGTGCTCATGTGCCTTCACCTTGCCATAAAAAAAAAACTAATACTTATACAATACAATACAATACAAATACTCTTTATTGAACACCAAAAATAAAAAATAAAAACAGAACATGGAACAGTACATTTAAATCATAGGTATACAACAGGCGGTCTTACCGCTAAATAGCGATCTCTTCCAGACAACCTTGTAAGAGAAATAACTGAGGACACATATTCATGGCAGGACTTATATGGACTTATATACTTACTTATCAATACTATCATGTATCATGCATGAATGTGAAAGTAACTCTGTGTGTCATTCTGTTTGTTACTCTTTCGCGGATAAACCGCTGAACCGATTTAGATAAAATTTGGTCTGAAGTCCCGAGGAAGGACGTAAGGTACCTTTTTATACCAAAATTGCACGGTTCCTGAGGGAGTAATCGACATCTACGCGAACGAAGTTTGGGGAAACAAGTAATTGCCTATAATATGTGAATTGCTATTCCACAAACAAGATATAATCATGACGAACAACAGCGCGTTCCCAGAGGACGTCACGGTCCGCGGCAAATTAATTTGCCACATTTCCCAAAAAAAGAATTTTCCCTATCCCTCAGGCATGGGAAGGAAAATTGAGGCGCTCATTTCATGGTTGATGCACACTTTTAAGATTTTCGCTAGCCGACAGCGTGAAAGGTCTACTTAGAGACAGTTCGAGTTGGGCGAGCAAGGGTCGGTAGGTTTTTATTTCGACTAAGACGATTGGAAGAAAGTTTTTTCAAAAGTTATAACACACTTCATTGCCGACTGTGCTTCTAACAATAATTATAAACTGTCTTTTTTATGTTAAGGATAAGGCACACGATCACTCAGGCCACCTGATGGTAAGTGGAATCTGAGACCCATAGACATTTGAATTCTCAAGACTACAACCCTAAGACCTCAAATGCGTTGCCAACCCTGAGGACTAAGATGGAATGCCTCTATGCTAGTAATTTCACCGGTTGTCTTATCCCCACACCGGAACACAACAATGCGAACACTGTTGCTTGGCGGGTGGTTAATGGACCCTGCACAGGGTCCTACCACCACTAAATTAAACAATTGATTTGCAAAAACAAGCCAAAATTCCACTCAATCGGACAATTAAAAGTAGGTTAAAGTTCACTACCAAGATTTAATAACATTGTTTGTTTGTTACACGTGTAACTAACATACTCGTAAGTGACTCAGAAGTATCTTTATCCTCTTGAGGATTTTTGTAAGTGGGAATTTGAAATTAACACCAAGGGAATAAAGTTCAATTACCTTTGCTCTTAAATGCCATTTTAGATTGTGAAACAAGCAAAAACTAAACTTTATTCTTTCTGAAATAGAGTTAAAACTGAATTGCATTGATTATGTGCCTCTTATAGCACACCGGGTCTCACGAGGGTAGTACGTGGGCGTTTTCCAAAAAAAGTGTACATCGTTAAAGAGGAAATTAAAAAAAAAAAGTTTTCCATTTCGTCACGAAAATTAACGTATCAAAATGTATGGCTAATTTTCGTGACGAAATGGAAGAAGTTAAATTTTCTTAATTTAATTTAATTTAACGATGTACACTTTTTTTGGAACACGCCCACGTACCTTGCCCCGGCTATTGATGTAGAAGGTTAAAACTACTGTCACTTAGGTGTATTTCATCTTAGTCCTCAGGGTTGGCAACGCATTTGGGTGAAGACCAAAAAGTTGGACCATAGTTAAGCGTAGTTAACCATAGAAACAACGAAGGCGAAAAAAGTTCCGTTGTGCCACGAAAAGTATCCATACAATTGTATGTTTAATTTGCTTATCTTAGCATGCTTGACTTAGCACGTCCAACTTCTTGGTCCTTACCCATTTCCTCTCTAAGGATTGCAGTCTTAAGTGTATTCTTGAGAGTGCATTAAAGTCTATGGGGTCACAGTTCTCACTTACCATCAGGTCGCCTTGCCTTCTCCAAGCCATGAAAAAAACTAACACGTTACGGCGACAAGGTACTAAAAAGAATGGCTAGTTCCGAGCTGTACTGTATGTATGCGATTTATTATTTATTTTTACCGCTGAAATGATATAAAGTAGTTTACACGTATTATAATTGTATGTTAGTGCAGCGTTCCGTGAGTCACATTCGGTACTGGCTTGAAATCAGCGCTGTGGCTGTTCATTAGAAGAACTCATGTTATGGTATGGGCATATGATACTTAGTGGTGGTAGGACCTTATGCAGGGTCCGTCCGGATCGCTACCACCATCATATCCATTAAACACCCGCCAAGCAACAGTGTTCGCGTTGTTGTGTTCCGGTGTGGGGATAAGACAACCGGTGAAATTACTAGCATAGAGGCATTCCATCTTAGTCCTCAGGGTTGGCAACGCATTTGAGGTCTTAGGATTATAGTCTTGAGAATTCAAATGTCTATGGGTCTCAGATTCCACTTACCATCAGGTGGCCTGAGTGCTCGGGTGCCTTCTCCTTAACATTTAAAAAAAAGGAATAAGGAAAATATCGTCAGGAAAGTTTTAAGTATGAATGTGGATGGCTACACGAGCAGGGGAAGACCAAAGAAACGATGGATGGACTGTGTGAAAGATGATATGGCTAGAAAGGGAGTGACTACCGAGATGGCGACTAATAGAGAAGTATGGAAGAAAAAGACATGTTGCTCCGACCCCAAACAAGTTGGGATAAGGGCAGGAGGATGATGATGATGTTAGTATCGAACTCAAACAAGAATATTTATTTTTCAAACTGCATTATAACATAGCACAATTTACGACAAAACCCATTTTAAAACTAGAAAATAATATTTCATCATGTACCTAAGTATAACACTTATGATGTTGGTGTACGTATACAAAGTGTCTCTCAGAGAAGGGCTTTAAATGTAGGGATCGATTCTACTCCTCAAATAGAACTCATTTTGTTCTTCAACTTTAAAAAATGAGGTAATTTTTATTTTTCTTTTTCATATAAAATAAATTAATTCACTGATTTTACAAGTAAAGTTTGAAAGTTTGATCACGTATAACTTACTATAAAGTAAGTTATTTTAAGTTAATTTCTAAGTCGTAGAACAAAAGATGTAGCATTTGAGGAGTAGAATCGAAACCTACATTTAAAGCCACATGGTCAAAGACACCCTCTATATACTTTATCATTAGCAAATTAAATCTTAGATAAAAAATCAACGTAGAAGCTTAACTCTCTTAAATGTTTACTTAATTACATTTCTAAAATGTCTTTGTAGGGCTTGTTTAAATATCCCTTTATAATTAACTCCCGGCGCCCTTTGAGCAGTTTGTTAATTATTTTACGGAATAACTAAGTGTTAACGAAGACCGAGGTTCAGACGAAATTGTAAGGCTTTCATTAAATCTTATAAAAAAAATATAAAATAAAAAATCCAACGAAAACATCTTCCTGGGGTTATTCTACATGTTAAAACCATATTGCTTATGACATGTGTTGTCTATCATTTCATCGAATTTCATTTTATCGAACGCTATATTCTGTTGAAAACCATAATTTTTTCAGGGTATCCTAAACTTCTAACCTAACCTACGTAATTAATGTTTAAGATACCCTGAAAACATTATGGTTTCAGCAGAAAATATCGTTAGATGAAATGATACATTCGATATATTGTAATTCAATCTTATTTACTTGACTCTAATGGCAACTGAGTTTAAAACGAATACGGCTGGTATCCTATCATTGCCACCAATTTTAAGACCTCAATCTTTAAAATTAGTTACAAAATCTCCCTAAAAACTGAATTTAATCAAAAAATCATTATGGATACCTACTAGCAATCGATAAAGTCTCATTGACGATGAAACACAGATTAAAACTCTCGTTTATTCAAATGTAAACATACGACTTGTTAGAAACATGCGTACGACTATGAGTATTTCACTTAAGCCAATATTGGTATTGAAAGGTGCGCGCGCGTCGCGTAGTAGGTCGCTACTACAATGAGGCCGTAAACTATTACGAGTCGTCGCTGCGTGGGACAAGGCATAGGCGATTGTCGATTAAACTACGGCTATAAAAAAAATGCAGCTCTAGCCGCTATACAACGACATAATTTCAAGTACATAGATGTTTATATTATTAAAAAAACCTCGCAAGCCGAAGAAGCCGTAAAGTACTTACTACAAACATAAAAATCAACCAGTAATAACAAATTTTCTATTTAAAGTCAATTGGTGCCATCATAGATTATCACACAGTACTATGGGGCTCTATTTTAAGCCGTAAAACTCGGTTTTTAACGCTGCCGCCATTACTGTCAAGTAAATAAGAGCTACCATAACATTTGAACTACGATAATATGTATATTAAGTGAGCTTTGACATTTCAAGACTGATATGCAAACCCAAGGCTTTGTTTCACCCATCAGCTATTCAACGCCACCGCGCAGACTTGGCCTGACGATGTTATGTTATGTTATCTTATCTTACATATGAGCCCTTTCGGATACACTTCGACCCCTTTAGGATCTTTATGCATTTACCCTTTCACACACTCAGCTGTTCGAATGTGCAGGTTTCCTCACGATGTTTTTCCGTCACCGTAAGAGCATCGGGTAATTAACTTAAGTTAGAAAAAGTCATTGGTACGTGGTGACCGCGGGGGTTCCAAGTCGGTACCTTGCGATCACGAGTTGACCCCTTAAGCCTAGGCCACCGACGTTCTCGGCCAAGACTTGGATTCTACACGGTAATAATGCTATCGTTTTTGACCTGTTTCCGTATTGTCAACGTTTTGATAACTCTTATGTCATTTACAATAATGGCGACTGTGACATAAACGATTCTTAAACACGTCAAACGCGATAATGTTATAACGCAGTAGAATAGAGGCCCTGATGATGTTGCTTCTCTCCTGCGCTTCAGGTTTTATGAAATTTCCGCCCATCTCTTATCGCTTGCTATAAACAAATAAGCCTTGAAACCGTCGTAAACGCAGTATATAGGCCTTTAACCGCTTTTATCTCTGGAGTGCAGTTTTGAACAGTAATTGCATTTTTAACGGCCTGGTAATTATGGTACATAATGAAACTGAATCATGTTTAAATGTATTGTGAGTTAAAACAACCTTGAAATTGTACCACGAAACTGAGGTACTATTGAGGTTGTTAACTTGCCCCAGTTGTATTTAATATAAACAGTGTGTTTTGTGTTCAAGTGTTTTAAACTGAAAAGCGCATTGTTTTTTAATTATCATTTCAGCCATTTGCCCCGGCTTCGTCTGGAGTTCTATTTTGGACACGTATTTAAAAAACGAACAGCAAAAACAGACACATTGATTTTGATCGCGCATATTTGTTACAAAATTATCTTTGAAGTGAACAATGGTTCTAACTGTTGTAGGTAGCAATGTAATGCGATAATTTTACATAAACCAATAAATAAACTTTCTGATCTCATAAAATCAAGCCAGAATCATAATAACAAATTAAATTCTTATCGGAATCATCATGTCTTTCACATGACAGTTTTACGTTTCCGTTTGAACCAATTTCTATTTAATAGTTTTAGATTAAGGTCGAATCCAGCTTGACACAAATTCGTCCGCCATTTAAGGCAAAGCAAAGGGCCGTTTGAATTCAAAATGGAGGTCCAAATATGGCCACCAAAGATGGCCGATGCACGTGTGCTCCACTTTGCAGGTTTTATTTAGAAATCGATTTACATTTGTGTTCTTTTTGTTGCTAAGTATGTAGATTATATCTTATTTAGCTCTCTTTTAAAGTTATGCTTTGATGGAACTTTGTAGAAGAGATTACGATTTAAATTTTATTTGAGTTTGTTTTTTATTGATGGATTGCAGTATGTAAGTCTTTTCTTTGATATATTTTAAGTAATGCTAGTGAAGACATTGGAAACGGTAAATAACTTCCCTTTTTAATGGACTGGTCGCGTTCAACTATAAAAATAAAACAATCACACTTTCGCATTTAAAATATAGCTAATAATCCTGGAATAATTAACTATGTGAATCAAATATAGGTTATCGTCATCCGTTTATGTCGATATCCATTAGACCGACAAATTGTCCATCCGAGCGGATATCACGGACATTAAAGTTAACCGAATGACTGATGACGGATCTACACAGTAGGAGCTGTTACGGAAAGTGCTGAAGTACTCCCACTCCATCGCATTCATAGCAGTGTCCAAACTGGTAAAAGCTTTAATAGTGACGAGACTCAGGAGTGTTGTTTTCATAATGGCTTCATTTCCGAATTGCCCGAGCTACATACACACATACATAACATCACGCCTTATTCCCAGAGTGGGGTAGGCAGAGCTACAGAATACCAACAACTCTAAACTTGTTGTTATTCTGAAACCACATTTTGTACAAACAGGCTAAGATGTTTACCAGTGTATTAGTGACAGGTTGCAAGACCATCGCCTAACAGTACTACAAGCCTTTATTCCCTTAGTCGCCGCTTACGACATCCACGGGAAGACATGAAATTGCACTATTCTAACCCGGTAACCACACGGCCAAGCCCCGAACTTTTCTAATTTATTTCCGATTTTTGCGCTATGTCCTCCACACAGTACAAATTCAGTTTTTATTTAATTTCAAATAAATAAATATCCGGGGACACTGTCACATAATTTGACTTACTACCAACTTAAGCTCTAGGCTTTTACTATGGGTACTAGACAACGATAAACATACTTATATAAAGAAATATATACTTAAATACTAACGTCCAAGACTCAGGAACGATAACTAGCTCTCATCACACAATTATCTACCCTTGCCGGATTTGAACCCGGGACCACTAGGTTCACTTCCATCTAGGCCAACGTGTTGTCAATAATAATAATGCGATTGTTTGCCACAGATTTCATACTACCGACCAATGAAAATAAGGCATAAACAAACCTTACTTATGTTTTATTTAAACGGGAAGTGTAGTTTATTTAGTTTTCATGGTTCAACACCTCAAGCAGCTTAAAATTTGTTATGGAGATGGTTATAGTTGCGTGAAATAGCTCGTTTTAGTCATAAATTTAACAACACTACCTCAATTACTCCCCCAACGTATATTAAAAGTTTATTATCATTTATCACTAAAAGAAGTAGAATGGAAAATGCAGGCTTTTTAAAACTTACCTTATATTCCAGTGTGGTCTTGACCTCGATCTATTTGAGGATAGAAGCGGGATGCAGCACAAAACCTCGACCAAAGGCTATTCATTGCTTTCAACTCGCGCCTGAAAAAGACTGTTTATGTATTCTGGAAATAAAAACGAGAGGAACAGAGTCGCATTATTATTTAAAAAAGTCATGGATACGGATTTTAATTTATAAATAGCTGTTTCCCGCGACTCCGTCCGCTTTTCCCTCAGGAACCATCTAATTTTTCAGGATTAAAAGTGCCCAAATAGTGTCGAATGCAACGGAAAGATTTCTTCTATATCGGTTCAGCGGTTTATCCGTGAACGCGTAATAAATAGACATACAGACGTTACTTTCACATTTATAATATTTTAGCAATGAGAACGGATCACTTTCTATGCAAATTCTGAACTAGGTGACCCGTTTTCGTTGCTTTTGACTCTAGATTATTTTTTTATCTGTCCTCACGCACATGAATGAAAACGCAACACTGGTATCTGTACGTCAAGAAATTTTCTTTGATCTTTTCTCAGCCTACTTGTGCAAAATGTGGTTACAGAATTATTAACATGTCTTTAGAGTTGTTGGTATTTCTGTAGCTCTGCCTACCCCACTCTGAGAATGAAGGCATGATGTTATGTATGTATGTATGATTGACTCACTGCCTGACATACACCGCACAGCCAAATCCGCTGGACCTATGGACTTAAATTTGGAGGAAATATGCCTTCGATATCCCAGGGGAGCATTGACATGATTTTCTGAAGATGTTACTGATTCTGACTTCGATCGAAGTCACAGGCGCCCTCTAGTATAATATAAATACATAAATACATACATAACATCACGCCTCCATTCCCAGAGTGGGGTAGGCAGAGTTACAGAAATACCAACAACTCTAAAAAGACTTGTTGATAATTCTGTAACCACATTTTGCACAATCAGGCCAAGAAGTTTACTAGTGTATTAGTGACAGGTTGCAAGCCCATCGCCTAACAATACTACAAGCCCTTATTCCCTTAGTCGCCTTTTACGACATCCACGGGAAGACATGGAGTGGCACTATTCTAACCCGGCAACCACACGGGCACGGAATTGGTTCTATTTATATAAATAAATAGAACCAATTCCGGTTTAAAATAAATTTAGTTTCTTCACGTGAACGGTGGCCAGCGCGGATGATGAAGTTATCGACGACAAAAATAATTACTAAAAAAAAACCTTCTTGTGAATTATAAATGATTTTTCGGTAATATCTTATATTAGAATAAATACAAATACAAAAAAATGAATATTTTGTATTTATACTTCGCATAGACATTTTTATCGTAAAGTCAACTGTTGAAGCATAAAGTAAAAAAGAAAAAAAATGGCCTCTTTAATTCAAGATGGCGGCTGACGCTGTGACCCCTCGAGTTGGAAAACTTAAATTTTTCATGACTAGCCTATACTTAAGCAATACAAAGTAAAACATTTTCTCCACCACCTTTTGTAGGGCAAAAATACCTGCATACTGGACTAACAGTACAAGCCTAGAGCTTAGTTTAGGACCAGGGAACCGATTTTTGACTTTCGAGCGTTCGAAAGTTTCAATCGAAAGTAACCAAAAACAATAAAATGGTATTTTTGACTTGCGAGCGATAGAAAATATGAACACGAGTGGTCCGTGGCATTCGTTTTGAATTCTATCAATAGAAAGTATCATTTGACATCCGTCAAACCTGTTAATATAATACTAAAACAATTCATATTGTTATAATACTTATAGCAAAATTAGCGACATAAAATAAAATATTACAATAGGTATGGCAAGTCTGGAGGAGTATTTCATCATCATCATCATCATCATATCAGCCGAAAGACGTCCACTGCTGGACATAGGCCTCCCCCAAGGCTCTCCACTTAGACCGGTCTTGTGCCTTCCGCATCCATCGCGATCCCGCCATCCTTACGATGTCGTCGCTCCATCTTGTTGGAGGCCTACCAACAGCTCGTCTCCCGGTCCGTGGACGCCATTCGAGAACTTTCTGGCCCCATCGGCCATCAGTCCTGCGAGCAATGTGCCCCGCCCACTGCCACTTAAGTTTCGCTATTCTTCGGGCTATGTCGGTAACCTTAGTTCTACTGCGGATATCATCATTTCTGATTCTATCCCGCAGAGAAACCCCGAGCATAGCTCTCTCCATAGCCCTCTGAGTGACTCTGAGCTTTCTTATGAGGCCCATCGTTAGCGCCCACGTCTCAGATCCGTAAGTCATCACCGGCAACACACACTGGTCAAAGACTTTTGACTTCAAACACTGAGGTAATTTGGACGAAAAGACACTGCGAAGCTTCCCGAACGCTGCCCAGCCGAGTCGGATTCGACGAGTGACCTCTTTCTCGAAGTTGGACCTACCTAACTGGACCGTTTGTCCCAGGTATACATAGTCGTCAACAACTTCGAGTGCAGAGCCTCCGACAATCACGGGAGTTGGCACAACATGGACATTAGACATGACTTTCGTCTTGTCCATGTTCATTTTCAGGCCAACTTGGTCGGAAACTCTGCTGGTCGGAAACTCTGCGGAGGAGTATTTAATTTTAGTAAATAATAATGAAGAGAAAGAAGATGAATTTGTGCCTGCGCAACCGCCGCGTTCTCGGCAAGCGGAATTAGGAAACGAGCCATTTCTCGAAAGCGAAAATAAATTTAAGAAGAATTACAGATTAAGTAAAAGCCTATGCAGATATTTAATTCATAAGTTAACGCCGTTTGTCTCGGATGCTCAACGACCATGACATGTGATTTAAGTATTAACGCAAAGGTAAGTTAATTAGTTTTGTGTGATTATTATGGATACAAAATAAAGTTTTTGCAATTATGTTACATAACAATTGCATGTTCTAACCAGTTACTATTATCTAGAAAGAAAGAAAGAAACCTAGCAATGACATAGATATCCACAGACGAGGAAGCGTTTCATTTAACCTAAATTTATAACCAGTCAGGAAAAAAGCGTAATAAATCTCACTTGCACTTAAATAATAATTAACTTGTTATAATTTTAACTTTTGATAGTTTCACACATTTATTCGCATTCAAAATATGAATTACAAAAAACCGGTAAAACATCGACTTACTGCGTATAATGAAACGCGTTCCAACTTAACAGTACTATTTAGTCAATCCCTCAGTTTCGAGTGAGAATCTCAAAAATATGGAATTTGGTACCATTCGAAAATAAAGCGTGAAAGATTGTCGCATTCGAATATTTTCTACTGCTGGGTTTTGAAATCGAACGCTCTAAAGTCAAAAATCGGTTCCTTGGTCAATTTGTGTGAAATGGTCCTTTGATTCATATTTAAGTTTACTCAGTTGGCTGTACTGGTACCATTACGCCCTAACACCGAATCTTTCGAATGAATCTAAGCCTCGTTCTGCTGATGGCTTTTAAAATTATCTCCTCTACTAGTTTTACGAGCGTTAAAGCGGTGATTTCAAAATCCTTTCATGTTTTATGACATGAGGCCATATTTTATGGGTGTATTCGAATTTTTCCATAAAACTGATAGGTTGTCTGTGATATATTCCGTGCCATATCAACGTATTTCAAGCTATTGCGGAAAAATGTTAGTAAACAATAGTGCTTTCAATTAAACTAGATAAATGTTATGAAGTGGCGATGTTTTAATTTTTCCGTTTCTTGTTGCAGGTATGTACCTCAGGTTCCAGAGTCTCGTAAAAACGGTAATTTTAAGATTTCTTTATCATCACCTACTTATAGTCAAAGAAGTGTATGCTTTATCAGATAGTGGTAAGGCTTATTATGCTGATAGGGGATTATTTGCTCTTGAATTTGGCGCACCAAATATTAATCAGCGAGTTGAAATTTTCCTGTCAGAACGTAAAAACCACATTTAAGGGCGTGCATTCTCAGCTTGCCCGCTTAACCCGACGAGTGAGCGCGCTTGTATGACTTCGCTCTCTCAGTCAAGTGATCGACAGAGAACCGTTTTTTAAAAGAATAACCCCTCTGAATAGACTCTAAAGATACCGAGTTCGAAACCTAGCGGTATTCTTGTCTTAATCAGTTTTTATAACTTAAGTGCATTATCTGTCTGTACTCGTATTATGGTAATGGGATACATCGTGAGAAAAGCTGCACATTCGAATAGCCGTAAAAGCATTGCATAAATAATCTACGGGACCGAAATGTACCCAAAAGGGTCATCACAAGATAACATATGATTAGTTTTCCCTTGTTTTCGCATAATCACGTCCGAATGTTTGATTTCGCATACTTAATTGTTATTTTGCTGATATTTTTGTCATTTTTGAAAAGTTAAACAAAACCTAACTATTTTACTAGGATTTGTTTAGGATTTTAACAAATATTTTCCGTCTCAGATGGAGAAAATTTATGCGAAAAAAAAAGGGAAGGAACTAAACATTCGGATGAAAGAGATAGAGGCAACCCTATTAGATTAGGTATTGGTAATAGGGGGTATCAATCATTTCATCGAAACACCTTTCATCGAGTGTATCATTTCATCGAATTTCGTTTCATCCAACACTATTTTCTGATGAAGCCATAATGTTTTCAGGGTATCTTATTCATCTAACCTAACCTAACCTTCGTAATTAATGTTTAATATACCCTGAAAATATTATGGTTTCAGCAGAAAATTGCGTTCGACGAAATTAAATTCGATGAAATAATATATTCGATGAAGTGATGAGTTACCGGCGGTAGGATATCGTGCAGGCTTAGTTATTAGAGTTCCGTACCCAAAGGGTGCCACCGGAACCCTATTATTTACTAAGCTTCCGCTGTTCGTCTGTCTGTTTGTCAAACACTATAAATTTTCAACACATCGCGATTTCTAATGACAACTTTTGACTTTATCCATGTCACTATACATGTGATATCGAAGACGTGACCAGTGTTTCAGATTCAGTAATTGATGGCTATTTTCAAGAAATATTTGTTGCAAGAAACAAAAGCTATATTTTTTTGTTATTTTTTCTCTTAATTAAATCACCGAATTATTTAGTAAATCATGGTAACCCTATTTTTCGAATAATACCCCTTTGGATCTTATTTAGACTATTTTATTTTAACACTTCAGTCACAGTGATAATTCGAATCACTCAGTGTCATTTATTTGTTTAATTTTACTATGTTTGTCTTTGCATTTCTTTCTGTCAAATAGGTTGACCACACTGTTTACAATAAATTATTTAATTTTGATCATTGTGTGATTAAGTCTGAATACTACATCTGAACAACCACATACCTATATTATTAGAATCCCACTTTAATGCTCAATTTAGTCATATCACTTATAATATAACTTTAGAGTTAGCATCGTAACGACCGAATTTGCAAATGGCTACAATAACAAAATGGCCGCAAAGTACCGATCTAATTGTGTTTCACAAAGAACACTTAAATTTGCATATAATGCCTTCTTAATGGGCATTCCGGGTTCAGTGGTAGGAAAGGCTTCCTAATGATAGGTGTCCCTATTTATTACTAGAATGCCTATTGTTGCGGAACTATTGTTAAATATTTGAATTTCCTCCTCGAATTTCTCCTTATTTCTCGGAATGTAAATATTCTATTTATATTTTTTTTGGAGAGTTCAGTATTACGTTTTTTTTATGGCATAGAAAAGACAAAAAAGTACACAAGCCACTTGATGGTAAGTGGAATCAGAGACCCATAGACATTTGCTGTCGCAATACTACAATCCCAGGACTACAAAAGCGTTGCCAACCGTGAGGACTAAGATGGAATGCCTTTACACTAGTAATTTTTCGGGATGTCTTTTCCCTATCGGAACACGATAATGCGGACACTGCTGCTTGGTGGCGTGGCTGTATCTGATGTGTCAATCTGGAAGCCTAATTCGCTCTGGATCTCGTTTATAATTCGCATTTTAATATAATATTATTACAAACAGTAAAACCTGAAACTGCTTCAGCTTCAATTGTACCTATAGATGCGTTTTCTAGCCTTATGACAGAATTGTAGACGCTTTAAAAGCCGTCAAGCCAAAGCTTTCGTCTCTTAAAAGCTTCCTAACTGTTCCAGTGCGTTAATAATGAGCTTAAAGCTTTGATAGTGAAACGCCTTTTGCTCGGCTAACGAACCAAAACTGAATTATCCTTCTGTTAAGGGCTGTAAAGCTTAACTGCCTCTCTGGGTTCATCTAATAGACTGGTTAGATACAATTGAAATGGTCTTTCTAGGGCATAATATTTCTGTAGTTAAAACAAACTAAATTTAATCAGGTGAACTTAAAAGTGTTCAAGTTCACCAAGATGTGCGACTTCAGCTGTCATTAAAACAATAAATTAAACATTGTTGGTATTATTTTTGTTTTCTTTTGGGCCTGTATTAAACATTGGCTTACAATACAATTAGCTGTTTTGTCTTTTTCTTTTATATTTTAATAATTCAAAAGTATGACAAAGATAGCGATATGGTAATAGAGCGAATCGAATTTTTCCAATAGATCTCCTTATCCTCCTTGGGACCCGGTGTGCTAGAGGAGGTACATAATCAAGACAATTTAGTTTCAACTATGTTTTCGTATAATATGGTAGATTCAAATTCCCGCTTACAGAATTTCCCTTTTTGAAGTATAGTGGGCCTCACGAGGCTAAATGAATAAAATAGGATAAGATATTTGCTAAAATATTGCCTTTAGATGGACTAATTTGTCATACAAATGTTCAATAACTATAGACTCTTTACAAAAGTGTAAAGTTATAAACTTTCTAAGTTATATATAGAAATTTGTGACCCGTGTCACAATATTTGGGATCCCGGACAAACACTAGCGTTAATGGCGTGGTAGTATCGTGATAAAGTTACAGTTGCCGGGATCCTGTTGAAATAGGTGTGAAGACGGCTCTTGAGTGAAAGAAGGATAATGGGTTCGAGTTTTAATGTACAAGGAAATAAAATTTACTCAAATTTTAACTTGCAAGTAATATTTAAAAAAAAACTTAAGAAATGGTGCCGTGACCAGGATGATTTTTTGTTATGTAAATATTTTAAATAGTTAAATCTACACAAATTTCTATCTTTTTCTTATCTCTTATTGACGAAAAGTACTTTGTTTTAGTGTTAGATAAAGACTATCTGTATATTGACTGGCATTCATTTGTTTTATTAGTTTATGGGACTCAGTCAAAAATATACTAACATGTCTACGCATCCCAATTATTACAAACTTACACAGTTTATAATATTATCAATTATGATACGTTCCGTGTGTCATAATAACAAAACGATTAAACTCCTCTATCCCACCTTAAGCCTAACCTTACCTTTTACAATTCAAACAACTGTCCAAAAAAAGCTATCGGCCGCAAAGTCAACAAATTTCTCTACCGCGTAGTATTTTTCTTGACCAAACTCGGAAGCAATACCGTTCGGACAAACACAGCTGGCATTTGTCGCGTGAGATATTTGTCGAGGTGTCCAGATAAGGAGGATCGGTAGGTGAGGGGTGTCAAGATATCCCTCTAAAAACAAAAAAGTGTAGGCCAACTTTGGCTCACGGTAAACAACCAATAAATTTTAAATTAAGAGAGATGTAACTTTTATTCCTGTTTATTAAATAATTAAACTATGTATTATTAAGTTTAAAATAATTATCATCATTATGTCCAACGCTCTTTTATTGCTTTAACAGAATAACCATGTACTTACGACTCATTTATTCTTTTGCATGGCGTATAGAGCTGCAACAGTAATGTCTTTGAACAACTTGACACATTTACAAGCTATGCGCGGCACTGGTCAAAGCGCATGCGCGAACGCGGAAGCACACGTGCGCGCGCGCCGATTATAAGTGAAGCCCTACTAGGAAGTAGGTGCTCCTATTATTGCAAGTTCGTCCTTATTGATAACTTATAGCATTTTTTTGCTTTATTAAATTTTTAGTGGATATGCTTGAAGTTAAGGGATGCTAATTTGAATTTACAAAGAGAATATACTTAATATTTGCGACTTGATTAAAACCTTTTAAATTATATTTTAGCTGTTATAAGATGAACTTGTTTAATCACATCAAAAAAGTACTCTCTTACTTGATAACAATTTTAAATGGTGCCGTGACCAGGATGCATAAATCTTTTAAATATTCAAGTTATATTTAAACTGTTATTTTTTTGGTTATAACGCTTTAAGTTGAGGGTATGTTGAGCTATATCATGCAAAAAAAAGAGATGCGTACCAAAACTAGCGCTGCCGTTTATGAGCTTTTAATACCATTCTTAAACTTATAAGTATACATCAATAAAGTCAGCTCTTTCAATGTAAATTAAATGTAATATGAAAATAATTGTATTGTGTCATTCGTCACAGGTAATTTAATTCAACTCCCGCGCAGCCCGGTCGACGACCTGACCAGCTGATTGTGTCTTCAACCATGGCTATTCACCCTTTTGACTTTAATACATCAGTATTAAAGTTGAAAATTAAGTATAGGCTAATAATCATACCAAGTTGAGTTATTCAGTGTAGATTCCTTGCTTCTTTTTTATATAAAAAAATATCTAAATGTGGTCGTTTTTGTAACGAATAAGCCTAATAACTAATTGCTAATTTCTATCAAGTACATCGTTATTATAGATTAGGGAGGATTTTTTGGCCTTATTATACAGTGTGTCTTATTTAAATCAATCAGTATGGGAAATTCTGAAACTAACACATACAAAGATCTGTTCTTAGAAATCATGTCATCGATTTTAATAGGAAGAAAAACTGCATACAAACATTAAAAAGAAACCTGTACTCAGCTCGGGAATCGAACCTGGTTGTTTTGAAAAAAATAAACTATATTTAGATATTGATTATGCAGCTCTTCAGCAGTAAATGGCTCTATAAAACATGATGTCTAAAATTAATAAAATGTATTGTTTTCACATACTTTAATTTAATTTATTTTAGTAGGTGTTTCTTTTAGTAGAGACAATTTCACATGCCTGAACTTGTTGAATGTTATAACGGTAGTCACTTCGAACACCTACTAAAATAAATTAAGGTATGTGAAAACAATGCATATGTTTTTCTAAACGACCGGGTTCTACTCCCGAGCTGAGGACAGGTTTTTTTTTAATGTATGAATGCAGTTTTTCTTATGAAAATCGATGTCATGGTTCCTAAGAACGGATCTTCGTATGTCTTATAGTTTCAGAATTTCACATAGGTACTGACCGATTTATAAGATACGCTGTATACTTTATCAGTTTAACAAGCAATTCTAGACTTCTAAAGGCTAGGTCACCAACCGGAACACGACCGCGGGGATAGCGGTTGCGTGTTCGATTCCCGACCTACCACTAGTAAACCTATCTAGATATTGATTAGGGCTTACTATGTGGTTTCCATTGAAAGTATATTGAATTACATACGGATCGTATAAAAACATTAGTAGAGATTGTATGGTTAGCCTCACAGTCAGACTGATTGACTGATACATTCAGAAATGTTGAAATGTAGATTTTTAATTAAAATTTAATGTTTTAAGACATGTCGTATCGATATCCACTGGATGTTAATTTATTTATGCTAGAAATATATCCTCTAAAATGATGACAAATTAAACTAAAACTGAATTATGAATAGTACTTAATCACATAATATTATCTAGATGTTTCTAAAAAGAACTCTTCTCCGCAATTTCGAACTCAGTTCAAAATATGTGTTTGGTGCATATTTGACGTTATATTTGGAACTGCGTTGACAGCTATCAAAGTGGAGCCTTTTAGAACGATATAAATGTGTTGAAAGTTACAAATATTTTGAAATCCTAGAGTTCTTGCTTGAATATTGAAAAAACACGACTTATTAAAAACTTTTACATTTAATTACTCGTATAAAAATATCTTAAATTTCAAATATCTCAACCCTCTTGCAGTGCAAGTCGTAACTATTCCTTTATAAAAATAATACGAAAAAGAACTCCTCATTGTAAAGGGTCATAACTCCGTAACCCAACCTAATCTACAGTTTACTAAACAAAAGCCTTAAACAGCGTGCCCTATCATTTCCCGGTAGAACAATATTTACATTTCGAGTACCTATTTATTTCTGTGCGTTCACAACCCGCGGGACCCCGTGTGCTGTTTAGATAATGACTATGTTCATATTCCGCGTGTACTCGTCGACCACCCACGATTATTGTTTTTGCTGGGATATCTGTTTGATTATTGAATTTAAAAGTCAGTGAACTCGTACTTACAATAAAACATTCAGACGTACCTAGAAACGGTTGCGTTTTTCATAAAAATGCCTAAAAATATCACGGGACAAAGTCACACAAATTGACCTTGCCCCAAACTAGCTATAGGTGTGAAATGATTGGCATAAAAGCATTTCATACTAGTCCTCAGGGTAACGCGTTTGACAGCTACAAACATTACTATCACACATGATTTATCATAAGCAGAGCTCGGAAAGGATGAGCTATTTTTATGTCATTAATGTCATTTGTAGATATTAATATGGATACACCCTAAAAATATATATTAAAACAAACTAATAATAAACATATTGAGACAAAACCAAAATTACTTACTAAGCTTTTTTTAAAAAAAAGACTCAGTTTTTGTATATGTTATATTAGCAATACATTTCTTCTTGCGTTTAATATCAGTTTAAAGATAGAAAAAGATCTTTCTACATCCACTGAAGTGAGAAGAGCAAAATAATACATTAAAATACTGTCCACATCCGTTCCATCTGGAAGTTTTGCAGCATATTTCCCAATCACATTCAAGTCTGGGTTTCTAGCCATGACGTCGTCTTATTTCTGATTTATCTAAGTCATTTCATTTGTAGTTTAATTACACACGGGACAACGACCTTAATGGTCGTTGTCCCGTGTGTAATTAAATGACAGGGTATGTCCATGTTATGCAAACCTTGAAAACAACTCACCCTGTCCGAGCTCTGATCATGAGATTCTCTATAAAAAAACTTGAGCTTAAATCCGTATGAAGGTTTGAGTTAGAGTGAATTGGATAGAATGTTATCAAATTTAACTTCATCGATTGTATAATTTCATTTCGTCGAACGCAATTTTCTGCTGTAACCCGAATGCTTACAAGATATATTATCTTAAACATTTAGCACGTAGGTTAGGTTAGGTTATACTAGTACCAAAAAAAACTAGCACATGCAGCGGGAAACGCCTTTTGACGATGTTTTAATAACATTATAGTTATCTCCGTTTGAAACAAAAGTGTCCGTTTTTAATTGAGACTCATTGAACATCATTCAAGAAAGTTAAAAGTTAGTTACTGATTGAAAATTGTAACTAGCAATAATTACACCAGTTGGCATAGTTG
The DNA here is from genome assembly GCA_949316455.1 of Acleris holmiana. Classification (NCBI taxonomy): domain Eukaryota; kingdom Metazoa; phylum Arthropoda; class Insecta; order Lepidoptera; family Tortricidae; genus Acleris; species Acleris holmiana. The sequence continues at coordinate 532,459 of OX438781.1, forward strand.
GTAGTGACCTTGCTTTCGAAGCTAGTGGTCCCGGAATAAAATCCCGGTAAGAACAGATATTTGTGTAATGAGCACGAGGATTTGTTCCTGAGTTTTTGATGTGAACTATATAATAAAGTATATATTTTTCTATGTAATTAAGTTTATCGTTATCTAGTACCCATAATACAAGCCTAGAGCTAAGTTTGGGACTAGGTCAATTTGTGTGACGCTGTCCCGTGATATTTATTATTTATTCAAGCAAAGCATTCTATGAAGAAGACTGTTATTAAGTCGCAGTGCGTCACTCCTGATAGGCCATTTATGGTCTAGTCCAATGACTTATTTCTATTCTTTATCCCAATGCTTTGTCCGAGCGAAGCCGCAGTGAAAAGGAAGTTTGCTATAAATTGCGGAGTGCACGAAATTGCCCAATAATTTACCCAACGGGCAGTTTCACATGTTTCCTCCATACTGACTGTGAGGAGAGGTGTGGTTTTGCACGAGCGGCTGCGTGAGCGGGGCGACAAGCGGATCTGCTTGACTACCATATGATAAAAGTGATCTAGGTGTCCTGTCATTTGTTAAAAAACGTTTCACGAACTGATTCATTTCACGAACTTTACATTTGGCAAACCACTATTTTGGTAAACCGGTAAAAACTAAGTAGGTTCTTGTTCTTGTTCTTCTTGTATCAAATGCCGTACTGAATCTATGTAAAGAGTATGTATAGCGGTTGTGATTAATAGATAGAAGGTTCGATATAAATAAACCAATACCTTTTTGAAGTCGCATAAACCATAGGAATCTTACAAAAATCTTTGTTTTTTCTTTGCAAACTCTTTAAAAATTAAGCAAAATAAAAAATAAAATCTATTCCATTCTATTTTATCTTGTTGATTCAGTCTGTTGTAACGTTGTAACTGTACTTCAGGTAGTAAAAGACAAGTAAAATTAATTACATTTGCTAACTTATTCTAAAGTATGACGACACGTTGGCCTAGTTGGCAGTGATCCTGCCTCCGAAGCCAGTGGTCCAGGGGGTGATTCTCTTAACATAGCGCTGCATCAAACGCAAAGGTGAACGTAAAGCTCCGCTGGGCGACCGAGTTCTGCTGCCTAATTGAGAAGGCACGCGCTAAAATGTGTTTTGTACGCTCCGACGGGACTACTTAAACTAGCCGGATAAACGTTCACCTTTGCATTTGACGTGGCGCTGTGTTTAGAGAATCACCCCAAGGTTTAAATCCCTGTAAGGGCAGATATTTGTGTGTTGAGCGCGAATATTTGTTCCTGCGTCTTGGAATTTTTTCTATGTATTTAAGTATGTATTTCTCTATATAAGTATGTTTATCGCTGTCCTAGTACCCATAGTACAAGCATAGAGCTTAGTTTGGGACTAGGCTAATTTGTGTGAGATTGTCTTCTGATATTTATTTATTTTATTAGTAACATGTTACCGCTTCGTGCAAGACGTGTCCTTACCCCGTTTCCGCTTGAGCTCGTGGATGCTCCAACCGACAACTTGACAAATCGTGACCGACCCGAATGTCAAATAGTCACATTCACTACAGAGATATTGATTGTAGTAATAGGTAATTTTAACTAGCGGTTAATGCGTATAACAATATAAATGCTATGATTTTATATTAATGAAAAAAATAGTTTTGCCACCAGTGTTTGACTTTGCTATGTTTGAATTAAAACAGAATGTTCCTTCAATGGTCCTGCTACCTCTTAATACAGTGGCCACAAACGGTACATGTGTCCTAGGTAGTTGCTATGTTTACAATTTATCAACAATAGAGATTAATTAATTAATGAACAGTATACTAACTAGTTTGTTACAATCGAATGAACAAAAATATAAATTATTTTAAGTATCTGACTGGCGTTAAAAATTGCATGGATATTTATTGTAAATTTGCTTTTTCCCGCGACTTTTTTCGACAATTCAACACAATTTTTAACTTAAAGTATTGCCTACCTATTAACATACATACATTGTACATAACATCACACCTTCATTCCCAGAGTGGAGTAGGCAGAGCTACAGAAATACCAACAACTCTAAAAAGACTTAATTATAATTCTGTAACTACATTTTGCATAATCAGGCTAAGAAGTTTACCAGTGTATTAGTGACAGGTTGCAAGCCCATCGCCTAACAGTACTACAAGCCCTTATTCCCTTAGTCGCCTCTTACGACATCCACGGGAAGACTTGGAGTGGCACTATTCTAACCCGGCAACCACACGGGGTCACCTATTAACAGTTTACAGGGTAATTTTTTAATAGGTGCACAAATTTTAATAGTTGCTTCGCTATTGTTAATCAATAACACATGTTGTGTTATTTTTACTCTGGCTTATAAAATATTAGATATATTGTCGATTTAATGATTCCAATAACTTAACGATATTCATGGACCCTCTAATACAGGGGTGCGAGGAGAGGAGTGTTGTTAAGTAAGTTAATAAATGAAATTTCAAATTTAGAATATCAGTAGGAGAGGGGCTTGTTGTCTGATAAGCTGTACATTAAATTTTAAATTTCGAATATCAATACAGTGTATCGTATACCTACAGCTTGACAACCCATGTCATAATTTCTAGTGTGACTTTGTGTCCACACGAGAAGGTAAAAGAGGGATAATTTGCAACAAAAAGATTTTTTTTTAACTTGTTTTATTGTTGTAGTATATTACATTAACGATACAAAATCATATGTTAAAATGTGTGCACTGATAAAAAAATTACCCTGAATAATAAAACTAGTTAGGATGCTATGGGTTCTACTGAAAGGGATCGCCACTCATTAAATTGCGGTACCGACAAATACTGCTGCTAGACCGCATGGTATTGAGAAGGCAAACGAGCACACAGGCCACCTGATTGTAAGTGGAAACTGTGACCCATAGACACTCGCATTCACAAGACTGCAAATACGTTGCCAACCCTGAGGACTAAGATGGAATGCCTCTATGCTAGTTATTTCACCGGCTGTTTTATCCCCAAACCGGAACACAACAATGCGAACACTGCTGTTTGGCGGTAGGTTAATAGGTAGGTAGGTAGATAGGTAGGGGGTAGGTTTTTTCCTCATAATTGTAATGAAACTCATAACAGACAGTTATCATTTTTTTTGTATTAATACTGTCATTACGAAGAACACGTTTGAATTCTACCTAACTCTCCTCGCTTCGCTTGTAAAAGGTATAAACAAGGTGATGATTAAGAGTTTCGATCGTTAATATCAAATATGTGTGATGTAAAATGGTATGAGAAATATTTTCGGACTTCCTATAATAGGACTTATGTGAACACACACACACACACACACACACACACACACACACACACACACACACACACACACACACACACACACACACACACACACACACACACACACACACACACACGCGCTATACCTACTTTAGATTTAATATTATAGTATTTGGTTTTAATTAAGTAAAGCTGTACAGCGCTTGCGCAGATGATGTTTAACTGTTTAGTCAATGCTTAGAAATTGATCACCACAGGACAGGCATTGCCTAGTGTGGGGCCAATTGTTTCTGTAAATGTTCAATGTATTTTTGGTAAATAAACGAGTTTATTATTATTATTATTATACTTAACAAACGCGCAAAAACATTACCCTCCTTCTTGGTCTCTCGGGTAATAGTGGGCCGTAAATATTAACTACCAACTAAAGTACACGATGTTATTCCTGCGTCGGTTTCCGCCGGCTAGCACAGTGACCCGCTCCGAGACGGAACCCGCGCGGCACTCCTGCGCCTCCCAGACGGATGCATCTCCCAAACATGGCGAGCGGAATGCGAGCGCGCAGTTGTTCGATGTGGTGTGAGACGTGATTCTATGCCACTTTTTTAACCATATCGTTGTCGTATCGTTCTTCACCATCACGTCAACCGAAGGACGTCAGCGGGAGATAGATGATAGCTGCATGTAAATCAGAATTGAGTTTCATTGATAAGATTTAGGAGAAAAATTTAAATAAAAGCATACGAAACGCAATACACTAAGTTTAAACCTGTTCGAAACTTGTTAAAATTTTAAAATTTATTTTATTGTTTGAATTGTTTTTTCGGCATTATTTTATGTACGTCATATTTTATTTCAACGATATTGGCTTAAACATACGAAATAAATGTAAACTTTATAAGGTCCTTATATTTTAAACATGGAACAACAGCTGTGACGCCATTCTTGTCGTCGATTTTGTATAGAGTGTTTTTGCAGGGAGTCTGGGCCTCTATTCAACTGCGTTATAACGATTTCATTTTTGGCGTGTTTTAGAATCGTTTATGTCACGGTCGCCATTATTGTAAATGACATAAGAGTTATGAAAAAGTTGACAATACGGAAACACGTCAAATACGATATCGTTATTACCGTGTAGAATCCCAGCCCAGGGCCGAGATTCTGCACGGAAAAAACAATATAGCTTTTGAAGTGTTTCCGTATTGCCAACGTTTTGATAACTCTTATGTCATTGTCAATTAAATAATGGCGGCCGAGTCATAAACGATTCTAAAACACTTCAAACGCGATATCGTTATAACGTAGTAAAATAGAGGCCCTGAACTATGAATTTTTAAATCTTCATATCTTATAAAAAAATTACGCGTCAATTATTTCGCGTATAAGTTATTCCTCACTTTCATAGCACTTTCTAGAAAGCGTAAGAAAAATAAAATCATTTTCCCTAAGAGAGTGGGTCGCTAGTATCAAACAAAACGTAACAAAGTCGCGTCGTTCAAATATTTGATTTAATTCCAAAGCGTTTACAGATTTACACGCGTTTATAATGTATAAAGGATTAGTTGAGTTCCGCCACGGTAAGGCACAAGAGGGAGCGGTAGCGGTAGCCTAAGCGGAGCGATTCTCAAAAAGTTTTTGGGTATTGTATCGATCTTTTGTCATAGTAGGTAACTATAACTGTGCTAAATACTTTTGTTACATTTAGTTGTATATGTAATTTTTCCTACAATTTAACCCTTATTGCCGTTGTTATTTCTTTACATAGACACTTTGGTTTTAGTTTGAATTGATTATAGTCTGATTTTAATCAGAGTCGATTTTAATAATTAAACATAAAATTGTATACAAAATTTTCCCATTTTTCATATAGACTGGAATACCCGATCCCGACGATAAGTTCAAAATTTAATTGGATGATAGAGTCGATATGGTACCAACCAGGATCTTATTTGCAATAAATAGTTCCTTTAGTATGAAAATATTAGTCATATTACCTTCAAAAGGCAGTGTAAAAAGGAACTAAATAAAAAATAAATAAATATCAGGGGACAATCTCACACAAATTGACCTAGTCCCAAACTAAGCTCTAGGCTTGTACTATGGGTACTAGACAACGATAAACATACTTAAATAGAGAAATACATACTTATATATATATATATTAAACATCTAAGACTCACGAACCAAAATTCGTGCTCATCACACAAATATCTGCCCTTACCGGGATTTGACCCCGGTACCGCTGGCTTCAGAGGCAGAGTCACTCCAACTAGGTGAACGTGTCATCAAACTACTGCGAATAATCCCTTTACGCATGCCCACCGACTTCCCACTTATTAATTTTGTCTAGATAGTCCGCAACAAAAGTTATCAACTATTATAATTCGAAATCGCGTAGCTCTCATAGCTTTCACCACGCGCTACACCTCAAGCTTTAGGCCGCGTGTAAACGTTCCCGTTAATTAATTTAATTAAGTTAAGTAGATTTGGAGTTGCTCAGATTCATTGCGGTTTGCTAATGTGTGCGATATAATGTGTTATTAAAGTAATTACGCAAATAACTTTATTCAAACTGAGAAAAGTTAACTTAGATGTGATTGAAGACAAGATAAATGTACCTTAGTCAATAAACACATATTCAAATAATCTAGGGCGTTATTCCACTTAATTTCAATCTACATTGTTAAACTGATACACCCTGGGGGCCTAGATAGGATGCATAACGCTAATGTTAGCGATTTTTGAGAACTGGCAAAATGCATGGAATTGACAAAAGTGACCGACGCGTTGGATCGTCAACTCCGTCAATCCTCCATATATTTTTACAGTTTTCATAAATTTCTTTAGCTATGCATCTTGCCTAGAGCCCCTATGGTAATATAAATAATCTCCTTTCTTCGCGACAGATTAATCACTGTACCATAAATATCACAATTTACAACTTGAATCTACTAGATCACAGCTATATAATAAAACTGCTTTTGTTTTTGCCTTTGATTGATTTTCTATCCTCATTCCCCACCTTTCGAAGTCGCTGACGATCGAGTGACAATCCCTCTCTTGCTTTCCTGTCTAGCAAATTCAAAATTCCTTGTACTTTATTATATTCGGTACACGCTGTGCGATTGTGGAAACTATTGAGAGTGTGTGCGTGACAGCGACAGTGCGGACGTATTTTTGTCGAGCTCCGCGTTGAAATTAAGAAAAATATTGCCAATAGTCAACAGTAAGAGTAGTGTTATATATCTGCGTATAGCTTGTTTCTCGAACAATATCATTGTGTCTATTTATTTTTTCAACTACTTTCGTATAAGTGTTATTTTGCGAGTCTAAAGTTGTAAATTAACGTGATTCGCGCACACAGACGCACTTGTTTACATCTACCGGTCGCTTTTGTGCGTAAGCAACTCTGTGCTACCTTCAAGTTTGTTTATGTCTCGCCCGGTTGTGAATTTGCCTCATAACAAAATGAAGTCTGCAACTCATTCGGCCTGCAATATTTGTGCTGGATGTAATAAGCCAATTACAAAACAATGTTTGTGCTGTGGCAAGTGTAAAAATAACTATGACTTGGAATGTGCTGGCGTTGCTGTAAGCCGTTTCCAATTAATGGACAAATCAAGGAAAACGGAGTGGATCTGCCCTGAGTGCAAAAATAATATGCCGAAACTAGATAATAAAAACACTCCTGTGCGCCCGGCGTCCCAGCCGTCCCCGCCGAGCAATAACGAGTCACTCGATGTTAGCGTACTGAGTGAGGCCCGCTGCATTACCGAAAATGTTACCTTTCGATCAAAAAAATCGCCATGTCTCGCTGAGACACTTTGTCCCGATACCGCTACAAAGGAAGAACTGAGCGCCGCGTTCTCTGCTATTAAATCAGAGCTCAAAGAAAGTTTAAAGTCGTCTATAGAAACTTGTGTGACAACTCTGTTAAATAAATTCACATCTGAATTCTTTGTGCGACTAGAAGCGCTCACGGCTGCATTAGCTACTGTTACTTCGCGTATGGATAGCGTTGAGGATCGCGTATCCTCGTTGGAAGGTCGGTTAACTGAAACTGAAACCCATTGTGACTCGGGACACAAATTGACAGCTGAGGTGGAGCGATTACGAGCCGACCTTAATGACCGGGACCAGGAGCTGCTCTTAAGTGACTTAGAGATTACTGGTTTGCCGGAGACGCCCAACGAGAATGCGACCCACCTGGCCACCCTTGTCGCACAGAAGCTTGGTGTGCATTTGGAGCTGCAAGATATCGCAAGTATAAGTCGAGTAGGAGCCCGGCGAGTGGGAGCTGCCCAGGGTCTGAGTCCGGACCCTCCTGGTGCAGATAACCTCGCCGGCTCACGCACCACACCGCGTCCCCTGGTATTACGGCTGGTGAGGAGAGTTCAACGTGACCAGTTGCTGCGTGCGGCGCGTGTTCGACGTATAATTGACACTGAGGGTTTTGGCCTTGGGGCCCCATGCCGTGTCTATATTAACGAGCGTCTCACGCGGCACAACCGGCACCTTTTCTACATGGTTCGGTCGGAGTCCCGCCGGCTGGAGTGGGTGCGCGCGTGGACCTGGCAGGGTGGCGTATATGCTCGCCGAGCGACTGGCGAGCGTACTTTAAGATTCCGTACAGAGGCCGACATAAGCAGGGTTTTTTACTAGTTTCAATTTGGCTAGGTCAGTACAGTGGCGCCTAATTTATACTTTGTTTATCCTAAGTCAAATTCGAATCATTTGCTTGGTTGAAAAGTTTTTTGCACATTTACCTTGGTACATAAGTTGGTATTTTTGTTCCTGTTGTTTTCTTATGTCGTTTATTTGTTTTGATTGTCATAATAGTTATTGTGCACTGTATTCACTTATGAATGCCAAATCATGCTGCATATATACTTTTTTTATGGAAATAACACACATTATATGTTGTTCTTTAAGTATATTATTTCCCTATCCTTACATTCCAACTAAAATAAATATTTACTTATTATCATTTAGTGTTTATTGCCCTGTTTTGTTCAATTATGTGTCCTCCTTGTCGCCGTGGCATGACATCAGATTTTCTGTCTTGTACAAGTCAATTAGTTTACATGGACTTGACTGGCGTCATGCCACACGGCTTTCTCTATATTTAACAAATAATAAGTACATCCTTTTTGTCTTTTCAAATGTTATTCAATTCGTAATCAGTAAAAATTTAAAGCTTGGTTTTTTAAATCCGGGGTCCCTGGGCACACGGCATGATGAATTCATAGTGGCAATGGATCGTCATGCCGTGGACATCATGGCCATAAACGAGACCTGGTTGCGGATCGGTGAGGAGGCGAGGGCGCCGGCGCCCCCCGGATACCGCCTGCGCCATACGCCGCGGGGGGCCGGCATCCGCGCGCGGGGTGGAGGCGTGGGCTTTTACCTTAAGCGAGGAATTAATGCGCGTTTACTACCTTATCCTTCCGCTGGGTCTGTTGAGCAGATGTGGTTAAATGTTTCATTGAATGGTGTGAAGCTAGCGTTGGGCACTGCTTACCGCCCGCCGTGGCTCGGTGTCGATATTTTTGTGGACGCCCTTAGTGACTCAATTTCTACCTTTTCAACGTTTGACTACATTGTTTTGATGGGTGATTTTAATGTAAATTTTCTCAATCCATCAGATATTAACACTAAGAAAGTTCAACAGTTCCTTCATTGCCACAGTTTTAATCAATTCGTTGACAAGGCTACGCACTTCACCGACCACAGTGAGACTTTAATTGATGTTGTGTGTTCGAATCTTCGTGTAACTAATCTTCTTATTGACCATATACCGGATCTTAGTAGCCACGCTTTTATCTCATTCGAAATCTTAGTTAAAAAAGCTAAATCACCACCGAGGCATGTCATATTTCGACCCCTTAAAAATATTCAACTTGACACTTTCGACGCTCATGTGAATTCTATTAACTGGGAAAGGTTATTGTCACACAGCAATGTAAACGATTCTCTGGCAGCTTTCAGCGAGTATGTAATATATATTTTTGATCTCTATGCACCCACTAAACATACTATATTTAAAGAACATTCTTTTCCGTGGTTAACGTACAATGTCAGGGAAATTATGAGGACCCGAGACGAGTTCCATGATCGATACAAACGTACTGGGTCTGATTCACACAAACGAAGTTATAAATTTCTTAAAAACGTAGTTGCAAATGCCTTACATACGGAAAAGTCAGCTTACTTCTGTAAATTTTTAGTGGCTGGGGCAAATAACCCCCGCACATTATGGAAAAATATTAAGCGAAATGTGGCCGACTTTAAGGAGAAGAAGACTGACCTGGTAGCACACATTGATCCTCAAAAAATGAATAAACATTTTCTTGATGTACCCGGAAAAGGCACAGTCGATTTATCCCAATTGACTTATTTCGAATTCCATAGGTACGGTCCGGCAAGATTCACATTAGAGCCTGTCTCAGAGCATGTTGTTGGGAATATTATTAGGTCCATAAAAACAAAGGCCCAGGGACTTGATGGCATTTCTCTGGACATGTTACTCCTTACTCTGCCGCGTACGTTATATGTGTTAACTGCAATAATTAACCAATCGTTGAGGACGAATGTTTTCCCCGAAGCCTGGAAGGCTGCTATTGTTAAACCTGTCCCTAAAACTTCCTCCCCCACTGATTTAAAAGACTATAGGCCCATCAGTATTCTCCCTGTTTTGTCTAAGATCATCGAAAAAGTCGTGTGTATGCAGCTCTCGAAATTCTTAGAAGAAAATGAACTTCTTCCTGCAAAACAGTCAGGATTTCGCAAAAAACGTAGTACTGCTACAGCTCTTCTAGATGTTGTTGATGATATCCTGGCCGCCCAAGATGTAGGGGAGGGTTCTATCCTCGTTTTGCTAGACTTTTCGCGGGCGTTTGATACCATAAACACTACGCTCCTGCTTTCCAAGCTTTCGTATTATGGTTTCGAACCTAGTACGGTCGCTTGGTTTTCTAGCTACTTAAGCGGGCGTAAACAGATGGTTGAGGTATGTGGTGCTAATGGGACCCCCGTAGCTTCTGACCTGGCTGCTATTAATAGAGGAGTTCCCCAGGGATCAATCCTTGGCCCGATTCTCTTTATTCTTTACAGTGCGGACATTGACGACTGTGTTAGGAACTGCAAATGTCACCTATATGCCGATGACCTGCAGTTATACTTTTCGTTTAACCCCAACGACACAGTGTCGGCTGTTGACGCGATAAATCAGGATCTTGACCGGATCGCGCGATGGTCTGATCTCAACAGTTTGGTCCTCAACCCCTCAAAATCCAAATTTTTAGTTTTAGGTACAAAACACCTTATCTCTAAGATAATATCCCATGATCGACCTGTGGCTATTAATAATAGTAAGCTCGAACGGGTAGCTGAGGCTCGGAATCTGGGAGTCCTTATGGATAGTACACTGCGTTTTGAGAAGCACATTCTTGATACGGTACGGAATTGCTTCTACCGTCTTAAGGTACTGTATCGTGTAAGGAATTATCTGAATATTGACATGCGTATTAAATTGTGTGACTCCTTGATTCTCTCTAAACTCAGTTACGCAGACACAGTTGTCGGCAAGTGCCTTCTGGCCCGCACTAAGGTTCTCATACAACGTCTGCAAAACGCCTGTGCTAGATTTTGCTATCCAATCCCACGACGATCGCACGTCACTCCTTTCTTAAACCAAGGTGCCTTGCTCAAGATGGAGGCTAGACGGACGCTTCATCTGGCTTCGCTGTTGTTTGGCATCATAAAAAATAAACAGCCCACGTTTCTTTATTCTAAACTCATATTTCCTCGCGCGCAGGAAAGACTGGCTCTTGGTCTTATATATCCACGACATAGAACGGCAGCATTTCGCGGCAGCTTCCGGTACGCTGCCACGAAATGCTGGAACAACCTACCTCCCCCAGTAAGAAAATCCCCTTCACTATTTATTTTTAAAAGAAAATTGAAGCAACACCTCTTGACTTTGCAATTGGCTCAAGCATAGCCGTTCTGTGTCGTCACCCGCCTCCTTCCATCGTCCATCGTTCGCCTCTTTTATCATCCGCCTCTATAAATATACTATAATAAATTATTTGTATACATCCTATTGCTATATTTCCTGTTATCCCGCATTTATTACCCATTGTATTTTATTCACATAATAGTTAGGTTACATGCGCAGCTTAGAGTAGTATCACCCAGCAATGTTCTCAACAATTGTAATATCAGACCAACATGAGATGTCATAATTTATTTTCGTTTATCTTATTCATAATTTCTATTTCAATGTCATTATCTTCTAATTATGTAATTCCCTGTCCGCTGTCTCGCACACGCGGGCGCCTGGATCCACGGAAGATCAGCGTCGTGGCGCTCACAAGCGACTCGACTTCATGCTGAGTGGTATCCATTTTTGCATGCAATTGTGTCCAATTCTTATGTATTGTAGTTTCTTTAGGTTTGTTAATTGTTTGCAAAATAAATGAATTTCTTTCTTTCTTTCTTTCTTTCTATTGCGTACTAACAGGCACTCTCAGTAAGACTACATCTTTCAAAACTATAGTGAAGAAGTTCTGGCTTAACACTTATTGTTTAAACATTCCTACTTATTATGAATATTTATTTATTATAATTAGTTTATTATATACATATCTATTGATTTATTTGGCTATTCGTTTATTTATACCACCCGCCAAGCAACAGTGTTCGCATTGATGTGTTCCGGTGTGGCGATAAGACAACCGGTGAAATTACTAGCGGAGAGGCATTACATCTTAGTCCTCAGGGTTGCAGTGTTGAGATTTCAAATGACTATGGGTCTCAGATTCCACTTGCCATCAGTTGGCTTGAGTGATCGTGTGCCTTCTTCTTAACATAAAAGAAAAAAAAACATTTTATTTATTCAATAAACCCACAGCACAATTTTGATTAAATATAGGTATGATACAGAAAGCTTATATATAGGCCAATGACGGGAATTTACGTCTGTTCTCTGTTGTCGTTAATTATTTCTCAATCGCGCTAATGACAACTTGGAAGAGATCCCTTAACGGGATAAGTTTGCCTGTACATCCCTGCTTTATTGTTGTGTATTTTACAATATTGTTGTCTATTTAGACTGTATAATAAAGTATCCACATAATAATGAATGTTAAAGTCTATTTCTAACGTTGTACTAGCACGGTAGGTCAGCTCGCGTCGGGCTGTCATGTCCACGTCGCATTAACACAGGTGCACTGTGTTTGTTGCGCTGCACGAGTTAGTTTAGTTGCCAATTTTACTCAGTACTTTTATTATGAAGGTGCATGTTCTAGTTATTTCGTAAGAGGCGGCTAAAGGTTTTAAAGGCTTGTAGTACTGTTAGGCGATGGGCTTGCAACCTGTCACTAATACACTGGTAAACATCTTGGCCTGATTGTGCAAATGTTGTTACAGAATTATAAGCAAGTCTTTTTAGAGTCGTTGGTATTTCTGTAGCTCTGCCTACCCCACTCTGGGAATGAAGGCGTGAAGTTTGTTTATTTATGTAGGTATGTTCTAGTTTATTTATCAGTATAGTGAAAAGTACGTATGTTTGAGGGGTTTTAGCAACGATCCGAAAGTGTGTTTGTCTGCCCGTCTGTTTGTTATGCCTTTACGGTTAATCCGCTTTAAGTTTATAGCTTGAGCCTCAGAGAACATTAAATACTTTTTAGCTACTTTCTTAGAGTATTTGTTTTTACATTTTTGCTCTTTAGATTTTATAATTATTTGTTATATTTATTTATTCTTAATCTAATTACCGCTTTATCCGTTAATTATTAGGTACATCAAACACTTAGCAGTAAAGGCGTGCTTAATTTCTTTGTATTCATAATGGGCTGGTATAAAAAACAAATTAAGAAAAGTGTATTGTTGTTTTCGTAATAACGTCATAAAATAATTTAATTATAGGACGTTACAAAATACGCTTTATGTTTGTCGAAATGGGGTATTAAAAAGTTGAAATTGAAGCTGACCCGGTACAGTTGCTGAGGAATTTGGACTTTATTTGATCAAGGTAAGAAGGTAATTTTTTTTCGTTCGAGTGTACGTTTTGGATCATAAACGCGGAATGAAATAACTGGTTATTGTTTAGTATGCACTTAATAATTATTAAGAAAAATGATAATTCTGGTACCCTTGTGAAAAAGATACAAGTCTTCAGAGGTTCAGGTGAAAAACGTTATAAGTCTAGTATACTCTGTACATGACGTTTACCCTGTCTTATTAAGAACTAAGTCGACTTGTATCCGTTTTCACTAGAGCCACAGAATTGTAATACGAAGTCCACGACAAACATTATTACAATTTTGAGTCTTTGTGTTTTGATAATAAATATTGTTTCATTAAAAAGTAGTTTTTATACATTTCCTTGTTTTAGATTAGTATTTATTAACTGAAAAAACATATTTTATCTTTTAACAAAAAACACTTTTTCACAGTAAGTACGTTATATTTATAAAAAAACAAAAATATTTACTATACCTACTCCATTTGAAGGTATTAAGGTACCTATAGATTGATTTTGTTGTAGGGCAAATTAATGAACAATTGATAATTGTTTTGATCGAAAACATTAAAAAAAAATACAACAGTTAAAAGCTTCTGAATTAGTACCTACATAATTAACTGTTATTTAGGTTAAAAGGAATACCATCCACTTGAAATGACCATTCTGATGTTGGATCTAAAGTAAACAGTACGCAAAGTTAATTAAGTCAAAATGTACTTGCTCTTAAAATATGTATTTATAGCGAAATTAATTTCGTTATATAAATTTATTAGGCCCGAGTGGAATTTTATCCATTTTAAATTAGGTATTATAAATTAATTCATTTTCATTCAAATTGTATGCAGGTTTAGTGTTATTTTTACTATTCTGCCGTGCTCTGACCAAAACTCCTCTAAGTTCTGAGTTCTCCAACAATTAAACGGACGGTTAGCGGTTTAACGGGTGTCAGATGTATTGATTAACAGCTGATTAAGACTTAACTGTCTGTTCATTTGGTTTGTGAACTCGGCCCTAAGTGACTTTAGTGCGGTTTTCACTTTTTAATATAGCTAAAGAGAGCGCGATATTCTCTATCGACCTGTCTTGGTTTTATTTATCCCTTTTTTGTTTTCGAAGATACGGGAGTCACCAACATCGCTAAGTGCATGATTTTTGAAGATTTCCTATACTGAAACATGTTTGATCCACAATACTTCGCTTTAATTTACCTAAGCGCGGTTAATGTTTTTTTAAACATCGCGTTACATGCTTAGCTATAAAACCATTTTTACGTATCCTTAACGTTTATACTTTTGCGGTTTTTTATTTATTTAAAAATTGTATACAGGATAGAACGCTACAAACAATATTATAAATACAACGCTAAAGCCTGGCAACTATATTTAAAACGTTTATATTTCTGAGTGTAGGTACGTAAATTCAAATGAATATAATATTTATTCTGACCTATATCATATTGGACAAGGCTGGTCAATGTTTCTTGTCGATTTATTTCACTTTATTTTTTTCTGGCTCGACGTCGATACGTCGATTTTCCTGATAACCCAAATCGATTATTATATCAATGCATCAATTACCTTTACAGCTTTGATGCAACACAAACTAACACAGGAAATAATACTTCAGAAAAACACGCCAGCAAAAAAGTAAATACAATAGCATTTCCCTTTCCGTCCAAATTATTCTCGCAAAAACGAAAGTACAAGACGTCCAACTATCCCACGTTACTCTACGCAATTACAAAAATTAACACCGAATCCCGCAATCTCGTAAATGATTCCCGGGATCCCGCTGGGCGTGTCCGGGATGGTTAATCACGGGATTATGAGACGTCCGGAGCGGTCAGCGTTTTAATATGTAAGCCTGGATGATGGAGGGGCTTGTTTTGGGTTCGTGATCTGTTTTAGTTACCTTAATCTTTGTTTTTCTAGTCTATGATACTTTTTATTTTCTTACCTAAGGATGCGCACCAGTGGAGATTTAAAAACAAATTATATTACTATTCGTGTAAAATTTAAAACTTCTATGGCATGAACAAGTAGTAATTTTTATCTAGAATATCTCAATACAAGTGTGTCAATGTTTTGTTTTCATATCCGTCATATTCATGTCTGTCGATCTGATTTACATCTTAAATATATATTTTCCTTGTAAGCATTGCGTTTATCTATTTTAAAAGGTTTACATTCATCTGGCATAACTTTTTTTGGCATAATCATCATTTGGCATACAGTCTTTTTTTTTCAGAAACCGTATACTTTTCAGGATTGTTATAAAATAAACCTAACCTAACCTAATGGGCTCTATGCAATGCTGTTTTAAATAATCCTGAAAAGTATACGGTTTCTGAAAAAAAAGACTGTATGCCAAATGATGATTATGCCAAAAAAAGTTATGCCAGATGAAGGGTAACGATTTTAAAAAACACAAAAAAATTATTGATTACAATTTTTAAACGTTTTAATAGATTTAAAAACCCTTTAGGTAAACTTAAACCAAAGCTCAAGTCTGTAAATTAAAACAACATCATAAAATCCTACAAAACAGGACAAATAAGATTTTTAAAAGAAAAAAGAAATACATTTAGTAAGAAACTTGCGAAAAGCAATATCGATTTGCCCCTGTTCCACAGATGTAACCTTGATAAGTGACAGGTAAGTACATTTCAAAGTTAACGAGCTTCTATATCGCTGAAGTTCATATTACCTGCGCCATGTACACCGTAATGATTATGTCATCTGCCTCCTGTCATTGTTAAAATGGTGAAATAGGAGGTGTCAACATAATTCACTACTTTACTAAAAAGCTAGTCTCCCAGAACTAGCGTTGTGAAATTGCTATTTGGCGTGACTTTAAACAGATCGCCATTTTAATTAATTAAACTAACACGTTTTTAATTTGTTTTTCTACCATCATTCAAAATTGATGGCTCCGTACCCTTCCCAAATCGCTGACGGACCTCCACTCACCCTAATTCACGACCCCTTTCAACAATGATTTACCTTTCTGTATTTACTACCATTTAACTAACCGTCCCAAAAAAAGTACCCTAATAAATCTTTAAATATTTACCGAATCCCGGATTCCGGGACGAAAAGAAATCAATAGGTTTACCTCTATCGTGCAGTGAAAAACAAAACGCTTCTGTTGTAAAGTGAACCTTATGGTTATAAGTGCGGGGTTTAAACTAGATTGTTGGTTGTTTCGTTACAAGCATACACTGTTATGCAGATTTCATATTCAATTTGCGATAAGAGTAGGTATTTATTGTTGGTCCGAAGTGACATCGGGGTTTCAGGATATTGTGTTTTTGTGTTGTTTTACAGTATTTTTAATGATATTGGGTCAATATTTATGCCTGTAACCTGGTTCACAAGTAATAGAAGACAATGTCGAAGGTGCTTTGTGTAGTACCGTTGAAAATACAAAAATAAAATAAGTGAACTTAAAGAAATTCAATTAGCATACTTTGTACTCGGAAACCTTTTTTGTTATTGTTAATGTTTTATTCAGACACTTTTTTATAACAAGGATCCATTAAACACAATTCAAAATACTTTTGCTGAACATGCTTAAACCGCTAAAGAAGTCTGTGCTGTTAAAGTTTTAGAAACCTTGTTTTTTTCTTTTTCTTCTCTTCCAATAATCTCTTGGTTTTTTTTTAGTGTCAATCAGAGGCAAAGTTAGCGACGAAGTTGTATAATAAAATACTACGCTGATCACAAAAAAAACTAATTTCGATATGTGTCCTTTTTTTAAGACAAACATACTTAAATAATTCTGGCCTGTAAACTGTAACCCGCAACCACTAACTGGAAAGCCCAATAAATTCACGCAAACCCTGTATTAATCAAATAGTCCAATAACCCTCAGAATTCATAAGCAAATTCCAAGGGTGTCACACTAATCATTTATCTAAGACAATGACGAATAGACTTCCTCCTGACATGCAAATATCAACCCTGCTATATACAGCTGAAGACTGTCCTAAATATAGGCAAATTTCTGAAATGTCATACAACTGTCAATCTTATTACATTGTGATAAGGTGCTATTGTGACGTTTTATGGTTTGACGTGACATGAAGGAAATGTTTGGCATTGTTATTAGGAACTATTGTATGTGGAACAAGAAGTTTCGAAGTTTGTGCAACAGTTTGCGGGTAAAATGTAGTAGTCAACTATGGCAAAGTAGAAGAAACTTGCAAAGCATGAATCGAACAGCGAGCTTTCAAATACATATAGAACGCTGCGTAAGAGAAGAAATAAGGTGTGTCAGTATTTTCTGATCCTTATCGCGATTTTTTAAATCATGTTTTTAGATCAAATCGTTTGGGGAATTTGACTTTATTTTAAAACTGACAGATAGTGTTTGTGGTTGCTCTGCTCAATTACAAAAGAATTCAGTCACGTTCATCGAATTGTTTTGTACCTAAAAGCCTAAGTATATTAAAACTGACACAAAAAAAACTTAGCATAATTATAAATATTTTTTAGCTAAAACGCGTTACGCGAATATAAATTCCTACCGAATGAGGTCGTAGTTAAAATAACGACGTTTAAGCGACACCCTCACCCTTTTATGAACAAATCGATCGTACAGATTATAGTACTGTCTAACAATATCAAATAATCCAAAATCTATGAAACCTTAATTTGATTAAGTTCCTGTTTAGATTGGTTTCTTTAAATCCTATGATAAAATAAAAAAGTACTAAAACACAAAATCTACTTACCATTCCTACGACGCATTGAAAGGCTTAGGACCTTACTTTTATGAAAATGACATCATTTTTGCCAGCCCCTTAATGAGTCTTAGTTCTTACATCAAAGGGTCTCGTTAGCAGTAAGCCGATTTGCTGCCTTTGGAAATATCTTGGGAAAAACGCAAAGGGGTTTGCTGATGACCGAGGATTCAGCGAAATGGGTAATAGGGGTACAAGAACGACCAATGGCAAGTTGGTAACAGTATTTTTTTTTTAAACTATGGAATGAAAGTGACAGGTCAATACTCGTATTAAAAACAGTTTGTCCTTTACATAGCCTGTCCAAACCAAGCCCTGATGTTCTTTGTTATTCGCATTTACGAAACAATAAACCGCCGGCATGCGGGCTTGACATGATTGTTTTATCGCGCGATGAGCCGCTTTGACAACGCAGATATGTTTCCAAAGTTGTGTCCTATATTTAGGACAGGACAAAAAGTTGCTTGCTTATTGGGTTAACTGATAGAACAAAGTAAGTTAGTACATTAAGTTTACAAATACGTATACAAATACGTATTTGGTATTTGTATTCCAATTACTTGCTTAAAATTTAATTTGTAATTCGTATTTCAAATATCTGACGCCGAGGCATTTGGTAGTTAGTGAATACATTTTAACATAAATACATTTAACCTTCGTTTAGCGATTTTTATTAAGAAAATAGCGCTCGATAGCTTTTGTTAGCAATTTTTTTAATATGTCGATATTTAGAGTCGGCAACACTGCACCTAATACTGTACGTCAAATTGTCAATGTCAAGTATAAGAATAATTAGAATATAATTCTAATCTTCTTTTAGTCTACATTTTAGGCCCATGCTTGGCTGCATTACTTTTTATTCTTAAATAGTATTTTGTAACTTGTATTTTGTATTTCAAATAACAATAGCTAAAATACTGTATTTTTTACTTTTTATTTCAAAGACATTACTTAAGATATTTAGTAGTAGAGATAGTAGTTTGTAATTTGTGTTTCAATTAAAGCAAAGAATGTATTGGAATGGGCAAACGTTTTTAATGAATAAGGGACCGACCAAACCGTAGCTTAACTATGCGTAAATTGTCGCCATGTGATTAATATGACCTATTCCTTTCTTTACGCAACGCGACCGTATTTTACGCGTCGGCGTGGTCGCTTCCCAAGACTGCAATGGCTGTATTCTACTCATTAAAACAATAATAATAACAAATTGACCTAGTCCCAAACTAAGCTCTAGGCTTGTACTATGGGTACTAGACAACGATAAACTTACTTATATACAGAAATATATACTTATACATAGAAAACATCCAAGACTCAGGAACAAATACTTGTGCTCATCACACAAATATCTGCCCTTACCGGGATTTGAACCCAGGACCCCTAGCTTCGAAGGCAGGGTCACTACCAACGAGGCTAGCGTGTCGTCAAACATATATACATAACATAACATGTATGTATATTACTTTTGACATAATCTCGACGGTAACGGCGGCCGAGTTAACTCAATACGATATTGAGAACTTGTGGTCTACTTTGAGCCCTATTAATAAATAAATAAATAAATAAATAAATAAATATGTGAAACGTCACGAGTTTAGACGAGCACAAGTGTTAGCTATATACGGTACAGTCGCGCCGAGTGCGAGCGGTTATTCCGGCCCACTGACCGTACTGACGGAGGCAATTGTTGAACGTTTAGCCGTCCGCTGTTTTTTTTCTCTTTACATACATTTTGTGTTTGTTTCGTTTTTTACTTGGTTATCTAACATACATACAATCTCTGTGAGGAAGTTGGGCTTCAATGTGAGCCGGAATTATTTTAACTATTTATAAAATTGGATTAAAAAAAAGTTCAATGAAGTAATGAAGTAAAAAGCAGTAAAGTACTGAAGCCTCGATTTTTTTTAGTTTTCGCTTAATAAACTAATTTGTAAAGCCTACACTTGCACAACTATGGCAATTCTATTTTGGGTTGGATTGTTTTTGGAACCAAACAAAAGTAAAAAGTACAGTAACAAAATATTTAAGTAAAAGTAAGTAAACTTGATCTTGACACACACACACATACACGCGCACACACACACACACGCACACATAAAGACAAGGTACTAAAATGCTAATAAAAGCTAGACTGTACTCTTATCCTACACAGTATTTCTGTAAAGATGCCCAAAACACTAAAATGTGTCTTAACACATGAAGCGCCTCGGGTATAGGCGAGTGCACAAGTGCTACGGTACAGTCGCGCCGAGTGCGAGCGGTTATTCCGGCCCGCCGACCGGACTGGCGCAGGCAATGTCTGTGAGGAAGCCCGACTCCACTGTGACCCGGCATTATTTAAACGTTTGTATTTTTTATGGATGACTATCCTGTCATCAAATGTATATTTTCATCGAATTTAATTTCATCGAATTCTAATTTCATTAATTCATCGAATTTTGATTTCATCGAACGCTATTTTCTGCTGAAAACATAATGTTTTTAGGGTATCTTAAATACTTAACCTAACCTAACCTACGTAATTAATATTTAAGATACCCTGAAAACATCATGGTTTCAGCAGAAAATAGCGTTCGATGAAGTGATGAGTTACCATTTTTCATCATGAGCCTTAGCCGCTTGAGGCCCACCATACTACAAACAGGGAAAGTGGGAATTTGAATCTACCAAGAAGGAAATAAAGTTCAGTTTCCTATGCCCTTAAATGCCATTTTCCAATTCGAAACAAATAAAACTGAACTTTATGGGCATTAAAATACAGTTTAAACTAAATTGCTATCAAGCTATCATAAAATATAACCATATTTTATGGTAGCTAAAGAAATGGGAACTAAATAAATGTTGTGAAAGAAGTTATGGTAAAGTAAAAAAACGTTCGATGAAAAAGTAAAAAAAAATGTAAGGCATTCAAAGAGTTCCTTTTTTTCCTGTCAAAAAAAAAATATTCCTTAACGATATCGTTATCACATTTTTCATTAAGTACTTACCTTCCTTTATATTCAAATTGAAAATAACATATGTAGTCGGACAGTAAACAAGTCTAACTTTCCATGATTTGTCACAAAATTTGTTTGCATTTTAGCATTTCATAATAGACAGTTTTTTATTTTATATTGGCCTGTAGTATGGCAAAAGTTATTTTAAAATCATTAGTTGGAGGGAACTTATCGAGTTTCCTCTACAGACAAACAATATATCACTATTGCAATATTACTAAAACAATGTGGAATTAGCCTTTTTTAACCCGCGGTTCAAAGAGGAACGCACCCCTTGCCCTGACATCTCAGCTCGCGACTGTACCTGCTTCTGAAGCTTTTGTTGTTCACTGTACCTCCGCTCGTGTATTTCAGTTGGAGTTTACAATCATATCCTACGTCAAGAAGTGAAATACTAATAACAAATACAATATTAAGAGATCAAGTGTTTCTGTTAAAAATTTTAAATGGTTCCGTAGACTCTCAAAATTTCATTACGATGCCCTGATCGCAGAACGCGTTCTATAAATGTTTTTGCAGTCCCATCTACTCGAACAGTGTATGCAAAGAATAGATTTACTGTAAGAGCATGTAAAAATCATAACGTCAAGTTTGTACATACTGACATATTCCACATGTCGCTAAACAGATTTATCTCCGCCATAAAAAATAAGAAGAAGAAGAAGAAGAAGTAGATAATAAAGAAAGAATGGATTTTATATAGCAAATAGATTACTTTTGAATACATTTATTTTATTTAATAAGTTTATGTTAAATAGGAATAAGTGAAAAAAAAAAAACAACAACACAATTATATATTACAATTGTTAATTGTTATCCAGTTTCATTGTTACTTAATTTAAAGATATGATGTTACTCCAATTTGAGCAACTAATGTAATTTGAACCAGCGGTGGAAACTTCTTTGGCCAATGTATTTTCTGTCATGTATTATCTTCATATGTATAATTTTGTGCTGTTTGTTTCCCTTTAATAAATAAAAATAAAATAAAATATTTTGTTTATTTACACCCATATCGTAGAGATAGATAGATAGAATTTTGCTTTGTGGCTTTTCATCTGTGTTGCCACTATGATTTCGCCAATGTCAGGTTTAAGGAAGACACACGTTTACAGAGAAAGTTAATAGTTTTGAAAAGATAAAAAAAAAGCGGCCAAGTGCGAGTCGGACACGCCCATAAAGGGTTCCGTAGCAGCAAGTAACATAATATAAAAGTTCGTTGTAGCTTTGATTAATGTTTTTATGACGTATTAAAAAAAAACTACTAACTAGATCTCTATAAGGGTTCCGTTTTTTGCCATTTGGCTACGGAACCCTAAAAAGATAAAAGATGTTTATTGAGTAAGCAGGCCGCACGGGCACTTTTACACGACAAAATTCTACCAGCGCTTCCCAAGAGGAGACCACTGCCGAGAAGAACAATCTTTTGATCACTTACTAGAAACTAAACGGAGAAACTCAGATATTAACTCTGTCTATTTTTATTAAGTATTTTAAACTTATTTAAATGTTATTTTTGCATAATGAGCCAAGGTTTTGTCATACAAAAGCGATATCGACAATTAATGGTAAAAAATAAACACCACAGTAATTACTCGTTTCTTCAAGCTTTTAATTTTAATTATAAAAGCATTAAAGCTCCCATACGTCATGCAGTAATTATAGTTTCGCGAATAACGAATCAATTTAAATGGATGCACTCATGTTGGTACTAAGTTTATAATGGGTGGGCCAGTGGATCTATATTTAGTTAACCTTTGGTTGGCGTCGGAATTTGGCCATCGTAGTCATAATAATAATGAATATGACAACAAGTATACGTAAATAACTTAAATATTACAAATATAGACGTAGTCCCAAACTGCGCTTGTACTTTTTTAGGGTTTCGTACCTCGAAAGGAAAAACCGGAACCCTTATAGGATCACTTTGTTGTCCGTCCATCTGTCTGTCTGTCAAGACCCTTTTTCTCAGGTTCACGTGAAGGTATCAAGCTGGAATTTATATCAAATACTCAAGTCTACTGTCCCTTGGAGCTGTATAAAAAACAAACTTCTAAGCCAACGCAATCAAAAGATACAGCCGTTTATGCCGCAAATTTTCGACACTCGCGAGGGAATCAAAACCTACGGGGTACTTGCCATAAACTCAGAATCTTGAAATTTGGTAGGAAGTATCATCTTATAGTACAGATAACGGAAAAATTGCGACTGCAAAATTTTTATGCAGTTGGTAAACTAATCGCGACCTATGTCGATGTATGGAGACAACAGTTTTACAACGGCAAAGTCAAGTTCGTCAATAAAATCAATTTTACATTCTTATAAGTTTGACCGGCTTTTTTTATTCTTTTATCCTAGGTTGTAGCAGCATAAGTAGGTGTACAGTTAACGAGCTCAAAAAATCGTTTTCAGATAATTTTGAGCTCTCTGACTGTCCACCTACAGATGACTGTACTATATATACCTACTAGTTAACAATAAATTTACATTAATAAAAAAAAATGTTAATTAAACTAAAAACCGTCTTCAAAAAGCAAGAATTAACTTCTTTCAAAACGATTGTTTTAAATTCGTCTTTCGGGTAAAAATGTAGTGGGACGCCGACTTCAGTTGGGCTGATCTTTTACTTATCATTTTAAAAGTAGTCATTTCTTGCTTTTGAAGACCGTTTTTAGTTTGTTAAATCATTTTTTTATTTTTATTGCTCATTATAGTTATGTCGTCTACGTATATGTATTTCTATAATATTTGAGAAGTTCCCTTGATTTTTCCAAGATCCCATTATCAGATCTTGACCGTATACCAAATCGAAAAAAAAACAAAAATTCAAATAGGTCCAACGGTCTTTGTGTAATCCGGGAACATACATAAAATAAAAGTCCCGACGAATTGAGTAACTCTTCCTATTTTCAAAGTCGGTTAAAAAGACTCAGAAACTAATACTCGCACTAATCACACAAATATTAACAATACCGGGAATCGAATCCGGGCTGCTAGCTTCGTAGACAGAGTCACTAACAACAAAGCTTAATGCTTCGTCTCCTGTAAAAGCTTGACTCCATTTAACATCGAATAAAGCTATGAAAGGTTTAATCTGTGAGAAACTAATCTGACATTGAAATCGTACACAACGGTCATCATATTTAAGAGGGGTCAGTTAATACCCACAATAAATGTAAATTTAAGCATAAAATTAACTATAAAATCTCGTCAAAACATAACCTCACGGTGTAACACGTCAGCAAGCCGGGTAATCCGGGGCTTAGCCGCGGTTTAACCGGGGTTTAGCGCGTGCCACCGGCCCAAGTGAATTTAATAGTTTGTATATTTAATTGCCTTTTAAGTTTACTTTGTAAGTCAGTGAGGATGTTTTTTGGTTGGGGTTTTGAGTTGGTTTGAAATTTATTTGCATAATTTAATAGAAGTAGAAATAAACAGTATGTAGCCACACACACGTTGGTCTAGTTGGGAGTGACCCTGCCTCCGAAATCTGCACTCCCGGGTTCAAGTCCCGGTAAGGGCCGATATTTGTGTAATGAGCGCGAATATTTGTTCCTGAGTCTTGGATGTTTTCTATGTATATAAGTATGTATTTCTCTATATAAGTATGTTTATCGTTGTCTAATACCCATAGTACAAGCCTAGAGCTTAGTTAGGGACTAGGTCAATTTGTGTTTATTTATTTATTTATAATATATTATTTAGAGTTTTTTTTTCGCTACTCAAAAATGGGAAAAAGCAAATAAATTTAAACCTTAAAAGCAAAACAATACGAGTCGTATTGTCTGTGAAGTAGGAAGATTCAATAAGATTTAATTTCATTCGTGACCACTTAGATGCTAAGTTTGGTTAAAAGGAGTATGTATGAATTCGCCTTTGGGCTTTTTCCAAAAAAAGTGTTCATCGTTAAGGACAAAGTTAAGAAAAGTTAACTTTTTCCATTTCGTCACGAAAATTAGCCATACGTTTACATACGTTAATTTTCGTGACGAAATGGTAAGAGTTAAATTTTCTTAATTTTGTCTTTAACGATATACACTTTTTTTTGGAAAACGCCCCTTTACACTCTTTTTTGACACTATTTAATACTTGTCTTAAATTTTGTCCAATGTCTTCTTTGGTAATGCTATTGTATTAAATAATACTGTTATAATTCTATTGTGGAGATCACTCAGTGATGCCGAAAAGTAAAAGATTCTCTTATGTCTACATTAAATTGATGAAATGTGTATTTGGCACAGGGCCTTAAGTGTAAATTGCTAATGCAAGAAAGTCCCGAAAACGTTTGCGCTTCTCGTATAAATACTCTCGCGGTCAAATAATCAGAGGTCAGAGTGCGTTTTTCATACTAAAGAGGCTATTTCTAAGTCTGGGTTCCTCGCCAGGGGATGCTTTTAGTGAAATCTGATGATGGATACCCCGAGCATCGATACAGGACTTCCAGAGTGCCTAAGATACCCAACTGATTGAATCTGCGGCTAGCGGTGGAATTGTGTATGTTCAAAAAAACAATTAAAATGGCAATAAAATGTAAAGAAATCCAAACTCTCTCGCTGTGGTGTTAACTGAATATGCGATCAGTTAGGTATCTTAAGAACTTTTGACCTCCTCTATTGAACCTTGGAGTATCCACCATTAAACCTCACGCAAAACAACCCCTGGCCAGGAAACAAGGCTTCGAAATAGCCTCGTTTGTATGAAAAACGCACTTTGACCCGCATTATTAGACCGAAAGTGTAACATGGACGCAAACGCGTTTGAGACTGAATGCCGCGTGAACTGTAACTTCCACTCAATCAGGTAATTTATAATTATTTAATTACGTTTATATTTGCACTGTCAGTTTAAATGTACCGGCACATCATAAGCCCCGATTCCGGACGGTCATGAAGTGCATCTAGTTTTAGTTAACAGGAATACGACTTCTGCCTTTGCTCAGTTACTGAACCGTTTTTCACCTTCCAATTCCTTAAAACTAACTATGATCCTTGGATTGTGGCTTTGGGTGTCGAATAGTGATCGAAAGGTACTGACTTCAATAACCATTGTTTGCCTGTAACGGTGAAATGTATAAAACCCAATGCTCTTACGGTATAGGAAAGAATATATTCGGCATTGTAATAACTATACAACTCACAAACTCACACCTTATGTCCCCGCAAACACGGTTTTACGGCTTAAGCCGTCAATAAACCTGATCCGGATGGACACGGGTCTGGATAGTTTACAATACCCGGACGGATTATCCGCGCGTGACGGTTAACCGGACGAGTGTCGCTAATGCCACTTGATTCGGTTTTGAAATGTCAATTTGTATCATTTGAATTTAGAGTATGTTCACGGATTTGGTTAATTAAATTTGTTAATTTTAAAGGACGTGATGAATTTGGTGATGTTATTTTAATTTGGGATTTGGGCTTGGACTTATGACGTGGTATTAGTAGTATATGATATTCAACTTTCAGTTTTTTTTGGGTGTCTATCAGTTTATCGAAACACCTTTCATCGAATGTGTCATTTCATCGAACGCTATTTTCTGCTGAAACCATAATGTTTTCGGGATATCTTAAACATCTGACTTAAACTAACCTACGTAATTAATGTTTAAGATACCCTGAAAACACTATGGTTTCACCAGAAAATAGCGTTCGATGAAATTAAATTAAGTGAAATTATACATTTGATGAAATGAAATTCTATAAAATGACCTGTATTTTATGTAGTTAATCATGTATAATAGAGTTGTAACAAATATGTCCCCAGGGCCTCTATTCTACTGCGTTATAACGATATCGCGTTTGACGTGTTTTAGAATCGGTTATGTCACAGTCGCCATTATTGTAAATGACATAAGAGTTATCAAAACGTTGACAATACGGAAACAGGTCAAAGACGATATCGTTATTATCGTGTGGAATTCCATCCCTGGGCCAATGAAATCTATTTGACGTAGAAAATGCTACGTTGTCAGATAGCCCAAGAGTCCTCTTAAATTGTGAATTTATTTGGAACTTATACAAAATATAAAATATATAAATAATCACGGGATAATCTCACACAAATTGACCTAGTCCCAAACTAAGCTCTGAGCCTTGTACTATGGGTACTAGACAACGATAAACATACTTAGATAGACAAATAAATACTTAAATACATAGAAAATATACAAGATTCAGGAACAAATACTCGCGCTCATCACACAAATATCTGCCTATACCGGAATTTGAACCCGGGACCGTCGGCGTCTGAGTCTAAATCACGTCATATGAAAATAGCTTAACAGTTATTTTATAATTCGATTTAACTTGTTTAGTAAGATTTTCTTCACAATCATATAAACTTGTTATAACTTCAAATAACTGTATATGAAATCATGAATGATTTAATGTAGTAATACTATTTTAATGAATGGTCGGTGTTAATTAAGTTTTATGGTTATTAAACATTATTTAATGGTGCTTGGTAATCAACTGGAATTAGTACGTTATAAATAGCTGCATATTATAACACCTTGTTGCTTTAACGCCTTTGAAAGATTACTGCAGAAGTTAACATATGACGTTAAAGAGACAGAGGACTAAAGTGTGCAGTGACATAAGGCCGACTGTACCGGATTAATAGTTATTTATGTTAAAAGTCTTAGCTAAGTTAGCGTTTTTTAATTATATAATAATATCTAATGATTGTTATAAGGCGATTAACAAAGATATATTTTTTGTACTGACACGTGGAATGGTGGTTGGACATTGAAAAAATCTCACGTATTAACATTTTTTTTGATAGAAATTACATTAACTAACTCTCAATATACTCAGTGTAATTTAATTTAATTAATAATTAATTTAAATACATTTAACATCCCATTTCCTATAATCAACCTATTAAAAGTAAAATCTCCAAGATTCCTTCGTTAAAATTTCCAAACCTTGCAAGCAAAAAATCACGGCGCTTATTAAATATTTTAAAGAGGAGTTATGTCCCCCACTTCCCCTGAGCGCGTAATAAACGTCTTCATAGTGCGGAATGCAATAACACCGGCGCCGGGGGAGACTGGGGGCATAAGCGCCAGCTGGAAATAATAATATTTTTGTATAGTAAATCGATGAATTTTAGTGATGGTGTCTGTTGACTGAACTTTACGATCTAAACACCAGAGACAAACGTTTTTTTACATATAATTACTACATTTTGTTATGGTTTTTTTTATAGATAGCGTGATTCAAGGGATGGTTTATATGGCCCGGAGCGAAGTGAGGGCGAGTCGCTAGTATTTTATAAAGCGTTAAAACAAAATAAGAACCGATGAATGCCCTAGTGCCCAAACAGGGGGGTAATATTTGTGACTTATGTGTTTTTGAGTGTCTCAATTTAAAACCAAACAATGCACTGTCTACTTCTAATCTTTTTAGTTTAAATAACGAAACAGTTGCACAAAAATTAAAACGGTTTTTAAGAAAAAAGTTTAACATAGGGAGGGTTAATAAACGCTATAGTTATTTGCACTAGATATTTAACAGTGTGACTGCTGTCGTCGCTCGCCCGAGTTGTGTCGTAAAGGCATTCGTCGAGATTGCGCGAGTTGTATTACCTGGCGCAGTCGGTAGGAGGTGGCAGGCGCATCGCAAATGGCTAACATAATGCTATTATCTAGTTATAGACTAGCTTCACTTAGGAATGTTAATGAACGCTAGCTCGTTCATGATTTCGTCTGCCTAGAAGTTGTTTTCCGCTGTAACATTAACAATTGTTCGAGTTTCCCGAATAAACATTAGAAAATAACACAATAGAAAATATTTATTCAACGCACACCAAATAAAAAAATAAATTACATGTTTGGCTTGACTGTTAGTGGTAATTATTGAATAAATAAGAAAAACAATAATAATAAAATAAACAAAAACCAAGAAGCATACATTAAGTACCACAGTAAAACTGCAGCGCTGATTTTCAGAGCGACCTGACTAAAAACTAAAATTGAACAAAAAAAACGGGTGTTACTGTAAGTTCGTGTCAGTTTTAAACTATCTCGATACTCATTTTAACGTTGACTGGTTTAGGCGTAGAGCTGTAAAGACGGAACAAAAAAAACAAACATACATTTTATAAACTTAGTAGGAAACATTAAGTTATGGTTTGTTTTTTTGTTTGATGACAGACCTGAGACGTAATGTGATTTTATAACTGAAACCTTTTAAGAAGTTCTGTTGTTTCATAGTTGCTTACGAACTAAATGGGTTGATTGGTGCATGAAAGCGCTATCTATCTCTTATCCTGTTCTTTGATAGTAGACTAGTTAAGAAGCCTGATTATATAACGTGGGATCCCCTTGGATCGCATAATGTGTTTTAGACTAATATTTTTTTGGCATAATTGTTTTCGTATAATTTGTATTGGCATAATTGTACTGTCGCATAATAATACTTTAGCATACTCCTTTTTTAGCATATTAGGCTATTAGAATAATTTTAGTTGGACTAATTTGTATGTGACTAATACACATTATGCATGTTATTGTTTGGGCTAATAATTATTAGATACTTGAGGTTAAATTAGGTCACGTTAGGTACATTAGGTTAGGTTAGGTTAGTATGATATTCATTTTGTAATGATATGCCAATTAATTATTATGACTTTTTGCAATTATGATATTTGACGTTAGTCTTGATGAAAATTATGCTTACTGTATTTATGCTTTTTAATGTTATGCGAAATAATATATGCGTAAAGATGATTATGCACATCATTATTTCGGCTACAAGCAATTATGCGTAACACTATTATTACAAATAATTTTATGCCATCCAATAGAGAACCTTTAACGTTCGTCATTTCACCTGTGAACACTGTTTGTCAATGAACTATTTTTCCTTGTATATAAATAAGATGTATGCTAGACTGTTTGTTTCAAATAATAAAAAAAAAGATCTCTACGGCTTGGTTGCACAAACGCTAGTTAGCTAAATCGATTGCGGCTCTCCGGTCGCTTAATTGGAATCATCAAATTGCGCGCTATTATGTGCTGGCGATCATCGCCGTTTAACGATGGTTAAGTGAAACGTTTAAGTGAAACATGGTTGACTTTTTACCGGTTACTGGCTGTGATTATACCGGCTTTTTTTACCATAATATTTTTATGAGTTATGTAATACCAACAAGAGGTTGTGATTATGAATAGAGAATTGCCTTCGAAGCTAGGGGTTCAAATCCCGGTAAGGGCAGATATTCGTGTGATGAGCAAGTATTTGTTCCTGAGTATTGGATGTTTTCTATGTATTTAAGTATATATTTCTCTATATAAGTATGTTTATCGTTGTCTAGTACCCATAGTACAAGCTTAGAGCTTAGTTTGGGACTAGGTCAATTTGGGTGAGATTGTCCTGCGATTTATTATTATTATTTATTATTATTTTATTGTTACAGGTAAGAAACGTCCAATAACCACCAGATATATGAAACTAAGGTAAAATACTTACATGAGTAAAAATTGAGGAGGATGACTGATATAGGATGACATAAGTTATTGTGTAAAATTGCTTAAAAACGTAAAGTTATTGGTACCGTTGTATTTAACCCGATTTTTTTTTTATGTTAAGAAGAAGGCACACGAGCACTCGGGCCACCTGATGGTAAGTGGAATCTGAGACCCATAGACATTTGAATTCTCAAAACTAAAATCCTAAGACCTCAAATGCGTTGCCAACCCTGAGGACTAAGATGGAATGCCTCTATGCTAGTAATTTCACCGGTTGTCTTATCCCCATACCGGAACACAACAATGCGAACACTGTTGCTTGGCGGGTGGTTAATGGATAAGATGGTGCCAGCGATCCGGTAGGACCCTGCACAGGGTCCTACCACCACTAAACGACGAGTACGAGTAATATCAGATTTAATACTTTATTTAGTAACATCAAAGGGAATCGTAGCATTTATATGGTTATTTTAAAAGTTTTAATTTATTAGTGCTTAGGTGTCTAGAAAAAACGATATTGCCCGTAAGTAACTTCAAGTTTTTAACATCCACCAGTTAATGTATCCACCGGATAGCTCCCCGAGATACGGCACGTTTGCCGCCCAAGTGTACTTCTACCTTTAAATAAATTAAAAAAGGTCGCCCTCAAATCGCATATTTGTTGAGACGGATATTTTCAGGCTTATAAGCAGATTTGCAAAACACTTCGACGTTTTATATTTTCATTTTTTGTTTGTTTAGACGTTCGTGCGTCTATATCAGATTAACAGTTGTTTTAACCAACTTTACTGAACAGTAAAATGGAACAAATGTGGACGGAACTTATTAAATTATTTTATTATAAAAAGAACATGTGATTACAGGTCACACATTCCATCAGCGTTTCTCAAATATGTATATATATATATAATTAGTTAAGATTATACCTAATTACGTTATACATTTCAGATGTCAAGTAAACTTTTTTTATTTTATTCCACACAGTTATTATTACTATTCTAGTTTATTTATAGTTTTTATTTATTTCAGTATCAATTTTTAAATTATAGAATTAATTCATTGTTAAAATTTTACCTGGTAACTAGTAGATAAATGATGCTTCATCTCTAAAATACTTGTTGATTCTATATCCACATTTTGCACAATCAGGCTAAGAAGTTTACTAGTGTATTAGTGACAGGTTGCAAGCCCATCGCCTAACAGTACTACAAGCCCTTATTCCCTTAGTCACCTCTTACGACATCCACGGGAAGACATGGAGTGGCACTATTCTAACCTGGCAACCACACGGGGACTTTGCTAATTGTTTAAAGGACTTATTGCTTTTAAAGGTATTTTACCTGTAAAATAAACAAATCACGTTGAGAATGTTCAGTTAAATAACATAAAGTCTAACAAAAATATAGTATAATATAAGAAACTAAAAAAGTTTCTTTAAAATCCCTGAATCCATTCGCATAAACCCCCATTTCTTATGACCGCCATAAAGCTGAGTGCGGCCGCTATTTCTCAGAGCTTCAGCTCAATTGGTTCAGTAATATCTGAGTTGTGAGCTTGTTACGAATCGATAAATGAGTGTACACTTAAATATAATGTAACTTTACACTACATCAGTAAATAAATCTCACACGAATCATCCTAGTCCCAAACTAAGCTTTAGTATTATACTGTGGGTACTATACAACGATAAACATACTTATATAGATAAATAAAACACAGCCAAGAGTCAGAATCAAATAGTATAATAGCGTTCATCACGCACATATTATTATTTGTCCTAACCGGAAATCGAACCCGGGACCGCTAACTTCGTAGGCAGGGTCACTACCAACTAGCTTAACTGCGATGTCAACATGTCTTCAGATTATTTAGTTTTTGATTTAATTCAAATTTGATATATATACATAAAATTATAACAGTTTTAAGAGTCTATGATTACTAAAGTCTTAGCTTATGTTTTTTAGGGTTCCGTAGTTAAGCTAGGAACCATGTCCGTCCGTCCGCAGCCTAGCGCAGAGACTCTTAGTACTAGAAAGCTGTAATTTATCTATGTGCATATTAGTCACGCCAATAAAATGTAAAAAAAAAAAATTTTTAGGTTTCCTCCCCTACACGTAACTTGGGGATGTTTTTTTTTTCTCGTCCACCCTATAGTGTAGGCTGTTGTTAGATAAATCTTTCAAAAATATTAAATATTACGAGTTTGTAAAAACAGTTTTTCGATTAAGTAATCCGTTTATGAAATATTCAGCTTTTAAGCGCTAATTTTTGTAAGATTCAAGTGTGTGTCCCCCCCCCCCCATAAAGCCAAAACTACAAATACTAAAAACAGAAAAAAAAAACTTAAATGACAGAGCATATAACGAATTTACCGGCGAATAAAGTGTTTATACCTACTAAAATCATCATATTTAAATAGAAAATTTGTTATTATTTTTTGATTTTATGTTCGTGGTAAGTGCTTAACGGCTTCGGAACCCTACACTGAGCATGGTCCGACATGCTCTTGCCGGTTTCATTTTATTTATGTTTTTATACCACAGCATATTTTTTTCAAGCGGCTTTACTTGTACATTCGCGGTAATTACTAATGGCATTTTTTTTTTATGAGCGCGTGTATTTGTTACTGTCTTGCATGTTTTATGCATAAAATATAATTAGGCTTTCTCTGTACCTATTACTATGTTTTGGTATCGCTTTCTAGTACAGTTGAACTTCAAGTACCTACCTTATCGCAAACGTAATAAAGTGAGAGTGGATTGAATTTAGTATATCAAAAGCTACCCATAGTAGAAAGTAGTTTAGGATTAGCTGAATTTATTTATTTTTAAGTTATAGCGAACTCCATTAAATACAATAAAAAACACCTTATTGTGTAGCCAACAAACAATTATAAATAATACAGGTAAACAACGGGCCGTCTTATTGCTAATTAGCGATCTTAGTTTGGGACTATGTTAATTTGGGTTTACATTCATCTGGCATTACTTTTTTTAGCATAATCATCACTTGGCATAATCATCATTTGGCATATAGTCTTTTTTTTCAGAAACCGTATACTTTTCAGGATTGTTATAAAATAAACCTAACCTAACCTAATGGGCTCTATGCAATGCTATTTTAAACAATCCTGAAAAGTATATGGTTTCTGAAAAAAAAAAGACTGTATGCCAAATGATGATTATGCCAAGTGATGATTATGCCAAAAAAAGTTATGCCAGATGAAGGGAATCCGTTAATTTGTGTGACATTATCCTGTGTTATTTTTTTATTCATTTGTATTTTTCTTATGGGATACGGTGTCAAATTAAAACATTTTACACAGTACGTGGTGTAAACTTCCTACGAACAATAACTAGAAACTAAGTCAGTTAAAAGTGAACACTATAACAAATACAAAAAATCCTACTTTCTACTAATATTATTAACGCGAAAGTTCGTAAGTATGGATTGTTACTCTTTCACGCAAAAACCACTGGACGGATTTTGGTGAAATTTAGAATGCAACGCGTACGAAGTTGCAAGCGAAAAAATAAATAGGTATGTAAATATATAATTATAACAAAAAATACATGATATATATGACGTACATAGAAATAAATGGTAATGATAGGTTATTAATATATCCCAAAACTTTTCGTAAGTAAAAAATATTAATCGGCCTAAAACTTTAAGTCCACTTGACACTTACTCTAAAAGCTTTTAAGAAAAGCTCCTGTTTCCCATAAAACAATTCAAAGGGCCCTGATAAAAATTCAGCGCGCGCGCGTGTGCCATTACACTCCGTGTGCCCCTTCTCGCGTTACTCTGATGATATATTTGCTTGTTAAGTAGTAAAACTAACGCGGCAGGGTTCATATTGTTGTGTTCCGATGTGGCAATAAGAACCGGTGACATTAGTAGAATAGAGGCATTCCATTTGCAGTCCTAGGACTACAGTCTTAAGATTGTAGGCTTAAGAATGCTGGTCTTAGTTACCATCCTACTTACCATCAGGTTGCATGTGTGCTCGCTTGCCTTCTCGTTGCCATCAGAAAGTCACTTTAATCAAATTTCTTAAGACTAGTAATCTTTTTTTTTAATTCGGTTGTTTTATAGAAAACAGTTATTATTTATTCCCATATGGTTGCCGGGTTAGAATAGTGCCACTGCAGGTCTTCCCGTGGATGTCGTGAGAGGCGTGGTTTGTAGTGCTGTTAGGCGAGGGGCTTGCAACCTGTCACTAATACACTGGTAAACTTCTTGGCCTGATTGTGTAAAATGTGGTTACGGAATTTTAAACAAATCTTTTAGAGTTGTTGTTATTTCTGTAGGCCTGCTTCCCCACACTGAGAATGACTATAAATGCGGGTTAAATCACTAGCATAGACTCATTTCATCTTAGTCGACAACGCATTGGAAGTCTTAGGATTGCAGTCTTAAGATTATAGCCTTCATTAAAAAGTACAGAAATTTCAGATTCCACTTGCCATCAAGTAATAAAATCAACAAAACAATTAAACATACAATGTCAACAGTAAAGTGTCAACAAATATTTCTGTAGCTTTACCCCCATCTGACACTACTGACACCCCCCCATAGCGGGGGCAGACAGGAAAATTATGAATGTAGCCAGACTTGCCGTTTGTCAGGATGAACTGCACTTGCGGGTGTTATTCTCTTTGGAGATTTCTTCGTCAATGAACTTA
The DNA here is from genome assembly GCA_949316455.1 of Acleris holmiana. Taxonomy (NCBI): domain Eukaryota; kingdom Metazoa; phylum Arthropoda; class Insecta; order Lepidoptera; family Tortricidae; genus Acleris; species Acleris holmiana. The sequence continues at coordinate 567,658 of OX438781.1, forward strand.
CAGACAATTTAAACTTGATCAAGCGTATAAACTACCTGTTCGCCCTCAACCAATAGAGAGATCTGCCGCTTGGAGGCAGGTCACTAGGGCTAGCGTGTCGTCAAAACTTCAACCATTAATACAACTTAGCTATAAACGCGTTCGTTAACAGTTTTATTAGGTAGGACTAAGGACTAAACTTTGTTCTCGTGTTATTAGGTACATTATCAGAGCATATCATGTCTCGATCACATACGCTCTGTCACAAGGTAACCACAACGAGACATATTTGCCAATAGCATAAGTATGTAAGGTTTGCCTCCAAGGAGATATACAGGGTGTCCCAAAACTGACACGTCACAGTGACACTGGAGGTAGGTCAGCTCAAGAGGAGTCCAACCAACCTAACATGACCCCAGTAAAAGTGGCACGGTTTTTGACTTATTGTCGAATCAAAGTTTTTCATGAATTTTGACCGTTTCTAACATTATTAGTGCCAGTGTGCACTCCGAAAGGTGTCAAGGTTAGTTTTTTTTATGTGAACGGTAACATGAATTGTTAATTAAGGTTACAGAAATAAAAAAAACTAACCTTGACACCTTTCGGAGTGCACACTGGCACTAATAATGTTAGAAACGGTCAAAATTCATGAAAAACTTTGATTCGACAATAAGTCAAAAACCGTGCCACTTTTACTGGGGTCATGTTAGGTTGGTTGGACTCCTCTTGAGCTGACCTACCTCCAGTGTCACTGTGACGTGTCAGTTTTGGGACACCCTGTATGTGTAACCATTTATTCGTATGTCGTCATATTTCTATCTGTGAAAACCTATAATTGCTACAGAAATACCTGCTAAGACAGAGCTACAGAAATACCAACAGCTCAAAAAAGACTTGTTTATAATTCTGTAACCACATTTTGCAGAAGTAGGTTAAGATGTTTACAAGTGTATTAGTGACAGGTTGCAAGGCTATCGCTTAACAGTACTACAAACCTTTAATGCCATAGTCGCCTCTTACGACAACCACGGGAAGACATGGAGTGGCACGATTCTAACCAGGCAACCACACGGGCTTAATAAACATACTTAATCTTACATAAACTACATATATATCAACATTTGGATAGTTGATACAATATTTAGGAGATAGAGTCAAGCCAGAACTTTTTTAATTTGCCTTTCAGGGAATCTAGCGATTGTGATTGCCTAATACCAAAATAATAAATATTGTATAATATGTCTTATGTTGTCTGGAAGAGATCGCTATTTAGCGGTAAAATGGCCTGTTCTATACCTATGATTTAAATGTACTGTTCCGTGTTCTGTTTTTGGTGTTCAATGAAGAGTAATTGTATTGTATTGTATTTTTTAAGGTAGTTTATCAGCTGTTGGTTTCCCTATAGTAAATAAATAAATAAATAATAATGCCTACAAACGGGCAAAGGTATAATTGCCGACAGCTAGTCGAGAGTGGAATAAACAAGTAAGAGAATAACCGTTTCTGCGAAAACGCTTTCGACGATTTATTAAATGTTATAGTTTAGGAAAATAAAGTTGTAGTTAGTGGTGTCATGGGGATACTTACAAACCTAGTATGTAATAGATTACATTTTCATCTTGGCCTTTCGCACTGTATCACAAACACAATTAGTTTTCATACCTTTAAACTTTTAATTATTTTAATTATTTTTTTCTATTTTGTATGAATGTGGAAGAAGTTATATTAGACAGGATCGTAGCATGTGGAAAGAAGTGGTCTCTGGGAAACAGGCGTGATTTAATGTATGTATGCATGTATTTTTTATTAATACATACATACATACATTACATCACGCCGTCTTTCCCAGAGTGTGGTAGGCAGAGCTACAGAAATACCAACAACTCTAAACAGACTTCTCGATAATTCTGTAACCACATTTTGCACTAGTGTATTAGTGACAGGTTGCAAGCCAATCGCCTGACAGTACTACAAGCCTAATGGCTTGGGGATTAATATCCCTAAGTCGCCTCTTATGACGTCCACGGGAAGACATGGATTGGCACTATTCTAACCCGATAACCACACGGTACCTTTTTAGGGTTCCGTAGTCAAACTAGGAACCCTTAGAGTTTCCCCATGTCCGTCCGTCCGCAGCCTAGCGCAGAGACTCTTAGTACTAGAAAGCTGTCATTTGGCATGAGTATGCATATTAGTCACGCCAACAAAGTGGTACAACAAATAGAAAAAAAAATTTTTAGGGTACCTCCCCTACACGTAAAATGGGGATGTATTTTTTTTGGCGTCTACCCCATTGTGTAGGGTATCGTTGGATAGGTCTTTCAAATATATTATGGGGTTGTACAAACATTAAGTATTTCGATTAAGCAAACCGTTTATAAAATAATAATAATAATAATAATATCACGGGACAATTCACACAAATTGACCTAGTCCCAAACTAAGCTCTAGGCTTGTGCTATGGGTACTAGACAACGATAAACTTACTTATATAGAGAAATATATACTTAAATACATAGAAAACATCCAAGACTCAGGAACAAATACTCGTGCTCATCACACAAATATCTGCCCTTACCGGGATTTGAACCCAGGACCCGTAGCTTCGAAGGCAGGGTCACTCCCAACTAGGCTAGCGTGTCGTCATTAAGCTTTAAAGCTCTAATTTGTTACACTCAAGTTCCCCCCCCCCCCCCCCCCCCTACAGCCAAAACTACAAATACGAAAAATCTGAAAAAAAACTCAAATGAAATGGCATATAACAAATTTTAAAGGAAAACTATCATGACTAAATAGACATCATTGGTTCTTGAGATACAGGCTGTTAAAGTGTTTATACCTACTAAAATCATCTTTTGGCACCAATTGACTTTAAATGGAAAATTAGTTATTACTTGTTGATTTTTATGTTTGTAGTACTTAACGGCTTCAGAACCCTACACTGAGCATGGTCCGACATGCTCTTGCCCGGTTTTTACTACACGATATAGTTGACTTACGGCGTTTCACTCATTGTAGTATTTCGCAATTTCCTTCCAAATGTATTTTAATTATATTGTTTCAACTAAGAGCTTGGCCTTTGCAAGTTGAAGGTTGAATTACAAGGTCAAGGTCAACGCTTTATTCATCTCGTTGATTTTTCTTCCAATAAAGGTTTTTTTCTACTTACCCAGTACAGAAGGAAAGTGCTGTTAACACAACAAAAGCTTTTCTTTTATTATCCACATCGTTCAGGGCCCTGATTGATAGGGCACACGTGTAGGGCTGTCACTCGCGATGACAAATTATTACTTTGTGACGCTTTGTTAGTGGGAAATTGTTCGTTACGAAACGTTCAAGCGAGTAATAACTAATAAAATTTCGAAAATTGTGTTTCAATTAAGTTATTTTATTTATTTGGAAAATTAATATAGTTCTTTACAAAAAAAAAAAGTTGCAGAGTATCTTACAAATTGACCTCTTACTTTAGGTACACTTCATTACGTTATACATTCTATTAGTTAGGGTGATAAATACGAGATTGGTTAATAAATTAAAATAATCATTTATTATATTATTTACTGGGAGAGTCGTGTTCTCAACATAAACTATGCGATTGATACGGGGTGGGAAAAATGATGCTTTTAAATAAACTCTTATAAAAAAGGGAACACTTGAGACTGTAAATTATTCTCCATATGTGTGAAAGAGAACGTCTAGCTAACGACTTGTTTGAGTAAAACGGATTTATTTATGTAAATTCCAACATTCTTATATAATTCTAAGACTTATGGCTTTTCGGACAACTTTAGTAACTTAGTTGGGTGGAAAGTGTTTAACTTGATAAGTGTTCAAAATTTTTATCGCGTCGACCCATTTCACTCTCATTTTAAAACACTTTACTTGACTAAATTGCTAATGTAGATCAAACAAGCATTTAGCAACTAATAACTATAAGTAGGAACTTACATGGTCTTTATTCCCCGTGCACTTAAAAGGCTACTAAAAAACTTGGAATATTTCAAAGTGGATGCTAATTAAGTAGTCAAGGCAACATTGTCATGTTTATAAAGTTTTCTTACTATTTACATAATTAATGGTCAATTTTTTATACAGTGTGACCAGTCACCACATAATTTGTCGGTTAGCTAACAATACCGCGTAAGTCAACGATTGAAAGTACGATAGTTAAGAGTTAATTTAATGTAATACAAACTTCAAAATGAATTTTGACTTATGCGGTATTAAGCTAAGGGACGATTTACAAAATGAACTAGTTACAATTAATAACCACATTAACATGGCTACTACATTTCAAAGCCAATGTCCTATAAAATTGACATCACTATCTTGTTTGAAAACAAATGAACGACAATAAAATAAAACTAAGCCGACACAAAAGCCGGCGAGTCGCCAACACAACGAAACAGGGATGTGGCAGCCCTGAGCAAAGCCGAGGGAACAAAGTAAGGAAGCGTGTTCGGCGACTTCTTAATCTTTAGCGCGGCTGGTGGCGCAAGTCATGAGCGGACAGCGGACCAATTTAACCTTCAACCACGCTAAGGGATACATGGGACTTGAGAAAAGCACATGGAACAAATGTCAACTACTAACTCAGTGCATCTGGTGGCTTGTTATATTAAAAATCAATTAAACATTCAATTAAACATTCAAATTCTTCGAAATTATCTCTATTAAAGGCAATATATAGCTTGAAACACTTTAAAATACGCCTTTATTTCCGATAATTTAGCATTCATAATCAAGAGAAACAATAATATGCAACGTTGCCAACACAAAATGCAATACATTAACATTAATGAGTAATAATTAATAACATCCACTTACTACCTCGGCAGCTTTCTCTAAGATTATATTAAATTGTTGTTCAACACTTATCTAAATTCCATCGTTACAAAAGAAAAATATAAAAAACCAGAATATAATTCAGAATGTAATGATGACCATCAATCAAATTTTAAATAGCTATGGGGAAAAGTAAAAGGAATTAGACAAAAAAAGTGCACGATAACTTAGTGTTTTTTTGTAATAAAAAGCGGACCCAAGTTCAAAATACGTTACAACACATTTTTTTAATGTTTTAACCCAAATCCATTAACCTGCCGCCAAGCAACAATGTTCGCATTGTTGTGTTCCGGTGTGGGGATAAGACAACCGGTGAAATTACTAGCATAGAAGCATTCCATCTTAGTCCTCAGGGTTGGCAACGCATTTGAGGTCTCAGGATTATAGTCTTGAGAATTCAAATGTCTATGGGTCTCAGATTCCACTTACCATCAGGTGGCCTGAGTGCTTGTGTGCCTTCTCCTCAACATAAAAAAAAGACAAACACATGCCAGTTTTAATAAAACAACCTTAATCGCTCTCGTCTCACATGTTAAGCCGCGCCCACACAGCCAGTCACAGATCGTCGAGTGTCTATCGCTTTATTGTTTGTGTAAACGGACCCTAACGTCAGACAAAGAACTATTAGCGGTGCCGCAGATTTGTGCGAAATCTGGACTTTATTTGAATAACGGAGAAATCAAATTGCATTGGCGGTGTTTATTTGTTCAAATAAGGGTGCCTGATTGTATTTGGATTCAATAGGCGTAAGAAAATCCAGAATTCAAAGTTTTTAAAGTTAAAAACCAACAATTCGCGTTTCTCTAATTGCACCGGTTTTTTTTTCTCTGTTGAACATGTGGTTGACTGGTAGAAAATGCCTTTAGGCATTAAGTCCGCCATTTGTACTTTTTACATTTATTTGTATTGTGCAAAGAAGATTAAATAAATAAATAATAATAAATAATACGAGCTCCTTCAAATTTCATGGCGGGGAAGATAGGCGGAAAGCAAAGAGTTGGAAGGCGTAAGATGTCATAGCTCCGTAACACCAGGGAGTGGACTGGCATCAAAACAGTTGTACAATTGTTCAGGCTCGCTCTGGACATGACCAGGTTTAAAAATTCACAACAAACCTTCATTAGTGGTGGTAGGACCCTGTGCAGGGTCCGTCCGGATCGCTACCACCATCTTCTCCATTATCCTTCCGCCAAGCAACATTGTTCGCAATGCTGTGGGGCTAAGACAACCGGTGAAATTACTAGCATATTACCATTTTGATCCTCAGGGTTGGCAACGCATTTGACGTCTTTGGATTGCAGTCTTAAGATTGTGGTCTTGAGAATTCTAATGTTTTTGGGTCTCAGATTCTACTTACCATCAGGTGGCCTGAGTGCTCATGTGCCTTCTCCTTATCATAAAAAAGAGGCACAGAAAGAAGATCAAAGATATTGTATTCTATGATAAGGGCTTAAAAAGCTAAAACACAAATAGCCTTAGTCTCAAATTGAACTCTAAGCTTGTACAGTTGCCATAAAAATACCTGTACTCTTCAGGGTGCTCAAAAATATCTGAACATGCACTCTAACACCTTGACAATAGAGTTGTGTTCAGATATTTTTGAGCACCTTGTTCGCTCCGATGTATCTGACAGCGACTGTAGATACTATTGAAATAGGCAACGATAAACATGTTTAGAAAAATACATATCCATACCGAGAAACAAGTCCGGGGCCTCTTATTCTGTCTAAATTCGCTTTTAAAAAGTGTTCTTTAATACTTACAATAATTCTTGTTGCGATCAAGACATTTTCAAACAGTTTTTAAGACTCAGTGAGAATTAACTTTAAGGGCAAAGCGGATATGTATTTATTGATATTAATGAACCCCGTGTGGTTGCCGGTGCCACTCCATGTCTTCCCGTGAATGTCGTAAGAGGCGACCGAGGGAATAAGGCTTGTAGTACTGTTAGGTGATGGGCTTGCAACCTGACACTAACACACTGGTCAACATTATTTTTTTTATGACAAGAAGAAGGCACACGAGCACTCCGGCCACCTGATGGTAAGTGTACCTAATCTGAGACCCATAGACATTTGAATTCTCAAGACTATAATCCTAAGACCTCAAATGCGTTGCCAACCCTGAGGACTAAGATGGAATGCCTCTATGCTAGTAAGTTCACCGGTTGTCTTACCCCCTACACCGGAACATAACAATGCGAACACTGTTGCTTGGCGGGTGGTTAACGGATAAGATGATGGTAGCGATCCGGACGGACCCTGCAAAGGGTCCTACCACCACTAAACACACTACATCTTGGCCTATTGTGCTAAATGTGGTTACAGGTGTTGGTATTTCTGTAGCTCTGCCTCCCCCACTCTGGGAATGAAGGCGTGATGTTATGTATGTATGTAGATTTTAAATATTTTATTTTACAATGTCCATGTCACTCATTTAACTGAAGTTATGATAAACCAGCAAAACAATATCTCTACTCCATATCCATTCTTAATACACATAAGTAACTAAACACAAGTACATGCCCTTGCACTTGGCTTTAAGGGGGCACCGAGCTTTTTGCGCTCATTAACTTTAGGTATTTTATGCACTCTGTGTATGTGTGCGTATAGCACACCAGCAAGGTGCGAGCCGGAGCCATGCGCCGGCCGCGCGCCGCGCCTGACGAGCCGTGCGCCGGTCCACTAGGCGCGGAGGTTGCTACCAATGTTTACAAAATAAAAAACATAATCGATTCCGAATACTTTTATTCAAATATTGACTATAAGAAGTTAAAAACTTTTTTCAGTCTACATTTTTTTTTAAATTTGTTGTTTACTGTCGGTAGGTAAGGTAGGATTGAATTACTTGTATTGTTGAGGTACAGTCACATCACGAGATTGTTGAGCCACTCTAGAACCCACTCACAGATAGATAGATAATTTTTAATTAATGTCGTTTGTACATCTATGGTGTATTTAGCTAGTGTTAAGTTATTTATAATATTTATTGGGCAAATTGTTCGGCTAAAGAGAATAAATCATAAGTAAAAGCCGTACATCTTCCAATCGGCCATCTTCCCTCTCCGAAGGTTACCGGGAGAACCCTTTCATAGAAAGTTGACGGTAAATTTTGACGTAAATAATTTCTTTTGCGTGACTTGACGCTGTCATTAGGACAGAGTTCTATGGTGGCTCAACAACCCCGTGATTTAATGTGACTGTATATTGAAATGAAATAAAACCTAATTACCTTTATTGACAATATTCTAAGCACAAAATAAAGTGAACTCAATACCTAATGTAAAGTAATAAGAACGGCTGAGTAGGGCAAAAATCCCAGTCATGGACCCTTTCTTCAAGATATTATTTTTAACTGACTTCAAAGAAAAGGAAGTTCTCAGTTTGACCTGTATGTATGTATGTATGTATGTTTGTCCGCGATTATCTCACGTTTGGCTGAACCGTTTTTAATGCGGTTTTCAGAAAAGTATTTGTTTCACATAGGAGAAGGTTTTGGTATTTTAACCGTCTTTAAAAAAAAGGATCTTAGTTTGTACGAATGTTTATCCATGATTATTTCCGCAAAAACTTCAATGTCTGATTCTGATCACTATAAAGTATAAAATTAAATTGATGTTTTAAAAAACTAAAAACTTAAAGCTGCTGTATCAATCACATATTTAGAAGTTCCTACTTAATGTTTGTATGTATATAATGTAATGAATAATGTACGCAGGTATCTTTAGAAAAAAATATTAGGACATAAGAAACAACAATAATCAATATCGGATTTTACTTCACGGCATTATTTTGTCTGTGTGAGTAAGCAATGTCATTGTCTATTTCTCCATCCACTGAAAGACAAGAAATTTGGTCCATTGGCATCCTGTAATAAAACAGAACGTTTTGATTTAACTATAATTTATTTATTAACAGAATTAGTTTTTGGATGAAATTTTGTAATCCTCATTCTATAAAAATAATTCGTATTTGGGACTTACAATTCCATTGTGTGGTAAATTTTATAATCGATGTCAACCAATTCATTTACTCTGTAAATTGAAAAAATATAAAGATAATGTGAAAATTCATACTAAATTTATTAAAATGTTTTCCTATACACCTCTTACTATTTTTACGCATACCTCACCGGTTCATTAGGTACCTAACTCTTCGCTTTGTAGCGAAGTGCCAACAACTGGAACATTAACCCTATAAATAAAAAAATATGAATAATTTTGCAATTTTACTCATTTGTTGAAATATAGTTGTTAGGTACTGAGTATACTTACGGAGTATTCTCTTTGTATTCAGATTTCTGGAGATGTCTTGCTCTAGAAATATTGAAACCATCCCAAGAAGTAACAATATTATATAATTAATTATAGTAAAAAAAACCTCGGGTCGTTCTAAGAAGCTTGTTTTGCCTGCAAATGTGTTTTTTTAGCTAAACTACTTTTATATCTTGGTAAATATTCACCATAGAAGTGTATTTTTTATATACCTACCTACTAATTGAAAGAACTTCGCGTGTTGTTTAAAATTACTTGTGTAAATAAACCAATTTTGGCCCAAAACATCAAGACTACAACTAAACGATTACAAAGTCTTAGTAATACAAATCGATACATCTCGAAAATCAGTCTATGTTGCTACCGATTTATTTTCTCCTCCCTTAGCGTGGCATTTTGACAACTGTCAAATCAGGTTTCTTAGAACTACTCCACTATCAGTAGGTTTACGATTTTAACTAACTTCATTTCTTCACGCAAGCGTTTAGCATTGTGCTTTTGCCAACCCCTTCTCTTCCTTTCTTGGTTGTATTTGTTCCCCATTTAAAATAAAGTGAATAATCACAAAAATCGCGATAAACGCAACCAACCACCAAGCGACACAGCCTCCACGTCCGACGGCCGAAGCCTGACTAATGCGGACATGGGGGAAACGTGACGGCTCTGGCTAAAATGGACGAAACGCGTGCGAATTTAGGTATTTCCTTCATATTAGTAAAATAAAAACACATTTTCAAATCTAAAGTGTAGAATATATAGAAGACGTGTAGTTTTGTTGTAAATCCAAAACTGATGATCTTCCGTGAAGTAATTACGCCGTACTAAGTGTTTATTTTGTTATGTAGAGGTATCTTTGGATGTTTTTTCTATCGAGGGAAGTACAAGTAATCGTGTTTCTAAAGTATATGATATATAGAGAGATTCCTTAAATATCTTACATATGAATTGCATAACTAAAGCTTCAGTAAAAACAATGCAGCAGGCGATCAAACGAACGCATTTTTTTCGTAATTACGTATCGTTGCCTCGGCGCACTCTTAAGACAGTGAGACTACAAGCAAGTGCCAGCGGATTAGCCGCTGTGCTTAAGCTCTTTATCAGCTACTAAATGCGCCAAGTTAGAGCTTAGAATTGTTTATCTTTAGCTTAAGTGCGGTTTCAATATCAGAATCAATTGCACTTGAGATCGTCTTGGAATCTAATCGAGATACTGATTATAATTATTATAACTCGGACTAATCATCGCAAAACAAAATACGGAAATGGAACAAGATGCAATAGAGTCGTCATAATTATGTGTTTCATTATTATTATCTTAAGAGGATATTTTAGCAATAAGCATTCGACTCAGTTTCATTGCATTTCCGCTATAGCTTCGCCACGTGACGTCCCTCCAGCAATTAATGACAATTAAAATTTGTAAAACTATAATTTTATTATGGAAATTAAGAACGGTCAAGAAGTTGATTAAGAACTATTCTGAGCTGAATATTACTTGACAATTTGATAAAAACATTCTGCTTTAGTTAATGCAGTATCAGATGTTGATAGTTGCTTATGTCCAACTCAACCGTCAGAATTAAGAAAATGTTGGTGAAAATACTTAATTTAAACGGTTATATATAATTAAAAGTACATACATACATACATAACGTCACGCCTTTATTCCCAGAGTGTAGTAGGCAGAGCAACAGAATACCAACAACTCTAAACTTGTTGATAATTCTGTTACCACATTTTGCATAGTCAGGCTAAGATGTTTACCAGTGTATTAGTGACAGGTTGCAAGCCAATCGCCTAACAGTACCTACTACAAGCCTTTATTCCCTTAGTCGCCTCTCACGACATCCACAGAAAGACATGGAGTGGCACTATTGTAACCCGGCAACCACACGGGGGCATTAAAAGTATTAATTTAATATTCTTCATAATACGATTATATAACATCCTTTTCCATTTCCGAGTTAAAATTAATTTGCGATGATTAGTCCGCTATGCTAATTATTATTTAGCCGTAACATAGTTAAGGCCCTTTCTATTGTAGGTACGGAGTCCTTAATTGCAGTTTCTGCCGAGGCAGACGTGCTTTTCTTGACTACACACATACATAACATCACGCCTTCATTCCCAGAGCGGGGTAGGCAGAGTCACAGAAATATGAACACCTCTAAAAAGAATTGTTTATAATTCTATAACCACATTTTGCACAATCAGGCCAATAGGCATTGAGGCTCAAATAGGGGCGTTTACCCTTGCAACATATTATTTAGGCATGGGAAATTTGAAACAATATTATAAATAACTTAATGAATAAGGCCCCGTGTGGTTGCCGGGTTAGAATAGTGCCACTCCATGTCTTCCCGTGGATGTCGTAAGAGGCGACTAAGGGAATAAAGGCTTTTAGTATTGTTAGGCGATGGGCTTGCAACCTGTCACTAATACACTAGTAAACATCTCAGCTTACTTGTGCAAAATGTGGTTACAGAATAATTAACAAGTCTTTTTAGAGTTGTTGGTATTTCTGTAGCTCTGCCTACCCCACTCTGGGAATGAAGGGGTGATGTTATGTGTGTATGAATAAGGTGTTTTTCAAAAGGCTGAATTTGGTTTGAAGTGTTGTAGTTATATCTAGAGGTTTAATAAAGGATAAGTTAATCCGTAATATACTTATCTAGTATATCAACGGTAATATTATAAAGAGGAAAGATTTGTATTTTTATATGTCTGTAACGAAAAAATCCAAAAAATAACTAGATTGTTTTCAAAAATTATTTCACTATTAGAATGCTACATTATTACAGAGTAACATAGATTATGTTTTATTTCCCTACGCGGACGGAGTTAAAAGTTAAAATTTAGCTTGCACCGCAACTTTATCCGCGTAGATTTCGATTATCGTTATTCCCTCGAAACTTAAATTTTTCGTTATAAAATTTAGCCTTTGTTTTAATCCAGGGTATAAACCATGTCTATTCCAAATTTCATCCAAATCCGTTCAGCCGTTGTAGCGTAAAAATGTAACAAACTAACATTCAAACATTACATTCGATACAAAACAGTTATTTCATACCATTATACTGAATGAATTTTCAAGATTCAAGTCCTTACAAATTTTATCGATGCTTTTCGTTTTCACGATGTTCCCCTGTAACTCGTGAACTATTGGACCGAATTTAATAAATGATGTGTCACATGAATCTTCAAGAACGTGGTACGGATGCCACGTCACATAAAGGGGAGAGCACCACAAGTATCAAACTATAATGGGTGCCGAACGCAATGTGTGGAACGTTTTTAATCATCCGTGGTTCGACCAATTCATATACAGTTAAAATTTTGATTTGATGTGATATACAATGAGAATAATTATTTACTTGAATGTACAGTCGCGAACCGGGATTGTTGAGCCACTTACCCATGTTTCTAATTTGGCCGTGTAATGCAAATCGAATAGCTGTCAGCCAGACAGTGACATCGGTTATTGAATACACGTAAGTGGCTCAACGATCCCGGTTCGTGACTGTACAGTGTGTTCGGCAGAAGGTTATACAAACTACAGGGACTAACTCTGTAGGTCATACTCTGTAGGGACCAACATCCAAATCGCGAAAAAAAAAACAGCTGTTCCATACATTTCGGCTGTTTAGCTCTCAAGGTGTGTATGGAACAGCTGGTTTGTTTATCCCCACCCTGTATAGGTTAAAGATGTATTAACGAATGATTTAACTTATGCCCACGTTTGTACGGTAACCGGTAAAATAGGTGATTGGACAGACACTATTTGGTCCCAGACATTGTTTTATGAGAACTAAACTAATCTACGAACTGGTTGACCCGATTGCTATATGTCTGAGGTTCTCTTGTTACTTTTGGTTAAAAAGTTAAAAACGTAAATTGACATTTTATCGAATTTTCCTTCATCGATTGTATCATTTCATCGAATTTCATTTCATTGAATGCTAATTTCTGCTGAAATCTAATACCTAGTAACAGATAAGTTAGGCTTATGACAATAACAAAAAAAACTCATTACCGCGAAATACTTATCAATGAAATGATTACCTATTCCGTATGATAATAAGATCGATAAAGGAATTTCGACTAAAAAAAATACCCATTTTTCATAACTTTTGTAATAAAATAATTTAATAACATTATACTTAACTAACAAAACTTTTTTTATCCACCCGATTTAGTTATTCCTATGAATATTACCGTAAACAACTATCAAGACTATCTGTAAGCTCGTACAATTCTGAAACGCGGGATTATATCAAGGATTAAGATCCCTCCCCGCGCTCGCCCCAAGTTTTATTTCCGCTTCCGTCGCCCGCATCCTTCCACGTGTTATTGTTGCAACTTCCCCTTTGAAAATGAGACCTATTGTGATCTAAATAAAGTTTTGTTTTGCGGTTTTATATTTGAAATTAATTTTGTGGGATAAGGTTTCTACTTATGGTTAATCTGCTTACAAATATCTTTTATAATTCTTTCTCGTTCTTTTAGTTAACGTTTTTTGATTTGTTCCTTTTACTTATAGCATTTGGGCAATTCAGAATCAGTTTTTTTTTTGGTAAAAAACACATATTTACAAGTATTTTTGGGATTACTTAGCTATAATGTTAGACATGTAATATAATTATTTCATTGTTGAACAGCTATTTTTTTAAATGTAAATACCATCAAATTCAACAAACAAACAATTCAACAACCATTTCAGAAACTCATAAGTCTACCGCTCGGTCATGGGCCATAAAGCCGGCCGCACACGCCGCGTTAAGCCGGCCACACACCCGCGGTAAAGCCCGCTGCACACGAGCGGCGCCACACACGCGCGGCGAACGCGCTGCACGGTGCTGTGAGCACGCTTATCGACTAATTGATCTCGACGCACCTGTTAGGGATGGAATGATTTAGATTTTGTCGATGTCGATGTTCAATTTTTTAAACAGACAGTACCGAGTCTAAGACAAATCTGTTGCAAAATCTAACCCGAAAAAGGACCCCTTTTAAGTAGGTACAACCAATTTGTATTTTCTTGTATTCCTCTATTGAACGAGCACGATACTGCATTGAATAGTATAATACTCGAAAAAACTATTTTTCGAGTATTCTTTTTTTTAATAGGAAATGTGTTTGCTCTTGACCCTAGTAGAGACCAGAAAGTCAGCACAGGGTCGACGATGAAGCGAGCTTACCCAGAAGGTACCAATTAATCCTATTTTTGAAGGACACCGGGTCAAACGGTATATTGTAATAGTACTTTTTTACAATTTTATGCTGTTTTCAACCTTGGTATAAAATGAGAAAGTGCCCTTGAAGTTCCTGGTTTTCTGTTAAACTAAAACCAGACTTAAGCCAAAGCTTAACTCCACTGCATTATTAAAATCCAATATTTGCATCATAATTCAATAGATATCGACATGTCCCAACCCTGCTTCGTCTCACAAAGGAATTGCCATTACGGTAACCGCTTAGCATTCGATTCGGCATCTGAGCAAATATCGATTACGCATCGATTCACTGCACAACACTATGCTATTAAGATATTAGCTACGTTATGTGCGGCGTTGTAGCTTGCAGGCGCAGTGTGCAGTGTTGTAGTTCCGTGAGATGACGGTATGAATTGTTAAATTGAGAAACAGCGCCTTGGGTCGTGGCGAGGCTGAGGACTATTTAAAAACATTGTAAAGCTTTTACATTTTAAGTATTTTGATATTAGTACGTAAAATTTCGTAAATTTAATATTTGTTCCATCATTAAGTTACTAGGTACCCTAACAAGAAAATTGTGTATTATATTCTTCAGTTTTTAATATTTGAGTTGTACATCAAACAAACTGTTAGAACTTTTTTTATTAATTACAGACAAAAGCAAGTCACTTATTGGTCAAAAAAAGAATGTAGTTATTATTTTAACCTCAAACGTATAGAACTTAATTTTAAACACTAATTTAGTTTAAGTTCCAAAATTTTTTTTCAAAAGCGCTAAAAGTACTTAAGTAGCTATATATATGTATATATATATATATAATTTAAAGGGTTAAATAAGTTAGGTGTTGAAATATGGTAAGGTTAGAGTACTTTCGAGAGTGCTTCGCTTGCATTTGTTGGAACGAGATCTCGAGTAGCCGAGATCTCTTTACGAGTATGTTTCTTTATTCTGTGTTCTTGGTTAATTATTATATTGTCGGGTAAAAATAAAAAATAAATACCCTAATTTACTAAAACAAATATTATTAAAAACCCTATTAATTCTTATATATTATGGTACAGGGAAGGCACACGAGCACTCAGGCCACCTGATGGTAAGTGGAATCTGAGACCCATAGACATTTGAATTTTCAAGACTATAATCTTAAGACTTCAATTTTAAGACCTCAAATGCGTTGGCAACCCTGAGGACTAAGATGAAATGCCTCTATGCTAGTAATTTTACCGGTTGTCTTATCCCCACACCGGAACACAAAAATGCGAACATTGTTGCTTGGCGGGTGGTTAATAGATAAGATGGTGGTAGCGATCCGAAAGACCCTGCACAAGGTCCTACCACCACTAAAATACGGTTATGTTATAGATACTTTCAAATTAATTTAAACTTTTATTTAGTTTAACTGTAATTAAAGAAGTTCCTTGATAAAGCCAACAAAGATTTAATAAAACATTATTTCACTTATTTTTTTCACACTTAACATACACCACAAATGTAAATCACAGATAATGCGTTAATTTACGGCCCAATATGGCGGCGGCGTGATTTAGCGCCGCTATATTGGCAGTCAGCTGGACGGTGGCAAATTGGTCACCGAGGTTTTAAAGCAATGTTACCACATTGCCGACAACTGTTTCATTACCTTTCTTTTTTAAAACGTGATGTTTCACTTAATTACTTTAACAACGAGCTTAAGCGGACTGTGAAGCAAAAAAAAACCATACAAAATGCGACAACGTTTTTTGCCCTTAAACGTTGTCCGATTTTTACGATATTTGATTACGTTATACACCGTGTTTTTTTTTATTTACGATAACTTTAAGGGCACGTTCTTCAAGTCAAATTAAGCTAATTTCCCGAAGACAGACATATGATAACTCGTACGGTTATAAAGATATTCAATTATTAAAATTAATCAGTTAATCACGTTAAACTAATGTAAAAGGCTCTCTCTCTTCCCGCCAAGTCAAGCGATCGTGCACCTGTCAAGAGTTATCTTTACTTGTGTGTGTGTATGTCACGCTGACTTGACGTATTTGACACTAACTATGAGTTAACTCTAAAGACCCTTTTAGAATGATTGAAGACACAACATTTAATTACTTTGTTCTAAACAATTTTTTTTATTTTTTTTTGCAATATTTTAAAATCTAATGTACCACGTAGTTTCTATACATGTACCTAACAATATGCCGAAGTTATCGTAAATCAAAAAAAACACGGTGTAGATATTATGAAAAACTATGTACGTTTTCCTATATAGACCTAGTTTTCCATAATATCTACAACATATTCAAAAATCGTGGAAATCGGATTAGATTTAGGGGGTGGGGAACGTTATCGCCCGGAGCTAAATTTGTAAGGATTATTTTTGACAGCTACGCGATTTAGGCATCGTTTCACAATCCTCTTAATCTGAATAGGGAACATGAATAAAAAAACGAAATTGACTTTCATTGATACGACTACTTAAGAGAAAATGTAAAAAAATACATAAAACGCATACACTAAGTTTTGACCCGTTCATTAAGATTTTACATAAAATCTAAATGTGGTTTTCGGCATTATCATTTTCAAATCAAATCAAATCAAAATTATTTATTTCAGCCATCTTTGGACCATAATATTATTACAAAGTGTTAGTAAATTAAATTAAAAATTTAACCTAATGTTAGTATTACATATTCTTACATAGCACATAGGTTTTAAACTAAGCTAACCTACTTAGGCTGATATGCCAGTACGTGAACCAGACAACAATGATTCACATACTGACACTCGAACCTCTGGGCGAACGTCGCCAAGATGCTGTTGGAGCTGGCCCGCACCCTGCGCACCAGGGATGTGCAGCGTTTTCGCATGATGGCGTAAAAGCAGTCCACTCTTGCATCTGATGCGCTGCAGAATCGAGGCAGCCCCATCAGCATCCTAAACGCGATATTGTATTTGCGTTATATTTTATTCAATGATATTGGCTTTAACAAAAATGAATTCAAATATCTTTATAAGGTCCGTATATTTTAATTTTTAGACAGTATAGACATTTAATACTACAATCCTAAAATCTCAAATGCGTTGTGATTGCTGAGGACTAGAATCGAATGCCTTTATGCTAGTAATTTCACCGGTTGTCTTATACATGATACAGAAAAAAAAATCTTCGTTATGAAAATTCGGAGAAACGAAGCAGTTGAATTTTGATCCTAAATAACATATAACTGGCTTGTAGGCTCGTTTTTTCTACGTGCCATGATAAAAACACCATCGCAATGTCCGTAAATGGTATACAGATGGTGTGCAAGGTCCGTCCGGATCGCTACCACCATCTTATCCATTAACCACCCGCCAAGCAACAGTGTTCGCATTGTTGTGTTCCGGTGTGGGGATAAGACAACCGGTGAAATTACTAGCATAGAGGCATTCCATCTTAGTCCTCAGGGTTGGCAACGCATTTGAGGTCTTAGGATTATAGACTTGAGAATTCAAATGCCTATGGGTCTCAGATTCCACTTACCATCAGGTGGTCTGAGTGCTCGTGTGCCTTCTCCATGTCATAAAAAAAAAAAATACAGATAATTAATTACATCACTTTGCACGAATACACATTTTGGTACATTTTTATACCGAATTTTACAGTCTGATTTGACGATATTTAATTAATTGTATATTATAAGCGACATAATGGGGAACATGCCTGAAAATTAGAATTGAGTTTCATTGATACGATTTAGGAGAAAATGTAATAAAATACAATACACTAACTGTTAACCCGTTTTATTAAAATTTTATATAAAATCAAAACTTGTTAATATTTTAAAACTTCTTCAATGTTTAGATTGTTTTTTTAGGCATCCTTATTTTAGTTACGTTATATTTTAATTCAAAGGTATTGGCTTAAACATAGTCATTTACGAAATAAATGCAAACTTTATAAGGTCCTTATATTTTAAACATGAAACAACAGCTGTGACGTTATTCCTGTCGTCGATTTTGTATAGAGTGTTTTTGCAGGGCTGGGATTCTACACGGCAATAACGATATCGTCTTTGACGTGTTTCGGTATTGTCAACGTTTTGATAACTCTTATGTCTTGATAATAATGGCGGCCGAGTTAAAAACGATGCTAAAACACGTCAAACACAGTAGAATAGAGGCCCTGGGCGTCTGAACTATGACTTTTTAAAGCTTCATATCTTATGAAAAAAAAAACACGACAATTATTTCGCGTAGACTCACGCCTAGCGGACTAAATGTGACAAAGGACGTTTTGCTTTCAGTACAACCTAATCTGAGTTGAGTTATTTCTCTGTTTAGAAAATAAAATATGTATGTTTCTTATACTTCATCCTGAGCTGAGTCCTATTTGACTTCACACTACAGTGCAACTTTTTCTAAATTAAATTCACACTAATCTGATCATGTTTTTACTTTATATGTTTGTTGTATTGCAGTGTGTTTTTGTCAAATAAATGTTATGAATTTGAATTTTGATTTGAATTAAAAGCTTTCTAAAGTTACCAGTTGTTAAACAATACGATCTCTACGTTTGGGAATGATAACGTCTAAACCTTGCCAATAAGAAAGACGGACTTAGTTAAAGACAAATCACTCTCTCGAAACAAGCTCAAGACGATTGGTGATCTTAGTATCTTCATCTATCTTCCCCAATCCCGCTCCCAACCCAACATATGACTGCTATTAGCGAGAAACAAGTCGCTAAATCGATGCCCACTCGATCTGGACCAACCTGAAGAAATAGCGTTATCAGGTGCAATGAAATCGGGTCACTTTCTATGGAAATTTTGTACTAAGTGACCCGTTTTCCTCTTTACTATAACCTCTTGAGGCCCACCATACTACAATCCGGTACATTTTTGTAAGTAGGAATTTGAATCTACCAGCAAGAAAATAAAGTTCAATTACCTTTGCACTTAAATGACATTTTCAATTTTGAAACTAATAAAAATGAACTTTATGTAATTTGAAATAAGGTTTAAATTGAATTGCCTGGATTATGTACTTTCTATAGCACACTGGGTCTTACGAGGATATGAGAGTTACTTTGAAACAAATGGAGATATCCCCTCTATAATAAATGCGAAAGTCTGTGTGTGTATGTGTTAGTTTGTTACTCTTTCACGCTGCAACGGCTGGACGGATTTGTATGAAATTTCGGATGGAGATAGGTTACCTTGATTAACACAATACAATTGGTTGCTTTTATTCCAGAAAAAATTAAAGCTCCCGAGGTCAGGGGCATAAGCTAGTTGTATTAATAGATAGTGTTGAGCAGTAAATAGGACAGCTTATCCTTTAACCTATAGCAGTGTTGGTATTGTTGTTTTCCGGAGTGGGGATAAGACAACTGGTGAAATTACTACCATAGAAGTATTCCATTTCATGGTTTAACTTATTTTAGTAGGTAGTATTAATTTTGACTTAAGATAATTTGTAATTAAGGTATGGACATCCTGTAAATAATTCATGAATTTATTAATTTAATGTATAGACTAAATTTATAATTGTATTGCCTTTAATTTTTTGCATGCCATCTACTGGCGAAATGTGTAGAACTCTGCAACTACTTACCAACTGATGTACCACATTTTTTGCATAAATAAATCTTTTTACTTTACTTTACTTTACTTTACATTTTAGTAGGTAGTCTGGGTTGGCAACGCATTTACAGTCTTAGGATTGCAGTCTTCAGATAGCAAAACTTTATGGGTCATAGGCATCCGTGGCCTGTATGGTATCTTATCGCAAGTCCTATTTTTTTCCCAAACGTTACATTTGTCCTTAAAATTGTAAGATATAAAATTATATCTTTTCTGGACCGATTATATTATCTACCACCCGCTAAGCAACAGTGTTCGCATTATTGTGTTCCGGTGTGGGGATAAGACAACCGGTGAAATTACTAGCATAGAGGCATTGCATCTTAGTCCTCAGGGTTGGCAACGCATTTGAGGTCTTGAGAATTCAAATGTCTATGGGTCTCAGATTCCACTTACCATCGGGTGGCCTGAGCGCTCGTGTGCCTTCTCTTTAACATAAAATAATAATAATAATAATAATAAATCTTATCTTATCTAGCCGTCTTTGTCCCTTTGCTGGGCTAAAGCCTCTCTTAGGCGTCTCCCCAATTCCCTATCCATCTGTCTTGGTTGGCAAATTTGTCTTCAGATTATCATCGTAAGATAGCATCTTGAGATTGCAAGTCCATGGGCTTCAGAGTCAACGTATTATCGTGCTAGTTTTTTTATCTACGCCATACAAAACCGTTTGTTGCTTGTGGTCTTGAGATCGCAAATTTCAACACTGTACATTGGTCTAGTGTTACTAAAAATCAATAGCTTTATTTATAGCTCAATATATCAGTGTTTCTAACGAATCGTTGGCGACGAAACGATAAAAAATCCCAAACGACTACACTGTGGGTAATAAAACAAAATGGCGGAACGACGCATTAACAAACGAGACCCGTATCGACTAGGGTAAGAGATTTTCGAGACATTTGTGAGAGCGAT
Source organism: Acleris holmiana (assembly GCA_949316455.1). NCBI lineage: Eukaryota > Metazoa > Arthropoda > Insecta > Lepidoptera > Tortricidae > Acleris > Acleris holmiana. Next base: position 588,496 of record OX438781.1, read on the forward strand.
TAGGGTACCTATACAGAGCTTTTTAAGAGATTTTTTTTTATGGCCGCGCCCTAATAAATAAATTAAATATATAAAAAAGGATGCTTTTTAAACAAACGTCAGGTACATACAAACATACATCAAATCACGCCTTCATTCTCAGAGAGGGGTAGGCAGAGCTACAGAAATACCAACAACTCTAAAAAGACTTGTTGATAATTCTATAACCACATTTTGCACAAGTAGGCTAAGATGTTTAACAGTGTATTAGTGACAGGTTGCAAACACATCGCCTAACAGTACTACAAGCCCTTATTCCCTCAGTCGCCTCTTACGACATCCACGGGAAGAAATGGAGTGGCACTATTCTAACCCGGCAGCCACACGGGGAAACCTCAGCATTTTCGCAAAAATCCTATTGTCAATTGGCTTTTGGCTTTTACGTTTATAAACTTTGTAGGTTTACAATTTGAATTGTATAGCTTCGCATAAGTTATCTTCAGTAAACATTATACGGCTCCTTCCTCCACGATATCTGCGATCGTTTAAACCGCAAACGTAATGGAGAATCGACGAATAAGCGAAAGCGACTGCCGTATTCAACGTAAAGTGGCGTCACACAGGGTGTTGCTTGGAAGTTTCGATATTATTTTTGTAAATTTTGTCTCTGTTTCATGTTATTTCACAGGCGCGTATCCTTTTTTTATAAGAGGGAGGTAAACGAGCATGCGGGTTACGTGATGGGAAGTAATCACCGTCGCCCATAAACACCAAAAAGTTAGGAGATTTGTCAGTTCGTTGCCGCCAATTAGGGAAATAAAAACACTTTTCTTGACGGCACTCATATGAATATGTTGTGATGATAATGATTTGTATTTAGGATTATTTCTTAATCGTACCGATCATTGTTTGTAAAATCAATCACCATTATAGTTACATTTATACAGCTGGGATTTTACACGGCAATAACGATATCGTCTTTGACATGTTTTCGTTTTGTCAACGTTTTGATAACTCTCATGTCATTTACAATAATGGCGACTGAGACATAAACGGATCTAAAACACGTCAAACGCGATATCGTTATAACGCATTAGAATAGAGGTCACGTTCAGCAAAATAATTGCAAACGTTCCATATACAGGCTGTATTTTTTTACGATAAGGTAAATAAGTGTTCAGCAAATGCAAGTAAATAATTATATTTGCTGTAAAGCCTTGCTTTCAAAACTTAAAGAATATCTTCAGGCCCTCGTATCTTTTATGAATGTGATCCGATCCCCGAGTAACTGCCGAAGTTCAGAAGTATTCGGGAACTTAAGTAATTGAGAGAATACATCGGGCAACGCTTAATGGGATTAAAAGTTCTCTTAAGGGCTCTGCTTTTGCCATTAATGTGGCGAAATGATGCAAAACGGCTTCAATATTAGGGATCGTTCAATGTAGCCTCAGACTAAACCATCTAATGCCTTGAATGTAGCTTGTATCTGCTAACATTACATTAGGCTTTTACAGTTACTCTGAGGTATTATTTTACCCGACTGCCGAAAGAGGAGGGTAATGTTAATGTAGTATAATCTTGAGAGCATTCAAAAAAATATTACTAAGAGTTACAAAAAAAATATCTCGCTACATAATGTCCATAAAGAGTTATATCTTAACAGTCCCTGAAGTTCTTTATAACTAACTAGCTATTTAATATTTCGACGTATTCATTATATTTAGTTAACACACTTTGCTCAGCCACACTTCGTAACTTACCGTAATTTTCTATATTGCAAAATAGATATTCGCATCGTGCACGCTGTCACTCAATATGTCGAGCATTCACGCCATAGAATGCCAGTGCTTATGCAGCTATAAAAGTGAATCTAACAAAGCGCTTCTGTATATAAAAACAGATATTTTGATGCACTGAATTCGTTTCTTTTTAGCCCTGTAATTTTATCGTTTCTAGTCGCTCTAGGTAGTTAATCTTTAATGTAAATGTAAGGAGGACAAGAAGCTTTCTAAATAATATCAAATATTACATTTTGTCTTCATCTCCGTTATCTTAGAATTTTATCATCGCATTTTCTTTGAACATATATCAATTTTCAGGTAAAAAAGTAACTCGTCACTCGTCATCCCTTTAGCTCTCTCAGTTTATTCGTTAGCCTATTTGTCATGTGACGCACGAAAAAGAAAATAGGTTTTCGCGCCATCAATGTATTGCGTTAATATACACAGTGAGTTATTTTTTACACTCGTTTGTTTTAAACTCTTAAACAATTGGCCAACAAAACAAGAATGTTTAAACTATCCCAAGAAACCCCTCGGTCCTTGTCGATCAGATAACTAGGAGCTGTGAAATAGCTCGGAATGGGAATAACGCTAAGCGACTCACGGACGATTTGCTTCGGGTCTGGAAAAATAAGCTCCACTGATGTTCTGAACCCTTGCGACGTCGATAAACTGTTACCGCTGCTTATTTTCGATTTTGTTTCACTTTATGTAACTTGGTATTGGTAGTTTATTTATTGCTGTAGTTGTCACTGGTCAGATGGAGTTAATTGGAGATACACATATGATTAATGGTATCAATAATAATTCAAATTATTGTTTTTATGATTACTATTAATACTTAGGTACGAGGATAGAGATCAAGTTAAACGCTTGCTGGTTGATAACTTTCTGCTTTTTTGCATCAACGCTAATATATAAATACCGGTCGCTAGAACGTATAACATTTGTATAGCATGCATACACAACAAATTACCAATACTTTTATTAGGCTTGAAAATTATAATTTATAATCAACCTGTATATAGTTTGATCAAAGTTTAACTTTATTTTGGTTTAGAGTAGTCCTCCATAAGTCATGAAAATTATTAATACTTGTCAAATTGTTTTTGCAGTTTAAGGCTAATAAAGTAAAAATCTATCCGATATTTTTAGTGGCCAATCTTCATTTTGTATTTCGGACAAATATAATTTGGCTCTTTTAATAAAGGACGCGAACGATATTCTCTAGACGTTAGCGACTTTCGTGTTCGCGATAAATTTCTAGAATTTTCCCAACGAAGCTGTCTGGGGGGAGATTTATCGTCAGGATAAACTGATTCAGAGTCGTTTATTAGAACAAGACTATTACTAAGTGTATTTATCATTAGTTACATAAAATAACAGACACTATGTACAAAATTGTTCAAAGTCATATAAATAATATACTACCTACTAAAATATAATATGTATTACCTCACAAGCGCAACATACAGGCTGTTCCAAAAACATTACGCTTTTATTTCATTTGCCATAATGTCAAGGGTGTATTCAAATTATCAAAAACTGTGCAAGTGACCATAAAAACTAAATAAATACAAGTCTGCTTTAGCTTAAGCGCAGTGATAATAACAAAGACATTACGGAAACATAGACGGCCGCATACTACAGTGTACGACACGAACGAATAACTACTAGCGATGACACCGCCGGGAAATGGCGGGGGTGTGGCACAAGTTAAAACTTTATTTATTTATTTTTTATGATAAGCAGAAGGCACACGAGCACTTAGGCCACTTGATGGTTAGTGGAATCTGAGACCCTTAAGACTATAATCCTAACACCTCAAATGCATTGTCAACTCTGAGGACTAAGGTGGAATGCCTCTATGCTATTTATTTCTCCGGTTGTCTTATCCCCACACTGGAATACAACAATGCGAGCACTTGCTTGCCGGTTGGTTAGTGGATAAGATGGTTGTAGCGATCAAGACGGACCTAAATCTAAAAAACTAGTGTGTCAGGTTGCTAATAAATGAAATAATCCAAATATTGGCTAATTGTCGTTACACAGCGGAATAGTTTTATAGAATATTGATATTGTAATGCAGTTACCTATAACCCATACTAATTTTGCTCGTAGACAATATAACAAACAGTCATCGCATGTATATAATACTTTAAATAAAGAATTTGATATATACTCTAAGCCTCTATATGATGTAAATAAGAAAATAACTGCTTGGTTAGAGTATAAAAATTACGACCAGGTGGAAGACTTACTAAGATACATAGTCTAGCCTCACCAAAATACACACGCACACACACACACACACATACACACACACACACACATACACACACACACACACACACACACACACACACACACACACACACACACACACACACACACACACACACACACCATACTCACGCGCGGGCACGCACGCACCCTGATATATACGAGTATATGTATATTTATAAAGTGAATAGTTTTAAAGTAATAAACAATAATGTGATAATGGAAGAGCGGTGCCTCCTAGCACAGGTTATTTTTTAAATAACCTAAAAGGAGACACCAGCCACTGTATGAATTATACTTTTTTGAGTGAAATAAAACAATTTTGATTTTGATTTTTTTGATAGAAAACTTAATTGCGTGAGTTAGCGTGCCCAACGTTTTGGTCTTTAATATCTTTTTTGTTTGTTTCGTTTTTTACTATGTTTGTGCAAGAAATAATTTACATACATACATAAAGGGATACTTCCGCCTTTGTACTTTCTATAATTGTGTGCATTTATCAAACTAATTTAATTTTACAGTAAACTTAAGCCCAGCGTTACTAAATTAATTTTCTTGTGGCATACAATAAGTGGGAAATAGCGGAGAAGTGGGAAGTAGGTGGCACGAGAGCTAAACGGCACCAAGACAGATTTGTTTTCTTCATCCCCATCCCCCATGTATATAAATGTGTAGGTACAGTCAAGGTAATAAATATGTATACACTTTAGTACCTTGTCACTTTAATCGCTGTCACAATTTCATATGGCAGTTTAAACATGACGTTAAATAGACAAGGTACTAAAGTGTATACATATTAATGACCTTGACTGTACCTGGAAATAGGGATCGACCTCGTGCATATGGGTAAAACGTAACAAACATCTATTTTCAGATTTCGCGATCTACAGGGTGTAACAAAAAACATAAATTAAAAATACTTAGCTGCTTATTCTCAACTATGTAACTATTCTGTAGCAAAAAGTCACACCATTTTGATCAGTTTAAATATAGAAGAACTAACAAACAAACACTGTCGCATGTTAAAGATATCTACGGATCTTTTGTATGTCTGTGTGTCACTAAAGTTTTAGGTATAAATTGTCGCATTTATAATATAAGTTAAAATCTCGAGGCATGGCTCGTTAAAATCTACCTAGTTATGAACCGTAGGGGGTGAAGAGAGATTCGAAATACAATCTAAAATAAGTCATAAATCCTTACTAATAAGAACAATTGTTAAGTTGACATGCCATGTTTAATGTTAAAATACATTGAAATCTCAGTCTTATAACTTTGTAGCTATTCGTTCCATTTTACCCTACCTCACGGCTAACTTTCCACTATCTAAAAATCTACTTTTTTATGGCACATTAATAAAATCTGATAACTGACTTCCATACACACATTAAATTTAGCAAGTAAACTTATAAAACTACACATATAAACCGCGAGCAGTAAAGGAACCTGTAAAACGATAAGTACCTATCCCCGATTGATGTACGGAACTCAACGTGAACGTAAGGGCTGTCGCTTACAGGTCAGCACGGCATCGCATCGCTTCGCTTCAAGTTGAATAGATACATTAGCGGCCGTATAAGAAAACTAATCTTGGCAGATGCTCGTGTTGCAGGAGACAGGAAATTATACACTCTCCAGGCGGGTGGGACCGTATTCCAGCTGCATACGTCAATTGACTCAAGCGCGCGCGATTTAGCGCATTGACAGATTCAGTTGCGCTGTCAGACGCTGTCGAATTGGTTGTTACAAGTTGTCGCTAGAGGGAATGAGTGATACTTTGACATGTTTTGAGATGGGCTCAGTCAAATTTCGTTTATAATTACGGCCCTAGGTCTAACAAAATACATACATATTAAGGAACACTTCGTAAATCGATAAGCATACCTGGGATATCTCGGGGCATCTATACGAAAGTGATGTTGCAAAATGTTTTATCGACAAAAAATATATCGATGTTACTGCCAAAATGTAAATGTTATGCGACATAAATGAATATTACTTATTTTCTCCTCATTTTTAAATAAAAAAGAAACAAAATAAAACGTGTACTTTATATGTTTATTTTAAAATAGTTTTCATGATATACATTCAATATTTTTTTCCATATTCGATGGTATTAATGATTGCCGTCTAGATGAAAATATCCACTTTAAACTGCTAAACGTTCTATCAACGACCACAGTGGTCAACGGGGCATTCTTTAAATATTTGTAATGACTCAAAGCCAATTTCTCATTTATGTTGCTTATTGAAATTTCCTCACCTTTTATAAGACTTTACATTTTTCATGGCGTCATAACCAGTATTTAATTACATCGACTTCTTTTTTATCGATATCAAATCCCTAGAACTTGCCCCGAGTTATCCCAGGTATGTCGACAAGTGTAGCAACTATGGGGACGGTGCACTTACATACTTAGTTATAAACAATGAATTGCTAGTTTAATATACACAACCCAAGATCTTAATACGAGATTTGGTCAAGTAGTGAAAGATTGTCGCGTGATAATTATTTATTTACAGCAACCACTTGAAGCGAAGCGAAGCGATGCTATGCTGTTACCGACCGACATCTGAACCTAACCATAAATGTTTAACCGCGAAGAACATGCCCGCGAATGCGAGATCTCGTCAAGATTTATTTAAAAGTTTTATAGCGACGTAAAACTGCGGCGTCGGAATCGGTATTAGTTTATTTATTATTTAACTCCTTCAGTGCCATGGATGCGAATTGGCATCCATTTTAGATTGAAAACAGAAAACGTGGAACTAGTGTTATGAGAAGCTGGCTTCTGCCTGGGACGTCTTCCGCGTAATTCAGAAGCATGTTACATCTCATATTTCCTTCGCTGTTCCGAGGAAATAAGTATTTTTTAATCATCTATGTTTATTCAGGGCTGTAAACCATCTCTTCTCCAAATTTCATTCAACTCTGAACTGAGATTTTTACACTATTAAACCTTATTGCTTATAACGTGTTTCCGTATTGTCAACGTTTTGATAGCTCTTATTTACTTGACAGTAATGGCGGCTGAGTTAGAAATAATAACATAACAAGTCAAAGGTAACATGGTTTTACCTTGTAGAATAAAGCTAATACAAATACGAGTAAAACACTATCTTAACTAAATAACGTCATTATTTCGTCAAAGCATTCTCTTTCTAGTTAAACGACTTACGGATCACAATACCACGCCTATAACTCAGTTAACAATTTGAACCCAATACTATTAATTTATCTTATTGAATCATACCCTAAACCGTTTCTAGAAAGCAATAAGGGCAGTATACACAGCGTAAGGCCGAGTTTAATCAGCGATCGATAAACTAAACTGAAGTACAGTTTAATATCCGGCCGCTGTTTATGAAAGATGCTCGGGTACTCAGCAGTAATCAAAACGGGTCGCTGTGTACGCATTTGTACGGGCAATGGCCCGTTTTCAAACGGCTAGAGTGTACTCGTTTATGTTTTTAGGGTTCCGTAGTCAAACTAGGAACCCTTACAGTTCCATCCGCAGCCTAGCGCAGTCTTAGTACTAGAAAGCTGAAATTTGCCATGAATATGCATATTAGTCACGCCAACAAAGTGGTAAAAAAATGTAACAATTTTTTTTTTTTCTACGCTATAGTGTGGGGTGTCGTTGGATAGGTCTTTCAATAATGTTATGGGTTTGTGAGTCTTCACAGTTTTTCAACTAAGTAATCCGTTTATGAAATATTAAGATTTAAAGCACAAGTGTCTTGCCTTTGTCTTGAGATCCAGGCGATTAAAAGTGTTTATACCTACTAAAATCATCTAAGACGGCACCAATTGACAGGAATTTTTTTGTTTGTAGAAGGTACTTTACGGATTCAGAACCCTACACTGAGCATGGTCCGACATGCTCTTGTCGGTTTTTTTTATTGAGATAAAAATCTGTAAGTTTTTGTAATGAAACATTATTAATTTAGATATTAGACATGTTTTTATTGAAATTTGCTAGGGAAACCGTCTGAAAGTAAAAGATTTTTTTCTTCATTTCGGGCTAAGTTTCTGTCGATGTACCTACCTGCCTGACTACTTGTTAATATAGAATAAAATGCCATATAACATCGGGCTTAGTAATTTTACTTTTACATTTATTATTTTTTACATTTTGTTCAATGCCAACCTACATAGACTATTAATGAAACACACACTCACACACACACTCACCCCTCTTTTGCTTCGGGGGTTAAAAAACACATTGTGTCCTCTCTAAAGTATAAAGAATACCGAGTTTCTATTTTAAGGAAAACCTTCAGAAGTTTAATCTAAAAACCGGCTCCTTTACAAAAAAATCAACACGGTTTCCCCATTTTTCAATTTCACAATTCTTTAATATCTAATAACTCAATATTGTCAATAAGCGAGCGATTTTCTTTCCTCAGCGATTTGTTCTCTCTCGGGAACTGCCAATTAGAGAGCTACCCTTCAGTATTATATCGGAGGTCAATTAGTACCTTTTCTAATGAATTCTTCTACCAATAATACTTAGAAATATTGGCAATTAAGGGCTGTGTGATCATGAGCGACTTTACTTTTAAATCTTGATTGCTGTTAGAAAATAGTTTTTTGTTATGTTAAGGCGAAAGCACACGAGCACTCAGGCCACCTGATGGTAAGTGGAATCTGAGACCCATAGACATTCGAATTCTCAAGATATAATCCTAAGACCTCAAATGCGTTGACAACTCTGAAGACTAAGATGGAATGCCTCTATGCTAGTAATTTTACCGGTGGTCTTATCCCCACACCGGAACACAACAATGCGAATGTTGCTTGGCGGGTGGTTAATGGATAAGATGGTGGTAGCGATCCGGACGGACCCTGCACAGGGTCCTACCACCACTAAATTGTGTTTGTATTTACTTTAAAATTAAAAACAAAAAATAGGAGGATTCTGTCTATCGTATAAATATTGTGAAATGTAACCTTGTTCTAATAATATTTCTTGTATTGTTCCAGGTACTATAATTTCGAGTCTACCAAAACTTGCGTAACTTCGGCTGAAATTCAACAAATCACATAAAATGTATGAATAATAACACTCCGACTAATAACATTATAATAATCTATTTCTTGCATGTTTTACACACGTCTGCTATCCTTCCTACAACCAAAGGGACCTCGGGGATCCCCCGTAATTCATATCGCTTATTGAATCAATTACTTTGCGTGCGGAAAATACGAGGTAATCGAATTAAGTTGATATTATGGAATAGACGTATTTTAAATATAACTTAGAAGTATTACACCAAGGGAAGCTATACTAGTTAATATTTTAGTAAATGTCTAACAGTATATCCAATAATTGTAACAGTTGAAATTTGAACTTTTTTTTCTTTTTGACGTTGAGCCTACATCGTTATGTTCTTTCATGGATTTATTAATTTACTGTCCGTTTTTTAGACTATGAGTGTTGCTAGACAGAAGGCTTTTCCTATTTTCGCCATTCAAAGCTTAAAAGTATTCTTTGATCACAATCGCTGCCGGCGTCGTGCTGAATGGGATTGATTGGTGAATACATATTCAGGATGAGCATTCCAGATGAGTCAGTATGGAGAATTTGTTTCCAATTTCCACATACCAACCCATTTGGTTGATCACCCTGTCTGTTTTGTTTTTTGGCTAAGTAATAAGGTGAGAACCAGGCAACAGCGGGAGGGACACCTTGACTCTAACAAAAACTAGTGCTTTAAAGCTTAATATGTCATAATATCACAAACTCGCAATATTTTTGAGACATATCCAATCACAAAAGGATAACCCACGTTACGTGTAAGGGAGGTACAATAAAAAAAAAGTGTTTTATCTTACCACTTTGTTGGCGTCACTAATATGTATATTCATGCCAAGTTACAGCTTTCTAGTACTAAGAGTTTCTGAGCTAGGCTGCGGACGGAAGGGCATGGCGAAGCTATAAGGGTTCCTAGTTTGACTACGGAACCCTAAAAAATACATACATCGCTTTGTAGTCGATTGTACAGTCAGCTACTTTGATTCCCAGGCCACACTGACTGACTTGACATAATCCACTCAGTGGATTATGTCAACCTCTCGTTGTAAACTAAATTAAATGAAGTCTCATATCATATGTTTGGGTTCACAACGTTACTTTGACATAGTCCAGTGAGGCCTGGGAATCAAAGTAGCTGACTGTACAATCGACTACAAAGCGATGTATGTATTTTTTAGGGTTCCGTAGTCAAACTAGGAACCCTTATAGCTTCGCCATGCCCTTCCGTCCGCAGCCTAGCTCAGAAACTCTTAGTACTAGAAAGCTGTAACTTGGCATGAATATACATATTAGTGACGCCAACAAAGTGGTAAGATAAAACACTTTTTTTTTATTGTACCTCCCTTACACGTAACGTGGGTTATCCTTTTGTGATTGGATATGTCTCAAAAATATTGCGAGTTTGTGATATTATGACATATTAAGCTTTAAAGCACTAGTTTTTGTTAGAGTCATGGTGTCCCTCCCGCTGTTGCCCGGTTCTCACCTTATTACTTAGCCAAAAAACAAAACAGACAGGGTGATCAACCAAATGGGTCGGTATGTGGAAATTGGAAACAAATTCTCCATACTGACTCATCTGGAATGCTCATCCTGAATATGTATTGAGAGGTTGACATAATCCACAGTGGCCTAGGAATCAAATGTGTTGACTTAAACTATTGACGAAAGAAAGAAACTTTTAAAACTAAATTTCTTCAATTAATAAGCTTTGAAGGGAAAACTTGCAAGTGATTACTATGGTTTTTTTCTACATACACATACATACATAAAGTCACGCCTTTATTCCCAGAGCAACAGAATACCAACAACTCTTAACTTGTTGATAATTCTGTAACCACATTTTGCATTCAGGCTAAGATGTTTACCAGTGTATTTAGTGACAGGTTGCAAGCCCATCGCCTAACAGTACTACAAGCCTTTATTCCCTTAGTCGCCTCTCACGACATCCACGGAAAGACATGGAGTGGCACTATTCTAACCCGGGAACAACTCGGGATCTCTTTTTTACTGTAACTACAAATATTTCAGGAGTTTTATAAAACTAACCTAACCTAAAGATTTCTTCACGATGGTCCTGAAATAAATCCAGAATTATTTACAGTTTCGGATAAAAAACGCGGGTGTGAAATGATATGTTTGTGAAATGAATCATTTGTGAAACGTTGGTTATAAAATGATAGGATCTTGATTATTATTTAAACATACAATGCGAAAAAGGAGTTTTTGAGTTCTCCGTCGGTGCGAACACGCTCCGATTGACAGAAACACGGTTTTACCTCCTTTATTTTCAACAATCCGGTTTCCCTTTCGCTTTATTTCACCGCGTCTTCACGGCTGAATTCCCCGGGATTTTCCTAAGAGGCTGATATCCCGGAGGAGTCGTATTTTATAAAATAACAGGAAAATCATGATATTGTAATAAAACAGAAGAAGCGTTTAACTTCTTTTCTCGATTATAACTTAAGCTTTTTTAATACATTACTTGATTTTTAAGAGATTAGTTATAATTTTGACAGGAGGTTTTTTTTAATATTTATTACAACTGACATTGACCACAGTTAAAATCGGAGTATGTTTTCTAAAATAAAAATGAGAATTTTCTACTCCCGTACTGTAAAGACTATTTTGATATCGTTAACTGTATAAAAACGCTCCTGATTATGTAACAATAATTGTTGTCATGGTGATAATTGTTCTATAATAAGCAAACAATTTTTTAGTTCACATCTCGGAAGTAATATATTATTAGTACTTTTAAATGTGAGTGACATTTGAAATAAATGTTATTTATAGACACGGTGGCTGTATATAAAAGTTGCGATAATAGTGGTGAAAGGCTAGATAGCATTAAAACTTTTATTCAAGAACCCAAATAGGTAGGCAACAATCAGTAATTAGGCAATTCGCTCACCTGATGATATCCGATGGTACGGCTTGCTCCTCGGGTGGTGTCCAACTCCTGACCCACGGCCTGCCTAGGTCTTACAGCACAACACCCACAGAAAGGTCCACAAGAGATAGGGAAAGTAACGAAAGTTCACACCAAAGCACAGTGTTTTATCGCTGCATATAGTAGAAAGATGCGCACGTGACGACAGCCATTTTCGTTCTCTCAGTCGCCCGCGGGGAGACCACCCGCTCGCGGGTGGAGGGGGCAGGGGAGGTCCAGCCAAAGCACATAGGAAAACATTCAGTGAGGAATTGACCTAGCTTGCCTGAAAGTTGCCTATTTATAACAGGAATACTAAACATACTCCCCCCCGCTGCAAAATTAAAGAATTTTCAGAGTTCTAAAGTCTAAAACGCGGGTTTTTTTTTTTTTTTACAGAAACAGATGAGATAGTATAGCGTTCCTTTACAATATAGTAGCCTAATAGGGTCCTTTACCTACTAGACTCAGACATTACAGCAAAGACTTAACAGTAGATAAGCAATAAAATAGACAGTACAAAACAGAAGAAAGACGTTTACTAAACGCGTATAGTGACGTAGGAAATTTAATATGAATTATTGGTGACAATGATCACCGATAGGCAGAACGCAAAGTTTCACTACCGGTCGTTTGCACTCTCTTGTTCTACAGTCCTCTCCAGACGTTCGAACAGTTGCTACCCTAACAACACCGTCGGGACCCGGATGTACATTTGTGACACGTGCTACCGACCACATTAACGGCCGGAGATTATCATCCTTAACGAGAACGAGATCCCCAACGTTGACTGGACGGCTACTTTCAGTCCACTTGGAGAAATCATTTGGATCATTACTGAGAGCACAGAGAGGTCGGGAATTTAAAACTGCCTCGATCTGCACTATCACGGTATGAAATTCCTCAAACGTTAGGAGATGATTCCCTATCACTCTGGTCAAATGAGCTTTGACGGATCGAACGCCAGCCTCCCAAACTCCTCCGAAATGAGGAGAGGAGGGTGGGATAGTTTTAAAAGCGATAGACTCGTCAGCTGCAGCAGCTTCCACGCATGACGCCAACTGATTTTTTGCACCGACAAAGTTGGTGCCGCAGTCACTAAGGATTAGAGAGCATCGTCCTCTGCGGCTTATAAAGCGACGCAGTGCAGCGATAAAAGATTCAGTCGAGAGATCATTAGCGATCTCAAGATGAACAGCTTTGCTCGAAAGACAGACGAAAAGGCACAGGTATATTTTTTCTGGTCGCACACCACGGCGACGCCGTCCGAGTATTACTTGGAAAGGTCCAGCGTAGTCACACCCCACTCGTTGAAAGGCCTTGACAGCCGTTACTCTAACACTGGGAAGGTCACCCATTAGTGGTTGTGACGCAACTGGCTTAGCCCGAAAGCACGGGACACAATTATAAAGACGTTTTTTGATAGCTCGCCGAGCGGAAAGGACCCAGTAGTTCTGGGTTAACAGAAACTGCACCATCTGAGGGCCAGCATGCAACGACTGCAAATGAAGATCGTCTATAATCAACGTTGAAAGACGATGACTAGAAGGCAGTATAGCCGGATGCTTGGATTCGTAACCCAGATCTGAGTGCCGGAGTCTGCCTCCAACACGTAAGACATTGTCTCCTGATAGAAACGGACTTAATTTTCTAAACGGTTTCGCTAAAGCTTTATTTTCTTTAATAGATTTTATTTCTGAGGTGAAACAAGATTGTTGACAGTTGATCACAAGAGCTAGAAGAGCTCTTCTCTTCTCTTGTTCACATATCGGACCCGAATAGGATCTTTTCTTACGCAAAAGGTTCAGAAATCTAAGCACAGTCGCGATTACTCGTACGATTTTCTTTAGTGAAGAGAACCTAAGAAGAAGCTGCTGTATCGAATCAGTCTCATTAGTGACCAGGAGAGCGGATTTTCTTTCCTCGTGACCTAATTCCGCAGCTATATCCGGGGACATGGGAGGAGTAGTTGTGTGAGGCTGTTGCGTAAATGGACCCGAGAGAAAGGTGGGGCCGGTCCACCAAAGCGGGTGGACAAGCAAAGCATCGGGCAATAAGCCTCTCGAGGCAGCATCGGCCGGATTTTCATGGGTACTTATATAGTTCCAATGAGTGGAGGGCAACTTACGCTGGATATTTGCGACACGATTGCCTACAAATATCTTCCACTTTGAAGGGCGCGAAGTGATCCCGGAGAGTGTGATCGTCGAATCAGACCAAGCGTAAATTGACTCGATAGTTATCAACGAGGATATATGAGGGAGAATGCTGCTCACTAGATCCGCAAGCAGACCAGCAGCACAGAGTTCGAGTCGCGGGAGAGTTATCCGCTTAGTAGGCGCAACGCGAGATTTTGCGCAAACCAGATTTGTAAGAAAGGACCCGTCGTCAAGCTCCATTCGCAGGTATATGACCGCTGCATACCCAGAGAGAGATGCATCAGCAAATCCATGCAGTTGATAGGCAACAGCATGGGGGTTTGTGATTAGTCGCGGGATAGCAAGTTGCGATAGATTTCCCAATTGGCCAGAAAACTTGTGCCATACGGAAACTATATCTTCCGGTGGAACCTGATCCCAATCAAGGCCTAGAAGCCAGAGCCGTTGAATCAGACACTTTGCTAGAAAGATAATAGGGGAAAGAAGCCCCAACGGATCAAATACTCTTGAGAGCTCTGAAAGTATTTTTCTTTTGGTACATGGGTCATTTGACGGATTGACCTTGTAGGTAAACTGGTCGGAAGATGCGACCCAATTTAAGCCTAGTACTTTCACGACGGTTTGCGAGTCTGCATCAAAAGAAGTAGTAGCCTGCGATAAACAATGCTCCGGGGACAGATGAGCTAGTAGCTCAGGACGGTTACTAGCCCACTTTCGAAGTTCAAAACCCCCTTTACCCAGCAAAGAGATTAACTGACCCTGCAGGTCAAGAGCCTCGTCGACAGTGGATGCCCCGGTAGGAATATCGTCCACATAAGTGTCCAAGGAAAGCGCCTTGGCGGCTAACGGGAAAGCCTCACCGTCGGTGATAGCCAGCTGCTTGATCGCGCGTAAAGCCAAATACGGAGAGGACGAAACACCGTAAGTAACAGTGTTCAGATGAAAGTCTTTAAGCTCATCGTCAGGATGAAAGCGCCAGATGATGCGCTGGAAGTCACGATTTTGCTCAGCTACGATGATATTTCTATACATCTGGCGGATATCTGCCGCAAACACAACGGTATGTAAACGAAATCGTAGAAGGATAGTGGAAATATCCTTTTGAAGTTTGGGTCCGGTCATTTGTGTGTCATTCAGCGACAACCCTTTTCCATCTCGTGTGGAAGCATCAAACACGACTCTCAGTTTAGTGGTTGTGCTCGTAGGTGACAACACACAATGGTGCGGAATATAGTAGGACTCAGCCGCCTTTGTGTCAGAGGACGGGACCTCAGACATGTGACCGCTATCCAAATAGTCTCGCATGAATTCACTGTATGATGTCCGAAGAGAAGGGTTTTCGGACAGTCGCAGTTCTAAATTTCTAAAACGTCGAACAGCTATCGACCGCATATTACTAAATGTGGGTTCCGTGCTTTTAAACGGTAGCTTGACTATAAATTTACCAGACTCGACACGATTGTAGGTAGACAGAAAGTGTTCTTCACAAGCGGCATCCTCTGGTGAAAGAGTTTTTTCTGAGGTAGGAATATCCTCAATCTCCCACAAACGCTTCAAGTCGTCATCACAATTGTGTTTACAAGCGTGAAGAGCTTGAACACAGGACAGGTTCGAATAGAGAGACGGAAAGGTTTCACGGCAGCGGGAGCGACCTAAAAATACCCACCCAAAGATAGTGTTGAGTCCTACGGGTGAGTTATCCCTGCCGGGAATCATACCTGGAAGAAAGATCTCATTCCATAGTTCGGAACCTAGAAGGAGGTCGATCGGACCCGGGCAGTGAAAGCTGGGGTCCGCTAGTTTAACAAAGCCGAGCTTTTCCAAAAAGTCGGTCTCTACCGTGACCGAAGGCATGTCATCACAAATTCTCTTCATGACAATGGCCTCAAAAGAGATCTCCTTGCCCTGATGGCCTTCAGGACGAATAGTGCATTGGACGGTACCCAACACTGGCGCAGACATATTCCCTATGCCGAAGACCGACGGCGCATTCGAACAAACTGATAAACCTAACCGATTTGCAAGGTTCTGGCTAATATAATTGGCTTGACTACCCGAATCAATTAACAAACGAACAACGTGAAAGGCACGCCAGTTATCCAGGATATCAACGCGAGCCGTAGACAACAAGACTGTTTGGTTCGATGTCACATTTGAGGAAAGACCATGAACTCCGAGAGAATTAGACGTGGACGCAGAGGTTGACAGACGCGTTGGTTTCTCGTCAGCGTCCTTATTATTATTATAATGTAATAACGAGTGGTGACGATGACCACATGATCGACACGAGCCTTTTGACGGACAATTGGATACTATGTGACCCGCAATGCGCAATGAAATGCCTTTGTGAACAGAACTGGCAAGGCGGAGGTGCCGACGATGGTACCGGAGATGGTGCCGGAGACGGCTGATTCCCCATAAGAGTGGTTTGCTTAAAGCGTCGCGGCGCCGGCGGTGCGCGGTCGGCGCGCGGTGCAGCCGCCGGGGCGCGCGCGGTCACTTCGTGTCCGGAACCCACACCCGGTCCCGCGCGCTCTACAGCCTTGCAATAGTTTTCTACGAACAGCTCCAATGACCGATGGTATATCCTCCGAGGTTACAGTCATCTCAAATTCTTTTCGAACGGACGGTTCCAGTTTAAATAACATAGTATAAAACAGCACAAAGTCCCATTCACCAACGGGCAATTTTAACGACTTTAAAATAGCTAAGTTTTCTTGAAACGTGTCTAATAAATCGCGATAGGCCTGCGCAGTATTATTCTGCATTTTTACAGTAACAATAGACTGCCAAGCTAAAAAAGCCAATTGACGCTTATTCTGATACCTCTTCACTAAAGTATCATATGCTATGTCGTAATTATCCAATGAAATCGGAAACGCCTTTAAAAGGTTTAAAGGTTCCCCCTTTAATGAGGAAATCAAGTACTGAAACTTTTCAATTTTTGATAGGTCATTATTTTCATGAACTAAAGTCCTAAACAAATCATAAAAAGTAATCCAATTCTTATAACCACCTTCATAAGATGGGATAGTTATACGCGGTAAGCGTACATGTGTTTTCAACGAGGGACTATTCTGATAGTCGACCGATACTTTACGTTCTGCTTCAGCGGGTTTTTCATCGAACACAGATAATTGCATTTCCAAGATATCCATATAAGTTTCATCAAAGTTTTGTCTGATTTCCTCTGCTTCGGTAATCTGTTGTGCATCCGTCAAGGACGAAGCTATTTTTAAATGATTCTCATCAAAACATTTCTTTAACTCGCTTAGCCGACTTAAATGCGCTCGAAAACGGCCTTGCAAATTTGTATCGGTTAAACATCTTTTTCCAACAAGATAAGCGTCATTTATGCGCTTAAACGCTAAGCTACGCCTACTCTGTTCTAATTGAAACATTTTTGAAAGCAAAACCTAACTCTGATATAATATTATAGTACCATTATATAAGTTAGTATATTACGACAACAAAACTTAATTACAAAGAAAACGCTTTTAAACTTGTAACTCGTACCAGAATACGGACGCGTGTTTTTAACGCAGCGAATGGAGTACCGGCGCGGAGCGGCCGGGCCTGGAATTTGCAACGGCGAGAATCTACCCGCGGATTTAATGTCGACGCTAACGCTATGACCAGTACCCGCTAACAAATTATAAAAAGATGATGCAACAATTACTAACTGCGTTCTAACTTATAATTTACTAACATAGTTAGGACAAATTAAATAGAATTACGGTCAGTTATGTATAGCACTAAACTTACTTGAATGTAAACCGTTGTTTAAGAAAGAATTTACGAAAATATTTAAACCAATTAAATATTTTTATACGTACTTATACTAAGAAAGAACGCTATCTAACGTATCGTATCTGTTTTCCATATACTAATACGAATTTATGTATCCGGTTCGAAGGACCACAATAATATGTATATAAAAGTTGCGATAATAGTGGTGAAAGGCTAGATAGCATTAAAACTTTTATTCAAGAACCCAAATAGGTAGGCAACAATCAGTAATTAGGCAATTCGCTCACCTGATGATATCCGATGGTACGGCTTGCTCCTCGGGTGGTGTCCAACTCCTGACCCACGGCCTGCCTAGGTCTTACAGCACAACACCCACAGAAAGGTCCACAAGAGATAGGGAAAGTAACGAAAGTTCACACCAAAGCACAGTGTTTTATCGCTGCATATAGTAGAAAGATGCGCACGTGACGACAGCCATTTTCGTTCTCTCAGTCGCCCGCGGGGAGACCACCCGCTCGCGGGTGGAGGGGGCAGGGGAGGTCCAGCCAAAGCACATAGGAAAACATTCAGTGAGGAATTGACCTAGCTTGCCTGAAAGTTGCCTATTTATAACAGGAATACTAAACAGTGGCAAAGCCATATTTGGTGTTTAGGAGCCGATCTAATGATGGAGTGGAGTGGACTCACCGAGTTTGGAGATTTATTTTTACCCAGCTTTACATGTCCTCCTTTAGACGCGGTTTAAAAAAAGTATTTACTGAAAGGCAACAACTCGGCTGTCCCATTGCTGATGGTTATGGGTAAAGGAAGGCCACTCTATGTCTTCCCGTGGATGTCGTGAGAGGCGACTAAGGGAATAAGGGCTTGTAGTACTGTCAGGCGATGGGCTTGCAACCTGTCACTAATACACTAGTAAACATCTTAGCCTACTTGTGCAAAATATGGTTACAGAATTATCAACAAGTCTTTTTATAGTTGTTGGTATTTCTGTAGCTCTGCCTACCCCACCATAAGGTGGTCCGTCTGTTCGTTTGCCTTTTGTTGGAGTTAAACTACTACTTTGTAAAAAAAGTAAAGATGGAATGAGAAATGTATTGACGTACTTATATTCATCTACATACTTCAAGTGCATTTGTATGACTATTACGAATAATACCTCCGTATACTTAAAATAGAGAAATTTTCATAGGAACGGTTTACTTATAACAGTCGTTCGTATAACCTGTAAACTTTTAATGTTTCGCACACTTGCGCTGAAACTAGGATACCGAAAGCTCGCAGCTTAAACTGAAGCTTTTATTTCTAGAGCTTTTAAAATAGCTTTTAGCGAGCGGAATTAGAAGCGAACAAAGTGTTTTAGTGGTGGTGTTTACTTTTGAAAATAAAATTAACATGTACGATATAATTAGTTATGTTTTTGAATTATAGTCATATTCGTATCATTTATTTTTATTGTACATAATAACACAATACTGGGCCTCTATTCTAATGCGTTAAAACGATATCGTGTTTGACGTGTTTTAGCATAGTTAATGTCACAGTCGCCATTATTGTAAATGACGTAAGAGTTATCAAAACGTTGACAACGGAAACACGTCAAGGACGATATCAATTATTACCGTGTAGAATCCCAGCCCTGAGGAGTTGTTGCTTCCATAATGTAGGTACTGATATTACTTAGGTTATGGAAGCTTTAATAAACTTCTACTATGACGTAAACAATACAATATAATAGCGATATAGAAGTAAAGTTAAGAGCTACAACAAATCGGCATACAGCCCTTGTAACCCTCTACTAAATTGGCTTTGAGTTAACGTAATGTTCGATTCATCCCTTCTTATAGACATAACGTGTCTCATTATTAATTGCATTTATGTGTTGCAATGGTGTAACAATGAATACATGTGTCCAATATAAACTATGTAAGGGCAAAGAAGTTTACATATTTAATTTAGTAATCCCTTATAACTTTACCATATGATATCCGTTTATATTATTTGACGACACGTTGGCCTAGTTGGGAGTGACCCTGCCTACGAAGCCAGCGGTCCCGGGTTCAAATCCCGGTAAGGGCAGATATTTGTGTGATCAGCACGAGTATTTGTTCCTGAGTCTTGAATGTTTTCTATGTATTTAAGTATTTATTTCTCTATGTAAGTATAAGGGAATAAGGGCTTGTAGTACTGTTAGGCGATGGGCTTGCAACCTGTCACTAATACACTGGCTAACATCTTAGCCTGATTGTGCAAAATGTGGTTACAGAATTATCAACAAGTTTTTTAGAGTTGTTGGTAATTCTGTAGCTCTGCCTACCCCACTCTGGGAATGAAGGCGTGACGTTATATATGTATGTATGTATGTAAGTATGGTTATCGTTGTCTAGTACCCATAGTACAAGCCTACAGCTTAGTTTGGGACTAGGTCAATTTGTGTGACATTGTCCCGAGATATTTATTTATATTTATTTATTTATGTATTTCTTTGTTAGTACTTAAACTCAGACTAAGAGGACGAATTTTATTTAAAATAAAACGAAGAAATAATTCATCAGTACGTAGTATGAAAAATATAATTATAAAACAAATATTTTTAAAGATATCAGTATTTCTGTAGCTCTGCCTGCACCACTCTGGGAATGAAAGCGTGATATTATTATGTATAACAAAGTTTTAAAGCTTTAAAACTAAAACTTCTTAAAAACCTAAAAGATGAAGATAAAAAACCTTAGTGTTTTTAAAAGAACTGTCGAAATGTGTCAACAACGTGTGTTTGCTGAAAAATATTTATTTTCTGTTACATATATGGAGTGCCGCCCTACTTTTTTTTATTAATTAACTACCAAACAGAATCGGCTCCCCAAATTTATCAAAAATTTCTGTAAAATGTCTGACACACGGACCGATAGACATGACGAAACTATAAGAGAACCCTAAAAAGACGTATTTTACAAGATAGACGTTATTGTTTAACGTTTCGATAAAACTTAATGCAAGTTGGACTTGAATCCACGACTGTCTGTGACTCGAACTCTAACCACGACGTATACTAACAGTTTGAAGATATTTATATGTGCGGAGAAATGTCAATTCCTGTAATACTAACGCCTTCAAAGTACAAAGTTTGAGGCTTATCGGCTTAGGCCGCCGGCGAGCGAGGCGCGGCAACTGAGAGACTAGGACGAGTATTTTTACTAATTGTAAGTATCGCGTATAAGGTGCAGGTACCTATTATCCTTATTAATATTGTAAATGGTAAGAGGACGCGCGGCTTTGTACGAGTAGAATCAATTTTATTTATCCGTAGCATTTCGCGTAGAAATTTGATCTAAAGATCTTGTAGTCCTTTATAATGAATAGAATATAATAGTTTATTTGCCAATACTTGAACAATTACATTTCAAATTTATAGAAACATAAAACTCCGTACACCAGAAGACATGAAAACTTACAGATTATTTGAAACGTTAAAAAGTGTACGTATGTATGGTAGTGAATGTTGGGTGCGGCAGGACAAGCATGAAAGTCATATAAATGCAGTTGAAATGCGCTCTTTGCGTAGTATGTGTGGTGTCAAACTGATTGATACAGTAAGAAATGACAAGATCGGGGAGAAGTGTGGACTGAAAGAAGATGTAGTGACTAAGATTGAAAAGGGCATGCTTCGATGGTTTGGTCATTTGGAAAGAATGGATGAAAGAAGATTGACGAAAGAGATATATAGTTTGAAAGTGATTGGAAGAGAACGGTCCGCCCAAGGCGTACTTTTTCGAATCAAATCGGAGAAATTCACAAAAAGGCCGAATCTTAAGTACCCGAAACCGACGTGCATGCATGACTCGATGTATGAATGTGGAAGAAGCGAAAGAGATTTGTCAGGATCTTAGCAGGTGGAAAGAAGTGGTCTCTGCCTTCCCCTCTGGGAATCAGGCGTGATTTAATGTATGTTTGTGTTAAAACGAGTGAATACATTTACTGAAGAATATTTAATATTTATAATCGCGGGTGCTTATTATTCAAAAGTTTTAAAAGGCTCTGTCTTTGGCAGTTAATATTTCCCTGTATAAGAACACTCCATGTATCTATTTTAAAGATTAGACTATAGGGAAAATGTGGAGGTATTACAAATCTTTACAGTGCTAAGCTGTTATTGAAATGATTCGCTGTTTAGGAAACGATAAAATGTCCTTCCTAATTTCCTAAGGTAACCTCTGATTGATGTAGTATCCATAAATACCTAGTATCAAAATACTTATTATCTCACTCCATCCCTAAGTTACTAAGGCAAAGTTTCCCATTGATCAACTCTCCCTGATTGGAGGGAATTCTTATCGGCTGTCGTCAAGTTACCGACTCTTCGATACTGTTATTTTATAGTTCCGAAGTAACAGAACTTTAGTTATCTTGGTCGCTCTATTTGACGTATCATCAGGCGGAGGAAGAGAGATATATCTCTCGGAGTATTTGTTGCTAAACAGTGTAATGAAATATTTAATTGGTTATTAATTCGTTTAACTAACGATGTTTATTTATTAAAGTTTTCAAAAAACCCTATGCTATTACGTAGTCCCACTTCTTAGTTGATATGAAATTTTAAGTTATTTCACGAGCGCCGCAAGCAACGCCGCGGGAAAGTCATAGTCATATTTCAACAAGTAAATATTCTTCGTTGTAGTCGCTCAACTATCTTAATTGAGATATCTCATAGCCACCCTTGAAATAGGTACCGTTGAGGAGTTCCGATGGTCACCTGTGGTCTTCATCATCAGTTCTGCACTAAGTTATACTTTCTGAATGCAAATGCTAGACTTGTTACTAAAAATACTAAAATCTCTATATGTTTGCCTACAATATTTGAGGAGTTCCCTCAATTCCTCTCTGATCCTCGAAAGTATACTCTATCAAACCAAAAATGAATTTTCGAAATCGGTCCATAACAGACGGAGTAATCGGTGAACATACAGTGGAAAGTATAACCTAGCTCTAGCGATATGAGCTAATACAACGTGTAAAGCCCTGTTCTCCACTGTATTTTGAACTTGTTATCTTAGACTAACTTTATCGCCCTATCTGTTAATGTAATGTACAAGAGCGATGAAAACGGGTCACTTTTTACGGAAATTCTCTCACAAGTGACCGTTTTTCATTGCCCTTCACTATAGTTAACTTATTGAAACCCAATCGCTCTATTAAACTCTGAACAAACCCAAATTCAAAGTTGCTGTCTCCCTCCTCGTCTCTCAACTCCGTAACAGCTTAGAGTAAAAGAGATGTAAGGCCCGGTTTACCGCAAGCGAATTGTCTTCAAGCCTCCTCTTAACCAGAATTTTAGTGAAAGACCTATCACTACGATTATTTCACTAGAAGTGACTTGAAAGTGTTCGTTTTTAGTTTAGCCTCATCCACTTATGGAAAAAATTCATTGTATTTGTAAATAGCTATTGTATAGCGGTATTTTGCTTACGTCAACACATAACAGAAGTGAACTTCGCATTTCAGAGGGAATAACTTTCAAGCTACCTAAGAACCCCTGCGATTAAAATACCTTCATTCTATTACATACATACATACATATAGTCATGCATTCATTTCCAGCGTGGGGTAGGCAGATCTACAGATTTACCAACTCTAAAAAACTTGTTGTTAATTCTGTAATCACATTTTGCACAATCAGACTAAAATGTTTACCAGTGTATTAGTGACAGGTTGCAAGCCCATCGCCCAGTCCATTCTATGAAACGCGTCCAAATCTATTTCTCCGTTTGAGAGTTACGATACAATACATTACACTACTTCTCTTTATTAAATTACAACAGCGGTCTTACCACTGAATAGTGACTAAACATCGGAGACTCGTGGCGTTTAGGTAGCATTTGACGTTTCTGACAGACTAGTGATGTAACAATGTTTTCTGTACAAGTCGAGCAGAAGAAACCAATTAAAAAAACCTTTTCAATCATTTAATATCTGTACATATATGGCATTCATTATGGACAGTTAATATTTGTTCTAACTTCTTAGAAGTTATCCTACGACTTCTATTTGAAAAAATCCACTTGGTGTTAGAAAATAACCTTCGATTTCGACTGACAATGATGGGTTAATAAAGCATACTTCAGTAATGTTACAGCGTAATTTTGTTGATGTTCTCTTTAATTTCAACTTCATTAATTTGTAATTACTTATTAATATTTTTATTGTAAGATATCCCGGATTTTTTTATAATACTATTTCTAGCTTCTGATTACTTTTTGGATGCAGTTTCAATAATTAAATTAACTTTTCAACTTATTTTCAGGTATTAATTTGTTACTATATCTTATCTGAAAAGACTCTTGAAAAACGTGTCTCATCACTAGTGCTACCTAATTGCCACGAGTGGCCGATGTTTAATAGTGACATACACACTATTATACTACTTACTCCCCCACCCCCACCTTAAGGAATAAGGTCACTAATACATACGTTGTTCTGTGAGATATTCGCTAAGTTAAAACGTCAGCACCTTGAGATTTCAAACGGATTATCAACTCTTCTAAGTTTAGATACCAACTATCTTCAATTTACTTGGGTCACTGGGGATTAAAGATTGAACAAAATTAATTGTGTCTTATGACAATAATGACGGTGTAACTGATGACAATAGGGAATATGCATGAAAATAGAACTGAGTTTTATTGATACGATTTAGGAGGAAATGTAAAAAAAACGTAAAATGCAGTACGCTAAGTTTTGACCCGTTTATTAAGATTTTATATAGAATCAAAACTTTTTAAAATTTTAAACTCCTTTTGAAGTTGATGCTTTTTTGGCAATATTTTTAGGTAATGATATTGGCTTAAAAATAGTATTTTTTTTAATAAATGCATATATTTTTATATGGACAATATATTTTAATCATGGAACAACAGCTATGACTTCATTCCTGTCATCGATTTTGTATGGAGTGTTTTGGCAGAGAGTCTGAACTACGACTTTTTAAAGCTTCATATCTCTTGAAAAAATAACACTACAATTGTTTCGCGAATACAGTGTTATTCTTCTCTTTCATAGCACTTTCCAGAGAGCGTACGATTCACAATTATGCACGTTCCTTATTTTCTTGATGACGTTACTCTTAACTTACGAGTGATCACTCAAAATTAAGTATACGCTTTGTTAACGTTTGCTATAGTGCGCGTGACTCTTCTAGTAACCCAGTGTCCCTGGCAGTAATTAAGTGCGCGGGAGTGTTAATAAATTGGCAACTTCTGAACTAGATGGATGGCGACGAGGCTTATTGGGTAATTTATTAAGAAAATTGAATGTTTCTCCCACTTTGCCGGGAAAGGTTCAGCTGTGCCTTAGGGACCTATGATACTTGATAGCCATGCTCGTACCTACTTACAATCGAATGTTTATTCGTATATTGGTCTATATTAATAAAATAAAATAAATATTAGGGGACAATCTCACACAAATTGACCTAGTCCCAAACTAAGCTCTAGGCTTGTACTATGGGTACTAGACAACGATAAACATACTTATATAGAGAAATAAATACTTAAACATAGAAAACATCCAAAACTCAGGAACAAATATTGGCGCTCATCACACAAATATCTGCCCTTACCGGGATTTGAACCCAGGACCGCTGGCTTCGGAGGCAGGGTCACTCCCAACTAGGCACCGTGTCATTGGTAGTTGGACCTGCTGCTAGCGGTTCCAGGTTCGATTTCCAGCTAGGGCAAGTTTAGTGTGGTGGGCATGAGTATTTGTTCCTATGGATGTTTTGTAGGGGTCGTCATTTGGGTAAGGAAACCTGCTCTCCGATAGCTAAACTTATAAGGGTAGTTTCACAAAAAATCCTACAGGGTGCAAAGTGTTCAATACTTGTCATGTCAGATAACACGATTTCAGTTACAAAAATAGAAGGGGCCGGTATCTCGAGCGCTTCTTCACAAAATCGCAAGTGAATTATAAATGAGACCCGCGAACTGATTGCACCGGCTCTCTCGAGTCTTGGCTTCGCAGAGTAGAACAGCCCGATTGTTGTGGAAAAAACGCTGTTAAATAACAATAACTTATTGACTTTATCAATAAAATACTTACTTAACGATATTTTTTACATTATACCTACCTTATGTATACACAGAACTCATGTTATTATACATGTCCTTGGTGGATTATTTAGAACTAGCCCGCGGCCGTGTCGTTTATCGTTTTCCTTCAAGTACTATGAGTTTTTCCGAGAAACAGAGTATCCTTTGTGTCAATCTACAATTTGGACTATATGTGATATAAAAATTGTAACAGTGATTTTGATAATATTTTAGGACAAAAAAAAACATGTCGTATCAGGTGGGGAAAAGGCTGGCAGAGAAAAAAAATAAAAATTGTTCGAATTATTCCATCAGCAAGAGCTTAGCTTTTAAGTAAAATTTATATAAATAGAATTGCTATTAAAATAAATATTAGTTCTTGCAGTTCTTCTTTTCAACGATTAAAATAAAATACAAAAAATATTTAATGTCACGGGATAATCCCAAAGAAATATACTGAGCCCCAAACTAAGCTCTAGGCTTGTAGTGTGGATATTACACAACAATATTAACGCATATATTATAATAAATGCAATATATAAATAAATACTTGAATACATAGCAAAAATCCTGAATCTTGGATGGAAAGAAATACTCTTGCTCATCGCACTAATATTTGCCCATACCGTAAATTGAACCCGGGACCGCTAGCTTTGTAGGCAGGATCTAATTTACATCCTTAGATACTTAAAACAAAAACAACTCCTAAAACATGTCTTTACTATTAATGTCTAAAAAAAATACTAAAAAGAGAAAAACAAGGTCTATTGCAGAATTACACTTGATTTGATTGAATAAATTATTGCTGGCTGGGACTATACAAGTTTAAGACTTTTGGTTTGTGTCCGCCTGGGTGGCCGAGACAAATCCAATAACACCACATAACCAAGAACAGATAACATAAAGAAAGAAAACATGACCTTTCTTGGCAGTCGGGTAAAAAACGCTCAAGCGTTGTCCCAAGACGAGTGAACGCTCTGCCGCGAGCACAGGTGCGGCACTCAATTGATTCTTCTGAATTATTGAACGCCCGCCGTTTACGCTGCGCTAGTTCTACTAACTTCTTCAGTAAATCCACCTGCAGCTCAAAGGTCACCCAATTCGTGGAGGTATGCTGAAACATTTATTTGAAGACAATCTCACTCAAGTTGACGAACTAAACTCTGGGCTTTAGCTTGTGGTACAACGCAACGACGGACATATTGATATTGTAAAATAAATGTTTATATACACAGAATTAAGCACATACATACATATATATAAACACATTTATATAAGTTGGTATGCATGGATGCTTATTTGATGTCTTAATGTATTATATTTTGTTGAAACATTTGTTTCAATGCTATCTTTCATTCGCCTTCTAGATAACTGGTAAAGTTAATAAATACATATAATATCAGGATTATCTACGGAACTTGGCACCCATCTAGATCTCAATTTTTTTGTCGGCGAAGTCGACAACCGCGCATCGGATATTCTTAATATTGAACTTGGCTTCCATTTTACATTTATGTTTTTGATGGGATACATACATAACATCACGCCTTTATTCCCAGAGTGGGGTAGGCAGAGCTACAGCAATACCAACCAACAATTTTAAAAAGACTTGTTTATAATTCTGTGACCACATTTTTCACATACAGACCAAGAAGTTTACTAGTGAGGGAATAAGGGCTTGTAGTATTGTTAGGCGATGGGCTTGCAACCTGTCACTAATTAAATACACAAGTAAACTTCTTGGCCTGATTGTGCAAAATGTGGTTACAGAAATATCAACAAGAGTTGTTGTTATTTCTGTAGCTCTGCCTACCCCACTCTGGGAATGAAGGCGTGATGTTATGTATGTTTATGTGTTATTCTCTCGGGTACTTTTTAATTTTTCGGGATAAAAAGTTGCCTATGTGTTAATCCAGGGTATAAGCTATCTCCATTCCAAATTTAAAATCCGTAATATTATAGTAGGAAGTAGGATTTATCATAATTTTGCTTTGCGGTGAATTAAATCGCACTAAAGAAAACTTTATATATTTGCGAAATAATTAATCATCTGTGGTTACTTCAAATGACGTACTTTTTTTTACTTAAACAGTGATTTCTTAAACACTGTTCTTCTCAAAAAAAAAAACCACAAGAAAAAGGGTAGCAGCAATATTGTTTTATATTAAGTAAGGAGTATGTTTTTTCAAATTTAAAAACGAAAGTTGCATAACAGCCAACTACCATCTTAAGTAAACATCAGGTATTTTTCTTTAAAATCCTTTCAAATCTATTTCCCAAGTTAATAATCTACTCTTAATTGCACTAACTTATTATTCGCTGCCAATTTTAATTAAGCCTTTAAATTCATTTTCATCTTGGCGGAGGCTAGAGTTTCTTACGGCGCTTAGTATAATAATGTAGGCAGACTTCATTATGCAAACAGCCTTCTAAATCATGCTTTAAAATATCACTTTATATTTTAGGCGTTTATCTTACAAAGTGAGTTATCTTGCCGGTATATCTTCTGTGGAAGATGAATCTGGGAAAATCTCTAGTACTATAATTATATTTACATTATTGAAAAATAAAAAAATTCCTGAATTTGTGAATTCCTGTTTTCTAATTAGTTTCGGTTGTTTTGTTTGCATGTTAAGAAAACTGGTTAATCAACTTAAATTGTAACCTAGCAATATATGGAACTTAAGGCCTTATTCATATTCATATTTGTATGTATTACTTTGTACACGGCTGTTTGTTTTCCTAAATAAATTAAAAAAAAAAAAAAAAAAGAAGTTTAATCTACTCTTACTTTGATGAGTATTCTTTAATACATATACATACATACAAACATACACATACATAAAGTCACGCCTTTATTCCCAGGGTGGGGTAGGCAGAGCTACAGAATTACCAACAGCTCTAAAAAATTTGTTGATAATTCTGTAACCACATTTTGCACAATCAGGCTAAGATGTTTACCAGTGTATTAGTAACAGGAATATACTGTCAATAAATATATCAGTTTTACTATACTCTGAATAAAAAAATAACATTGGTTTTCTGACGTTGCGTCGATGTTTTATAATACAAATAGCAACCGGTTTTTGTAATTTTTAGTAAGGTAATGTCTCTCTCCTTTCGCAACTTTTCATTGTAACCAAATTCGTTTAAAAATAGCCCAAAATTTCCATCACTTTCAGCCGCGGTATTAACGTATCTATCCCATTCATCCCGCGTTTAGGGTCCCGCGGAAATGAAGAAATCCGGTCCCGCGTCGCATTTAATGGAATCCCAGAATCCCGCGGTAAATTCTTTGAACGGCCGGGAATTTCGTGATGTTTTATTAAATATCCTGGAGAAATTAATTGGCTGGCGTGGCATCTTGGTAATGTTTAAGGTTTCTACAGGTCATATTTTATCTTCGAAATTTGATAAACGAGATATTGGACTAGTTTGTATTGTTAATTAGCCTCTGTTTTACCTACTCACGAGTATACAATATACCCGAAGACCATGTCTTCCCGTGGATGTTGTAAGAGGCGAGAATGAGGGCTAGTAGTGCTGTTAGGCGACGGGCTTGCAACCTGTCACTAACACACAGGTCAACATCTTGGCCTGATTGTGCAAAATGTGGTTACAGAATTATAAACAAGTCTTTTTAGAGTTGATGGTATTTTTGTAGCTCTGCCTTTCCCACTCTGGGAATGAAGGCGTGATGTTCTGTTTGTAGTAAGTTTATTGTGGCTTAGTACCCATAGTACTAGAGCTTATTCGAGACTAGGGTAATTTGTGTGAGGCTGTCCCCTGAGATATCCATTATTTTATTTATTATAGTGGTTAAATATCTATGTGTAATTTAATAACCATAGATTAGTTTTAATTCACGTGCAACATCAAGCAGATTCTAATCTAATAGTATTCTTTTTTTTTTTGACATGCGTCCTTTATAATTAAAAGGTATTTACATCAATAGAAATAACTTCGTTCATAAACATCGCATTGATAATTAATAATAATGATAATTATTAATTATACTGAAAACGGGTGCTCTTACTATTCAGTCGTTTTTGATATTCAACATGATATTTTGCAATTAAAATCGTATTGTAGTCACAATATTTGTACGAACAATAGACGTAGGTCAAGTTTGCTATCAAACTAAACCGAAGCATCTTTAAAGTTATTTTACCAGTTTAAAAAAAAATCTTAAAGGCAGATGGAAGTTTTTATATCGTTTCCAAGTATAAAACTAGATTCCCGTCAGCAGGAAATTCGTTCGTCGTGGATAAAGGGGACGTTTCCGCAGAAATCTGACGGCGAAAGCCTTTGTGATACAGAAAATGTTTAGCATTTACGAAATACATGAGATATAATAAAATATAATATTTGGGGGGTATTGGGCTTTAAGAATTAGCTCTTGGAAGTGCTTGAGAGAAAGTGTTCAAAATATGAAAAATGCATGAAAAACAAATTGACTTTTTTTCCTACGATTTAGGAGAAAACCTAAAAAAAGCATATAAAACGCAATACACTAAGTTTTGACCCGTTTATTAACATTTTATATTACAGAATCATATCTGGTTAAAATTTAAAAAAATATTTAAGGCATCTTCAATTTATTTACGTAATATTTTAATTACAACAAAACACATTTAAAAATTACATATTAATTAAAACTAACTTATAAAATAAAACCCTCCATTGCACCCACTTGCGGCATCGTGCCGAGGACGCTCGCAGCATTACCCCGTTGCAATTTTAATTTAATGCTATTGGATTAAACATATTAATTTGTGAAATAAACTCAAACTTCTTTATAAGGTCTGTATATTTTAAACATGGAACAACAGCTGTGACGTCATTCCTGTCGTCGATTTCGTGTAGATTGTTTTTGGAGGGGTCTGAACTATGACTTTTTAAAGCTTCATATCTTTTGAAAAAGATACACGATAATTGTGTCGCGAATACAGCCCGTATCCTTCTCTTTCACTTTACAGAGAGCGTAAGAAGATAAATATGCGTGTTTCCTATTAAATTAACGTTATAAAACAACTCACAAAATCTTAAATAGCAGTAGCAATGTAAGTAACTTGTTTTATCTCACTTTTCACTGTGTGTCTGTTAGATTGTTACTTTTTTAAGCTGCAATGGCTAGAGAGATTTGGATAATATTCGGAACGGAGATAGCTTATATATACCCTGGATTAACACATTTTCCACCGTGGAAAATTTTAAGTTCCTAAGGCAATAACGATGTTTGAAATCCTTCGCAACATGGGATGGCCGAATAACTTATTCTATGCGGACGGATCCGTGGGCACCAGCTAGTTATTAACTGACTTCAAAAAAGGAGAAGGTTCTCAATTCGTCGGGACTTTTTATGTATGATCTTTATAAAAAGTTTAGTTAGGCAACCCGCCTTAAGAGACGTGTGAAACAAAGAAATTCCCTACAAAATGCGA
Source organism: Acleris holmiana (assembly GCA_949316455.1). Taxonomy (NCBI): domain Eukaryota; kingdom Metazoa; phylum Arthropoda; class Insecta; order Lepidoptera; family Tortricidae; genus Acleris; species Acleris holmiana. The sequence continues at coordinate 619,941 of OX438781.1, forward strand.
TAACGTTTTCTCCCCTTGAACGTTGTCCGATTTTTACGAACAATGAATATGTTGTAGATATTATAAAAAACTATGTCTGTACGTTTTCCTTTATAAGAAAATATTTATTGGAATGAAAATAAAATAAAAAAACAAAAGCGGAAACGTTCAGACTTAGTTTTCCATAATATCGACAACATATTCGAAAATCCTGGAAATCGGATTAGATTTAGGGGATGAGAAACGTTATCGCCTACTAAATTTGTATGGATTATTTTTGACAGCTACGCGATTTAGGCATCGCTTCACAATCCTCTTAATTCAAAGCTCTAATTTTTTCATCGAAATCGTTACTTGTTTATTTGATGATCATAAAATGTGCTATTCAATTTATTTTTTATTTTTTTTTATGTTAAGGTGAAGGCACACGAGCACTCAGGTCACCTGATGGTTAGTGAAATCTGAGACCCATAGACATTTGAATTCTCAAGATTATAATCCTAAGACCTCAAATGCGCTGCCAACCCTGAGGACTAAGATGGAATGCCTCTATGCTAGTGATTTCACCGGTTGTCTTATCCCCACACCGGAACACAACAATGCGAACACTGTTGCTTGGCGGATGGTTAATGGATAAGATGGTGGTAGCGATCCGGACGGACCCTGCACAGGGTCCTACCACCACTAAAAATCGAATCGAAATCTAATTATCGAATTTAAGTATCATTCGTACTTTTCATCGTTTTAATATTGCTTTTAATACAATTTTACTTATCGTTACTCTTCATATCATCTTATCTTCAAAACGCGCTTCGGTTGCGAAAAGGGAAGTTAAACGTTCGTATTTGACGACTCTGCCCGAGCGGCACAGGCGAACGAAATTGTGCACTGCGACTTGCAGAAACTCTAATAAAGGCGATCTAGATAGAAATATGACTTTCATTTTGGTTTGCATACTGAAAAGTGATATTTAGCAGTGTAGCTAACGAAAAAAGAAGGGAAAATTTATCAAGACTTCTATTTAGATGTTAGAATTTTTTAAATAATCCCAAACTAATATGGCATAATAACATGTTTGAATTTAAACACCGAAAACTAGTAAAAACTACTGTATTGAATTGAATTGAATTAGTTATCTATGAATTTTTAAACTATATATTTAAATAAAGGCTTCTAGTATTGTTAGGCGATGGGCTTGCAACCTGTCACTAATACACTAGTAAATATCTCAGCTTACTTGTGCAAAATGTGGTTACAGAATTATTAACATGTCTTTTTAGAGCTGTTGGTATTTCTGTAGCTCTGCCTACCCCACTCTGAGAATGAAGGCGTGATGTTATGTATGTATGTATGTATAACAATTTCGGACGTAGACACAAACAAATTTAGCATCAAATTAGTGTTCCTTTATGGATATTATCTAAACATTAGAACCTTTGCGTATATTTAAAATAAATATACCATCTGAACGCGCCTTGGGGATCTTTAAGAGACGAGCATAATCTTTACTCAAAGCCGGCAACGCATCTGTGATTCCTCTCCTAGTGTTATGATCACTCAAATCAGGTGACATGCTAGCTCGTTTGCGGCGCCTAGAACAAAAAAAACATACTTAAATGAAACATCCTAACTAAAACTTAGGCATAAACATTCGTGCTTAATCTATACATTTGAAACAATTCTGCGACTGACTAACTGATTGACAACGCACGTCCTAAACCGTTGGACGTGAGGACTGGTTTGAGGGAAATATTAATAACTAGAGGTTGACTAAGAGTACATTTTTTGTAAATCTATCCTTTGCAGAATACTAATATTACGCGTGCAAAGCCGCGGGTGGGAACGTCTGTATTGATACAAAACTCGACATTAATGTTTCTAATGCTACGTTTCGGTGTGCAATTTTCTAAAATTATTTTATTAGTTTTCCAATTAAAAGAAAATAACCAAAATAAATCCTTTAAACCCCAAGGCGGAGTAAGTATGCCAAAAGGAGGCGTGCTTGGCGCTCCTCCAGAATCAGCATAATTACGTCGGAGGCTTGTACCGGAATAATTGTTTCTTTGTTTTAGATGTATTTGTTGGACATTTTAATTAGCCAGTGCAATGCTTTGAATGCAAAGTTTTAAATTTAACAGTTGGTAAGTTTTGCGAAGTTACATGAGTTGTTTGGACGCGTCCGATAGTTCTACCAAGTGCAATACTTACGAGTACCTACGTATTTCAGCTACTTAGATATACACGAAGACTTTAGGCTCTTGTCTGTTGATGCCACGTTTATGCGTTTCAATAAGAATGGTAGCCCGTTGATTCCTATATTTTTGGTCATCGTCATTGTTAAATAAAAGAACGGAAAAAATACCGTATCATCAGAAAATTGTTTATTCTAAATATGACAATTATGTCTTGTAACTTATTATGACCAAAAATATTTATGGCAGAGTGTTAATGAGTATGCTCGTGTGTTTGCGCGTGGTCTCCACTCGAATACATGGCATAATTATAATTGTTTTTGCTGCATACAGTTTAGGAGGAATGTCGTCATCCCAGTTTATTCGGTCTAGTTCGTGTTCTTCTTGAAATAAATCGTCTTTGCAAATTATACGTCACTAGGTAGTTTATGCTTTTAAAAAAAAAATACAATAAGAAATAAATGTTTCTCTTTTTACATGTGAGTCTAAATGTTAATCTAAATTTACTCCAGCTGACAGATCCTTAAATTTAAATCAGATACGTTTCCACAAATTTTTAGAATGCAAATTCCTAAAGACTTCGCTTCCCACTGTGGTCTAAGTCTAATCCGAACACACAAAGCGGGTGAACCGCAAAAGCTTCTGTTTCTTTGAATCATTACGGCCCAAAATCCCCACAATAAGAAATTAATCCACAGCTTTTCGGATTACATCATCAAATTCACTTCACAAAGATGGATTACCCGGCATTACGGCTTCGGACATGATCTTACCAAGTATCCATTTATCTTAAGTAGATTTTCAATTTCCATTTTGTTTCCAGTGTCCGTTAAATTCTGCATGATTTTTTTCATAATCCCTTTTCAATTATTTTTAATGCTCCAGATTACCGCTTGACTGAGCCATGCTTTTAAAATATTCGGATTGAGTAATAGATACCGGTTAGTATTTTTTTTTGTTCAAATATCCAAGTTTGCTTTTGACTTCAAACTGAGATTCTTATAAACATTTAAGCTTTTATCAGCATTTATTATGCATCAATAAATCAACGTTCATCTTTTGAATTCCATAGCGATTCCTAACCACATCTCCCCAATCTTGCTCCTTCGGGCTAATTGCTGATTTTCTAATTAATCACAGTGTTATTTGATTAATAGGCCTCCGATTGCGAAGCCGATGATTTAGGAATTTCTTCAAAGGCTCCAACTTCCTTTTTAATTAATAAGCGGAGTATCAAGTTGTTAGGCGTTGTTGTTCGGTGTCCTTTGTATCGTTATTTTTACGCCCTTTTTGTTTGAAACTTTCTATCCCGCATCGTATTCGAGCTTTGTAAATTCTCTCTAAATTTTAACTTGGAGTTTTTATATTGCATTACAGGCGTACCGCACTTTGTTCTAATTGCTCCTTGTTTCCGGTGTTGTGAAGTTTTCTTACTTAATCAAAATTACTCTCAAGTGTTACGACAGCGAACATTTTATATTCACCTACATGAAGTTAGGTACGGTTTTCTTCTATCTAGGACCAAAATTCATCGATCAATTGACACATCTCATCAACCAATGCAACCAAAACCCAAAACTAAATCAAACCTTATATAGATCTATGCCAGCGATCAATAGAATCGAAAACCAATTCCAATCGCTAAATGAGCGAACGAACTAACTGATTTCACATATAAAACATCACGAGTGATTTCAAAATGGCGTTGGCGGCCAGCAGCTGACAACAGGAGACCTGAAGAGTGGAAGCTGCTAAGGACTCCTCAAGGCCTAGGGCCACCAGAGACCTCAGGAACATGGCCGCGCCCCCGCAATGGTCAGGCGGGGGCGGGCATCGGATCAAAAAGCCAGAAAGCCAAGCCCCTAGCGGCCTGGCCATCCCAAACTTGGGAACGCATTGTTACCAAAGGACTATGCTATGGATGTGGAGGGGACTGGGACTTTAAAGGTGCCCTTAAAGTAGATAGTGACAGTTCGGAGTATACGGGTTATAGGTATTACTTCAACAAGCCAGGATACAGGATCAGGGCGAGATCCTGTGAAGATGCTAGGTTTATACATATAAATTTTGTGCTGCTCGCGGAGGTCAAGCATTTTGAAAAGGTGAGTTTTAATTTTAAGCTTGTATATAACGAATTATATTCGCTCGTGGTAAACCAACTTATTCGTTGGTTATAAAGTTATGCAATTGAATTCCGTTTTTACAGATTGGTAGATTAATATCTAGTATAGAGGTAGTATTATTATTGAATTAGATTTTTTCGAATATTAAGTGGAGAATGTGTTTGACCCCTGACAAAGAAGAGCATGCATCTGTGTATTGTGGCTGTGGCATTGTAGCTCTCAAAACAATTTTAATTGGAAGGTTGCTAAGCTAGAGTTCATGAAAATCGGTGGGGCTGTTTAAAATATGGGTTTTCTTTAACCTCATGACAACGGTGTGTTACAAGAGGTACATAATCAAGGCAATTTAGTCTAAGCTTTATTTAAGTGAGTGTAAAGTTAATTTTTATTTGTTTCAAAATTGAAAATCGCATGTCAGAGCAAAGAAAATTGAACTTTATTTCGTTGCTGTTAGAATCAGATTCCCACTTAAATAAATCTCCCTATTTGTAGCATATTGGGCCTCACGAGGTTAAAGTAGTTATTAGAATATCTATTAAATAAATAAAAACTTCCGATATAAAGACGACCCCTTCTTTCAGAGCTGAAATCTCTTAAATCCACCACCAATTTTCATCAAAGCTATGTAGAAAGAGATTCCAACTAATAGATTTGACGACACGTTGGCCTAGTTGGGAGTGACCCTGCCTCTGAAGCCAGCGGTCCTGGGTTCAAATCCCGGTAAGGGCAGATATTTGTGTGATGAGCGCGAATATTTGTTCCTGAGTCTTGGATGTTTTCTATTTATTTCTCTATTTAAGTATGTTTATCGTTGTCTAGTTCCCATAGTACAAGCCTAGAGCTTAGTTTGGGACTAGGTCAATTTGTGTGAGATTGTCCCCTGATATTTATTATTTATTATTTTATTTATTTATTTAGATATCTCTTTCCAGGCAGATTTTATGTCTGTGGACCGAACTCATTGAGATAAAGTTGGAGGTTGTATATGGGTTAACTGATTGGGGAAAACTTCGTTAGCGCGATGTGGAGCACTGTCAGATTTAGTTGCGCTGTCTGACGCTGGCGGCGCTGGCGAGTTGGTTGTTACAAGTTGTCACTAGATGCCGCTAGGTATACAATTCAACTAGCTTTCTATTTAATAAAAATCCCGGTTTAATATCAGTTCATCATTACATACGTTTAACATATTACACCCTCTAATCGCTTTAGGGATTAATAATAGATTAGGTTCTAAATTTCGGGCAATAACGATTAATTCCTACTAACGCTAGCACAAATTAACATGTTTGCTCTGCAGCAATTCCTGGTCGATCATGCGAGCGAATTCGCATCGCAGACGCATCGGTCGGGCTAGGATTTAACACGCTTATGTGGAGCACGTAACACCGCCAATAACAAACACCAATTAACAATTCAACCCTCACACCTATGTATTAATACGCGGCTGCAACGAAACATCGTGGAAATGGCGCCAATTAAGAAACGGCACGGTACTCATAAAACAGTAAGTGCTAAATATAATTTATTAGGTATTTTAGCGAATGAGTCACGCGATTGAAGTTAATACTAATGTCCTATACACATGGAATAAATTTTTGTCAACCTTTTCAGTCCTACAGGCATTTAATACCTATAGTTAAGGACTAAAATTAACAACGGTAACTACTGCTTTACGTCACGAAAATTAATTATTACTGCTTTAAAAGAAATAGTGTCATCTCAGACAAAACCCCTGTAGCAAACTCGACCATATTACTAACAGGTGAGGTTTGAATTTGCTATGCTTATTTAATTTGAAATACCGCCTATTGGCTTATGAGGGCAGTATATAATATGACTATTATTGTGACGTAATAGAAAAATTACAGTTGTTAGTTTTTGTCTTTACCTATTGATACTTTTTTTGGTAAATGCCCCAGCTAATGGCAACCACCCAGAGGAGAGCGACTCGAATTGTCTAGACTCTTTGGCGCTGCGTAGAGATGTAGCATCGCTCTGCATTCTCTATCGCCTTTATAGCGGGGAATGCTCCGAGGAGCTGTTCGGATTAATTCCTGCCACATCTTTCCGCCTTCGTCCTACGCGACAGAACTTCTACCACCATCATTTAGATAGTTGGCAGTCCACAACCGTGCGTTTTACTAGGAATTTCCTGCCACTTACAAATAAACTGTGGAATGGTCTGTTGCCTGCGGTATTTCCGGACCAATACGACCTTCAAACCTTCAAGAAAAGAGCGTACTCTCATTTAAAAGGCTGGCAACGTACCTGTAACTCCTCCGGTGCTGCAGGTGTCTATGGGTGACAATATTCGCTTACCATCAGGCGATCTGTCTGCTCGTTTGCCTCCTATTCCATAAAAAAAACATTCCACTCGAAATTAAACCTTCTACCATGGAATTAATTTAGTTTTTTATTTACTAGCCGGTGTTTGCTCCGTGGTGTACAGAGTACAGAGCGTTGCACTTCATTCGTAGTGTGGTGGTAAAGAGGTGCGCCATCGTCACTAAATATTTCACGATATGTTTAGCCTAGTTGGTATAGTGAACCTGCCTACGGAGCTAGCGATCAATTAAAGGAGAAGGAATTATATCCTTCATATAAAAAAAAAAAAAATGACACTCATAATAACTTATTTTGAGAAGCGAAGTATCTTAATAAATCGATCTTGATCTTACCAATACGGTGTTGCTTTTTTACAGGGTATTTTTTTAATAGGAGCACAAATTTTTGTATTTTTTAATTCGCTATTGTTAATCAATAATACATGTTATTTTTACTCAAGCTTAAAAAATATTAGAGATATTGCTGATTCAATGATTCCACCAACTTAACGATATTCATGGACCCACCAATGCAGGGGTGCGAGGAGAGGGGAGTGTTGTTAAGTAAGTAAATAAATGAAATTTCAAATTAAGAATATCAGTAGGAGAGGGGCTTGTTGTCCGATAAGAGTGATAAGCTGTACATGAAATTTCAAATTTCGAATATCAATACATTGTATCACATACCTACAGCTTGACAACCCATGTCATCATTTCTAGTGAAACTTTGCACCCACACGAGAAGGTAAAAGAGAGATAATTTGCAAAAAATAAAATATATTTTTGAACTCGGTTTATTGACGTAATATATTATATTAACGATACAAAATCATATGTTAAAATATGTGCACTGATAAAAAATTACCCTGTATAGCGGTAAGTACGACATTTGAAATCTGCTCAACTTAGCTGAGTTGACTATCCCAAGACACGTTAGAAATTACAGTTTTTTCTGCCCTTAAATTTGACTATATGTTTATCCCTGCTACTTTCATCAAAATCTGTTTTGAGTTGTATGCCTGTATGGTAACTTTTACACCTACATACTCTGCATGAAGTTGAACTACTGTTCTTATTCCCACTGTTCCGCTTCGGGCTTGACCTAATTGCAGGGTAGTGATGGGGTTAGACGATTGAATATTGCACGAGATCACGAGTACACGTTCTTGGGCATCACAGGATAACAGTTACCTGCCCAGTTCAAAATTTGTAGAGAAATGTATGATACCTTAAGATATACCTAATAGTCGGTGTTTTAGCCTCGTAAGACCCAACGGCCTAAATTTAGGACATTTGTCAAAGTGACTTTAGACTTTAGTTGACTTACACAAGGTTCTTTTTTGAACTAGTAAAATTTGACGTGGGCCTCAGGAGGTTAATACGATTAACTGACAGGTCAATAACGGCACTGTACGTCTGTGATGCACCGTTAGATGCCCAAATCAGTGACGGCTTGGTATTGTGTCTATTTTAGTAAAGGAATTCGGTAGCTGGCCCTGAATGTGTCACTTTCAAAATTATAAAGATAGTAGAGATTCGATTTTGTTTAATAAAAAAACCGAGCAAAATCAAAAGTTGTCACATTTGGTTTATACTTACAACAGTCATTATATGTATAGGCCACCCCACTGTCTTAATTAATATAATTAAATGTTTATTAAAATTATAAATATTATGTAATTTAATTAAAAACCTCAGATGTAAAAACACTCTTTCCCTTATAAATAATTGAAAAAAAAATTAAGTAGCATTTTTTGTCCATTTTTGATTCAGAGGGTCTCTTTTTTATTTCCGGGTTAAATTGCCCAATAAAATATATAGCGCATGCACTATCATTTAATATCAGAATAACTCTCATACCACTTGACTAGTTAGCGCTGTATTGCAGCTAACATTATCGTATAAATTAACCATTAGAGCTACCCCAATAAATATACCTTAGGCGTGACGTCACTACTCACTACCTTCGGTGCGAGGTGCGAATTGTCGGCATTAATTAACATGCCTCGTTTCCAAAGTGCACGGTAATGATCTTTACAGTATCCACTAAAGGTGCGTTAATGATTTTTACAGCATCCACTAGGGGTATTTAAGATTTAACTTAGAAAGCGATTGTTTTGCGTGAATTTGTCAATTGGACTCTTAAATAGTTTTTGTTAGTTTTGGCATAATTTGGTGTTAGATGTTAAACTCACTAGTGTCTTCCCGCGACATTGGCTGTTTGAATTATTTCAACGTTATCCAAACGAGAATAAATACCATTTTCCGCTGTTAGAAGTATAATTTGTTTTTAAGGATACTTAATAATTATGGCGAATTCTTGTGTGGCTATATTTAACATGAACACACTTAACCTCCCTCTTATATTATAAATACGAAAGTTTGTGTGTGTGCGTGTTAGTTTGTTACCCTTTCACACTGTAATTATTGGTCGGTTTTGGATAAAATTTGAAATTTTCATTTCAGTGACCCTGGATTAACATACAAGCTACTTTTTATCCCGAAAAGTTCAAATGCTCCCGAGGGAAAAACGTTAATCAAAATCTACGTACGACAATATACAAATTCATTGGTAATCAAAACTTGTAACAGGTCAGTTTACGTTGAATTAAATAAACTTACCCACGGCATAAATCGAATAGGTAAAATTTTAATACTGTTTCTCTCCTTTATAACCTGCATAGTAGCTTAAACACTGTGTTTAAAAACCTCTTCCACCGACTAAGTTAGCGCCTCTTAATGACATCAAAGACCTGGCTGGCTTAGGATACTAGCCATCTGACTAAGTTAACAACTTTAGTACTAACTTCGTTGGGCATCCTTCGGGATAAGGTCACTGATTTAATAACAACCAACCACGGCTTTAAATACTTAACTATTTCCTGTGACGCATTCATCGTAACCATAGCTCGGACTAATCATCGCAAAACAAAATACGGATATAGAACAAGATGCAATAGAGTCGTCATATGTGTTTGATTATTAGCTATCTCTTGCATTTCGCTTTAGCTTTGCCAAGTGACGTTCCTGAAGCAATTTATGACAACTAAAATTTGTAAAACTATATGTCGTTGTTTCTAAATAATTTAAGTATGGTGAAATTAAAAACGGTCAAGAACTATTTTGAGCTTAATATAATTAATTGGCAACTTGACAAAAACATTCTGCTTCAGTTAATACTATCAGATGTTGATGATTGCTTAAGTCCAACTCAACCGTAAGTTAAATGTTGATGGAAATACCTTAAAAAACTTAATTTAAACGGTTATATACAATTAAAAACATAATTATAATATTCTTCATAATACGATTCTATTACATTATTTTCCGAGTTATAATAATTGTTTTGCGATGATTAGTTCGAGGTATGATCCGAACTAATACTTGTCAATTAATAAAATGTTCAAATAACTGGCAAAGAGGATAGAATTATAGACTACGATTGTTATCTGGAGAATACAAATATATTTCATTATTTTTTAATTAAATTGTTTATGGGTCTCGAATCCTAGTTACCATCAAGTGGCCTGTTTCTCGTTTGCCTTCTCTATGGCAATTCTTTTGAAAAATATCTATAGTTTCAGAGCAAAAGCTAATATTTAAGTAAAAAGTGTTATTAATACGATCCCGTGAGGTTGCCGGGTTAGAATAGTGCCACTCCATGCCTTCCCGTGGAGACATCTCTGTTAGGCGATGGGCTTGCAACTTGTCACTAATACACTGGTAAACATCTTAGCCTACTTGTGCAAAATGTGGTTACAGAAAAAAAGTCTTTTTAGACTTGTTTGTATTTCTGTAGCTCTGCCTACCCCACTCTGGGAATGAAGGCGTATGTTATGTATGTATATATGTAATACGATCCCTAATTTGTATAGTCGTAATTCGCATACGCATAGGTCACGGTGCGACTTCAGGCTAATCCTTTCCTTTTTCATAGGTACTTGGTAATTTTATGGTGTGTTTGTTCGTAATTTTTTAACGATTTAACGGGTTAACATTATACTAATGAAATTGGGCTCGTGTAGTATGTTACTTGGAAACGGATATGTGTCCTTTTTTCCTGATATCTTACAAAAAAAACAGGATTCTTATTAATTCTGGACGTTAGAAATATAAAAGGCACACGGGTCGGAAAATAACATAGATTATTCTACATTCAAACATGATTCATACAAATAAGATTAAAAAGACCCAACGTGGTATAAGTCATTCATACAAGGGTCCATCTGATTAGTTTTGTAACGAGATATGACGACCCGCTCGTGAATACGAAAAATGTTAGGTCGAAAAGTGCTTCAACTGTAATATATTCGTATTATTTTTCATGGTACGAAGACGATCTACGAGCACTCAGGCCACCTGATGGTAAGAGGAAACTGAGACCAATAGACATTTTAATTCTCAAAATTATAATCTCGAGACTTTTATGCTAGTAATTTCACCGGTTGTCTTATTTTAAAGTTTATCTCACAATTTTAAAGTTTATTATCGGTTGACATCAGTTAGAGCTGACAAAGTAGAACCAATCCTTAGTCCTAAAATTATGACAGCAAACCGTTCTAAAAATAGTCCCGTTTTGGCTAAATACAATAGCGAATTCAGTAAGTGACATTCAGATTAGCATCTCTACTATTATGCTGTCACAGACTAAACAGTAACTGCTTCTTAAATGTACGTCTACCCACATCTCAAATTTCCGCAGTATTCAGTATGGCAACGCCTTAACGAAATTAATTTAACCGTCTTGCGACTAGGGCCGGTCATGAATATTGATGTGACAACCCTACACGAGCTCTGATGTCCTTAGACAAAACGACACCATGTGTATTAAAACCGCCATTCCAAAAGCAACTTTGTTCTTAGCTACAAACAGTTGAAACTCCCTGGGCTACAACGATGTATATGCGACCCTTTGATTTAGGCGGACAGTGCAATATGTTCCATTTCGAGTTATGATTTTCAATGAATTCTCGGGCTTGAGTTAGGGTTGACACAAATTTGGAGTCAATTTGCATTTTTGTATATTGTTAAAGGTTGATGTATTCGCAGTGGAATACCAAGGTTATCTTTGAGTCATTATAATACTCGGGTAAAATTCACATTAATATCAACATTTTTTTTATCTTGGGTATTTTCCCCCGGTCATGTGTTATACCCAGGGACCGGCCCGCTTTACCATTCAAGGGGTTTCGAATGGGTTTTTATAAAGGTTTTATTTAAAAAAGCCGTATCGCTTAAAAGCCGTTCGATTTGCTTTTAAAACCCGCTAACCCTTTCAAGGTGTTTCGAATGGGTTTTATTATTTTACTTAGCCGTTCGATATGCTTTTCAAAGCGCTATTTATAAGGGTTATCTGTGCTTTAGCTGTTAAGGTTTCCCTTATAGTGAATGTTTAGTTTATCAAACAACTTAGTCACATATTTCGTTCCAAGAGGTTATTCTTTTACTGATTGTGAGCTATTTTATGGAGAGGTTAGTCTTTCAAAGGCTTTTATCGGTGAATGAATTCGGTCCCTGGTTATACCCGGATATAATTAAACCGGTTGGAACTGGCTTATTGGTTGATGAGTATTACGTGCGCTGCTAGCTGAATGTAGAGAGGATTGAGGCCAGCTTTAATATCTATATATACGCCAAATATGTTTGCTACTGGAATATTTTAATAAAGTACAATAACGACGTGCTGGAAAAGTAACATGTCATATTTTGATACTAAGTATTAATAAACTTAGTATTAGTAAACGTCTTGGCCTGATGTGCAAAATGTGGTACAGAATTATCAACAAGTCTTTTTAGAGTTGTTGGCATTTTTGTATCTCTGCCTACCCCATTCTGGGAAGGAAGGCGTGATGCTATGTATGTGTATGTAAGGGGCTTATCGAGACGTCACAGATAATGTTTATATGAAGTAAATTCACGTACCTTATATTATGTATATGTTACTTTGAAAGTTTTATACATAAAAACGGTTAAGCGCGAGTCGGACTCGCGCACCGGGGGTTCCGTACTGCCGCAGAGTAGGTATTATTAGATACAATTTTGATTTCGATTTCTTATTGAATCAGTGCGTGTACATCTCACTCCTGACCTAGAATATGTGTTGTTTTATAGGGTTTGTACTATAACCGTACCAAATTGTGAAATGAATCAGTTGTTCCAAACGTTGTTCGGCGAAAAGAAAGTGCACCCTGTAAATTATTTGTAAATACAGCCTTGGTATGGGTAAAGCATTATGTTCTATAGCTTAGTATATACACACATCATACATACATAACATCACGCCTTAATTCCCAGAGTGGGATAGGCAGAGCTAAGGAAATAGCAACAACTCTAAAAAGACTTGTTGATAATTCTATAACCACATTTTGCACAATCAGGCCAAGAAGTTTACTAGTGTATTAGTGACAGGTTGCAAGCCCATCGCCTAACAGTAGTGTACCTAGTTTCCATAGCATACCCAGTTTATACACGGCACACCCGGTTCACGGCAGCACACCCGGTTATAACCGGTTCACGCCACGTCACGTGCGCGCTCGGTTAGGCAGCTCGGGACGCATTCGCCTCTAGAATACGAACGTAAGATGTATGATATCAGGCTTGGAATTTAGACGTGGCTATCTGCATTATGCTGAACGTTTACTACTCGGTTATACAATATTACTATTCTATCGTATCATGTAAATGAATATTGCAAGTGAACCGGTTCTTACAGCGGTTGCAATACATTTATGAGTTCCTGGTATTTCGGCGATGGGGCAATCGTCATGGGCCTCTATTCTATTCGGTTTTACCATATTGCTTTTAACATGTACATTCAGCGTGGAAAAAACGAACGCCACATGGAAGACCTACCTTAAATGTAAGAAATATCTAATTCTACGCAAAGAAGACTTACTTTAATTTTTGAAAACAATAAATACTGTAAGTATTTATAGTTTTTTTTTAATTAGTCTTCCGTAACCGAGAATCGAACTGTCAAATATGAAAAATCAATAAAGTCGTGTTACCTTATTACCGTATTTCGTACGGTTTCGTAAAACTGTCATATTTTTTACTTGGTTAGTGTTTCTTGTCTGTTCAATCGTCAGCTCAGTTTGTAAATTGACGGTGTAAAGTAGAGATACGACATTACGACAAGCAAATCGAAATCACATCAAGATGGCTAAAAGCCTATAATAGAAACAGTAAAAAGTAATTCCATGTTGTTCACAAGGTTGGCATTGCATTTGAGGTCTTAGGATTGCAGTCTTGATTTGTGTCTATATCAGCCCCCTATTTCACTATCTTGACATTGACACGTGACAGGTGACAATTCGGTATACATTGCAAAGTTAACACGCTAATACATCACTACCTTTCATATAAGCTAGAATCAAGTCGTTGTCAGAATGGTGAAATAGGGGGCAGGTGGCTCGTGTGCCTTCTAGCCATATAAAAAAGAAACATTGTGTTAATCATGTCATTACACGTCAACTTAAATTTTATAACATGTAAATTTCGCATCAACTACATTGCATTGTTTCAAAAAAAAAACCTATTTTTATTATTTTTTATTTGATGCTGTGAATAAATAAATATTAGGGGACAATATCACACAAATTGACCTAGTCCCAAACAAAGCTCTAGGCTTGTACTATGGGTACTAGATAATGATAAACTTACTTAAATAGAGAAACTTATATATATAATAGAAAACATCCAAGACTCAGGAACAAATATTCGCGCTCATCACACAAATATCTGCCCTTACCGGGATTTGAACCCAGAACCGCTGGCTTCGGAGGCAGAGTCACTCCCAACTAGGCCAACGTGTCGTCCTTCAAATGTATCAATGTTCAATGTTTTTTTTTTTTTTTCTTTTCTTAAACGTGGATTTCGTTTTCATTAATTGCATTAGCGACGTGTCGACATTATGCTCGATGGATTCCTATAAAATGCAATAATAGTTCTATAGTTGTAGTAGTTCACAAAGTTCTCGCTTCTAACGTAATTGTCAAAATTTGTTGTTAATTTTGATGAAACTTTGCATGACTCTTTCTCGACGCTTCGAGAAAGCGTATGCAACGGAGAGTTCAGGTAACGGTTTAATTTAATTATTTAGCTCTGACTCTTAGTAATTTGTTACAAGTTAGGACACTAGCTGAATGGAAGGACCTTGTGTTGCCATGATACTTACTAACCTGAATTAGTTCAAGAAAACTTTTTACACAGAACTCACATCATATAATTGTCGTTTTACATAGTATAACTAAACATATTACTCATAATATTTATTTGTACATAATTTTATTGCATTTCATAAGGGCTTGTAGTACTGTTAGGCGATGGGCTTGCAACTTGTCACTAGTGCACTAGTAAACTTCTTAGCCTGATTGTGCTAAATGTGGTTACAGAATTATAAACAAGTTTTTTTAGAGTTGTTGGTATTTCTGTAGCTTTGCCTACCCCACTCTGGGAATGAAGGCGTGATTTTATGTATGTATGTCATTTCACCGAACGCTATTTTCTGATGAAACCATGTTTTCCAGATATCTTAAACATTAATTACGTAGGTTGGGTTAGGTTAAACTTGTGACTTGACTACCAAAAATAATTAACTCATGCGGAGAGAAATGCCTTTCGATGAAATAAAAATTCCGCGTAATGATAAGTTCGTTGAAAGGTATTTCGATTTTATAATAGGTACCCGTATGTATGTTTTATCGATGCATGATATGCATTTCATGTTATATTGTCTCTTTATCGGTCGTACTATATTGCACGCGTACAACATTTTTTTGATTTGCTCGAAGGTTAACCGGTATATTGCTATTAGGCATTAAGTTCACCTTTTGTATTCAATTTTTTTATTTTTGTACAATAAATACCTTTCTCAAGCTTTATTACTAAGTCAGGATGTTAATATATTTACCAGTATTTTCTTAGATACATTGGATAGTTTTAAATAATACCTACAATCTGGATTAAGCAGCGCGATTTATTTAGATAAGTTTAAATAACATTGAAAAAGGTTAGTGACGTAGTGTTTACAACGTGTTACAGAATAATCCGTAAAAAGAAATTACGAAAGTAGTGTCAACCCTAGTATACTGTATACCTAAGATACTGAACTGACGTTATTTAATAAGGGTTGACACTACTTTTGTAATTTCTTTTTTACTGATTATTTTGTAACACGTTGTATAAAAACGATAAAGGAAAAAAATACTTGAAAAAAACTTAGATAAAGCTAAGAATTATTTGATTATTGTTAAGTAATAAAAACAAATAATAATATAAAAATTTCAGTCCGGTTTTAACTACGCTACAAAGAATACGTGTGCTGATCATTTTAAGTTCGTTATCAGTTATTGTTGTGCAAACTTAGACTCTGTTGTATAAGCTATTAGTTCCATATTGGCTTAAACCAGTGCATAAAATAATCATTTTCTTTTCTGTTGGAATTGAACGACTGTGTTAGTTTATTTAAAAATGAATCTATCCCGTACGCCACCCAAATCGATCTCGCCCAGAGGTAGCTCACAGCCAGACCTCTCGAAATTAAGAGATGACGGTGATTTAAAACACAATGTTACTCTTCGCAAAAGAAAACAGCCGGAGCATGATTGCTGTATCAAACAGGACCTGGCGGACTTCCGTAACGAGATTTTGTCAACTCTGACCTCGTTCAGTACTGCGCAAAATGAATCTATGCAAGTGATGCAGCGCGAGTTCGTAGCCGACATAAAAAATCAAGTAACTTCAATCACGTCACTTACTGAAAAAATGCTGGAGGAACAATCTCAAATGAAGTCTGAATTAACAGAATTAAAGGACAGAGTTTCTTCCGTAGAGGATAAAAGTAATTATTTGGAGGGGGCCGCCGACAGTCTTGTTGAGATGAAGGAAAGCGTCAAATACTTAATCGCTGAGAATAATAATATCAAACAGTTCGCGTTGCTTAATAATATCGAAATCTCAGGTGTTCCTTTCGTTAAGGGTGAAAACTTGCTTCTCATTCTTCGGAACATATGCCTCAAGGTCGGTTACACCCTTCTAGAGACTGACATTGACATGATTCATCGAGTTCGCCGATTTCAAGCAGAACAAAAGGACTCGCAGT
Organism: Acleris holmiana; assembly: GCA_949316455.1. Lineage (NCBI taxonomy): Eukaryota > Metazoa > Arthropoda > Insecta > Lepidoptera > Tortricidae > Acleris > Acleris holmiana. The sequence goes on from OX438781.1 coordinate 636,661, forward strand.
CAAATGTGCGGCCACCCGCCATTATCGTTAAGTTCACCCAACGCAAGCGTAAAAATGAATTGCTAGCCGCCGTGCGTGCAAGACGCGGGCTCTCTACAGCCGATATTGAATTGCCCGGACCTGCTTCTACTTTGTATCTGAGCGATCACCTAACGCCGGCAAACAAATTATTATTGAAACGCGCTCGGCAGCTTAAAACAGATAACAACTATACATACTTGTGGACGCGTGATTGCAAAATATTTATTCGCAAGAATGAAGGATCCAAGGTTATTTATATAAATGACGATTCCGTATTGCAACGCCTGGCCTGACTAAATGTTTTGCTGTTTATAAGGACTCATTCAAATTTAATACCTGTATACTATAACCTAAAGTCTCTGTTATTTTATTACAGGATTTTTATGTGTAATATTGTAATACAACAATCGATTTACTTTTTGTGCTTGCTTTCACCATATCCATGTCTATGTTCACGCTGTCACAACAACTTTCTTATACCTACCACGCCCGCTGTGCGTTATTGTTGTATACTTTTATATTTTGTGTGCGGTTTTTCTTACAAGCGCTGCTCTCGTCGTTGCGTAACCTTGATACTGCTAAAGTTACATTGTAATAATGACCAGTGGTATCCTTAATGGTTATTATCAGAACGTAAGGGGCTTATGCACAAAATCACATGATTTTTTCTCTCAAGTAGCTCAGTCTAATCACGATTTCATCAGTTTAACGGAAACATGGCTTACGGCAGATTTTTTCAATCGAGAGTATTTCGATAATAATTATAATGTTTTTCGCTGTGATCGGTCAGTCGTCGATAGTGGTGCATCCCGTGGCGGCGGCGTGGCGATAGCGGTACTGGAGCGCCTCCGCCCGCTGCTCCGCGACTGGCCTGTTCCATCGCGAGCCTCGTGTGATTGTATCTGGGTTTCACTGCCATTATTAACTGATAAGGACAATACTTTATCGCCGCTGAGTATTCGTAATGACCGATCTCGTTTTTTAAACATCTGTTGCATTTATATACCTCACGGACCAAATTACCGTGAAGCGCTGACTGATTTTACTGACCTTGCAGGCCAAATTATTATAGACAGACCGGAAGACTTATTTTTAATTACAGGCGATTTCAATATACCGGAAGCTGTTTGGACTCGTAACCCAGGTTCTGAAATGCATTTGGCGACATCTTGTAGTTTTGGTACCCGATTAATTCTAGATTTCTTATCATATACCGGAACTAAACAATATAATTCAATTGTCAATGCAAATGGTCGCATTCTAGATTTAATATTTAGTAATAATAATTGTAGTGTAACCGTTTGCGATTGTCCACTTACACCCGAAGATGCACACCATAAATCGCTTTGCATTTATTTAAAACTCGATCATCTAACTTGTTTGACACCTGCAATGCATTTTGTGTATAATATCCATTCAGCTAATTTTCAAATGATTAACTCTGAACTTTCTGCAATCAATTGGGTCGATTTCTTTAATAACTTACATTTAGATGACTGTATAGCGAAATTCAATAATCTGACAAATAAACTTATTCGTCAATACGCCCCACTCCGTCGTATTCGCCAATCATCGTCTTCTGTCCCCGTTTGGTACAGTAAACCCTTGCAAAAGATATTAAGAGACAAACGTAAATATCACAAACTATGGAAATTGTACGGCAATCCGTTAGATTATCAAACTTTTAGTATCTTGCGTAAACGTGCCAATAAATTGGAAATTGTATGTTACAATAATTATATATCCTATTCTGAAAGCAAAATAAAAACCCATCCTAACTTTTTTTGGACCTATGTAAAATCATTTTTTTCTAAAAATAAACTTCCCCAATCCATGAGTTACAAAGGAATTGTTAGTTCTGACGGCGAGCAAATTTGTAATCTATTTAATAATTATTTTCAGTCGGTTTTCGAACAGCCTAGTAGTATTAATCCTGATGATATAGTAATAAATTCACCATCTGACCCGTTGATTGATTTAGGTTCAATAGAAATCAGTCCATTCATTGTGGAAAAATATTTAAGGTCAGTTAACGTTCACAAAGGCGCCGGTCCAGATGGGTTACACCCACTATTAATTAAAAGCTGTTGCTCGTCTCTCACAACACCTATCACTATGCTCTTTACCAAATCCCTTAAAGATGGCTATGTACCTAAAATCTGGAAACAGGCATGGGTAACCCCTATCCCTAAAGGTACAGTCAGCCGCGATATTGAGAAATATCGTCCGATCTCCAAGTTGTGTGTGTGTGCTAAGTTATTAGAAAAGATAGTTACTGATCAACTCTTTAGTGTCGTGCGTCGCCACATTATACCCAATCAGCATGGTTTCTTCAAAGGTAGATCTGTTGATAGCAATCTTTTAAACTTTACCGACGTAATTTTTAGTGCAATGGATGATGGTTTTAGCGTTGACGCTATTTACACCGATTTTGCGAAAGCTTTCGACAAAATTAGTCATTATACATTATTGTCGAAGCTTTGGCAACTAGGTATACATGGTGATCTATTTCGTTGGATCAAATCTTACGTTGAAAACAGAGTCCAGTCCGTAGTTTTACTAGGTTTTCAGTCAGAATGGAAGCCAATTAGTTCTGGAGTGCCTCAGGGTTCCCATTTGGGTCCTTTGCTTTTTACGCTATACATCAATGACATGCATAACCACGTTAAGAATTCTAACTTGTTGCTGTATGCGGATGATACTAAAATCTTTAGGGTTATTAAGAGTGAAGCTGACTGTGTTAAACTACAGGATGACCTGAACAATCTTGTTGCCTTTTGCGATACTAATCATTTATTTTTAAACTTTGACAAGTGTAACGTTATTACTTTCACAAAAAAGAAAAATATAATTAATTTCAACTATAGTATTTCAGGTATCGTTTTGAAAAGAGTTATGGAAATTCGTGATCTTGGTATACTAATGGATAGTAAACTTACTTTTATCCCCCATATCGACAAAGTTTTAAATAAATCATATAAACAATTAGGTTTCATTTTGCGAGTAGGTAAACCTTTTAAAAATCCTTTAACGTATAAAACCCTATACAATAGCTTCGTTCGTAGTCATCTAGAGTTTGCATGTTCAGTCTGGAAACCTTTTCACGCTATTCATAGCAATAGAATTGAAAATCTACAAAAGAAATTTATTAAATCGCTGGCTTTTAGGACTGGACAAACATATACGGATTATACGGAAACATGTAACCGTTTTAACATGCAAAAACTAAGCAACCGCCGTGATTCAGTAGACTCTGTTTTACTTTTCAAAATTATTCACTCTGAGCTAGACGCCCCTTCTCTATTACAAAAAGTAAGTTTTAGAGTTCCGCGAAGACGAGAGCGCCAATGTCGCAAAAAATACCTTTTCTGTATTCCTCGCAGTAGGACTTGTTACGCCGGGAATGTATTTGTTAAGCGTGCTTGTAAATTATTTAATAACAATGAGAAACTTATAGACATGGATATCTTCAACTGTACATGTACTCAGTTGAAAAAAGCATTTAAATGAGTGGTCTTTGACTATTTAAAGAATTATAACATTATAATTATGCATGTTAGGTTAAATTGTTATTTTGCTTGGTATTTTTATGCATAGGTACCATGCCTTATGCATGACGTCATATTTTATATATATATACGAGTATTTATCCTTTCTCATTACGTAAAATTCCTTCCTCTATTGCTTGTAAATCTGTTTGCGCTTTTTGCAATAGATTAAATCGTCTTTGTTTGCAATGCTTGCTAGTAACTTTGTGTAATGTATTAGCCATGTATTAACTTGTACCTTTATGAAACTATAGGTCTATTTTCTGTTTCCTTTTGTATGTGCTCATGTTTATGTACGACTGTTTGTTTCTGAATAAAAAAAAAAAAAAAAAAAAAAAAAAAAAAAAATATGACGGGACAATGTCACACAAATTGACCTAGTCCCAAACTAAGCTCTAGGCTTGTAATGGGTACTAGACAAAGATAAACATACTTAAATAGAGAAATATATACTTAAATACATATCCAAGACTCTGGAACAAAAACTTGTGCTCATTACACAATTATCTGCGCTTACCGGGATTTGAACCCAGAACCGCCGGCATCAGAAGCAGGTGACGTGTCGTCATTAAATAATGGCAAACTTAAAATTAATGCATATGTCGGTTAACTGTAAAAAAATATTTACGAATATTGTTTCATACAAAACATAATCATTATAAATATCACAAATATTAAAATTGTAGATATTGTTTTAATAGATAATTAACTAAAAAAATTAATAAATATTACAAATTTAATTTAAAAAAAGCAGAATGTAATAAAATATTATATTACATCAGCAACAGGCTTCGTCAAGTCGTTTTATATAATGATCACCGGCATCATTCTTCGTCAAATTATCTTATTATCTTGTCATTGTTTTAATTACTAACACAAACATCGAAAAGTTAACCAGTTTACAGCCCATCCTATTTAACTCAACCTCTCCCAGTTTACGGATAACCGGATAAATCCCAGACTTTACTCAGACGGAAGCTAGTAAACGTCATAATTTTTCAGTTTCCCAGTCTCCGCTTGGATTCTCGGCTACGTGCTCCGAATTGGAAGACTGAACAAAAAACTTTCTTGACTTGGCGAAAGAATAAAAATCATACAGTAATATAATATTTCAGTCCTACAATTCCGTTCTGGATTTAGGATGTCGAATAAGTCTTTTTGCGAGTTCCAATATACCTTACACATTTCACGAGCTGAAGGTTTTTTGTTATATTAGATGGTGAGACGAAATCCGAGGATATAATATATGAGACGTACACCACAATAGCACAAAAGAAATCCACTTTTATAGTTAAAGGCGCCAGTTTATTAAAAAAAACTAGCTTTTTAATTTGATCCTGTACTGTGTCAAGTTTTTAATTGTTTAGATATGAAAATTTCAAGTATCTTAAAGAGTAAATTATCAATACATGTGTATAAAACCATTGCCAAATCCTACAAACAATTACAACAGCATTTAATACCAACTAATTTGTGAACTCGTAACAAAAGCGGGAACGGTGAACGCAGCCATTGAAGCGGAGCGCGTTATCACAGGTGCCCGGGCCGGGTATATCCAGCTAAATCCGGTTACAACCGGTTACCAGCCGAGGGATTACCCGGTTGATCCGGTTCTGCAGTCGTTCTCGACTTGATTTATTCACTTCGGAATCTAGGTGTTTTTAGCGATGTTCTCTGTTGCCTTTTTTTGTTGGCATGATTTATGGTAGCTACTGTATTATACACTTACGCGTGATCTTTTAAAACTCCTTTCTTACTTATTCTATTGTCAAAATAAGCATATATTGAAACAGATTACTTGTCAAATCGAAATTTGAATTTTGTCAGACAAGAACTCAACATTTTCAAAGTTAACTGCGAATAAAAATAATGTTCTTTTTTAATTTTTAATTGTAAAATTAACACGAAGTAACATTTCAAAAGTCATAAATTAACTGGTTAAATCTGTCGGCCATTTTGTCCACTTTATCCGGAATCCGGATTAACCGGGCCATTAGGTATTCAAATCATACCCGGGTCTGCGTGTTGCCAGCTAATTAGCTTCTTAACATGGAAAGCTGTCAATTTAAATTAACATATTTTTTAAGTCACTTGGAACATTAAACGGAGAGTTTACAAGCGTTTAAATATTTCACATTCCCAAAGAAACTGCAATTGTTGCACGAGTCTCCTGCAAGCATTCATGTTTATTTATTTATTGTCTTCACATAGCATTGTAGATATTGGCATTGCTTTTCCGTGTGGTTGCCGGGTTAGAATAGTGCCACTCCATGTCTTCCCGTGGATGTCGCAAGAGGCGACTAAGGGAATAAGGGCTTGTAGTACAACTGTTAGGCGATGGGCTTGCAACCTGTCACTAATACACTGGTAAACATCTTAGCCTGATGGAGCAAAATGTGGTTACAGAATTATCAACAAGTTTTTTAGAGTTGTTGGTAATTCTGTAGCTCTGCCTGCCCCACTCTGGGAATAAAGGCGTGACTTTATGTATGTATGTATGTCTTCACATAGCACAAAATTTATTATTAAAATTTTTAAGTTTCTTAATGAAAATTTCGTTTTTTCGGCACTTGCAATGGAAACATAGGGACCGTGGTCTTCCGACACCAAGAAGTTAGTTAAAGAGGTGTTCGAAAAGATTTATTTTAGCGGCGGGCGATCCTAAAGCGGGCTCGTTCTTTGCGCAGCGGCTCAGTCTGGCTGTGCAAAGGGGGAACGCGGCCAACATTTTAAGGACCATGCCACAAGCGGGTGAACTGCAAGGATTATTTTATTTATCGGTTTTATTTTAAGACGTTTTATGTTTTTTGAAAATAAGTGATAGGTGTTAGTGTTTCTAAAACTTATATCTAGGTTAGTCCAATCGATACCCTGCAAGGACACTGCAATCAACTCAATATTATAAAATGTTAATTCGGTTATTTTCTTAAATTCTTTCTTAAAAATGTCTCATTAATTAAAAAGATATAAAAAAGTGTATTGAGTAAGTAAGCCTCTTCAATAATCTACCAAGCGCTTCCCAAGCATATTGAAAACATGATTAAAAAAAAAACATGCATGGTTCGGAAAACGTGTCAGAAGTGATAATCATTTTTTTTAAAAACACTCTTTAATAATTAAATTCGTAATTTTTATACGAGATGAAATTTTTAAATGTATGTATTTGCAAATACTGAGCTGGTGAAATTTTAAAGTTAAAATGACAGTAATTAGTTCGGGGAATATGAGTGGGGTCTGTAAATTGGTGTTATTTCGTATATTTTGCGTAATTAAACAAGAGACTATTTTTTACATAAATGCTTTTAATTTTCTTAATTATTTTAAGTGTTTGCAATAAGTAGGTGGTTGAACTTGGTTACATTTTGTAGCATATTTGATTTTGTTACGGTAACGTGACAGAAAAAAAATATTTGCCATTTTCTAAGTACTTATTTTACTCTTCGATTAAGCACATTGGTTTAAAATTTGATTGAGAATTAATTAAAAAAAGGGTTTGGGTTAAAGTATCGACGTTTTTAAAAGCCTTCTAATTTTTAGTTTAGCGGCCATTTGTAAAATGTGGGACGGACTTATTTTTTATTTATTTATTTATTTTTTATGTTAAGGAGAAGTCACACGCACACTCAGGCCACCTGATGGTAAGTGGAATCTGAAACCCATAGACATTTGAATTCTCAAGACTACAATCCTAAGACCTCAAATGCGTTGCCTACCCTGAGGACTAAGATGGAATGCCTCTATGCTAGTAATACTTAATTATATTATAGACTTATTTAAAGTAAACATATTTTGTTATGTAACGTAGCACTCTGAATTGTATCGGAGTCGATATATTGAAATATTGATGTATACCTGGGCATAGTTTTAGTAACAACACCTTAAAACGTAAATCTTTAATATCTCGGCTTTTTTATCGAATCACCTTTCAACGAACGTGTCATTTCGCAGAATTTTTTGGTAATCGAAAGGCTTTTTCGCCGCATGATTTAATTATTATTTTAGGTATTCACATGTCTAACCTAACCTAACCTACGTAATTAATACTTAAGACATCCTGAAAACATCATGATTTCAGCAGAAAAAGCGTTCGATGAAATGAAATTCGATGAAGTGACTCCCAATAAGACTGTGTATATCAGCTATAATGTATGTTGCCTTTTGTTTTAATGCTCCTTCTACGCCTTTAGTTCTTATTCTATGATAGATAGATAGATAGAATTTTGCTTTGTGGCTTTTAATCTGTGTTGCCACTATTATTTCGCCAATGTCAGGTTTAAGGAAGACACAAGTTTACAAAGAAAGTTAATAGTTTTGAATTATTCTATGATATAAATGCACATCAAACTTCATATCAGATTTATTGATTTTAGGTTATGCGTTGTCTATCGGTGAGTCAGGGAAGAGATTAGGTTCAAACTTTTTCTATTCAATCATCATAAATTAACATAAACACGTCCTAAAACTCATTTCGCGCCATTCCAGCCTCGACACTGCACTTTAATATTTTTCGCATTAGCGTGTTCTCCGCGCACTGGAACAGCTGAACAAACATGGCGGTTTTCACTTGAACTCAAACAAGCCGGTACTTGCGTTTTATTTTTGCTAGATGAGATTTTTTAGATTTGTTGGGCTTAGCAGGTTTATGTTATGTTTTAATTTAATTAAAAAGTAGTTGTTTGTAAAAATTAATAGATAACATAATATTTTATTTTATGTTTCTCTGAGCATTTCTTTGGTTAGTAAAGTCGCTTTTCGACTTACGCCGTAAATATGGTATGAATTATTCAAAATATTAAGAACAAAAAATTCTATAAAATTTATATAATCTACATCGCAGTGACAATGTCGAAAAGAACAGGCGGCAAAAAAAAACTGTTCTCAGAAATAAAATCCAGAAACTTATGAGGTAATGTGAGACGAAAGGCTACCTATATTTTCATATCATCCTCACTACACTCCTTATTCTGCAAAATCTTATATTAGATATTAATAGTTATCTCCATCAAGAACTAACACAGTCAATGCTTAAACCACTAACCCTGAATGAAGCCTATACCACCTTTTATCTCTCTTACTTCTTGCCATCACAACGCACCAACGAAAGAGATAGCGCCGCGTTTCGACCGTTTTCCTAAGGCTTTCTAGAACACAGCCAGTTCCATTTACCTGAGTCGTTATGTGGCGGCAAGGGGTCCGCTAAAGCCACGGACTTAAGGCGTATCAATTTAACGATACGACCCGCCAGGTTAACGCACACCTGGGGCTGCCATAGAGTGTCGAGGCAGAGGATTTCGGTTGTTTGTGGATTTATTATTATTTTGGCTTGGGTGGACGAGGTGTTAAGACCACACACGCTCCGATATGAATATAGAGGTCTGTTATGTAGTACCTACTGCAAATGATATTCTGTTCAGCGACAGCGATCTGGATATATTTTTTATCTCTGAATCAAGATTTGTGGCTTCAGTCACCAGATATCTGGAGGCTGGGGCCAAAAAAAGCTCTGTGCATAATTAATGTAATTATTTTGCTTTTACTTTGCTTTTACTCTATGTACATATACTAATTCAATTATGTAGCATGTTTGGTCCTAGTACTGTTAATGTTAATTGTAACAAATGAATGAATAAATATCGAAAGGATATCATTCATATTTGGCCCTTTTTGAAAGTGCCCGCCAAGAAATACATTTGGTACTTATAGGTCGCTAGTATTCAGGTCATACACTAACTCTCATACAGTAACTACGAATATTTCCGGATTTTAATAAACTAACCTAACCTAACCTATAGGGTTCTACACGATGGTCCTGAAATAAATCCAGAATTATTTACAGTTTCGGAAAAATACGCGGGTTGTCAAATGATAAGTTTGTGAAACGTTGGTTATGAAAATGATAGGATCCCAAAAATGTGTTTTTTCCTGTTTTTATCAGTCTCAATGCATTTACCCTAATAGGCATAAACCCCACGATATTCCAACACACCTCTACAAATAACAATCTTTGCCCAAAGTGTCCGGGTATAAAAGTGGAGTGAATCCAGCGATAAATCTCCCGGGATCAGTTAATGATGAGGAATTGTCTGAGTGCTTCGAGGTTTCATTATAAATATGAGTTACATACATTAACTAGAATATACTGATGTACAGTCAAGGACTTTAATTGTTATGCCACTATGGAACTTTGTCATAATGACAACGTCAATCATTAATATTAGCTTTCTTTCATGTGGTTTGACGCTGTCATTATGACAGGGTTCCATAGTGAGATAACAATTAAAGTCTTTGACTGTATGTACTGTACTAAGTTCCATAATTTATAAGTTTGTTTGCGAGTCTATTGTCAACCGGGTGGAAGCGGAATGCCTACACAGTTATAGATACAGTCGAGTTCATGAATATGTGTACACTTTAGTACCTTGTCACTTTAATCGCTGTGATAATTCAAATATGGCAGTTTAAACATGACATAACATAGATAAGGTACTAAAGTGTACACATATTTATAAACTCGACTGTACATATACTCGTAAATCTCTTTTGTGACTAATTATGGAGGATTAGTTTTATGACGACACGCTGCGCTAGCCTAGTTGGTAGTGACCCTGCCTTCGAAGCTAGGGCTATGAGCACGAGTATTTGTTCCTGGTGGTGATTCTCTCAACACAGCACTGTGTCGATCTCAAAGGAGAAGTTTTATCCAGCAAGTTTAAGAAGTCCAGTCGGAGCGAAAAAAACACATTTTAGCGCGTGCCTTCTTAATTAGGCAGCTTTATACGACAATGAATTCAACTCACCCGTCTGCTGCCTAATCGAGAAGGCACGCGCTAAAATGTGTTTTGTACGCTCCGATGGGACTTCTTAAACTTGCCGGATAAAACTTCGCCTTTGAGATCGACGCATCGCAGTGTTGAGAGAATCATCCCTGAGTCTTGCATGTTTTCTATGTATTTAAGTATATATTTCTCCATATACTCGTAAGTATGTTTATCGTTGTCGAGTACCCGTAGTACAAGTCTAGAGCTTAGTTTGGGACTAGGTCATTTTGGGTGACACAGCGCTTCCCAAGAGGAGACCACTGCTCATCAATAAATTGTGACGCTACGGTCAAAGTATTAATTTCTTTAAATAGTACTCTAAGGAATCACGGGAGTTTAGGTTTGTATATTGAATGAATGGCCCTTTTTTGTACAGTCAAGTTCAAAAGTATGTATACACTTTAGTACCTTGTCGATTTAACGTCATGTTTAAACTGCCATATGAAATTATCCAAGCGATTAAAGTGACAAGGTACTAAAGTGTATACATACTTTTGAACTTGACTGTAACACGAATATAGTCTGTATATCAGCTGCTTTTCCCCAAACTAGAATACCGTACGACATAACACTATGAAAATAACTATCTGTCTCAAAATTTGCTAACAGTACAATACTAAAATACATACATACATACATAACATCACGCCTTCATTCCCAGAGTGGGGTAGGCAGAGCTGCAGAAATACCAACAACTCTAAAAAGACTTGTTGATAATTCTGTAACCACATTTTGCACAAGTTGGCTAAGTTGTTTACCAGTATATTAGTGACAAGCCCATCGCCTAGCAGTACTACAAGCCCTTATTCCCTCAGTCGCCTCTTACGACATCCACGGGAAGACATGGAGTGGCACTATTCTAACCCGGCAACCACACGGTACTAAAATACGTCCAACGCAATATCGTTTTAACCTAGTAGAATGAAGGCCGATGCAAATTAAATAAAAGCTTGTAATAAAGGACATTTTTCCTCATTCCCATTGTCAAGAAAGAAACGAAAAAACTAACCTATTTAATACAAATTGCAAAGTTAGTCAAATACTTATATGTAATCATAAAAAGCCGAATTACAGAGCAGGTCAAAAGTGGGGTAACCAAATAAAATAAACCAAGGAGACTTGTCCCGAATTTCCGCAATACCTCATCAAAAGTAACAAAAAGCTTGACATAAAAACGGGCATCGCTCAGCGCAATAATAGTTGTCGGCGTTGTTTGCCGACATAAGTGCGCTATCCGTTACGGCTGACAAGACCTTGGGCTTGTGCGCAGAGACGCTCGGGTCGAAGTGGCAGTTTTAGGGTTTAAAAAAGGTTTGTTAAAAAGAAAAAAAAATCTGTTGTTCGGTTTGTTAGAAAAATTTGGATTTTTTTCTATCAGTTGTTAGTTTGGTTAATTTTAAGTTTGTTAAAAAGAGGTTTTTTACCTTAGAGAGTGTAAAAATATAATTCACTGCATCTTTTTTTTCTTTTACTTAGCGCTTTGGCCTTATAAAATCTTATGTTCATGTTGTAATGTGAGACATAGAATATTTTTTGGTGGCGAATTCAACATCAAGATCTTCAGACAAATCTTGCACTTAACGCTCGTCACAGATTTACGTTACACTTTCTTTTTAATATGTTTTTTAGAAGAAACGTTTAATTATTTGTCAGTAAAAAATAAACGCCGCGTTTTTCTTCCCCGCCGCAACGCTAGTGATATAACAAGTAATATAAATCACGAGACCCGGACAAAGGGCGGGTTTAAAACGGCAAATATTTGGGAATCCTCGGCGCTAGTGACAACCCTATTGTGATTGTATTGTTAGCGTTAGAAGTTTCAATGGTGTGTGTGCGCACTTTAACTAGCGTATTTTAAATAAAATTAAGTAATAGTAATGTAAAGTAAGTAGTAGTAATGTAGGGATATCAAAAGAAAAGAAATCTGTATTTATGTATGTGTAAGATTATTAATTAGAAAAAATGTGTTACGTCTCTGTGAAAGTAACTCTGATTTTCTGTCTGTTTGTTACACTTACCTAAACCGCTGAACAGATTTAGATGAAATTTGGAATGGAGATAGTATGAGTCCCGAGGAAGAATATTTACTTAATAATACTAATACTTTATTCAGTAAATATTCTTCTATACGGAAGAATACTTTTTATCCCAAAAAAGTGGTCAGTTTTTGAGGAAATAGCGATAAATGACTTACTCGAACAGATTCTTGGGAAACAACTACTCTTACATAAACGCTTCCTATCAAACTTAAGAAAAATAAAATTCTGCCAATACTCTTTACGATGCATTTGTTTATGAATAAGTTGATACATCACTAATATTTACAAAGTTTATATGGGATACAAATACATCAAGTAATGCAATAAATAAACGTATTTTTATTTATTTATCAGGCTCACAAAACAAATTACAGACGAAATTTGTACAGTTTTTGTGCATTGGTAAAATTACTCTATAAATAGTTCTTTTCATAGGTACATTTTATTTTCAGATCAACTGATGAACCAAAGATGTACATAGTAAAGAATCGCAACATATAAACATTGGATCCACAAGATACTTAATGATCCCAAGTATCCCAAAATCGCCTGATAAATGTTGTCCATAAAAAAAAACTCAATTAAATCCCCAACGGCCAAACATTCACCAGCAGTCGATCCTCGTGATGGATACCCTTCCGTTCCACGGCCTCTGATACATCCGGGTATTTTTCTTCGTTATACATATCCGGGGTGAAATATACCCCCATTTGTTACCGAAAGGGTAAAGGCGTTTTAGGGGTGTAAAAATGTTCGATATATTTACACTCTTCCTTGAGTTGGTTTATGAGGTGCTATAATGTCGCTCATTTGTCATACGGAAAATGGGCACTCATCAGCTTCTTCTGCGTCTTTATCAGATCAAAGACTTCCTTAAGAATATAAACTGAATTTAGTCACAAGTGCATAGTTAAAGTTATAAATAAATGATAACTTTTGCACTTTGTCGCCTTCAAATTAAAAAAAAATTAGTATAAATTAATTAATAAAATTTATAATCTCACACAAATTGATCTGAACTCAGCTCTAAGCTTTTACCATGGGTAAGAGACAACTAATAAACATATTTATACATAGAAGTAAATACCATGATTCATTGATATCCATGATTTTTTTATATCGCTGAAAACATTAACTGTTCAGAATTTCTTAAATATTTAACGTGCAGGCAAGGTTACGTTAAGTTAGGTGTGATTTATAAAAAATCGAAATAAGTAACAGCTTCTTAAAAATAACGTTAACTGCGATAATTATGACTTTAAACACATTACGACTAAAAATATACACCTGTTCAAAATATCATACAAACATATTTTCTTACTGGGAATCTAACACAGAACTTTGCAGCTTCGAGTTATCTTATAAAAGTCTGACGTTAGTCAAACCTAACACGCTGCGCAAACCAACGGCAGGCATAATTCAAAGGGTAAAGCTAAGGGTAATAAGGGTCTGAGTACACAAAGATACAAGCTGCTACCCTAGCGCTTAGGTAATTAATATGATGTGTTTGGGAACGATTGATTCTATGATTACGGTTGCTGAGGTAGATAACGTGCTATTGGACATCAAGGTTGAGCAAGGATGCTATGAAATAATAAAATACTATAACTCTTCATTGAATACCAAATACAGCAAGAGAAAAGATTTAGAAAAAAAATGTTACATAGACAAAACTAAGGACCGTATCGTTAATTATGGAAACAAGTTTGAATTGCTCTAAAAAAAAAGTTACTATATTTTGTCTTTTCTATCATATGTCAATCTGTTAAGCATACAGTCAAGTGTTAAAACTTACTATAAAAAATTGTATATAATTATCGTATACATTGCAAGATGAAGGGTCTCTCAGAGAAAAAACGACATTAAATTGTGACCAAATACTATAAAGAATCAGGTATGACTATTAGAAAGATTGCTTCAGAAGAAAGGGTTAGCCTGAAAGCTGTTTACAATACGATAAAAAGGTTTAGTATGAATAATAATTTAAAAGATTTACCTGGTCGAGGTAGAAAACGAGGCCCTTCATGTCCTAATTTGGACAAAAAGATATGCGAATATTTTTCTCAAAAAAAGAGATATCGATTCGGGATTTTGCGAAAAAATGTCGTACTTCTATTGCAATGGTTCAGCGTGCCAAGGAACGTAACTTGCTTGTAACGTATAAAAAGCAAAAACAGCCTAAACGCAGCAAAACCCAGGAGTCTTCTGTCAAAACTCGGGCTCGGAAATTGTACGACCAAATTTTAACTAAAAATGAACAATGTATTATAATGGACGATGAAACCTATGTCAAACTTGACTATAAAACCCTACCCGGACCGCAGTTTTACACCGTAATAAAAGGTACGAAGGTCTCTAAAGACGACAAATCCATTTTTTGCGAGAAATTTGGGAAAAAAGTGATGGTTTGGCAAGCTATTTGTTAATGCGGCATGAAAATGTCTCCGTTTTTCGTAACGGGAAACTTAAATTCGGATGTGTACAAGAAGGAATGCCTTCAAAAACGGGTACTACCACTCATTCGAAAGCACAGGAGTCGTACATTATTCTGGCCTGATTTAGCTGCGTGTCACTATGCTCGCCATGTGTTGAACTGGTATCGAGAGAATAATGTCGAATTTGTCGCGAAATCATTAAATCCCCCGAATTGCCCTGAGATCAGGCCCATCGAGAAATTTTGGGCTCTGATGAAGGCAAAGCTACGAAAACAAGCTAAACCAACAGATAACATGGACCAATTAAAAAAAGACTGGATCCGTACCCACAAAACTTTCAAAACAGTCGATGTCCAAGGGCTAATGAAGAGCATCAAAAGCAAAGTGAGAAAACTGGCAAAGGGGATCAATAAATAACTAAAAGTAGTTTTTATGGTTCACTTTGAAGATCTAAGAATCGCGTAGTTTAAGTTTTTTTTTTTGTAATAAAAAGTATTTATACAGATTACACCATTTTATTTGTTTCCATAATTAACGATACGGTCCTTATAAATAACAGGCAGCTACCGGAATTTTCTTTTAATGAAATGATTTATTCGGTAAATTAAACAATGTAACAATATCTTTTTTTAAGTTCTTCATACCTGTATTAACATATATCTATTTCTATATAACGTAACTTAAATTAATGAAGCAGTGTTTTAAAACTTTAAAAAAATGATGTTTTAACAAAATATCGAACTATTCAAAGTAATTGAAAGTAACTTACTAGAAGACCAACTATTACTTATTGAGACTTGAGATAATTTATTGTTGCATCTTCTCCTTTCGATACAGCATTTTTTCTACGAGCTGATCTGCAGGATCATAACCTATACTAGAAATAACAATAATCGTGATTCCCCAGTTTTTCAAGTTCAAATCCAAATTATTTATTTCAGAATATTTATCCTCAACCGTTTAATGGTTTAAGCCATTTATCAAGCTACTGATCACCATGATATTTGCACAAATACTAAATTAATCAACAACCAACCAAACGTACCATATATCTACATGTTTAAATCCTTGAGCTTTACGCTTTTGTAACACGGTTGTGTTTGCAAAAATAAGGTCGCAATGTTACGTGTATTTGCAAGTGTTGATGTCCTCCCCAAAAAACATTTCGTTCCATGCATCAATCGAGATCCATTTCATTTTCGAATGAATTTTTAATTAATCGCATGCGATTGGTTTTTGGGATATCTGAGCGATATGGAATTTAACACAATTCTGATTGTTTATTGGTCGGCTATGCAAGTTTCGGAAAACATGCCTTCAATTTTGGGTGCAGTTACATAAGCTGCACTATATTTTGACAAAACTTATGTAAAGAATCAAGCTTTTCAGAACTATAAAATGTGTTAAAGGCTTCCTCTGTTTCTTTCTTTTTTGCTATAAGAAAATAAATGTGTAGAAGCAATATTACTCGCAATTCGATTGCTAAGATTTAGAAGAACCTTAAATAATGCAAAAAAGTATAATAAAACTTATTGCTGTTTTTTTTCAGATTACTTAATGATTTTAAAACTTTAACTGCTTCAACCATTTTTAAAAAGAAACATGTTAAAGGACTAGTTTAATAATGGGAGCACCCTGTTATTATATCAAGTGACTTGTGTGCTCGTTGGCCTTTACCGTGCTGTAAAAAAATAATTAAATACCTTGACAAAATATCTAACCTAACTCTCCTATCTTTTGTCCACAGGACCTCCAATCCGAGATCGAAACCCATCGCGATGTGTACGCGTCCCTCACCGGAACTGGGAGGAGGCTGCTCGGGTCTCTGTCCTCCCAGGAGGACGCCGTCATGCTGCAGAGGAGACTGGACGAGATGAACCAGCGCTGGCACCATCTTAAAGCCAAAAGCATGGCTATCAGGTCAGTGTTAAAACAGACAAGATAATATTATGTACCGTGAAATTTTACTCGTCACTTTGCCTATGTAGACTTTTCTTTGCTGGGTAGAAATCTTGGGTTTATCTCAGCAGTTATAAAAGATAAGAATCTTAACCGTACCTCTCTTTTACACGTCAAAAATCTAGAAGCGCTTCTCTAGAGGAGAACCGCCGCAAGAAACTCAACAGTAAGATAATCTTCGCTTGTAGATTTACTTCATTTTTACTTAAAGCAAAGAAGCTCTAAAGTAATCAAAGTACTGAACGGAACGAGTATCAACGTAAATTAATTATTCACAGATTTATACACGGAAACTTAGTTTCAAACTAAATTTTATAATTTATTACTATCAACTGCATTTCGCAAGTGCATTTCCCAGTTCCCTGTCCAGACTAATAAGGTTTGCTGCAAGGATGGTAATCTCTAGTTTATGCAGCGAATTCCTTCTAATTGGTACTTTATCATCGCCTAAGGCTGACTACGGCAAAGAGGGACTTTGGTTTGCGGAAAACAATGAATTAAGTTATT
This sequence comes from Acleris holmiana, assembly GCA_949316455.1. Taxonomy (NCBI): domain Eukaryota; kingdom Metazoa; phylum Arthropoda; class Insecta; order Lepidoptera; family Tortricidae; genus Acleris; species Acleris holmiana. The sequence goes on from OX438781.1 coordinate 653,988, forward strand.
TTGGGTCATTTGAAGCATATGCTATTTATTTAAGATAAGAGATATTTGATATTTTTGGTAAAAAGATGAGGAATAAAATTTTGACAGAGACTTCAAATTTGAAGTAAAAAAATATTCCGTCTTCATCACTTCCTACTCTTTTAAATTTTAATTAAATTGACACCTGTTTACATATAATCAAAATTTTCAATGTTAACATATTTTAAGATGCAGTTGGTGGTTTTTCAGTAAGCACGGACACATTAAACATCAAAAATCTATCAGCGCTAACTCTATTGCCCCAAAATGTAAATAAGCACGAAACAATACCTCTTTAGCCTAAATCATAAAGTTTTCACATAAACTTAACCAGATAACACCTAGTTTTCCAAATTGTAAATTGAAACTTTGAATCACATTTGATTTTATTTACCAACAATTATCATACATAACTTGACACGCAATACCTCGCTCAACTTGACAGTCTATTACTGTCATTACTGGCAATTAGTCCGTAGCCGGTGGAAACCGTAATAGACTTACCCGTCCGTTACCGGGTGCCCGGGCGTGATATCCGGGACTGTCCGCAGCGTGGAGAGTTGTGGTCACCCTAAGTGATCGATGGTTGCTAGATATTTAATAGTACTTAACCTGTATTATTAATATTTTATGATTAAAGCAGATAAGAATTGATTAATCAACAGTTAAACTTACTTCAATTTGCCGGATTATACATGATTCCACGTGTCATTGTTGTGTCACGGCGGAATATGAACAACACGGTTAATTTACGTATTATGTCTAAACATAGGCGACTCGTGGCAATTAGGTAGCACTAGTGATGAGACTGAGACTTTCAGATAAGATAAAATAGCAAATTGATACCTAAAAATAAAAAGAAAGTCACTTTCACTACTGAGGCTGCATCAAAAACTATAAGTAGTATTATTGAAAAAACCAGGATTTATTAATCACATATTACAAAATAAAGAAGTTGAAATAAAAGAGAACACCAACAAAAATACGCTGCAACCTTACAGAAGAATGCTTTATTTACCCATCACGTCAGTCGAAGTTGAAATATCATTTTTTACACCAAGTGGTATTTATCAAATAGAAGACGTAGGATATCTTACATACATACATAACGTCACGCCTTCATTCCCAGAGTGGGCTAGGCAGAGCTACAGAAAGACCAACAACTCTAAAAAGACTTGTTGATAATTCTGTAACCACATTTTGCACAATCAGGCCAAGAAGTTTACTAGTGTATTAGTGACAGGTTGCAAGCCCATCGCCTAACAGTACTCCAAGCCCTTATTCTCTGAGTCGCCTCTTACGACATCCACGGGAAGACATGGAGTGGCACAATTCTAACCCAGCAACCACACGGGCTAACGGGCACGATAACGGGCGGGATATCTTCTAAGTATATTAAATGATTGAAAAGTGTTTTCTAATTGGTTTCTTTTGCTCGACTTGTACAAAAAAACATTGTTACATCACTAGTCTGTCAGAAACGTGATGCTACCTAAATGCCACGAGTCGCCGATGTTTAAGTCAAACTGCTTAACAATCATTTTGTTTGACTATACTTAAAACCCTTCCGAAAACAATTATCTAACTTATAGTGACTACCGCATCAAAATACGTTGCGTGGTTTAGAAGTTAAAGAATATAGAGACATAGACAGACGTGGAAAACGACTTTCATTTATACTATGTGGCAAAGAAAACTAAGCTAAAACTAAAACGCAAAAAAATGCCTCTGCGGTATTTTCAAAAGATGGTGGCTGTGTTTTCTCACTGAGTTACTAAACAAACTCGCTGTGCAAAGAAACTGCGAGTTCTTTGGTCCCTCGCGACACCAATGAGCATCTTCGGAATGTTATTAAAGAGGCTTAGTATTATACAATTTAAATTAGTGTAAAAATAATATAAAAAAAACACAATAGGCCCATAATGGATAATTTTTTTAGATGTGGTAGGACCTTATACAGGGTCCGTTTGGACCTACCACCATCTTATCCTTTAACCTACATCCAAACAGCATTCGCATTGTTTTGCTCCTGTGTGGTGATAAGACAACCAACGAAATGACTAGCATAAACGTTTTCCATCTCAGTCCTCAGGGCTTCTATAATACTGCGTTATATCGATATCGCGTTTGACGTGTTTTATAATCGTTTATGTCACAGTCGCCATTTAAACACGTCAAAGATGATATCGTTATTACCTGCTAAGCCAAATAGCAGTAAAACTCATAATGAAACTCCTGTAGCAATCACAACCTTATTACTAACAAGAGAGTAATTGAATCTACTTTGGCGTTTGAATCTGACATACTGTTTATTAGTTTATAAGGGCAGATTTTTAGTCTCGAGATTTAAATGCTTAATGCTCTTCATGCAATAAAAAACAAATGAAAACGGACATAGCGAAAACACACGGTTTTGATATTTTCTAACAAAATTAAATAGTATTTGACCTAACCCAACCTAGACCTAACTTCTTGAACATTTAATTTTCTTACCCAGTACTTTAACAATATCGCGACGAAGGCAATGAGTGCGAAACAGCCATTATGTTTTATTTACGACTGGCAACACTTCCCGCGGCGTAATAACACGAAAAATTTACTGGCAACTTTTACATGAGTTGCTGGCGGGAAGTACCGAAAATTGTTAGCTTAACATTGGGTACACTATGGTAATTTATGCAGAAAAAGCGATTTGAAACTTGTACGATGCATATTTAATAGGTATTTAAAAGTTAAATGTTTTGTGCATTTTAGTTTTTATATGCTTAATCACTACATAGTATTTATTTATTTATTTATTTATTTATTTATTTATTTGACATGCCAACAGCACATAAACATTACAAGTTTAGATATATATATATAAAGGGTACAAATTAAAGTTTATGCGCCAATAACAGGCACGCGCCAGCATTTAAATAGTCTATTTAGGGACTAACACTAAGAGCAAAAAACAACAAATAGTGATTACAATAAAATTCACATTCTTAAAAATTATGAAAATTCAAAGAAGCGAAATAAGTAAGTAAAAATAAAAACATTTATCAAAACAGATTGTACAACTAACATGCTAGATTTAATAGAACAATTGTAAAATAAAATAAAAGAAATCACGAAGTCAGCAGGGAATCAAGCATTTTACGCCGCATGACAGGTATGGAGTCATGAAAGATGTCAATCACAAAGTCATTAGCTAGAGCCAGATCGTTAAAAGACTTTTGAAAGCGATAAAGTGGCAAGGATTTTCCAAGTTTGGTTCTTGTACTACCAGGACGAAACGTAGCACGCCGACATGTTCGCGTATTGGTTTTAGGAACTGTAAAATTAACCAGTTCTAATAGATAAGGGGTATCAATTTTACTATTAATTATTTTATACATAAAAACCAGATCGAGAAAGCGACGTCTATCTTGCAGTGTGTTCATTTTGAAAAGTGTTAATCTGTCCTCATAACCAACACGACGACCAATACCGCATTTTAGGGTCTTATGGACTAGATACCGAGTGAAAGATCGTTGTACTTTCTCCAATCGGTTGATGTGGATCTGATAGAGTGGATTCCAAACTTGACTGCAGTATTCTAGACGCGAGCGCACTAATGAGTTAAATAGGGTCTGAAAAGTTATGACGTTTTTAAAACTCTTGCAAATGCGCTTTATGAAACCGAGTATTTTGTAGCTTTCTCGTATTACGCTGTCAAAATGAAAAATGAAATTAAGCTTGGAATCCAAATGAACGCCAAGATCTTTGACACTATAAACTTGTTGGAGTGCAACGCCGTCCAGATAGTATTCCGCGACGATGGGAAGTCTTTTGCGAGTGAATCTAATGTTAAAGCACTTGCTGGCGTTGAGGCTCATATTATTAACCTTACACCAAGCTGTGACGGCATCCAGATCTTCCTGCAAAAGTGAGGTGTCTAAGGAATTTGAAATATACTTGTATATTTTAAGATCGTCGGCATATAGGAGGCAATTGCTATGTCTTATAGAGTCTACTAAGTCGTTAATGAATGTAATAAACATCAAAGGACCAAGGTGTGATCCTTGGGGTACACCGGATGTGGCTAAATACGAGTCCGAAAAGTATCCATCCTTGACTACTCGCAGACATCGATCAGACAAGTAAGATTTAAGCCATCTCCATATTTCACCAGTCACTCTGAACTGATTACAGAGTTTCCACAGAAGAATGCCGTGATCAACCTTATCAAAGGCACTGCTAAAATCAGTGTAAACGGCGTCCACTTGTCCACCTGAATCAATTGACTTACCTAGGTCATTGACATATTGGACCAAATTAGTAGTAGTTGACTTTGAAGCTACAAAGCCGTGCTGCCGAGGGGAAATACTTTCTTTTATATGCCACATTAGCCTTTTACAAATAATACACTCAAATATTTTTGAAAATATCGATAGTAGTGATATCGGTCGATAGTTTGAAATACGAGTCTTATCACCTTTTTTGAATACAGGTACAACATTTGTTTCCTTCCAATATGAAGGGAAAGTTGATAGTCTTAAAGACTCGTTAAAAATTATCGCTAGGGGAGCGGAAAGGTTTTTGCAGCACTTCTTTATAAATAAAGGTGGAATACCATCAGGGCCCGGTCCCTTACTAACATCTAGGGTTTTAAGTGACTTTAGGATAGTGGATTCGTTTACATTAACATAAGAAAGAGTATTTGATGACGTGGATGAGAAAATATTGTCATAATTTAACCGAGAGCCCGGCGATGGGTTAACATCCAAGAAAGTTGACTTAAAATGTGATGCAAACAAGTTGCAAATATCAATATTGTTATCAACAGTGGTGTCACCAAGAGTCATACGGGACGGAATAGAAGAATTACTTTTAACGTTCTTCCTTGTGTTCTTAACATAGGACCAGAATTTCTTAGGATTACGTTGCAAGGTGTCTTCGACTTTTGTCAAGTAATAATTATAGTCTTTTTTTATTTTATTTTTAACCCTACCTCGCAATAGATCGAATTCAATGAGGTCACGCGGGTTCTTAGTTTTTTTGTGCTTTTGACGTATTCTTTCTTTTTCCTTAAGCATATTAATGAGAGCAGAACTAAACCAAGATGGGTACAAATAGTTTTTAGACTTAGATTTGGGTATAGTTTCTTCTATAATCTTATTCAAAGTATCGTAAAATGCTGAAACCATGCTATCTATTGTATCACATGAATATAACATAGAATTCCAATCAATCATACGCAACTTTTGATTAACAACAGTATAATCAGCTTTCCTATAGTTATGAGTACTAAACTAGTATAAAACAAAGTCGCTTTTTCTGTCCCTATATCCCTATGTATGCTTAAATCTTTAAAACTACGCAACGGATTTTGATGCGGTTTTTTTTAATAGATAGAGTGATTGAAGAGGAAGGTTTATATGTATAATACTTTAATCCGGAGCAAAGCGAGGGCGGGTCGCTAGTAATTATATAAAAAATAAGTTTATGGATTTATTTATAAGATTTTTTAGATATAAAGGAGTATCTTTACATTTACAAACCTTTTTAAATAAGGGAAGCTTTTATTTCAGGCTTATCCAATTAAATAAAAAAAAACATGTTTTACATGTTTCTATTGATGTATGACCATGTCACGTAACTGAGTGAATCCGGATGCTCCTATTTATACATCGAAGAATTAACATAAAATAATGATACAATGCAAGATGCTCAAAAATATTTAAACACGTTATAACGCCTTCGTCAATAGAATCGAGTTTTTAGGGTTCCGGAGCCGAATGGCAAAAACGGAACCCTTATAATTTCGTCATGTCCGTCTGTCCGTCTGACCGTCCGTGCGTCCGTCTGTCCGTCTGTATGTCACAGCCATTTTACTCAGAGCCTATTGGCACTATATAAATGAAATTTGGAGGATAGATGTATTCTATGTACGCTATACAATGATGTAGTAAAATTTAAAGAAAAATATATTTAGGCTTTATTCCCAGCAACGGAACCCTTCACTGTACGTGGTCCGACATGCATTCGGCCGGTTTTTTTTTTATTTCGAAACGTTACGGACTCACGTGTTCTGCTATTTTATTATTTAATGGTGACTAGACCTAGTTTTTATTTCAAAATAAATTTCACTAATTCCTAAAATTTGTAAAAACCGTAGCTACTTATTTAATTGCCAATTTTAACACATATCCACGCTCCCTTTTTCATACAAAATTGACCCCTGTCGTCGGCAATGAATGTAGTTAAGGTTCCCCCTTAACATTAGCCATCAGGAGACAATTTCATCTTAGCCCACGGCTACCAATTATAACCGAAGCTTTGATGTAGAAATAAATTGTCGGTCAGCTGAAAACTTGGGAAATTATGCGGTAACAGGGTTACGAGGATTGGCAATTGGAAGGTTAATTTTAATTTTGGTTTTTTTTTTTTTTTTATTGCGTATGTTTGTTTCTCGACACTTTTGTTTAACATCACATGTGTTTTGGTAATGTAATAGACTGAAATTTGGAATTTGGAATAAATCCTAGAAAGTTTGAAAGGAAGGGAGAAAAAAAATGTAGTCGTGACAAACAAAAACAAAAAGGAACAAAATACTGGCATAGACAAAAGACCTGTCGTCACGAAATGGCTCCAACTTAGCGTTACGAGTATGCTGGCATTAAAGCCAGCGCTGGTCTTTCGTTTGGACGTTTGCATGTCAAACACTAAACGGATTGGGATGAAACTTGGTATGGAGATAGATTAAGTCCCAGGGATGGACATGGATACTTATTATCCCGAAAAATGGGACAGTTCTTGCGGGAATACCGATAAACGACTTCTACGTGGACGGAGTCACGGGCAATAGCTATTTTGGAATAAATTATGAAAACTAGGTGACAATATAATCTGATATTTTGTGATATTGTAATATCTAAGAGGTGGTTTTTTTATGTTAAGGAGAAGGCACACGAGCACTCAGGCCACCTGATGGTAAGTGGAATCTGAGACCCATAGACATTTGAATTCTCAAGACTATAATCCTAAGACCTCAAATGCGTTGCCAACCTTGAGGGCTAAGATGGAATGCCTCTATGCTTGTAATTTCACCGGTTGTCTTATCCCAACAACGGAACACAACAATGCGAACACTGTTGCTTAGCGATCCGGACGGACCACAGGGTCTTACCACCACTAAACCACCATTACATGGCTAAGAGAAAGAGAGAGCCATGTAACTGCTATAGCTCTGTCCCCTACACTCATCCTAGGCATGTCATGGTAACCACCCTGATCTGATGAAGGAGTCGCAAGGACTTCTGTACTTAACGAAGACCCATCATGCATTTGTTAATTTTGTCTCTATAACCAGATTTTTTTTTTTAGAAAGGAACTTATTATAAACTTGTCCGCTTGTCTTTTGTTGAAAATAATAAAAATCTTGCGGAATTTAGTAATAAAATTATGAATATTAATGAATCATCAAAAGGAGCTAAAACGATGTTCATTACACAGTCAAAATTAATGCTTAGTAACGATAAATTAAATCTAGCAAAAGGCCTTCCCCGAAGATGTTGGTATTAAATTTGGGCTACCTTTTGGTATTATTAGGTCGTTATTTTAAGATACTTTTTTTTATAAAATATATACATATAATAAATATTGAGAACCTTGCCACATCGGAGAAAAGTCGTAATTCTTGTTGTCAAATAATAAAATAATAATAATAATGCTGAAATATACATAACTTGAAGCAAATTTTGACATTGAGTTTCTCGTATATTTATAATGAAATCACAAATGCAACTATAAAAATAATGTAATATAAAATAAAACTAAAAAATATACGTAAATTGGATCCAAAGACGTTACGTATTGCTACAGAAGATTCCAAATTTAAGTGAGGTCTTTACTTGAGTATTTTTGTAAAAAACGAGTGCTAATAAATTTGTGTTAATATTATAATATTACCAATAGCATGAAGAAAGCGATCAGTAAATAAATAAAAAGTTGCACAATATTGACATACATCACATACATAGTTCAGTAGAAGTTTTATAAATCATAACACTCCTAACTAAGTCAACAAGCAATCTTATAACTACAGAGCGATCTCTCCTAGCTAGCTCATGTGACTTATAAGGCGTATGTTAGTATTACCATACTTGATTCGATTGCTGATAGTATCGTGTAAATACGTAGTCTACAACTAGTGGTGGAGCGAGTTGCTTAGCCGAAACCGTTTTTAAAGTTAAAGTCAATGTCAAAAGTTTATTTGCAGAATGGTAGTACATGGAAGGTAGCAATATTACAGAAACAAATGAGAACAGCACTATTCAATATTAAGAAACAGGAATGCAAAATATTTTCAATGTTTTTTAGAATGTTGCATTCGGGTTTTTTTTAATCTAACCTAGCCTTAACTAAATTTAGAAGAGTGTATGGTTCCAGCGTTATAAAAATTTCGTCCATCAATATGTATGTCAACAATGACATTAAAACCAAAAAAAAAATTTGGAAACAACGGGCTGGATTTAACCCCTTATGCAAAAACAAGGGGATTAAGTTTGTATCTCTATACTTCTGTTCAGTAGTCGATCCTAAGTGGCTCCAACCCTCGAACTAATTTATTTTAATAAAACCTTCCCTTAACACGGTCAAGGTCCTCCCAAACCAGTCTCAAATCCGAAACTGTATGGTTCTATCATCACATGAGTGTGCCGATTTAGATTTTTACCCGACTCCGAGACCAATATTAATGTGTTGTTTTGCAAGTTTTTTTATGGATTCGGTTACACTGTTCTTGAGTGGTTACTCTGCCAACATCGATCACAAAATTTCATTGTTAAATTCATAGATAAGTGCAAGTTTTGGTGTACAGAAGGTTATAATTAAAGTAATATCATAATCATTCTACTTTTCTTTATGTTTACCTGTGGCAGCTCATTTTTCCTTCATATAGGCTAAAAATTTAACCTTATTTAGACGAACGATGAAACCTTGTCGCAAAATTTGTCTTAGCATCGGATTAACATTGGATAATAAACGATTAAGATTAATTTAAGTTTTATTAATTGTTGTTAAAATAGCGGTAATATAAATTTACACTGTCACTATTATGTTTCTTGAGATACGGCTCGCTGACAGACATACGGACGAACAAAACAGAAATAGTAATAGGATCCTGTTGGCATTCTTTGGATACGGAACCCTAAGGAGTCTTGCTAAATAATATCACACATTCGACCAAAATTACTTCGACAAGGCGGCCGAAACCAATTTTTCCACCTAAAGATTTTCGCCGAAAATAATGTTTCCATAATATTATGCCGAATCACCTCCACCCTGCTGTAGTATGTCCTCGGGCGGCCATGCCTTGCGTGATAATGTCTTGATTGGAATACAGATTGCCTGGACACTGTTTAATTATACCTATCACTGCATAGCTACGTCGAAGCTGACTGTATTATAGTACCTAGTTTAAGGTAGCATATTAGAAGTTTTATAATAATAAAATAGCTGTTGCCCGTGGCTATGTCACATTGTTGTTCATTGCTATTCCCTCGGAATCTATTTAAAAGTATCCTATGTCCTTCCTCGCGATGTAAGCTATCTTTATACAAAATTTCATTGAAATCGGTTCAGCCGTGGATGCGTTACAAAACTTACAAACGCACAGACAGAGAGAGTAACTTTCATGTTTATAATTATAAGCAAATTTAATGGCTCATAGTAGTTTTTTTTTTATATCGCTCATAAATTAAACCACTGCATTTTACTCCAGTGTGATATAATATATTATAAATATGATGAATATTCGGATTTTTAAGGTATCTGTAAATGCTTTGACGGGACTACTTAAGGCCGCCGGTTAATAATTCGGCACTAATTCAAAACAGACTTGTTTAAAACAAAAATTTGACAATTTAGTTTCATAATTTTTCGAAGTCTATAAAAGCGTTGTTGATTGCGAAAAAGTAATTATTATCAATGTAGATGGAATATAATTAGCCAATATAAACGTTTTAATGAACTCGTGTCGTGTGACAGCTGTTTGCGATTGACGGTTCAATAAATAATCGCCGAAATTTAATTTTCGGCGAAACGTCGTTCTAGACGTGGCGAACGATGAAATGATGCGGTGGTCTAAGTTCCATGGAGAAAGCGGTATCACCAACCTTACGTTTTTATTTATATATTTTGATACTAATTCCCTTGGTCATGCCATCAAGAAAATAAACTAAGTATATTTAAGAAAAAGGAATGGCTTATAGATAAATGTTTTTATGCTTTAAATGATTTTATGATTTGATTGTTGATAATTATTATTCAATTTTATTTTATTTTTAATGGATGGGTTATTTTTTCATTTTATTTTTGGTAATTTTTATTTTTTACTTTTGATAATTTCTTTTAAACAAGTGTAAATATTAAGTAAAATTTGCGATAATATGTGTAACATGTGTGACTCCTGAAAAGGTAGGGTTAAGTGTTTCTAAAATTGTGCAATACTATATACCTTGTACTGTACCTAAATTCCACACAATAAATGACTTGAAATGATTTGATCACGCGTGAACGGCTGCACCGATTTTGTTGTATTAGTAATTGTTAGGAAAAGGTTCTTATGAAAAAAACAATTAATCCACCGGGAACTTCGGAAATTTTCAGCGGGGCAAAGCCACTGGTGAGCCGCTGATATATTATAATTTTCTTTGTGACGATGCAACGCCTAAACCAATCAACGTGAAATTTGGTACAGAAATACTTTGTAGCCCGGTTGAAGATTATTTTTACTCCGGAAATTTGTCAGTTGATAGAGTCGCGGGCTAGTTTATATTTAAGCGTGGCGACTAGCTACAATCATCTATTATGACGGCAGATTTGTTCCTTCAACTGTCAATTTCTCGAATAGTAACCATTTTAACTAAGTAAGGTAAAATTCAGAGTCAAAGGTAAATATAAACTTTGGTATGTTGTCGATGTGCAAAGTACAAAATTAATAAGCTTCTTTTGACGCGTCTAACATATCATGTAAGATGGCATAGATGAGAAATCTATTTAATTTAGTATCAGGAATCAATTTTCTTCAGCATATAACCTGATTTGACTATACTTTTAAATTAATTAACAATGATTGAATCCATGTCTTATAATACGTACAGCGTGTCTTGGGACCCTTTTTTCATCGATTGTGTCGTTTCACCGAATTTTATTTCATCGACAGCTAATCTCGGCTTAAACCTTTTTAGGTTCTTTTCATGGGTTACCCAGGTTAGGTTAGGTTAGACTTGTACCCACCAAAAAAATTACCCGCGCGTGGAATTGATTGTTCATGAAATGAAAAATCCGGCGTAGAAAAACATTCTATGAAATAAGTACCTATCGGTGATTCAAGTCTTAATCACTTATTATTTGTAAAAAAACATCTAAATGAAAAAAATGTATGAATAAAACTGAATGTATTATTTTGATTGCGACTAATCATGAAACGTTTTTCCTCTCTTTTTGGACCAAACGGAAAAGTGAATTAATCACTCCAACTTAACGATATATCATAAATCATTTCCCGATCTGCTCCAAATTGAACCGTAACACTGCATCACAAAGCCCAGTTCCCTTCGTCAGCCATTCGTCAAGTCACCCCTATTTTTCAAACAATTAATCCCCTTTTTTTGTTTATTTGTTCGATGGTAAACAACTTTGTTATTTGATATTGGTTATTGGAAAACAATTTGGGTTTTTTTTGTTACATTGAAGTATAAAACGGTTCGTTTGGTTAAAATCACTACTGGCTTTAAATTTAAAGCAGTTTGATTTAGGCAAATATTTTTTGTAGCGTATTTTTTTTGACTTATACATTATAACATCAAGAAATACCATAATTCTAAATTGCTCTTAACATTGAATTAACATTAGAAATGTCTCTTCTTTCATTAGATTTTTGGGGATGGGCAAATTAAACGTAAAAAAAAACGGCCGTTTATGCTGCCAAAAACGTATTATATTTCGACACTCCTAAGGGAATCAAAATTTATAGGGTACTTCCCATTGACCTAGAATCCTGAAATTAGGCAAGAATCAAGGTATTACAGCACAAGTAAACGGAAAAAATCCGATAAAGTTATTGCAAACTTATTTGCATTTGGTAAACTAAACGCGACCCATGTCGATGTATTGAGACAAGAGTTTTATTAAAGTCACGTTTGTCCCTCAGTACAATTTTACATTCTTATTTTGGAGCCTTCGGTATACTTGACCGGCGTTTTTTCTAAGTGTCATTTGCATAATGGTCCATGTATAGCAAATAAATTATGAAAAAAAACTACCGAATTGTAAACAATAAAAAAATTGGTAAACCAAATAATTCAGCATAGCTCTAATGCGGCAATTTCACTGAGTCGTTTGCCGCATGCGTCCAACGCATTTGGATCAATCCGCCTTCATTTAAAGTTCAGATTTGGACCAAATTCCTTGGCCGCATGCGGCAGACTACACAGTGTTGGGCCATTAGGTCAATTATTAATTATTCAATTATTTTATTTCAAAATCTCACCTTTGTCCTCGTAAATTGCATTCTTAATTAACCTGAGGATCGGATCCGGATTCCGGACCGGTTGCATTCCGTGCCGGCCCGGAAACTATTCCTTTGAACACACGCCGCTCCGGAATCCTGCTCTTGCGGTCACTTGCATTGTTACTGCTAGGTGCTTTATCGGAATAGAACCCGGGACCGCTAGCTTCGTAAGCAGAGTACTAACGACTAACCGCGTGAACATCGTCGCGATGTAGATTACACATCGAAGACGTGATCAGAAACCAGTTCTTAAGACTCGGTAATTGATGGCCATATTCAAGTAATATTAGTTACAAGAAACAAAAGCTATTTCTTTTTTGTTTTCTGTTTACTCTATTTTTAGAATCATACCCTCTATGGATCCTATTCAGACTATTTTACTTTAACAGACAGACATAGGTTAATTTTTAGGGACAATAAACAACTTTTACTTAGACGGCGGCGCCATCAAAAACTAGACATGATCTCATAAAAATACCCAAGTATTAAACTCAATTCGAATATTTAGATTTTTCAGTCTCTCAAAAAAAAAAAGAAACTAGCGAACCATCTCAATATCCTATCGTCAACTTACTTAAAAAACCATGAACGCATTTAACGACCTTCATAAAGCACAGTCAGATATAAAGGCATTACCGTGTTCGAGTACAGTCGGCCGCGTAAAGCTTTTATTGCCTACTTTACAAGTGATAAAGTTTCGGAAGTGTAGTGGAGATATGGTGGTGGATGCTAACGCAGAAAGAGCTATAAAGTCGGTTTTATTCCGTTCCGATTGGAGATAAGGGTAGTAACTGTAGGTAGGTTAGAGTGGCCGTATCAGCGGGCAAAGCACGGGGCAAAGTTACAAATTACAAGCGACGCGATTATAAGTCTTTGATTGGCAATGGAATGAAGAGCGGCAGTGGCTTAGTGGTTAACAGGGTGGACTCATGATCGTAAGGTACGGAGTTCGAACCCCCGCGGTCACCATGTACCAATGAGTTTTTCTAACTTAACTTATACTATTAACGACATAATTCGACGGGCTTTGGTAGCGGCCAATGTTCCTTGTGTTTTGGAGCCACGGGGTCTTAATCGCTCGGATGGTAAGAGGCCAGACGGCTTAACGCTGGTTCCGTGGGCTAGAGGCCGTAGCCTTCTGCGGGATGCAACGTGCGTCAGCACTTTTGCTCCCTCGCACCTCAGCCACACGATGCGGGGCGCGGGTGCCGCCGCTGAAGGTGCTGCAAGGCTCAAACACTCCAAATATTCGGAGCTCAAACCGGTGTATGAGTTTGTTCCAGTAGCGGTGGAGATCAGTGGTCCTTGGTGTGTGGAGGCTAAGACATTTATTAAGGCTTTGGGACAGCGAATGAGGGATAGGGGCTGTGATCCTCGGTCCGGTTCGTATCTGGTTCAACAAATTTCGTTAGCAATACAGCGTGGCAATGCTGCCAGTATATTTGGAACTTTTGAGCCAGGTGCTACCCGAGCTGGGGAATAGTTAATAGGTAAATTCTTGACGAAGCATGTTGCTTATGATTCTTGGTATATATTTGACGAAGCTTGTTGTGGATGAATTTTTTGTACTTAAGTACTGAGCGTGTAAGAATTGCACAAAAAATCCTAAAGGGTTCCAAGTGTAGTGTGAGGAATGAGATGGTTAAACTTGATTTGAGAGCGATTGAGGATGACATTTTTTACTAGATGAATGCTTGACTTGCCTTAAGTTAAGATCTGAGCTGAAATATCAATATCTTAAAGGTTTGATTTAGATTAACGCCATTCAAATGACGCATTGCAAGATAAGGACAAAACATAATATGTTAAGCACACTTTGGTTAAAATTAGATACATACATACATAACATCACGCCTTCATTCCCAGAATGGGGTAGGCAGAGCTACAAAATACCAACAACTCTAAAAAGACTTGTTGATAATTCTGTAACCACATTTTGCACAATCAGGCCAAGAAGTTTACTATAGTGTATTAGTGACAGGTTGCAAGCCCATCGCCTAACAGTACTACAAGCCCTTATTCCCTTAGTCGCCTCTTACGACATCCACAAGAAGACATGGAGTGGCACTATTCTAACCCGGCATCCACACGGGGCAAAATTAGATAATGATTCCAAAACCATCGCCAATACCAACTTGCTTAACAATATATCCCTTGTAAAAGTAGGGAATTATATAGGTTTATCTTTACCTAAAAGGAGATCTCAGACACGGATGTGAGTAATAATATTATGTTAGCAGAAAAAAAAACATTTTTTAATTTATTTCCATACCATTAAACACCTTTTTTTGCCCAACTATGTGATAACGTTTGCCCGCTGCCACTGCGACCCCAAAACCAATAAAAACCGATCTGCATACGTGGCACAGTATACTGGTCTTTAGTGATTCGAGAATAAAACAACGTATACCGTTTAACAGCCGTTTTACGGGCAGAGACGGGGCCAGCGCTTGTCTATAAAACTGTAGGTCAGTCTAGTTTATTACTGGTTTATTGCAAGACAATGGACATTCGGAGGGTAGATGGGTGGACTAATGTTGAATGGTTTGTTAATTATTTAGTGGAGGTTGCAATGAAATGCAATGACTATGTTGCAATTAATTGAACACAAATCCCAAACTAAGGTAGGCTTGTACTGTCAAAGTCATAAATATCTGCACGCACATATATGTTTGACACGATGGCTGTGAAGATATTAATGCTTTTGGCTATGCAGTCAACTAGAGATACTATCCACATTTGCCATTTATTTCAATAGAATATGACGCCAAGTATTGACATCTTTGCAGTTTACTATACTATGGGTACTATTACAGTCAGCCTTATAAATAGCTGCACCATTTGGTACTTTGTCATTTTAACGCCTTTAACAGTTTAGTGCTGCAGTTCAAACATGACGTTAGAGCGACGTACATGACGTATATGGCCGGCCTTATTAGACAACTTTAATAGATAGGTATGTAGGATAAATAAATAAAATTAATAAATATTAGGGGATCATCTTACACAAATTACCCTAAAGTAAGATCTAGACTTGCACTAGGTACAAAACAATAAACATCGGATGCTCAGGAATACTCGTGGACCTCATGGTCTTTCCAAAAGAATAATGCTAGATCGATAATATATATCTTGCGGCTATTATTGAGTGACCCTGCCTTCGAAGCTAGGTGTCCTGGGTTCAAATTCCGGTAAGGGCAGATATTTGTGTGATGAGCACGAGCATTTGTTCCTGAGTCTTGGATGTTTCCTATTTATTTCTCTATATACGTATGTTTATCGTTGTCTATTACCCATAGTACAAGCCTAGAGCTTTGTTTGGGACTAGGTCAGTTTGTGTGAGATTGTCCTGTGATTATTATTATTATTATTATTATTTGTATTGAGTTGTTAATAATAATAAATATGACTGACATATTCAGATTCAGATTTTATTTCCCAATATGAAGTCATACATAGAGATCGTAATAATCAGAAACTGAAATAAGAAATAATTGAACAAAAAAGTAAGAAAATGTAAAATTTGAATAATTTAATTTATAATAATGTCATCTTGCATAAGAATATCATTAAAAAACGTCATAATAGCATGCAATAAACGACAATAATAGGGCAAAACTAGCATACGGGGTCCCTCTGACATTAAGAAACACTTGGCGGAACCGGTGTTCGTATGTAAAGCCAATACAACAATGATTTAGAACAGGGTGTAAGAATTAACGTCAGTTGCGTACGTAATCTCTTTGTACACACGTACAAACGAAAAAAAAGAGATAGAAAAGGAGAGAGAGGGTGGTGGCGTGCCTGATGCCTTCTTGACTGGCAAGTCCAGAAGGCACTGGGGTGGAGGGCATCGGACGCATGACACCGACATTACCTGTCCCATTTACCATTCCTACCCCGCATCCTTATTCTACCCCCAAGTGCTAACCCTAATATCCCTTTCATACATAAATACATACATAACATCACGCCTTCATCCCCAGAGTGGGGTAGGCAGAGCTACAGAAATACCAACAACTCTAAAAAGACTTGTTGATAATCCTGTAACCACATTTTGCACAACCAGACTAATATGTTTACCAGTGTATTCATTAGTGACAGGTTACAAGCCCATCGCCTAACAGTACTACAAGCCCTGAATCCCTTAGTCGCCTCTTTCGACATCCACGGGACGACATGTAGTGGCTCTATTCTAACCTGGCAACGTAGAAATTATTTTTTGTAGTCTACTGACAACTGATATACTTATCCAATCAGTAAAGAAACAAACCCTGCGGTAATAACAGGGGTCATGGAGAGGGAGGTTTTAGTCCGTAGTGATGTCCCTCCCTGGTGAAGTCGGGCATGCGTCAGGAACCGTCCTCTGGCGTATACATGAGTATCTCCTCCTCCCTTGGAAAAAAAAACACACGAGTGCATACCTTTTTTACAAAGAGCAAAGTTCTCAACACCTAGTATGTAATACTTTGTAGTAATCACGTATTTGCCCAGCTCGCGTAAAACCGCATGTTCAAGTTTGCCCAGGGAACTCAGGTGGGCTGCGGTCAGCCCTTTGAGCAAGGGTCAGAGTTCTGTATAATTTGCTGCGGTTTTGGGTGAAATTTAATTGTTTTATGTACATTTGCCTGGATCTTTGGTTGGATTTGAAGTGTTTTTGTGGGAATACTTCAATGGAAAATATCTGTCGTCAACTCGTGCAGTAATATTATAGATAAATTATTGAAACTAAGGTACTACTACAGTAGTTTAAACTAAAATGTACACACACAATTCATCGTGTGTCAGTTACGACCTTGCGATAGTTTTACAGCCCTTATCGCCGAACAGATACCTAACTATCTATTCGGCGATAAGGGCTATAAAACTGCGATAGAGTTTTTTGTTTGTTATGTAAACCTTCATTAAGCAAGTTTAGGAGGGATTACTTTTATATAGTTACATACATAACATCACGCCTTTATTCCCAGAGTGGGGTAGGCAGAGCTACAGAAATACCAACAAATCTAAAAAGACTTGTTGATAATTCTGTAACCACATTTTACACAATCAGGCCAAGAAGTTTACTAGTATGTGTGTGTATGTGTAGTGTGTGTGTGTGTATAGTGTGTGTGTGTGTAGTGTGTGTGTGTGTAGTGGCACTATTCTAACCCGGCATGCACACTTTTATATTTTGTTATTAATTTGTATTTTCACTCCATGTCTTCCCGTGGATGTCGTAAGAGGCGACTAAGGGAATAAAGGCTTGTAGAACTGTTAGGCGAGGGGCTTGCAACCTGTCTCTAATACACTAGTAAATAATTATCAACAAGTGTTTTTAGAGTTGTTGGTATTTCAGTAGCTTTGCCTACCCCACTCTGGGAATGAAGGCGTGATGTTATCTATCTTCTATTCTAATATATAAAATTCTCGTGTCACGGTGTACGTTATTGAACTCCTCTGAAACGGCTCGACCGATTTTAATAAAATTTTGTGTGTATATCGGGTAGGTCTGAGAATCGGCCAACATCTATTTTTCATACCCCTAAGTGATATAAAAATAATTCAGCGGGCGAAGCCACTGGCGGGTCGCTAGTGTATGTATATATAAATACTTCAAAGCTACACAATTCATTAATAAGCATAAAATAAGTTTATTGGAAAAAAACTCATAAATGAAGAAAACAAAATCTATCATTTTTTTTCGCAAAATGAAAACACTTTAAGCCACCTATGAATTTATAAAATGAAACAATTAAAACCACTTATTACGTGCATAATTTTATACTTGGGTTTTTTTTCATTGCACTATACATAAGCCACATTATATACTTACTTAAGAAAAATACCGTAATTATGTCAGCCATGAAGATTTAAAAATAACTTAAGAAATAATTCATCTAATGAATATTCCTAGTAAACACTTTTAGAACCTAAACATCGTTTTAAGTTAATTTTAAATGAAAAACCCGAACCGAAATAAAAACTGTCATAAAACTAATTATCACGTTTAAATTTAATTCATGACCGAACTCGAATTTTAAACTGAAACTTTTGAATTTCACCGCAATTCCAACCGGGCTTAATTTATTCCAAACGACATTTCATCTTCATTACTCCAACCTTCGGGACTCATCTAAACCCACCCTTATTTTATATTAAAAACCATTTGAAAAGTCAACCTTCTTCTAACTACCGTAAGACTTGCCTAACTGCAGTAAGAAACGTAGCATGTTTTATCAAGTTTGAAGTAATCATTCAAAATGTGACTCTGTGGGTATTAAATCAAAGTTGAGAGTGGATTGGTGGAATTAAACTAAAGGCGAGTGTAGAAGCGTTGTTAGCGTTGCAGTAAGTAGTGTTTAAGATACGGAGATGTAGTGATGGGAATTCATTGTTTAAACTGTAAACTGGGACATCATGCAGAATTAATTTACAAATTTCTATTATTAATAAAAAAGTACATCCGTTTGAATTACGTCCGCAACTTTAAATAAGCATTCTCATCTGATCATTTAATAAAAAAATTATATAGTAGGTATTAGTTACTTCGTTAACTACTTTATAGTTCTATAATAATTAAATTATTATCACATGTTTTATTTTAAATGAAGTTTTAAATGAAAACAATGACATATGAATGTATATAATGCACCCGTAAACAAATTAATTAAACAAATCGCCTTACGCGACCCGACGCCACGCTCGCTCTGCTGATTTTGTATTCAATTAATTTGAGAATCCAACTAAATTCCCATTTGTGACACAATGGAAACTATTTGCCAGCAATGTTGATGTGAATGGTTCACAAGAACATGCAAAAAAATTAACGTTGGTCATTAAAAACTGAAAATAAAACCAATTCAAACGAAATTTAAATAAAAAGTCAATACGAAACTTAGCTTAGCGCCTTTAGATATGTTATAGGTAGCACTGAATATTAATATTCTATTACATTTCATTTCATGTTAATCTATTGATAAAATATCTACATGACTTTACCGAAACCGAAATATTAAAATATCCAATTTAATTTCAAACATTCGGTACCGTCCTAATATCCGTGTCACATCACTAAAGGTTGAAAATCACAGCTTAACCATATAATGCGGAGCATTCCAGTCGCAGTTCTAAGGCAGAGGAAGTGTCTGTAGGTAGATATCCACAGAGTACAGAATAATTTTACCTACTTGTATATTGGGTGTTAGCTTGATAGTTTTTGATTCGCGTTCATATTTTTGGTTATTAAATAATTATGTAGCCTAAGTCACTTGAGAATAATGTAGCCTTTTAAACCAGTACTGCAAACCAAATTAACTCCCAAACTTTGCCTTTTTAGTACCCTTTCAAACTAAAATAACTGTCAAAAAGAACTCTTGATACTGCCCAACCGATTATCAACAGACCTATCTGAAATCTACCCCAGTTCAACTAGTTTTCTGTTTAGATATACCTAAAGAAGAATACACAGTTAAAATTAGAACATATGTTTGGGTAGGGGTTAATACATTAATGAAAACAGCAAAAATTTCATACAGAAGGCTTTTAGCAGTCTTTTTTAAAATCACGAAGTAAGAAATACCAGCTAAGCAGAGTCTAAATACTGATTCGAAATTGATGACATACGTGATGATAAGTCAGTAGTTGTGGATAAGAGTTCAAGTTAGATTTGCCGTTGAGCTCGTCTACGTCTTTGTTAGTAGTAGTCTTTTCAGCTAGCATTTGCCCCGTCTAACTTTGCCCGCAGTGGAAGTTGTTAATATTGCCCGCCATTGTTTTGTTTAGTGTTACAGTTGAATTAATGTGATTATTCACTTCGCTTCTAGTCAGTTTGTGAGCAAGAGATAATTTGTACGAAAAAAATAAAAATGAAATTCTATTTTTTAAAGTACTATAACAAAAGAAAGCTACATAAAGGTATACTTTTATAAATAAAATTAAGTTTTATGTCTAATGAGTGATCGAAAAGGTATCATTTATATGACAGTGCGACGAAAAGCCCACAAAAACGTCGAGTTAAAAACTAATATAGAGAGAGATTAGATATGAGCCACGATGTTTTTGACATCTGCTATAATGTTTACGGTTGCATTGAAAGGAACGCTGCGTCCCCACTGAGAGCGTTCGCTTGTAATATTCGAGTCGTGTGAACGTAGAGCCGAGCGTTACTGTTCTCCACACCACTTGAATATTCGACACCGAATGCTCATTACATGCGAATGCTCTCAGTGAGGACGCTCCTAAAGGCAAAAAAAATATGCAGCGATAAGTTTTTTTTTATGATAAGGGGAAGGCACACAAGCACTTTTTATTGGTGGTAGGACCCTGTGCAGGGTCCGTCCGGATCGCCACCACCATCTTATCCATTAACCACCCGCCAAGCAATAGTGTTCGCATTGTTGTGTTCCGGTGTGGGGATAAGACAACCGGTGAAATTACTAGCATAGAGGCATTCCATCTTAGTCCTCAGGGTGTACTGACCCCAAGTCAGCCAGCATATGTATAAATATATAGATATATATATATAGGGTATAATTTTTTTTTGCTTACATAATCATAAATTATATATCGTCACTTATTATAAATAGGAGGCTTAGGATTTGTCTGATCATATAAAGGTATAAATATGTTTACGAGAGATAATACTGGGTTTTTAAACAATAGAATAGGTCAGATGTGTACTTAAATATTAGTACAATATGTCGTCGTATTCAAATATATAAGTTATAAAGCTTAAAACATATAAATGGCGGAATGGTGATATGAAAAACCACTTTGGTACTTTGTCGCTTTAACGTTATGTTTGAGCTACTATATTAATTTGTTAGAAGCGTTGGGGCGACGGGGTACAGTTGCGTTGCGGCTATATTTAGCGAAATAAAGTAGGGTAGTTATAAAGCCTAAACCAATTAACTGGCGAGGCGGCGATAAGAATAGACATGTTGGTGCTTTGTCGCTTTAACGTTATGTTTGAACTGTCATACTAATTTGTTACGGGGATCAGAGCGATAGGGTACGATGATGTTGTTGGCTTGTAAGAAAATAAAAGAAGGTAGTTAGAAAGAGCGGGATTATGCGGGTATAGAATGTTATTATGGATATGCCTTGACAAAATCGGTTTATACATTTATCGTTTACTTTTATAAAGCTTGAAATAATTTATAACAATATTAAAGATTGAAAAAAAAGGAAAGATGAATGATTAAATAATCGTAGGAGCGTATAAAAATATCCGTGGTATCTTCTTGTTAGCTCAGGTCCATACAAACAGTTAAACAGTAATCAGTACGCAGAACATAATCAAGAATACCTAAAATAGATAATTAATGAACACAGGTTGCAAAATAAAAGTACCTCTTCCTTCATTTCTTACCTATTTAATCTCGATTCCATTAGAACATATATTATATTTGTTTGGTTGATTGCCGGGTCGCTATATAACAATAAGTACCTAGTCTCAGAAAAGGTTGTTTATGTTATTTAGCAAATATAAGAAGAAGTAGGGTTTAACAACCTTTTATGTAATTGGACACGGAATTAAGGAAGGACAAATTATCTGGCTCGGTTACATAGGTACTAAATATTCAGATTATAATTGCGCTTGTCCATACTAAACTTACGTAATCTGTTGGAAGCAAGAGCGACCAGTATAAAGAGAACTAACGAGACGTTGTTGGGACGGTTTTTACGTTTTAATTCGTTATTGGGACTATGGGGAATCGTTACGGGGACCCTTTTCCGTTATTGGTACGGGTCTAGGTTTTCTGGTCGCTGAATGTTAGGGTCGGTGGGGGGAATGGTTCGAGTATAAAACGGGTGGAGGGGGAGAAAAGAAGGGATTAGCACGACGCGGGACGGAGAGGACGGAAGAGCTTCGCTAATATTTAATTTAAAGTTCTGAGTGCTTGGATGGGGAATCAGGACCTATTGGGTGAGTATGCCTCTGCTGAACCAAGACCCCTTTAGTGCTGCTATTTTTATAGCAGTCCGGAATCTGAGTCTGGATTTCGGGTAGCAGAGTATCCTTTTATAATGTAGGCTGATAGGGCTTCTTTAGGAACTCGGGCAGGCAGTTAGGGCATGCAGCTATACTGTTTGTAGTCTCTCGGAATGTAGGGCTAGGGAGTTAGGGAGGGGTTCCTTTTGATGTGTTTTATTTTTTGTGTTGTGTTAAAAGGGGAAAGTGCACGAATCAATTACATCTAACAATACAATTAGCTATTTACTATCGTTCCTTAATGATTATGTACAGGCATTTGACCTTCCAACAAACAAGAAAGCATTGTGACTATTTGCAGTGTAATCATGATTAAATTTTGAATTAATAACTCCAGGATGAAGTATCAAAGAAGTAAACCGTATTATGTTACTATAAAGTAATAATTAAAATTCGTGCACATATCCTATGAATTTACTTGAATTTTGATGTTATTTTGTGTAATAAATATACTGTGATTTGTGTTTTATTGACCTATATTTTATTGTTGTTTTGTGCAAAAGGGGAATATGTACATTTCATTACAATTAACAAAATATTTAATTCTATCCAATTATTATTTAATGTTACAAAAAAAAGCAATATTAAAGTATAGAAATTAGACCTTCCAATCATCAAATAAGAATTGCAGTAAGCTTTAATTAATTTTGATCTAACTTGTTATATTTATTGATACAAGCTGGAATATCTAAAATATTAACCTAATAATCTCAATGTTGTAAAAATATTTATGTTGTACATATACCCTTTTAATAGCTCCATGGTAAGGTAAGTGGTTTTTGAAATTTAAACTGTGATATATTAATCTCATATTAGCAATTTCTGCCTTAGGAATATTATTTTAGTGCGACAAAATAGTTTAATAGAAACAATATGTTCAGACTTAAATTCAGTTATTGAAGTATCAGCCGAGAGGCAAAAATGGTCAGTAATTAATTGGTACAAAGAGACTGGAGGTAAACTCAGCTGGGACTTCTCCACTAGGATCAATCTAAGTAAGGCAGAAAATGTTTGAGAACTTCCTTGTGTGTCACCTTTATCCTTTTTAACATATATGTCACTTAACCTTTACTACAAGAATTATTTATGAAAGGGGATTAGGAAGTATAATTAATAAATCTGGGATACCTGAAAAGAGTAAAAATATAGGAATACCAACATCTATGGTAATATTCTGGTATTTTATTCAGGAACCAATACATTGTTGTAGAACTTCATTCAGCAGCTGTTCATATATTTTCAATATGCATTCAGGGTTAGGTACCATGTAGTAAGATTTAATTCCACAGATGCTCCTACATTTTCAATAAACAAGCAGAGTCCTGAAACAAATTGGTTAAATTATTTTCAAGTCATTTTAGGAGAAGGTTTCTAGTTATATATGCCTACCATAACAATTGTTTTAATAACGGGACCGTTTACATATTTAACTAGTAGATGTTATCATAGATAGTACATTATTTACTCATAAAAGCTATAGGTAATACCTAGTTCTAGTTTTCCCAAAGAAATAACATTAAGTACCATCTCAGATACCTTTAATTGAAACAATGATATTTATGGGCTTTAGAGTACTAAAACAAAACCAACAGGAAAGGGTTGTAGTTAACTTTCACGGAAAAGAGTTAAGCCTGAGATTCTGCATTCGGTTTGTAAGATTATTAATAACAAGGGGTTCCAATTTACAGTTAAATATTAAGTAGTTATTATAGCAAATAGGGGTTTTTATATACTTACATTTGACATTAGTAATAGTTGTATATCAGGGGACCACGGAGTCGAGCGAAGGGTGCAGTTATTGTTGTGTGTTCGGTGATGCTGTGATTCGGTGCTTGTTTGATTCAAAACGTATAAATGGATTACTGAAATAAATTTGGGAGGTTATGATTCTTAAAATTAACCACGAAGTAATAGGTATTAACCTACTTTCAGAAGAAGGTTTTATCAAAACATAAGTGCCTAGATATTATATTCATATGAAAGAAGCTATTTTTCGACAGTCGATTAAAAATATCTAGTCCATTAATAACACTATGTATAAAGGTTTTAGTTTGGTAGGTTGTTGAAATGTCCAAAGTGAACAAATAGGCATAGGGTATTTACTTATTGTAGGGCGAAGTAGAAATGCTTCACGAGTGTATTTACTAACCTGTACTGATGTTTCACTTATAATCTTTTATGTGAAATCCAGGCGTGAATTAGAGTAGGGAACTTGCTTTGCTTGATTTGTGTCCGGGTGAATAGCGCTGAATGTACCATCCAATTACAAGAAATTCGTTAACGAAGTATAAGATTATTAAGTAGATTTTATTATATGTATAGATTACATAAGTTAAGAGTCTACAGGTTATTTGAGGGTTTTAAGGTGAACAGGATGGGGATAAGGCAAAGGGGTATTTTTTAATTCAGCCAAGCGGAACTCTTTATTTCCCGAGATCTAAAATTAGAATAGATTTAGGTAGTAATAACTTGATCGAAGATAAGCAGGTAGGAAGTAAATAGAAGGATAATTACCGAAATTTTATTAAAAACTATTTGTTCAATAGTTTACGAGAAGTCTAAACAAAAAACCCAAAATAGACTAGTGCTTTATTTGATCATAGAATCCCTTAGTAGTCTGTGATTAGTTGCGCGTCTCACAGATTAAGTACAAGAACTTATTCTGTGGCGCGTCTATTGTACCTTCACAGACTATTGTAATGTACAGGTTTAAGGACTAGGCTTTTAGCCAATTTATATAAGTAGGAATAAATTATATAGTTATTTAGTTATTTGGCACTGCATACGTTCAGAAGTTTAGGGAACTATACATAATGTCAGTTCGATACTTGACAAAAGACTTAGAGTATTGGATACGATTAATTTTGCATCTCTTGCGTAAAGATATTTAGAGAAATACATTTGAGTCAGTTCAAATCTAGACCAAAGATTAATGTTTATATTATAATTATAAGAATTTAGTAGGTCTAATAATTAAAGAAATAAAGCTTTGAGTTCGAATTTAGGATAAGGTTAGCGAGGCTAGATTTTATAGTTGCGATTTTAGAATTTACATTATCGTTGGCAAATATTCATTGTGAATCCAACTTTAGGAGGCTGCGAATGTTGGATGTTGGATATTTATCTATGATTATGATGATTTTGTATGTAAGATTAAGTAAATGAAAATTATGATAAGTTTGTTATACCTAATTTAGGTTTTATAGAATAGTAATTATGAAGTTTACTTTAAATCGGTTCGGATCGTTATCAAAGATTTTGAGGTTAAATCATGTTTATATTTATAAGTAACTACAGGAAATAATGATACTGAGTTCAGAATTTGAATAGTGATATTGAGATTAATTTATATCTCTTAATAGCTTACAATCCAAGGGATTAATTATGAATCAGGTTCGAGGCTTGGTTTTATGTGATGTAATAACTACTTGTAGAGTTTGGAAGGAATTAGGAAATAAATTGTGTGAATACCTAGGATGCAATTACGAAGCGAACGTAATCGCTGACTAAAGTCGTTGTGAATCCGGCTTTAGGAAACCGTGAATGTCGTACGTTAAAACAAATCGCATGGTTCGTGAAGTTAAAATCGATAGACAGGCTAGAATTAGGCATGTATGTATCAGTATGTAGAATTATATGTACGAGTATGTAGAAGGGAACTCTGGAGTTATTACTCTGTCGTATGAAATCGCGTATGGATAGGCTAAAATATATATAATAATAATAAGTAGTAGGATGATGAATTTGTACATGCGGTCTTGAAGCTACGATTAGATCGTGTATACTAGATTTGCAGCTGGCGTAATTCCGACATTATGATCAAGCTTAGTTTGACTAAGCTTGTTTCAGTTTATTTTAAACAAAGAGCCATGTGATTTTTGTTCGTTCGTCTGTCTGTAAACGTTGGTATATGTAAACGGGAGTTATAAACAAATTATTATTTTATAAAAGGGGTTTTATGGATTATGATACGCCGACTTTATGAACAAGTTTAGTTTTACTAAGCCAGTTCCTGTTAATCTTAGGCAAAGAGCCATGTGATTTTTGTTCGTTCGTCTGTCTGTAAAAGTTGGTATGTGTAAATGGAAGTTATAACAATTATTATTTCATAAAAACGGTTTATAGGGAATATGTTACAGTATATTTGGATTCGATCCATTGCTAAGGTAGCAAGGAGAGAATGAAATTTGGTATCAGAATGATTATATAATTTGAGTCCAAGTGAGATAGTGAGTGAAGTTCAATCATATTATTACAGGTTAACATTTCAGTTGGAAGTTTTATTTTTGTTTATAACGTTAAAGTCCGAACTATGGTATTAAAACCATAGATAAAGAAATTCTTACGTTTTTGGATTTGTTATATCGAAATATTGAGTCATTGAAAATATTTACAATACTTAATTGGTTGTCACGAATTCAATGAAACAAAATTTCGAGTTTTACCTTTAAAATGACTCCGGGCTGGTGGTATAAATTGAAGAATGCCGTGAATGCAGTGTTAATAAGTCGCATAGTTTGATATCGAGTTATTGTTCAATTATCATTTTAGTCAACATTTGGTTGTCAATTACAAACTAATGTAATGTAATATAAGAATTGAACAAATGATTCGCCCGTTACACGGGTGATAATTTAGCGGCAATTTATCGGCTCTTGGCTATGGAATGGGCGGCTGCTGCTTGCAGGGTCGACAATTCATAGTTGATCCGTATTGGGCTAGGTTGTCTCTTGGTGAACGTGGGTATTACAAAAGTCTCTTCTAAAGGGCGCTAGATCAGGTAGGAATCTTTGCCTAGTGGACCTGGATTCTTTTGGAGGCGCCCTCCCAAGTATAGGCTGTGGAGATGAGGCCCTTACTTCAAAGCTGTGGAAACGAGGCTGAGGTGGCATCCATTATGTACCAGCAAAAACTAGGTCCTTTGATTATGCTCTCGAATTTAGATGGCTTTAGGGGAGACTCACTAGATTTAATAGTAGCGACATTATATCACCATCCCGGTTCAGTTCAACGCGGCCCTTGGGGTAGGATCTCTCTTGGGGAGACCTGACTAACCTACACAGACACTACTAACCTTATAAGTGGGACAGCAACTCTTGCTTTGGGTGGAGCGGTGCCCCGTCAGGTTGTCGAGCCGCACAGGGGCAGGCGGATGATGCCTAAGTGTAATGGCTAGGAGGGGCCTGCCCTTCTCTTTGTATTTATTTACAAAAGGGACCCATAGGGAATTAGTTATCTCCTTCTGTTCCATTAATCAAGAAAACTTACATCTACATTAAAAGAACTAAAAGTTTCACAATCTATCTCACTTCGGATACGAAATTATGAAAGATTAATTGAATTTAAAGCTTAGGACTATAGTTATTAAGATTATTAAACTGTAGGAAGTTCATACAAAATTGAGCTTTACTGTATGTGAAAGATTTATTATAATACTAGGACATTCGAACAACATTTCCTATTCAAACTTGAATAAATTAATTAGATGGGTTAAGTTAGTAACTTTGCTGACCCATTAATATGTTTATCTTAGGTCGAACATAGGGCATGGTTATTATGGTTGGATTCACACGGTAGGGTACTAAGAAAGATTGTAAGATGAATTGTTGAATCAAATATTATCTAAGTAAAGTTAGGTATTAGATTATAATGGAATATATAAAATTAGGTAGGTAATATACAGTAGAAGCCTCTGAATTAGTAAATTAAAGTTAATGTTTCCTAAACCTTTCCAACACACCTCGAGTATTCCTTAAACGAACTGGTTACACACGGGTTTAACTTGGGGTCCTACCTTTATATAACTAGATGATCACGCTGGCCAATTATTTTATAAGTAGATATTTATTTATTTATATATTTATTTATGTTATGCGACTCACTCTTGACTGCTGTGGGGTCGGTATCGTTACATTTGGTGCCGTGAATGACCAGGATTAGATTCGGGGTTACTACGGCTAAATTTTGATAGAATTTGGTACTGTGAGTGACCAGGATTAGATTCTGGGTCACTATATGGCTAAATTTTAATAGGCTTTGGCTGGGTTTTATAGAGATCTGTAAGGAAATCTTGTGAAGCTCGGTCCTAGCCTACATTTGATGTTCGTGAAATGGAGTGGGTCGAAAAAGGTGTGTTGGAGAGGTCATTTATTCTGTATTTGCTACTTCTGTCAGGTTTGAAATAAATATCACACACACTTATTTTAATTTAATTTATTTGCGGTTATTCAGTAGGATTTATTAGGTTGATTAATGTTTGGTGTATTATCGTATAGGTATAAAGGATAGTAAAAACTTTCGAGTGCGGCTGATAAAGGGTAGGCAAAGTCTGGTTTAGATTAAGAAGACCAATGTTTACATGTCACTGCAGCGGGAAGGTCTTTTAATTTGGAAAAAATCCTATCAGCGCGATGTAGGAAATCACTTTACCGTTAAAGTGACTTCCATTGTGCGACTTAGAACTAATTACTTAAATAAGTGACTTTCTGGCCTTAGATCTTCCGTGTGGGGTTAGATGGCGTTAGTAGTCGACTATTATTAAGTGTAATTATTAGACTCCCACAGACAATTTACAGGGTTAGATTATTTATAAAACTTGAAACTATAGTTAGGAATTAAACGGAAAAGGAAAGGCTAGTACAACTTAAGAAACGTTGTAGAATTAGAGATTTTCTAGGTGGGGTTTAGGAATTAAAATAGTAACTAATCTGGGGGGTGAGTTCATTTATGAACTAACTTTAAGGGAGTTTTAAGTAGGTTTAGGTTAAAATCCTTGTTTCTATACTAGTATTATAAGTGCGAGAGTGGGCCCTGGTTGTTAGTTTGGTTGATGTGTTTTGCGGGAAAGCGGCTGTGCTGGTTTCGATGGAATATATTGAAATTTGGGAGTTTAGCTTGGGTTCCGTCGAAGTTCATAGGCTACGCGATTCCCTCGAGATCCGTGGTAGACGAGGTTGCACGGGTGAGGTCAGTTAGCAGTTTTTGTAAAAATTTGATAGGTTATAGCGGGTTTAAGGATTTAGTTAATTGTATGGTTAGGGGGGTGAACTTGAACCCTAGTCTAATCTATTGTTGGTTAAAGTAGTATAAGGTGTTAGTTTAATTATTGTAAATGGATTAGCGCTTCATAGGTGTTTTAGAAATTAAAATATTACGTATTTCGGGGGGTGAACATTTGCTCGGAAAGTTCGCAAAGTATAGGTAGTTATAATTAAAATAAAGGTCGGTACTTATGAACAAATGATATATCGAATTTGGGTGGAATTCAGTTACTCTTGATTATTATAAGTAAAATACGAAAAATTAAGCACATTAGGTTTGCTTAAGTCTACTTTATCAGATGTAAACATAATATGTTGACTTATATCTATCCTATCTTTATATTAATTCTATGTTATGGTTACATGTACAAAATACAACTTATTATAATATAGGTTTAACTATGAAATTAGGGAGGTTAAAATTTAGTACGATAAACAGAAGGTTAGGTTAAATTAGGTTGGGATGCTAAACATTTTTTTTTTATCACATATTTCAAAAGAATACATATATTTATTCTAAGACCATTATGGGGTACTTAACTTATTCAAAATATCTTAATTGATTCATTATTTTAATAACCAGATATTAAAATACTATTATGGAAGTTGGGAAAATGAAATAGGTAAATCTTTCAATGTTGATATTGTTGATCTTTATTAAACAATAACAATTTATTTCCCCGTTTTAATTGCCAAGAATGACCTTTATTTGGTTGGACAAAGAGTGGACGCTTATAAACTGTGTTAATTGTCTTAATTACTTTAGTACAATAGGTCACTATAGTTGTGGGAGAGAATTAATAAATTAGTATTAAGCATTAGGATAGTCAGGTAGGATGAATAGAGAAAGAAAAAAAAAAAAAGTTTTATCCAATCTTTAAGCCAATAAATTTCGGTAAAGCATAGTAAATTATATTTTAGAGTTGAATGCGAATGCGCGGGAATAATTGACTGAGTAAGTATAGCTGCTTGGATGTGTATAGGTATGTGTGGTAGGTTGAAGTGGGATTTACTTGTGATATTGAAAATATACAAATATGTATGAATTACATAAGTGTGTATGTAGGGTTGTAGTAGAAGATTTGTTGGATGGATGATAGGGAAAGTAAGGTGTCAAATTAGTAGCAAATAACAGTTGAGTAGGTAAAATAGAAGTCGGCATAATTTAGATACTCAATCTGTAGTATCTAACTATATTGAGTAATAAAGGGTCGTTGAATTTTTAATTGTACTAGGTAACTATAAAATAAGTATATCAACAATAGTGCATACTAACGCGGTAAGATAAAATTTATATTTTGGTTTTATTAGATTGACCACGAGGCACTCTAGAAGAAAAATTAAATAAAGCACAGTAAGGATAAAAAAAATTAAAGGAGTAAAAGAGACTGGAGGAAAAAAAAAAAGAAGAGGATTTTAAGTTAAAGAATAGGTAGGTAGGAATGGGGAGGTATACATATTTATACATGGTTTGAATTTTGCGTTTATGTAGGATCCTATAAGTAGATTTGGTCTTATTAATTGTGCGTCTTCTACGAAATCCGAAAATTATTAAGGCCAAAGGGGGGTGATGTACTGACCCCAAGTCAGCCAGCATATGTATAAATATATAGATATATATATATAGGGTATAATTTTTTTTTGCTTACATAATCATAAATTATATATCGTCACTTATTATAAATAGGAGGCTTAGGATTTGTCTGATCATATAAAGGTATAAATATGTTTACGAGAGATAATACTGGGTTTTTAAACAATAGAATAGGTCAGATGTGTACTTAAATATTAGTACAATATGTCGTCGTATTCAAATATATAAGTTATAAAGCTTAAAACATATAAATGGCGGAATGGTGATATGAAAAACCACTTTGGTACTTTGTCGCTTTAACGTTATGTTTGAGCTACTATATTAATTTGTTAGAAGCGTTGGGGCGACGGGGTACAGTTGCGTTGCGGCTATATTTAGCGAAATAAAGTAGGGTAGTTATAAAGCCTAAACCAATTAACTGGCGAGGCGGCGATAAGAATAGACATGTTGGTGCTTTGTCGCTTTAACGTTATGTTTGAACTGTCATACTAATTTGTTACGGGGATCAGAGCGATAGGGTACGATGATGTTGTTGGCTTGTAAGAAAATAAAAGAAGGTAGTTAGAAAGAGCGGGATTATGCGGGTATAGAATGTTATTATGGATATGCCTTGACAAAATCGGTTTATACATTTATCGTTTACTTTTATAAAGCTTGAAATAATTTATAACAATATTAAAGATTGAAAAAAAAGGAAAGATGAATGATTAAATAATCGTAGGAGCGTATAAAAATATCCGTGGTATCTTCTTGTTAGCTCAGGTCCATACAAACAGTTAAACAGTAATCAGTACGCAGAACATAATCAAGAATACCTAAAATAGATAATTAATGAACACAGGTTGCAAAATAAAAGTACCTCTTCCTTCATTTCTTACCTATTTAATCTCGATTCCATTAGAACATATATTATATTTGTTTGGTTGATTGCCGGGTCGCTATATAACAATAAGTACCTAGTCTCAGAAAAGGTTGTTTATGTTATTTAGCAAATATAAGAAGAAGTAGGGTTTAACAACCTTTTATGTAATTGGACACGGAATTAAGGAAGGACAAATTATCTGGCTCGGTTACATAGGTACTAAATATTCAGATTATAATTGCGCTTGTCCATACTAAACTTACGTAATCTGTTGGAAGCAAGAGCGACCAGTATAAAGAGAACTAACGAGACGTTGTTGGGACGGTTTTTACGTTTTAATTCGTTATTGGGACTATGGGGAATCGTTACGGGGACCCTTTTCCGTTATTGGTACGGGTCTAGGTTTTCTGGTCGCTGAATGTTAGGGTCGGTGGGGGGAATGGTTCGAGTATAAAACGGGTGGAGGGGGAGAAAAGAAGGGATTAGCACGACGCGGGACGGAGAGGACGGAAGAGCTTCGCTAATATTTAATTTAAAGTTCTGAGTGCTTGGATGGGGAATCAGGACCTATTGGGTGAGTATGCCTCTGCTGAACCAAGACCCCTTTAGTGCTGCTATTTTTATAGCAGTCCGGAATCTGAGTCTGGATTTCGGGTAGCAGAGTATCCTTTTATAATGTAGGCTGATAGGGCTTCTTTAGGAACTCGGGCAGGCAGTTAGGGCATGCAGCTATACTGTTTGTAGTCTCTCGGAATGTAGGGCTAGGGAGTTAGGGAGGGGTTCCTTTTGATGTGTTTTATTTTTTGTGTTGTGTTAAAAGGGGAAAGTGCACGAATCAATTACATCTAACAATACAATTAGCTATTTACTATCGTTCCTTAATGATTATGTACAGGCATTTGACCTTCCAACAAACAAGAAAGCATTGTGACTATTTGCAGTGTAATCATGATTAAATTTTGAATTAATAACTCCAGGATGAAGTATCAAAGAAGTAAACCGTATTATGTTACTATAAAGTAATAATTAAAATTCGTGCACATATCCTATGAATTTACTTGAATTTTGATGTTATTTTGTGTAATAAATATACTGTGATTTGTGTTTTATTGACCTATATTTTATTGTTGTTTTGTGCAAAAGGGGAATATGTACATTTCATTACAATTAACAAAATATTTAATTCTATCCAATTATTATTTAATGTTACAAAAAAAAGCAATATTAAAGTATAGAAATTAGACCTTCCAATCATCAAATAAGAATTGCAGTAAGCTTTAATTAATTTTGATCTAACTTGTTATATTTATTGATACAAGCTGGAATATCTAAAATATTAACCTAATAATCTCAATGTTGTAAAAATATTTATGTTGTACATATACCCTTTTAATAGCTCCATGGTAAGGTAAGTGGTTTTTGAAATTTAAACTGTGATATATTAATCTCATATTAGCAATTTCTGCCTTAGGAATATTATTTTAGTGCGACAAAATAGTTTAATAGAAACAATATGTTCAGACTTAAATTCAGTTATTGAAGTATCAGCCGAGAGGCAAAAATGGTCAGTAATTAATTGGTACAAAGAGACTGGAGGTAAACTCAGCTGGGACTTCTCCACTAGGATCAATCTAAGTAAGGCAGAAAATGTTTGAGAACTTCCTTGTGTGTCACCTTTATCCTTTTTAACATATATGTCACTTAACCTTTACTACAAGAATTATTTATGAAAGGGGATTAGGAAGTATAATTAATAAATCTGGGATACCTGAAAAGAGTAAAAATATAGGAATACCAACATCTATGGTAATATTCTGGTATTTTATTCAGGAACCAATACATTGTTGTAGAACTTCATTCAGCAGCTGTTCATATATTTTCAATATGCATTCAGGGTTAGGTACCATGTAGTAAGATTTAATTCCACAGATGCTCCTACATTTTCAATAAACAAGCAGAGTCCTGAAACAAATTGGTTAAATTATTTTCAAGTCATTTTAGGAGAAGGTTTCTAGTTATATATGCCTACCATAACAATTGTTTTAATAACGGGACCGTTTACATATTTAACTAGTAGATGTTATCATAGATAGTACATTATTTACTCATAAAAGCTATAGGTAATACCTAGTTCTAGTTTTCCCAAAGAAATAACATTAAGTACCATCTCAGATACCTTTAATTGAAACAATGATATTTATGGGCTTTAGAGTACTAAAACAAAACCAACAGGAAAGGGTTGTAGTTAACTTTCACGGAAAAGAGTTAAGCCTGAGATTCTGCATTCGGTTTGTAAGATTATTAATAACAAGGGGTTCCAATTTACAGTTAAATATTAAGTAGTTATTATAGCAAATAGGGGTTTTTATATACTTACATTTGACATTAGTAATAGTTGTATATCAGGGGACCACGGAGTCGAGCGAAGGGTGCAGTTATTGTTGTGTGTTCGGTGATGCTGTGATTCGGTGCTTGTTTGATTCAAAACGTATAAATGGATTACTGAAATAAATTTGGGAGGTTATGATTCTTAAAATTAACCACGAAGTAATAGGTATTAACCTACTTTCAGAAGAAGGTTTTATCAAAACATAAGTGCCTAGATATTATATTCATATGAAAGAAGCTATTTTTCGACAGTCGATTAAAAATATCTAGTCCATTAATAACACTATGTATAAAGGTTTTAGTTTGGTAGGTTGTTGAAATGTCCAAAGTGAACAAATAGGCATAGGGTATTTACTTATTGTAGGGCGAAGTAGAAATGCTTCACGAGTGTATTTACTAACCTGTACTGATGTTTCACTTATAATCTTTTATGTGAAATCCAGGCGTGAATTAGAGTAGGGAACTTGCTTTGCTTGATTTGTGTCCGGGTGAATAGCGCTGAATGTACCATCCAATTACAAGAAATTCGTTAACGAAGTATAAGATTATTAAGTAGATTTTATTATATGTATAGATTACATAAGTTAAGAGTCTACAGGTTATTTGAGGGTTTTAAGGTGAACAGGATGGGGATAAGGCAAAGGGGTATTTTTTAATTCAGCCAAGCGGAACTCTTTATTTCCCGAGATCTAAAATTAGAATAGATTTAGGTAGTAATAACTTGATCGAAGATAAGCAGGTAGGAAGTAAATAGAAGGATAATTACCGAAATTTTATTAAAAACTATTTGTTCAATAGTTTACGAGAAGTCTAAACAAAAAACCCAAAATAGACTAGTGCTTTATTTGATCATAGAATCCCTTAGTAGTCTGTGATTAGTTGCGCGTCTCACAGATTAAGTACAAGAACTTATTCTGTGGCGCGTCTATTGTACCTTCACAGACTATTGTAATGTACAGGTTTAAGGACTAGGCTTTTAGCCAATTTATATAAGTAGGAATAAATTATATAGTTATTTAGTTATTTGGCACTGCATACGTTCAGAAGTTTAGGGAACTATACATAATGTCAGTTCGATACTTGACAAAAGACTTAGAGTATTGGATACGATTAATTTTGCATCTCTTGCGTAAAGATATTTAGAGAAATACATTTGAGTCAGTTCAAATCTAGACCAAAGATTAATGTTTATATTATAATTATAAGAATTTAGTAGGTCTAATAATTAAAGAAATAAAGCTTTGAGTTCGAATTTAGGATAAGGTTAGCGAGGCTAGATTTTATAGTTGCGATTTTAGAATTTACATTATCGTTGGCAAATATTCATTGTGAATCCAACTTTAGGAGGCTGCGAATGTTGGATGTTGGATATTTATCTATGATTATGATGATTTTGTATGTAAGATTAAGTAAATGAAAATTATGATAAGTTTGTTATACCTAATTTAGGTTTTATAGAATAGTAATTATGAAGTTTACTTTAAATCGGTTCGGATCGTTATCAAAGATTTTGAGGTTAAATCATGTTTATATTTATAAGTAACTACAGGAAATAATGATACTGAGTTCAGAATTTGAATAGTGATATTGAGATTAATTTATATCTCTTAATAGCTTACAATCCAAGGGATTAATTATGAATCAGGTTCGAGGCTTGGTTTTATGTGATGTAATAACTACTTGTAGAGTTTGGAAGGAATTAGGAAATAAATTGTGTGAATACCTAGGATGCAATTACGAAGCGAAC
Source organism: Acleris holmiana (assembly GCA_949316455.1). Lineage (NCBI taxonomy): Eukaryota > Metazoa > Arthropoda > Insecta > Lepidoptera > Tortricidae > Acleris > Acleris holmiana. Next base: position 690,154 of record OX438781.1, read on the forward strand.
GTAATCGCTGACTAAAGTCGTTGTGAATCCGGCTTTAGGAAACCGTGAATGTCGTACGTTAAAACAAATCGCATGGTTCGTGAAGTTAAAATCGATAGACAGGCTAGAATTAGGCATGTATGTATCAGTATGTAGAATTATATGTACGAGTATGTAGAAGGGAACTCTGGAGTTATTACTCTGTCGTATGAAATCGCGTATGGATAGGCTAAAATATATATAATAATAATAAGTAGTAGGATGATGAATTTGTACATGCGGTCTTGAAGCTACGATTAGATCGTGTATACTAGATTTGCAGCTGGCGTAATTCCGACATTATGATCAAGCTTAGTTTGACTAAGCTTGTTTCAGTTTATTTTAAACAAAGAGCCATGTGATTTTTGTTCGTTCGTCTGTCTGTAAACGTTGGTATATGTAAACGGGAGTTATAAACAAATTATTATTTTATAAAAGGGGTTTTATGGATTATGATACGCCGACTTTATGAACAAGTTTAGTTTTACTAAGCCAGTTCCTGTTAATCTTAGGCAAAGAGCCATGTGATTTTTGTTCGTTCGTCTGTCTGTAAAAGTTGGTATGTGTAAATGGAAGTTATAACAATTATTATTTCATAAAAACGGTTTATAGGGAATATGTTACAGTATATTTGGATTCGATCCATTGCTAAGGTAGCAAGGAGAGAATGAAATTTGGTATCAGAATGATTATATAATTTGAGTCCAAGTGAGATAGTGAGTGAAGTTCAATCATATTATTACAGGTTAACATTTCAGTTGGAAGTTTTATTTTTGTTTATAACGTTAAAGTCCGAACTATGGTATTAAAACCATAGATAAAGAAATTCTTACGTTTTTGGATTTGTTATATCGAAATATTGAGTCATTGAAAATATTTACAATACTTAATTGGTTGTCACGAATTCAATGAAACAAAATTTCGAGTTTTACCTTTAAAATGACTCCGGGCTGGTGGTATAAATTGAAGAATGCCGTGAATGCAGTGTTAATAAGTCGCATAGTTTGATATCGAGTTATTGTTCAATTATCATTTTAGTCAACATTTGGTTGTCAATTACAAACTAATGTAATGTAATATAAGAATTGAACAAATGATTCGCCCGTTACACGGGTGATAATTTAGCGGCAATTTATCGGCTCTTGGCTATGGAATGGGCGGCTGCTGCTTGCAGGGTCGACAATTCATAGTTGATCCGTATTGGGCTAGGTTGTCTCTTGGTGAACGTGGGTATTACAAAAGTCTCTTCTAAAGGGCGCTAGATCAGGTAGGAATCTTTGCCTAGTGGACCTGGATTCTTTTGGAGGCGCCCTCCCAAGTATAGGCTGTGGAGATGAGGCCCTTACTTCAAAGCTGTGGAAACGAGGCTGAGGTGGCATCCATTATGTACCAGCAAAAACTAGGTCCTTTGATTATGCTCTCGAATTTAGATGGCTTTAGGGGAGACTCACTAGATTTAATAGTAGCGACATTATATCACCATCCCGGTTCAGTTCAACGCGGCCCTTGGGGTAGGATCTCTCTTGGGGAGACCTGACTAACCTACACAGACACTACTAACCTTATAAGTGGGACAGCAACTCTTGCTTTGGGTGGAGCGGTGCCCCGTCAGGTTGTCGAGCCGCACAGGGGCAGGCGGATGATGCCTAAGTGTAATGGCTAGGAGGGGCCTGCCCTTCTCTTTGTATTTATTTACAAAAGGGACCCATAGGGAATTAGTTATCTCCTTCTGTTCCATTAATCAAGAAAACTTACATCTACATTAAAAGAACTAAAAGTTTCACAATCTATCTCACTTCGGATACGAAATTATGAAAGATTAATTGAATTTAAAGCTTAGGACTATAGTTATTAAGATTATTAAACTGTAGGAAGTTCATACAAAATTGAGCTTTACTGTATGTGAAAGATTTATTATAATACTAGGACATTCGAACAACATTTCCTATTCAAACTTGAATAAATTAATTAGATGGGTTAAGTTAGTAACTTTGCTGACCCATTAATATGTTTATCTTAGGTCGAACATAGGGCATGGTTATTATGGTTGGATTCACACGGTAGGGTACTAAGAAAGATTGTAAGATGAATTGTTGAATCAAATATTATCTAAGTAAAGTTAGGTATTAGATTATAATGGAATATATAAAATTAGGTAGGTAATATACAGTAGAAGCCTCTGAATTAGTAAATTAAAGTTAATGTTTCCTAAACCTTTCCAACACACCTCGAGTATTCCTTAAACGAACTGGTTACACACGGGTTTAACTTGGGGTCCTACCTTTATATAACTAGATGATCACGCTGGCCAATTATTTTATAAGTAGATATTTATTTATTTATATATTTATTTATGTTATGCGACTCACTCTTGACTGCTGTGGGGTCGGTATCGTTACAAGGGTTGGCAACGCATTTGAGGTCTTAGGATTATAGACTTGAGAATTCAAATGCCTAAGGGGCTCAGATTCCATTTACCATCAGGTGGCCTGAGTGCTCGGGTGCCTTCTTCTTGTGATAAAAAAAAAAAAACAGGCCACCTGATAGTAAGTGGAATCTGAGACCCATAAACATTTGAATACTCAAGAACATAATCCTAAGACCTCAAATGCGTTGCCAACCCTGAGGACTAAAATGGAATGCCTCTATGCTAGTAATTTCACCGGTTGTTTTATCCTTACACCGGAACACAACACTATCTGTGATGTATAAAAAAAGTCATATTACCGATGTATATTTTTCGTTAAAAACGTTTTCAAATTATTTATATCCCAACTTTGCCCACAGGAACCGGCTGGAAAGTAACGCCGAGCACTGGTCCGCGCTCCTCCTCTCCCTCCGCGAGCTGACGGAGTGGGTGATCCGCAAGGAGACCGAGCTGTCTGCGCTGGCGCCGCGAGGTGACCTGCCGCAGGTCCTCAAACAACAGGTGAGCAGTTTTGATTCGATAGAGGAGAAAAATGAGCTCTTCCAAAAACGATCTGTACGTGTTCTCTCTTGAAAGTCTTTAATGGGTAGGTTTCTTTCTATTTTTTTTAATATTTAAACATAATAAATTTTTAATATTTAAAAATAATATAATAAATAATTAAGACACAAATTGACCTAGAATTTTTTTTTAATCAAAATGGAAATTTTATTGATAACTTTTGTACAGTATTAGACATTAAAATGGCCAATAATATTAAAGCAGTCCCAAACTAAGCTCTAGGCTTGTATTAGACGACGATAGAAATTCTTATATTTATAGAGAAATAATTACTTAAACACAGAAAACACTCATCACACAAATATGTGCCCATACCGGGAATTAAACCCGGAACCACTAGCTTTGTAGCCTTACTCTTGAATTACTCTATCTATTGATGAAACCGCATTATAATCTGTTGCTTAGTTTAAAAGATCCAAGCTTAGACAGAGGGACAGTTGGCGGCAAGCGACCTTGTTTTTACGAGTATACTATGTCGAGATAATAAATATCCTAAGTTTCGTTTCCATAGCAAAGCAAAAGAAATATGGATAATAAACTCAAACGACAATGATTTTGAAGAAGCGGTATTACTTACTCCCAAGCTTTAGCTGAACCGCGTTCAATTCTGGTAAGGGCAAATATTTGTACAGTGAGCATTACAATACAAATATTCTTTATTGAACACCAACAAAATGAAATAAAAACAGAACACGGAACAGTACATTTAAATCATAAGTATACAACAGGCAGTCTTACCGCTAAATAGCGATCTCTTCCAGACAACCTTGTAAGAGAAATAACTGAGGACACAAATTCATGGCAGGCGGTGGTTTCGTTTATAGCTCAAACTAAATAACTACAAGAAACAATTAAATTATTTCAATTCTGAAATTATAATTATTTATATATAGGCTAAATATAAATACATAGAGTAAATAATGTAATAAATACATACTAAATACAAATAATTATACACATTATACATTTGAGTATTATATTCTCTGTAAAATTATGTTTATCGTACTGACGCTTTCACCAAAGAAGGCGGCTAACTGCTTAGTAGTAATATAAGCATTTTAAATTTAATGTGGTTACTAATAGAGTATATAATGCTTCGACTATTACATTGCAGATAGCCGCTTTCTTTGGTATTACGGCAGCGTAGTCTAGGTACCTGTAGTAACATTCTAGAGCTAAGTTTGGGACTAGGTCAATTTGTGTGAGCTTTTCCCCTGGCATTTACTTCATGGCATTTCCCCGCGTCTCCGTCCGCGAAGAATGTATCAAGGTTATCTCGGAAACTGTCCATTTTTGGAATAAAAAGAAGCCTATGAGATTTTTTTTTTTTTTTTTATGTTAAGGAGAAGGCACACGAGCACTCAAGCCACCTGATGGTAAGTGGAATCTGAGACCCATAGACATTTGAATTCTCAAGACTATAATCCTAAGACCTCAAATGCGTTGCCAACCCTGAGGACTAAGATGGAATGCCTCTATGCTAGTAATTTCACCGGTTGTCTTATCCCCACACCGGAACACAACAATGCGAACACTGTTGCTTGGTGGTTAATGAATATTTGAGACTATAATCTATCCAGATTTCATCCAGGTTTATCTAGCCACTCTGGCGTGATTGAGTAACAAACATCCATCCAAACTTTCACATTTATAAAATCAAGTAGAATTTATAGGTTTTATAGTATCCATTGAACATTTCTAAAAATCATGGTTTTTTTTCACTAAAATAATATTTCATTCGTTCAAAAAGCGCACCTTCCTTAAAACACGCCGTTAACGTAACGTAATGGGAGTTCCCACTTAAAGAATTTTAAATTAACTAAGTAATATTAATACTTGCGCCCGGAACGGATTTATTACGCACATTAATATTAAGGGATTCGTTGGCTGTCATCGAGTTTGGGTTTCGTCAGATCAATATACTGACCGAGTAAAGTCTTACATAAAGTAATGTAGTCCAGGGTCTTGTTTTATAAAAGCTACAAATAACAAATTACAAGCGGAATCTCTTTCTAACTCCTTTTTGCGTTTTACTCTTAACCCATCACTGTAATGCAGATCGAGACAGCAACAGGGTCAGTGGCGTAACTATAGGGTGGCAGTGCTGGCAAAATGCCACGGGCCCCCGACCCGAGAGGGCCCCGGCCCAAGAGGCAGCCAGCTCAGAAATAACAAAAAAAAATGTAGCTATGGTCTGGGGCCCCATCCAAAGACATTGCCACGGGCCTCAGAAGGTATAGTTACGCCACTGAACAGGGTTGTTTTTGGGATTAGAACATTACAATTAGTTCATAGACAACATGGCCGAAACAAAGACTGAGGTGGTGGAGGTTGTATGCCCAGCCCCAGCCTTCCCTCCACCAACTCCACCACGCTCCGACGTCAAGGGTAACATGTATCTGGCTTGCTGTGGTTTCCCAAGATTTTCATAAATTAAAAAGAAAAAGTACTTTAGTGCCTAGGGATTAAAATGCCACTTTAATCCCTAGGGATTAAATGCATCACTATGTAGTTTAGAGCGAGAGAAGTGAAAAAGGGGTTTATATTGCCTGCCATACTTAATTATTTTTAGTCATAATGTGTTTTAAGTCATAATTATCGCAAGTTATATTACAAAGTATTTTTTAAGAAGCTGTTACGAATTCAGGATTTTTATAAATTAAACCTAACCTAACCTAACCTTGTCTACACGTTAGATATTTAAGAAATTATGAAATGTTAACGGTGTTCGCGGTATAAAATATTATGACTATTAATAATTATGGGAAACAACGAGCTCCCGTGAAAAAGATATAAATGCACCTTTTAAAGTTTGACTTGTATATGAAAAACGCAAAGGTCTTCAACACCTTTGGCGAAGGCTGTATATAAGCGCATACAAACATACAAAGTTTCGATAGAGCCAGCCTGCGATATTAAATATTGAAATTCCTTTAGTAACGTTTTATTACTGCCCTCAAATTTAATAACGTTATTAGTTCGCAAACTGCGGCGCTAATCCGATACGGAGGAATTACTACTATTGCTGGTAATTAATTCCAAACGCAAATTAATTTAAATCTGTAAACGTTTTGCTTACTAGTGTACTAGGGCTGTCGACTCGATAGCACAAAAAGTAGAAATTATTGAAAAATATATCCTATCTGTGAATTTATTCTGCAGAACGCGTTTATATGTATATTTAGAGTAAATTTCCGAAGAGAATATTTTATGTTCGAATCCAAAACGTGAATTGTACGTATGCCTAATTTCATCGAGTATTTAAACATCTTAAAGGTCTGTAAAGCAAAAAAAATCCATACAAAATGCGGTAACGTTTTTCTATCCTAAAACGTTGCCCGATTCGTACGATTTTTTAATGTGTTGTAGATATTATGAAAAACTAGAACTGTACGTTTTCTTATCCAAGAAAATATTTTATTGAAATAAAAACAAAAGCGGAAACGTACAGACCTAGTTTTTCATCTTATTAAAAATCGTGGAAATCGGATTAAATTTAGGGGGTGAGAAATGTTATAGCCCGGAGAAAAATTTGTATGGTTTTTTTTTTACTGCTAGTATCGCTTTACAATACTCTTAAATATCCTCGCGAACTTTCATATTAATAATAATTAGTAGCACAAGTACCAGGAGATTGAGGCCAAATACAGAAGAAATAATTTGTTAAGCTTTGTCATTAATTAAATTTAGCTTAATTTAAAGGTCCATTTGATGGGTTGGTACTATTAAATAATTTTAAGTTAATAATAAAGAAACAAGTCAGTCATTAGGTTATTATTATTACTAAATGTTTTGAACCACTATTGCACATTTAGAAACGTCTGGGCAAATGTAGCGCCTTTTGCTCTACTTACGACTTTTGGAGATAAAAATATAACGGTTCAACACTTTAGCCATAACATAAAATTAATAGATGAACAAACCAATTATTACTCTTATATAAAGAAGCGAACTATAGAACGTTACTAAAAAATATATTTTTCTAATCAAGGCAACCCTAATTTAACAATTTGCCAACACGTCGACCATTTTGCGGTGTGAACGCAACCAAAATGGCGGCACAAAATGGCGTCTGATTCCGCAGCTGATTAACCGTGTTGACGGCTGGTATAAGCACGATTTATATCTTAAACGTTTTGTAACAACATGATTTCACTAGAAATTCAGTTCAATATTCAACTTTACTCGTATTTGATTGTGTGTGATTTGAATTGTATAGGAAACAATACAAATAGTTATTTGGACTATTTAGTATTACATCTGTATTTAGAATATTATTGATTTTGGGCTAACACGCGTATCCTATCCACTTAAGTGTTTAACATTTTAATGACCAATTAAAAAAATACCCCCGTGTGGTTGCCGGGTTAGAATAGTGGCACTCCATGTCTTCCCGTGGATGTCGTAAGAGGCGACTAAGGAATAAGGACTTGTAGTACTGTTAGGCGATGGGCTTGCAACCTGTCACTAATACACTAGTAAACTTCTTGGCCTGATTGTGCAAATGTAGTATTAGTTTTTTAAAAATGTCTTTTTAGAGTTGTTATTATTATATCTGTAGCTCTGCCTACCCCGCTCTGGGAATGAAGGCGTGATGTTATGTACGTATGTTAAAATGAGATTTAAAAAAATGCTGACCCTCTATAGAAGCGTGTCACATTGACGTGATAAATCAAATCCTAAGAAGTATCAAACTAAATGTCACTGTGACAGAGTTCTATGATGGGTCAGGGTTTAATTTTGCCTTCAGTACCTAAAGACTTCTAGACGTAACGATGCGGAAATATAATATCAATAATATCATAATAATATATCTACTTTTAAGATTATATTCTATTGCAGATATTCCCAAACTTAAAGGTTGTGAGAAACAATTGGGCCGCGTAACGAGTAAAAAACCATTTCGGAGGTCATAAACTTTACTACCGATACATATGGCCGACACGGCACTTCACCATTTATAGACGAAGAGCTGGCACCAAAAAAAATGATTCTGTTTTAGACGAGAGTTCAGAGCACTGGGGTTGTTTTCATTGCCTTTTGTTTTATATGCTTATTTTTATATGACTTAATGATCATATTATTATAAGCTACATCAAAATGTATTAGAGAAGAAACTAACTTTTTTTTATGATAAGAAGATGGCACACGAGCACTCAGGCCACCTGATGGTAAGTGGAATCTGAGACCCATAGACATTTGAATTCTCAAGACCATAATCCTAACACCTCAAGTGCGTTGCCAACCCTGAGGACTAAGATGGAATGCCTCTATGCTAGTAATTTCACCGGTTGTCTTATCCCCACACCGGAACACAACAATGCGAACACTGTTGCTTGGCGGGTGGTTAATGGATAAGATGGTGGTAGCGATCCGGACGGACCCTGCACAGGGTCCTACCACCACTTAAACTGACTGACTGTCAACGCACAGCCCAAATCACTGGGTATAGAGATTCCAAATTTAGCACGATGGTTGCTTATGAGGTTTACGGGTGCACGAAGAAAGGATTTTTGGAAATTCATCCCCTAAAGAGTTTAAATAGGGTAGCGGGAAACTTATTCTTCGCGTACGAAGTCGCGGGCGTCTTTTATTTATATATCTCGTTACTTTTTTACAAATATAGGCTGGCTCTGTAGCTAAGATGTAGCTTAATAGTACAATAGCTTCTTCTTGTGACTTAATTTGCGTTGTCCATCGTTACGTTGTAAATCGACTGGAGTGATTGGGATAAAAAAAAATTGGAGATATATCTGATACGCTGAATTGCTCACATAAACTACGATTAATATCGAAAATATACTGTTTCCGTAGTGGTCAAGGGGCGTTTTCAAAAAAAAAAAGAATTTTTTTCTAAAAGCAGTAATAGTTAATTTTTGTGACGTAATGGAAAAATTACCGTTGTTTATTTTTGTCCCTAACACCCTCAAGCAGACAAAATCGTGGACAGTAACAGACAAAGACGCGAATGCTTTGTTAAAATTCTTACAAATAATTAACGAAGATATTAGAAATCCTTACTTATTAAAATGTATAGTAAATATTAAGTTACCAGCTCTTACACTACCCGTAACTGACGATACTTTACCACCTATAGGCAAGGGGTCCGATTCTCGATATTTCACGCTCGTCTCTCTCCATAAATCCGCAAGAATCGAAAATAATGGCGCCCCTCACGCGATGCGATACTGTATCATGTTTTATGATCTTAAGTTGGGAATATTGAAGTTTTAAAAGGATTTACTGCGTTATGATCGAGTAAAATAACTATTTTATTGCTGGTATAGTTGGTGTAAATAACATCGATAGTACGATATGAATATTAAAGTCGAGCACGGCTGGCTTGTTTTGCTCAATTGCAGCACCAACGCCGCAATGTGATGCATCACACCGTAGGAGCTTCTGTATGTTTGCATTACTGGTGTTTATCTTAAGTTGCTTAGCATTTTCTTTATTTGTCTATCGACACTATTGTGTGGGTTATAACAGTAATATTTATAAAAGCCTTTGTAAATAATTGGAACACGTTTGTTTTCTGTAAATCCAAATAAAAATGTCAAGTAATAAATCATGAGATGGTGTCGAAATTTCTCAAGAATTTTCTTAAACTACGAAATAGATGTTTGATATCAAAATGATTCATTGATTTGCCCGAACAATGCCCATTCAGTGGAATCCGTGATAAACATACATACATAACATCACGCCTTATTCCCAGAGTGGGGTAGGCACAGCTACAGAAATACCAATGACTCTAAAAAGATTTGTTTATAATTCTGTAACCACATTTTGCACAAACAGGCCAAGAAGTTTACTAATGTATTGTGAAACCGTGACAACACATTTAAATTTGAAGAGTTATGGTTCAGTAAGATAAACAGGAAACTGTCAAAAGTCAAACGAGTGTTTCTGTTAACAGGATGACCACCGCGCGTTCAGAAGGCAGCTAGAAGACAAACGGCCGGTTGTGGAGAGCAATCTACTAAGCGGGCGGCAGTACATCGCCAACGAGCCCCCTCTATCAGATACCAGCGACACAGAACGTAAGTCTATCTAACCACGCCATTTCTTCTTCTGGAAATAGATTTGTTCCCGTTTTACCGAGAATGGTCAAATATTCAGAGTCAAAATTTCAATCTTCTAAGATAGAACTCTCGCATTGACTGAATGTAGAAAACGTTAATGTTTGGTAAAGTATTTTTTTGGCATAAACATTGTTCTGGGAGTCATAGACATAGGCATTCTGTAGACCTTAAGACTGTTATCCTGAGACTGCAAATGCGTTGCCAAACCTGAAAGTAAGATAGAAAATAACCAGCACAGAGGCATCTATGCTAGTCAATTTTTCAATAGTCTTATCTCCACACCGGAACACAACAATGCTAATGCGGTTTGGTGGTAGGTTAAAGAACAAGATGGGGCACAAGGTCTCACCACTAACCATGAGTATCAGCGTTTGTGTTAAACTAATTACAGAGGTTTTAATCTTAGTCCTCAAAATTGGCAACGCTATTTTAATCTCCTGAAGGTCTTTGCAATTCTATCAAAACGATTAATAACCTAAATTCCACCACGACTAGTGATCTCTTCAGTTAAAAAATAACGCGACTGATGACTGAATGGAAGACTGACTGTTGGATCGTAATCAAGATAGGCACTTTTTGGGGTAACCGATCATTTTTAAAAATTTCATTTGCCGTGATGGTCACTTGCTATAATACAATACAATAATTGAATTTGCCATAAAGGCATTTTTTCTAAATTCGTAAACCTTTCAGTTAATTTTTACATACCATCGTATAGAGCCCAGTAGGTTAGGTTAGATTTATTTTATTACAATTCTGAATAGTTCACGGTTTCAAAAAAAATGCCAATTAATATTATGGCACATTATCGTTATGGCATATAAAACTATGTCATATAAAAATTAGGGCAAGTGAAATTATTGCATATGTAATTCGGCTAAACGATAGAGATCTACTTTTTAGATGTAAGTTAGTTTTAACGAATCTACTTATACCTTAGGTTTCTTCCTGCAATATCCTAAAACTAACAACGTTTATTAAATACAATAACGCATTAGTTATCATGAAATCCCTGCTCACGGGTAGCATAGTCCTTTTACCAGCCTCTAAGATAACGTCTTTTGCAATAAGAAACAAGAAAATAAAACCAGCATTCCATATTTTGGTCCATGTTGCTGATAGCTAAGGATGTACACGCAACATTTCCCAGAATCTAGCCAAAGGCACTGGCACATATTCCTTTTGACGATGTCCGATACGATCAATAGGGCCTCTTGTCACAAGGCGATTTGTCCGGACCGACGGTCACTCGTGTATGGTGGCTTTATGCTCGCGTTTGTGATCTCTAAATGGTATTTCGTTAGCTCTAGTAGATACGAGAATAAATGCAACTGTTTCAATTTGTCGTTGTAAATTTGACACCAAGCCTTGGCTGATTTCAAAAACCGTAACACTAAACAAATTTTGATAACAGGGAACACGCTCTTACGCTGTCTAGAAAGTGCTATGAAAGAGTCGAATAACTGTTTACGCGAAATAATTGTCTTGTAATTTTGTCATAAGATATGAAACTTTAAAAAATCATAGTTCAGACCTGCAAAAACGCTGTATACAAAATCACATCACAGCTGTTGTTCCATGTTTTTTTTTCTTTTCTTTTTTAATTACTTTGTTTAAGCCATTATCGTTGAATTAGTTTTCGCAATACATTGCTGGCTTGGAAAATCTAAATTCATTAATAATTAGTAAACATCCGATCAAAACGATCCCTAAATTTGCTCCTATTACAGGCAACACCCGGTATAAAATATTAATGAGTTTAAATTAGTTGTCTATGGCCTAAGCAGCAGAAGTAGAGATGTATTCGACGCAATAATCGATATGGAATACATTAAAAGCAAAACCGTTGACATTTTCCATTACAAAAGTAATCTGCGCCATTGTTACGTGAAAACCGCATGAAAACGCGGCTTTCATGCTATTCATTAAAACTAAACATTCTGAATAGAACTATGACATTTGAATAATCGGCTAACGAACTGGATGCTGACAGTATGCAGCGTAACAAAGTTAAGGATTTTTGAATTTTAATCACTGACGTATAACAAAATCATATTTGCCTTGCGTTTTTATGTTTGTGTAAGTACAGTAAGCTAACCCAACGTGGTGACTTTAGTGCTTCAATGATATACTTCAAATGATGTAATATTCGATGACAGTGGCAACTGAAAATCAATCTTACTTGATTGAATACTTAACGATTCGGCGACGCTAACTATTCTACAGGGAACCCTGTTTTTAGGGTTCCGTAGTCCAACTAGGAACCCTAAAGTTTCACCATGTCCGTCCGTCCCGCAGCCTAGCTCAGAGACTCTTTGTACTAGAAAGCTGTAATTTGGCATGAATATACATATTAGTCATGCCAACAAAGTGGGAAAGTAAAATCTTGGAAAATATTTTTTTTTAGTTAACCTCCCCTACACATAACGTGGGGATGTATTTTTTTTTCTCGTCTACCCCTAGTGTGGGGTGTCGTTGGATAGGTCTTTCATTACGGGTTTGTTAGTGAATTTTTTTGATTAAAGGATCCGTTTATGAAATATTAAGCTTTCTACAACCAAAACTACAAATACTAATAATCGTTCTTGAGATACAGGCGGGTAAAGTTTTTATAACTACTAAAATCATCTAAGACAGCACCATAAGACTCTAAATAGAACATTAGTTATTACTTGATTATTTTTATGTTTGTAGTACTTAACGGCTTCGGAACCCTACACTGAGCGTGACATGATCTTGTCCAGTTTTTTGTTTAGAATGATTAATTTGAATGAGACACCCCGCACTTCAATATCCCTCAAGTTGTTAAAACTACAGGAGGTCACAGTAATACATGGATACATACAACATACTCCCGAAAAAAATACCCTACGTTTGAACTAGCATATTTCGCATTAGTACAGTCAAGGATTTTAATTGTTATGACACTATGGAACCCTGTCATAATAACAGCGTCAAACCACATGAAAGAAAGCTAAAATTAATGATAAACGCGGTCATTATGACAGGGTTTCATAGTGGCACAACAATTAAAGTCCTTGACCGTACAGACAGTAGTCTTCAAGGTGTCTTTGGAGACACGCTAGCCTAGTTGATAGTGACCCTGCCTTCGAAACTGGGGGTACTGGGGTCAAATCCCTGTAAGGGCTGATATTTATGTGATGAGCACGAGTATTTCCTGAGTCTTGGATGTTTTCTATGTATTTAAGTATATATTTCTCAGTACTCCTAGTACAAGCCTAAAGCTTAGTATGGGACTAGGTCAATTTATTTTATTTAACTTAGCGTCTTTCATAAAGTAAAAGTGGTGGGTACTGTTTATAACTTGTTCAAGCAAACACAAACACAACCCCGCAAATTACGCTTTGACGCGACACTGGCAACATTTTTTTATCCAAACGTTGGAAAAAAAGAGAAATTTCCCGCCAAAACCGCGTCATAAACGACTCTCCCGAAACTCGCGTAAATGCGTCCGTTACGCCGGCCGGTCCATAAATTTGAAAATGGAACGGCTTCGGGGGGACCAATGGCGGCGAGCTATTTGAAAAACGAAGTCGCGTTCGTTAGGACCCGCCATTTTCGTCGATAAAGCGAGTGGTGATGGCGGATTTTTTTTCGTTTGTATTTATGATTTATACGATTTTGATGGTAACATTGCGAACAATATTTGAAACATTGAGAAGCCTTAGAATATTAAGACCGAAGGTTTTTATGATTTAAATCTTCTGATTGTTTAATCACTACACAGTATAAAACAAAGTCGCTTTTTCTGTCCCTATATCCCTATGTATGCTTAAATCTTTAAAACTACGCAAAGGATTTTGATGCGGTTTTTTTTAATAGATAGAGTGATTGAAGAGGAAGGTTTATATGTATAATACTTTAATCCGGAGCGAAGCGAGGGCGGGTCGCTAGTAAGTTATAAATTTCATTAGTTATGAATTCACTTCTTTATCTATTATATGCTTTTGCTAAACTGTCAGCTAATTCCTAGCGTCTGTAAACGCGGCACTTTATTAACCAACGTTAACTGGGGTCTTTTGTTTATAAACTCAAACAAAATCGACCTTTTGTGGCAACTAAAGCTTATATTGTGCCATTTAAAAAGCTTTGTATTGTTCGACAATGCGGTTTAGATTTTAATCTGACTGTCATACGCAATACAATGTTATATAAAACACTTTATTGAAAACCGAGAAGAAAACATCAAGGAACGGATTTAAAAAGAAAAATATTACAAAAATATTGCATACATAATACCGTACGTTTTAAGCTAAGTATGTATCAATAGCAAACTCCTTTGATAATTTTCTTGTGAAGCATAATTAGTGCACTGCTGCAAAGGCGTATCCTTTTATTTTCTCTTGCACCTGTGTTTTAAACATGCTCGTTTGCAAAGTATATTAAGCCCGCTGTAATAACGCATACTAACAGGTGTAAGGCCGGCATCTTCTTAATTAAAGACGGTATTTTTAGGCTATCAGCGTGTTTTGTTTACTTGTTAGGTTAAAGTATACAGCTATAGCTTTTTACGCACAACGTCTGCGGAGACCCGCACCCTATTTCGAGTGACATTTTAGTGTACATGGCGCAGCTTATATGAAACCCAGTGATGTATCAGCGTGTTAACCTTGCAATGTATACCGAATGGTCACCTGTCATTATCAGGATGGTGAAATAGGGCGGGAATATTGGTTTTTCTTTGGATAAAATGTTTTTGTGACAAATATCTCATGTTCGCATGTAATACTCTATACGCAGTAGGTGCTTTTTTAAATCGAGGTTATGTTTTTTTACCTCTTACTCCCGATTTCGATTCTTATTACGAGTGCAAGGGAGGTTGCATCTAGAGTTCAGTTGGTGTAGGCCCTGTCGGTGCTAGCGGCTTAATTCGATCCATATTATCTTATATATAAAATTCTCGTGTCACAGTTTTCGTTCCCATACTCCTCCGAAACGGCTTGACCGATTCTCATGAAATTTTGTGAGCGTATTGGGTAGGTCTGAGAATCGGCCAACATCTATTTTGCAAACCCCCAAGTGACTTGAAAAAAAAAAATTGCAGCGGGCGAAGCCGCTGGCGGGTCGCTAGTATTATATAAAAATCAATTACTGTTCGTTTGTCTCGCTAAAACTCGAGAACGGCTAGGCCGATTTGGCTGATTTTGGTTTTAAAATATTTGTCATAGTCCAGGGAAGGATTAAAAGGTGCGAAAATAGTTGAGAAATCCACCGGGAAAGTCAGAAATTTGCAGCGGGGCGAAGCCACTTGCGAGCCGCTAGTGACAAATATTTGTAAGAAAGAAAGAAAAATACATTTATTCACTAAACACAACAAGACACACAAAAAGTTAAAACAGTAAAGTAAAAGACAAAGTGGTAGTTAGGTGTGTCTTCGTGGCAGTGAATCGGATACTGGCTCAGCATGATGCTGAGGTGCTAAGCACCTGCAGCGCTGATTTTCAGCCAGCATCGAATGCGACAGACGGACGGAATTTGTGAGATGAATGCGAGAATTTGTTCTTAAGTCTTAGGTATCTTCTATGTACAGGCAACCAATTGTATTCCTAGACCACTGTGTACTATGGCGACGTAACGTAATAAACCGAATCATAATAAGTATCTTACGTTTTGGTTGTCAGTTTAACATACTCAAGACCTAGGAATCGAATTTGTTGACTGACGCCTATAGCTGACTACGGACAAAGTGAATCTGTATGGGATTGTACCCTATTTACTTGAACCCCGTGTGGTTGCCGGGTTAGAACAGTGCCACTCCATGTCTTCCCGTGGATGTCGTAGGAGGCGACTAAAGGAATAAGGGCTTTTTACTGTTAGGTGATGGGTTTGCAATATGTCACTAATACTAGTAAACGTCTTGGCATGTTTGTGCAAAATGTGGTTAGAGAAGTCTTTTTAAGTTGTTGGTATTCTGTAGCTCTGGAAACAAAGGCTTTAGTGGCTATATAAAAACACTGTGTGATGCCACCGACGCTGTAACTTTATGTATGTTTGTATGTTCTCACAACTAGGTCGACCGACGCTCGTAAACAAGAAGTTTGTTTCTTGTTCTAAAGTTTACAAACCTAGGAACACAGGGACCGCAGGTGGACGTGTACTTTGTAATATGTTTACTGTTTTGTAGTGATATTAGCAAATAAATGGTACTCGTAGGTTGCACAATTTGAATAACGTTGTGTTTGTTATTTATTTGAAAACTAGCTCATTCAATATACGTTAGTTTCTTCAGTTTTCTTTTTACAGACCTCTTTTCCATATGGCTATTACGTATATTACAAAAAAAGAATCTATCGAGCCATTCACAAGTGATACCTCAATCAAAAATAATCAATTGGTTTTTATTTATCAAACACATATCCCACGCCTTTATGCCCAGAGTGGGGTAGGCAGAGCTACAGAAATATGAACAACTCTAAAAAAAATGTTCATAATTCTGTAACACATTTTGCACAATCAGGCCGAGAAGTTAACTAGTGTATTAATGACAAGCAAGTTGCAAGCCCATCGCCTAACAGTACTAGAAGCCGTTATTCCCTTAGTCGCCTATTACGACATTTACGGGAAGTCATGAGGGACATTATTCTAATCCGGCAACCATATGTTAAACAATCGTGTGTATATTTATATGTATAAAATAAATAAATATTGGAGAACAATCTAACACAAATTGACCTAGTCCTAAACTAAGCCCTACTATTGGGTACTAAACAACGATATTAAAGATATACATGCTTAAAAACATAGAAAACATCTAAAACTCAGAACAAATATGCATTCATTACACAAACATTTACACATACTAGGAATCGAACCCGGGACCACAAGTTTCGTAACGTGTCGTCATATAAAAATACACTAGTAGTCTATGTATTTTATTTCAATGTCAATTTTGATAGTCATATGCATACATGTCCATACATAAATAAATAAATAAATATCAGGGGATACTGTCACACAAATTGACATAGTCCCAAACTAAGCTCAGGGCTTGTACCTATGGGTACTAGACAACGATAAATATACTTACATAGATAAATAAATACTTAAATACATAGAAAACATCCAATACTCAGAAACAAATACTCGTGCTCATCACACAAATATCCGCTCTTACCGGGATTTGAACCCGGGACCGCTGGCCTCGGAGGCAGGGTCACTCCCAACTAGGCCAACGTGTCGTCACGCCTTTATTCCTAGAGTGGGGTAGGCAGAGCTACGGACATACAAACAAGTCTAACAAAGACTACACAATCAGGCCAAGATGTTTACCAGTGCATTAGTGACAGTTTGCAAGCCCATCGCCTAACAGTACTACAAGCCCTTATCCCTTAGTCGCCTCTTACGACATCCACGGGAAGACATAGAGTACCACTATTCTAACCCGGCAACCACACGGAATACGATACGCTAGCCATGTTGGTCGTGACCCTGCTTTCGAAGCTAGATATATTTCTCTATATAAGTATGTTTATCGTTGTCTAGTCCCCATAGTACAAGCCTAGAGCATAGTTTGGGACTAGCTCAATTTGTGAGAGATTGTCCTGTGATATTATTATTACTATTATAATAGCCATTTGCGTCCTTGAAATTCTAGCTAACCTTACATTTTCTCCTTAGCCTATTAAAAATAGAACGCCGTCAAATATTTTTCCCATCAGAATACTATAACGTGTCTTAATTAATTAACCGTGCAGACAGACACAACTTTGAACTCTCCAGGGTTTCCGAGTCTCGCTACGGAACCCAAAAGCACTAGTCCAATACAACATTTCTCGTCCACAATTGAGAGGCATAAAATTAACTATGAAAGGATAATCCACTCGGAAAGAGCGAAATAACGATCGGGGGTATTAACTGTGAAACAGCGTCGATAACGCCAACCGGGGAAAATGCGTTTATGGGGTAAAAACGTCTTTTTTACCCGACTACGGCAAAGCAAAGGAAGGGTAATGATTTTTACACCTTATGTATGTTTATATGTATGTATGTATGTATATAAGTATGTATGTTCCACTCTATAGTCTGTACTTTTAGGTATTTAAAAAAGTGTAAACAAACCAAACCACGTGGCTCTGCTCATCAACCAATCCAAGCTGTTTGGTCGAGCTTTGACGTATCAGTGTTCTGCTCCTATTGGCTGACAAACTGTCATCTGTCAATGTCACGTTTTTTTTTTTGTTTACACTTTTTTAAATACCTAACAGTACAGACTATAGCGCCGTTCCTAATGAACCGACTTTGATATATGAGGTTGTGGCGACCTAGCGACATCTAGTGACAACTTGTAACAACCAACTCGACAGCGCCACCAGCGTCAGACAGCGCAACTAAATCTGACAGTGCGCTACATCACGCTATAAACCAGTATAAACTGACACGCACAAAGTATGCACTCGCGTACTTAGTGAGTGTCAGTTTACACTGGACATATTCAATATACGAGGTTGAGTCACAGATCCGTCGATATTCTTATTTATCCGCAAAACAATATAATAAACTCAAAAACACTAATGCTTTTGTAAAATTAAATCAAAAATTGCAACAGATACTTTTAACCCTAAAGTCGAATAAACTGGTGCATTTAAAACGAAAACCAATTTAATTCGATTCCCGTTTTAAATTTGTACTATAGATTAACAACAGAATGTTTCGATTTTGAACTCTCGTCCTGGTACTGAATACCCCAGCTGGTTATGTAGTCTTTGCACAGGCCAGCTACTCGCCGAGTGGGTCGAGTTACTCGGCTAGCGAGTAACCCGCCTCTAGTGAACGTTCGTGAGTGGCCGGTAACAATGCAATTTGTGTAATGGCGGATTTTTGTTTGTGAAATGTGGTTGTAGTGAAATAGTTGGGTTGAGTCGATTTTGTAGGGGTTTTAGCAACAAGTTATTTATAAAATGGGAATTGAAACTTATTACGGGGGCCCAATTATGAATCTGGTAAGCGGTTTGCATCACTAAGTGTTATTTTTGTATGGGCTTAAGAATTTGACAACAAATCTTGCGATTGCAAATTTCTGCTATTTAATTAGTTATTAATCTGTTTACATGGCATTTCACAGTTAGTGGACTAATGCACCGTGAAACAAAATTAAATATAATATAAGATTGGGACATTCGATTGCCTCACATAATCTCATGCATTATTGTCATAAAAAAACGACCTATAGTTGAGTTTATTGCGGCGTTTCTTCTCAGCAGTGGTCTTATCTTGAGGAACGCTGGTAGAATTTTGACGTGTAAAAGTGCCAGTGCGGCCTACTTACTGGATAAACTACTATTATCTTTTTTTTATGTTAAGGGCAAGGCGCACGAGCATTTAGGCCACCTGATGGTAAGTGAAATCTGAGACCCATAGACATTTGAATTCTCAAGATTATAATCCTAAGACCTCAAATGCGCTGCCAACCCTGAGGACTAAGATGGAATGCCTCTATGCTAGTAATTTCACCGGTTGTCTTATCCCTTCACCGGAACACAACAATGCGAACACTGTTGCTTGGCGGATGGTTAATGGATAAAATGGTGGTAGCGATCCGGACGGACCCTAAATCTTATCAATCACAACACACAGCCGACCACTAGCCTGCGAGCAGGTCGCACTCCGGCGCAGATGCTAATAGCTTATTGAGCAGCGCAAGCGGCGAGGTTAGGTGGCCTGTGTGTCTGCTTCTTCATTCCATATTGAAAAAAAATCTCTGATAGAAATGAAATTTTTGGTAGGTACCTGCTTTTGCTGACGACTGTATTTTTTTTAAAGTCATTATCTGCTTATCAAGACCAAACTAATGAATCCCAACACGATGGGTCTACGTTAAGTATAGCGGAGATCCTGTCGCCACCTTCCGACTCCATCATCAGATCAACTCTTAGATACCATATAATGCATTGTCATCGAGTTTACATTTTAGTTTAAATTTCAGCCCATCATTAACGAAAAGTGGTTCACTTACGCTCACAAACATACATACAAACAGTGCAAGTTAAAACTTGTAAAAAGAACTAAATATTAAGTAAAGGGTCGAGTAAATTAGCCATCTTGAAGCCTCCGGAATTCCCGGAACGTTGTAATTATGAAATTCCTCATCCGGCATGTTCGTGCATGCCGCGCTTTGCAGCTTTATCCATTTTTACCTGTAGGGAAGCCGATGGATAGGTTAAAACATATCACTTATGGAATATGTTCCGTTTGGCACACAAGTACCGGGTTGTGATTAATAAGTTAAAAAAAAAAAATATTACCAACTGTACTTCTAACATTACTATGAAAGATCACTGAAAAGAGCCCAAACTCGACGGATCTACCATGAGTTATTAAGGAGCTCCTGTGGCTACTATTTTTTAAAGCCCTCACTGGAAAGCTAGTGATGGATCCAAACCATAAGCAACGTTTTTGTTCTCTTTCTTTTAATCCTAAGAAAGAGATAAAAAACATTAACGACGTCATTCAAGGTCACTTTTCTTGGCTTCAAGGCGCTGTTCGCCGTGCAGTCTCCAGTGTCATATTATAAGCGTTTCGTTGTACGCAGTCGATGATTATCGGTTTATAAAATAATGTTATAAATTATGCGAGGATATTATTATTTATATGCGCTTTCAGTGTTTTCACGCAGGGCCTCTATTCAGGTGCGTTAAAACGATATCGTGTTTGACACGTTTAAGAATCGTTTATGTCACATTCGCCATTATTGTAAATGACATAAGAGTTATCAAAATGTTGACAATACGGAAACAGGTCGTTATTACCTTGTAGAATTCCAGCCCTGTTTACCGTAAACTTTTACTATGAAAAGTAATTAATGAAACGTGTAGCCCGCAAATGAAACATCTGCCGTTTGAGTTTGTCAGATGTCACAATTTTCTAAAGATAGAATTGAAAACGAATGGTGTGGACCACTCGTTTCTAAACTTCTATCGCTCGCATTTCAAGAGTGAAACTTTCAAGCGGTCGAAAATCAAAAATCGCCCCCTGGTTGGAAATTTACTTGCAAGATTTGACCATTTTTTGTGAAAGTCTCAGTCAACTAGTTTATTCGCACAATTATCATCAAACGTTTACCATAGATATAATACCGTTTCATCTTACAATAATCAAAAAGAGCACTACTTATAAATGTTAATACATAATATCACGCCTTCAATCCCAGAGCAATTCTAAAAAGACTTGTTGAATCTGTAACCATATTTTGCACGGGTTGGCTAAGATGTTTAACAGTGTACTAGTGGCAGGTTGCAAGCCC
Organism: Acleris holmiana; assembly: GCA_949316455.1. Lineage (NCBI taxonomy): Eukaryota > Metazoa > Arthropoda > Insecta > Lepidoptera > Tortricidae > Acleris > Acleris holmiana. Next base: position 711,506 of record OX438781.1, read on the forward strand.
ATTGCCTAACAATTCTACAAGCCCGTTGTAAATGTTATAAAATAAGTAATCCCATCACAGTACCCATCGCAACAAATTGGTCCGGGTACCGCTTCAGTAACAAAGTTAGCGCCTTGAGGATTCCCGGAGAGCCAGCCTGGATAATTACGGGTTCGTGTGTATAACCAGACCGCTCGGGATGTGGGATGATGGCGGTTTTTAGGATTCCGTAGTCAAACTAGTTTAGCTATAGTTTCGCCATGTCCGTCCGCCCGTCCGTCCGCAGACTAGCTCAGAGACTCTTAGTACTAGAAAGCTGTAATTTAGCATGAATATACAAATTAGTCCGCCAACAAAGTGGTAGATTTAAATATTTAAAAAAAAATGTGTACCTCCCCTACACGTAACGTGGGGATGTTTTCTCGTCTACCCCATAGTGTGGGGTATCGTTGGATAGGTCTTTCAAAAATTTTACGGGTATGGGAAATTATTTTCCGGGATCCGTTTATGAGTTATTAAGTTTTAAAGCGCTAATTTTTATTAGAGTCAAGCGTGTCCCGTCCAAAATCCATTCATGACATCATTATTTCTTGATATAAAGGCGATTAAAATGTTTATACCTACTAAAATCATCTAAGACGGCACCAAATGAATTTAAATAGAAAATTAGTTGTTACTTGTTGATTTTTATATTTGTAGTACTTAACGGCTTCGGAACCCTACACTGAGCATGGTCCGACATGCTCTTGCCCGGTTTTTTTAATTAGGGAAGCATTGCAAGCTCCGTCCGGATTGCTACCACTATCTTATCCTGTAACTTTCCGCCAAGCAGCAGTTTGCATTGTTGTGTTTCGGTTTTGCGATAAGACAACCGGTGAAAATACTAGCATAAAGGCATCCATCTTAGTCCTCAAAGTTGGCAACGTATTTGGGGTCTTAGGTTAGCAGTCTTGATATTATAAGTAGTCTTGAGAATTCAAAATCTATGGGTCTCAGATCCCACTTACGGTCAGAATAAAAGAAACTGTACCTACTTACTTGAAAGTTATACGTTTACGTCGCTGATCTGTATTTTTATTTATTTATTTATTTATTACATTACATTTTGTACACAAGATACTTATTCCTAAGTACAACCCAGTAAGGGTATTGTAATGTTACGGTACAACATAAATAAAATTAAACCATAGCAATTCTAACAACACAAATAGAATGTCTGTAACATTCATAACAGTTAAACATTATCTATTCTTTAAGCAATCTATTAATATTATTTAATAATGTCATTATCTTATCACTTATAACTATAATAAAAATAAAGTTTGCTTAATAGGTATTATTAGTTACTTTAGTTATTTTAAATTGTCCGTCATGAATTCTTCTATAGAGTAGTAACATTTTTTTTAGGTCACTCTTTATTTATAATAAATTATTGGTGGTTTTTTTTTTCAATCGTAGATATATTTAAATTAGAAAGATAATAAAAGGTTATAAAAGTATGACTGTAAAAGAACTGTAAGCATTGTTTTGAGTTTCTAAGTGGTGTACACGCGCTGGGGCTCCATTCTACTAGATAAAACCATTTTCTTTTTGACATGTTATAGTATTGATTTTAACTTGGCTGCAATTACTGTTAAGTAAGTAACAGCTATCATAATGTTGATAATAAAATAACATGTCAAAAGCAACATTTTTTTCCGAGAAAGCTACTCCTAGAAAGCTCCTTCTGGATTCAGATGAAATGACTGCGGTTTTAAAGTTGACGATATAGTAAAATTTGGTATGTGTACCTAATATAGAAGAAAACTAAACTTCCACGCGTTAACACAGCCAGACAAAACTACTTATCGACACTTAACATACGGATGTTTTGTTAAAAACAAAGCCCTTAGTGTAAGTGTTTGTGTTTCTCGTATAAATAACATGGATGCAAACGCGTTCGAGACAGCTGGTTCAAGGTTCAGCCGATATCCTGTCGTCTCCTACCAGCTCCATCATCAAATTAACACTTAGGCATCACACAAGGAAGCGCATTAGGTTCGCTTCTTTTTCTTCAGTACATAAACGACAGCCAAAACAGCCAAGAAGTTGAAGAAAAACTTGTAACCGAACTTTTTTGTCAACAGCAAGCCGCGACAGCGAAGGAGACTCCCGCAACTACCGTTCAGCAGAAGAACAGGCCCGCGACCTGGCCAGGTCTATCAGGCGGGAGGTGTCCAAGCTGGAGAGCAAGTGGAACTCGCTGGTGGACCGCAGCGACGCGTGGGGCCGGTGTCTGGACGACGCTGTTCAGGTCAGTTTACTACGGCATATGCATCAGAGGCTCTGGCCAAGATGCGTTCGCTAACTAGCGTTTCTATTCGTTTCGTTTTTAGTAGATCACGCGATTGGTTTAAAAACAAAACGAATAGAAACGCTACTTAGCGAACGCATCTTGGCTAGGGTCTCTGTTCTATCTCTGTTGTACTGAAAGGACCATTTAGCTTAAGAAAATTCACGAGATTAAAGCGTAATTGTTGGCTTGCTAAAGTTGTACATATTAGGCGTAATTTAATGTAGTGTGCACTGTGTATTTATGATCAAAAGACGGCATAAAAATGGTTTTGGGATGTCACAATATTTATTTTTAAATAATATTAGGTAATTTGACTACGTAAATTACGTTACACTCTAACTTATTTCCTGAAACATCACTAGTTATTAACTAGTCTGCAATCATATTTGCTGCACTGGTTTGACCTATTGTTTAGCTGATCAGTGTAGTAAGCTAATAAGTCCATGGGACAAAGAGTTCGTCTTTAATGCAAAGTTACGTAAAGACCATTAAAGTGTTCATCGAAATAAAACACCGTTTTCTGTGTGAAGCGCCATCTCCTCTCAACGACGGGAACTAACGCATTAATCGATTCGCAACGCAAGCTCGCGGCAACTTTATGAGATGACGACGTCGTCAAGAAGATGGCGCCACTGTCTATGTTTTTTAGCTTACAGTACCAATGAAAACACAAAATTATAAATGTACCTATTACTTAAGTTTTGACGTTTTTCGTTGTTTCTTTGGCACGATGCAAATTGGTAGAGTCATTTATAATTCCGACTAAACATAATGTGTAAATAAGCTACTGATAAAAAAAATATTAGGAACAAGCTTTGGTTGCCGCCTTTTTTAGGGTTCCGTAGCCAAATGGCAAAAAACGGAACCCTTATAGATTCGTCATGTCTGTCTGTCTGTCCGTCCGTATGTCACAGTCACTTTTTTCCGAAACTATAAGAACTACATATCTAAATATAAATTTTGGGGGTTCCCCATACTTAGAACTGAAACTCAAATTTTTTTTTCATCAAACCCATACGTGTGGGGTATCTATGGATAGGTCTTCAAAAATGATATTGAGGTTACTAACATCATTTTTTTCTAAACTTAACAGTTTGCGCGAGAGACACTTCCAAAGTATTGAAATGTGTCCCCCCTGTAACTTCTAAAATAAGAGAATGATAGAACTAAAAAAAATATATGATATACATTACCATGCAAACTTCCACCGAAAATTGGTTTGAACGAGATCTAGTAAGTAGTTTTTTTAATACGTCATAAAAACATTGATCAAAGCTACAACGAACTTTTATATTATGTTACTTGCTGCTACGGAACCCTTCATGGGCGAGTCCGACTCGCACTTGGCCGCTTTTTTTTTTTTTTAAAGTTCTGCTTATCTAGGCCTACCTCATGAGTCTAAGGGTCAAAGTATAGCGGAGATCCTGTCGCCAGTCGCCACCTTCCGACTCCATCAGACCAGCTCGATGGTGCCTTGTTATTGTATTGTCATCGAAGTTACGTAATTTCAGCTCAATCGGTCCCGTGAAGTCGTTTAAATCTTCCATGCAAGACCAGAACATAAATAGGTACCTAGATTACAAGTTAAAAAAAGCTTGTAAAAATAATGACACCATTTTAGTACCTGAGCTTAAAACCTTCTCTAAAGCTATTGAACCATTTCAATGCTCACGGGCATCGTTTGGCGATCCCTTTCCTGTCAACACCCTTTGTGTTTGCCTTTGTGGCGCTAATCGCGCATCTGCATGCGTCTGCGCAGGCTATGCTGCGCGCGCGGCGATCTATGGTGAGGAAATGATTAGTGGAATTGATATTTAAAGTTTTTTTAAGACGTATGTTAATACTGAAGGATTAATTAGCTTCTTAACGCGACTACGTCCTCGTATAATTAGTAATCTGCCATCCCACTGGAACAGCAGTTTTTTTCGGGATACTAATAAGCCTAGCCTATTCATCATCAGCATCCTTCTAGATTTCATCCGAGTCCGCTTAACTGTTTCATTATGTAAAAGCCATTAACGGTTCTCGGGAAAACATTGAGTGGCACTATTTTAACCCGGTTCTCGAATAAAAACGCAGGTTGTCAAATTATATGTTTGTGAAATGAATCATTTGTGGAACGTTGGTTATGAAATGATGGGATCCCGTCATAAACATACTTACTCAACACACTTCGAATTATATAAAGACGAAGTTGCAGTTACAGGATAGATTTATAATGCATTAAAGCTATATAATATACATTTATCTACACACATATCATAAGTTCTCTATTACGCGTTTAAAACCCGTAGGAAATGACCAGCATCGCCATGACCTTGTCTGTGGTAGTAGGTAAAATCTAAAGGTAAGGTTATGAGTTTAAATTTGAAACAGCTGTCAAAACTCAAGAGGGTCTCTATTTTACTATTCATAGATATTAAAATTGTTATCGACCCGAAACGTCATTCAGTATGTTTTTAGGGTTCCGTAGTCAAACTAGGAACCTTTATAGTTTCGCCATGTCCGTCCGCAGCCTAGCGCAAAGACTATTAATTAGTACTAGAAAGCTGCAATTTGGCATGAATATGCGTATTAGTTACGTTAACAAAGTGGTAATGCATTTTTTTTTCTCGTCTACTCTATAGTGTGTGTGGGGTATCGTTGGATAGGTCTTTCAAAAATATTATGGTTTTGTGAAAACAGTTTTTCGATTAAGTAATCCGTTCATGAAATATTAAGCTTTAAAGCGCAATTTTTTTTTATACTCAACTGTCCCCCCCCCCCCCTACAGCCAAAACTACAAATACTAAAAATCAGAAAAAAATTAAAGAACATATTTATAACCAATTTTAAAGGAAAACTATCACGACTAAGTAGACATCATTGGTTCTTGAGATACAGGCGATTAAAGTGTTTATACCTACTAAAATCATCTACGACGGCACCAATTGACTTTGAATAGAAAATTACCTAGTGATTACTTGATGATTTTTTATGTTTGTAGTGCTTAACGGCTTTGGATCCCTACACTAAGCATGCTCCGACATGCTCTTGCCCGGTTTTTTTAATATAAACCGCACGACGTCGAGTGACTTGAGAATAGGGACTTTATTCGTTTGTCTATGATTAAAAAAAAATACATTCTTCTTGACGGAGGATCGATTTGCCGCCACTATTGTTGTCATTTGTTTGTTGGTTTTTTGCTCTTACGAAAGTAGGATAATTGTAAACTTATGATATGTGTGTAGATAAAGCAGTGTATATACAACTGTCATTAGGCCTTAAAACACCCACTGTCGCTCGTTTCATAAAACCACACTCGTGTTTTAAGGCCTCTTATTATGCATCAGTTGCATAATACTATAGTATATTCACATTGTACACAATGACGTTAGTATGGCACCAGGACGCGCCGTCGCGTCACGCTGGCTGCACACGGCGCATTCCCGACATATATCAATTATGCTGACGTGAGTTAGGCACATTGATATGCACCCTGTAATCGTTTCATGTGGCTAAGTGCTGTATATTGTAATGTATGTATGTGAAATCCTTTTTTGTACTCGTCGATTAAAATATATGTATTAAGATTTCATAGAGAATACTGTAACGTCACTCTTTTCATCGTTGAATAGTCTATGTTACTTCCGAAACAACCGAAATAACTACAGTTAGTGGATTTCATTTATTACGACCTTGGTTGTAGCGACCATTTACCTATAGCGACGTTAAATCTAAGTCCCTTGAATTTAAAGCATACTTTAGTACAAAATTCATGTGGCTATTGCGAGTTTGGATGTAACGCCGAGTTCGGGTGTAGCGACTGTTTTTAATGAATCATTTGTAACAAATTCCTAGAAATTCCATGCAGATATTGCGACCGGAGTCGGCCGCCAAAGACACAAAGATTTTTTTCTTTCACAAACATTGCTTATCTTTTGTTTACATCCATTGCACACAGATGGTCAGCAAGTGTGGAGACCTTTACCTTTTGTTTATAGATATCAACTAAGTAGGTAGGGAAGCGTGTACGTTTCGGAGCTTTTATGGTTCAGTTACAAAGTGATATTCTGAGTAGCAACTGGGTTTAGTAAAGTTTTGAATAAGTATGGCTGCTAGACGCACATTCACTGTTAAAGAAAAGGCGGAAATCATTTCAAAATTGAAAAACGGTGAAAACAATGCTGATTTGTGCAAAGAGTACAAAGTTTCCCATTCAACAATATCTACGATGTTGAAAAACCGTGATAAAATATTAGAATGCTTTGAATCCAAATCCTTAAAAATTAAGAAAAACCGCAAACCGACGCATCAAGATATCGAAAATGCCCTTCTAATGTGGATCAAAGCCCAAAGAAGCCAAAACGTACCTTTGAGCGGTCGTCTGCTGCAAGAAAAGGCTAATCAATTTGGCAGACTGTTTGGAAAAATGGATTTTGAGTGTTCGGAAAGCTGGATATACCGATTTCGTCAACGACACGATATTGTAGTAGGCAAAGTTTGTGGAGAAGCCGCTAGTGTATCGCAAAGTGACTGTGACAACTGGCTAAAAACAGTTTTCCCAAAATTGACTGAAGGTTATACTGATAGCCAAATATGGAACGCTGACGAGACAGGTTTGTTTTTTAAGTTAACTCCTGACAAAACCTTGAAATTTAAAGGGGAAAAGTGCGTTGGTGGAAAATTATCAAAAGATAGAATCACCGTGCTTGTTGCATCAAGTATGGCAGGGGAAAAAAGAAAATTATTGGTCATAGGCAAGGCAAAAAAACCCAGATGTTTCAAAAATGTTAAATCTTTGCCAGTTGATTACGAAGCAAACAAAAAGGCCTGGATGACTTCAGAAATTTTCGAAAAAGTTCTACGCAAATGGGACTCCCAGTTAAGAAATAACAAAAAGAAGATCATTTTATTTATTGACAATTGCCCAGCTCATCCTAAAATAGAGAATTTGACCAATATAAAACTGGCATTTTTACCACCAAACACTACATCAGTGATTCAACCGATTGATCAAGGGATAATTAAAACCCTCAAAAGTCATTATAGGAAGATTTTAGTACAGAAAATGATGAACGACATTGAAAACTCGGCAGGCCCGTTTTCCGTTAATATTTTAGATGCCGTTGAAATGGTAACTACGGCATGGGCTCGGGTGACTCCGGATACGATCAAAAAGTGTTTTCTACCATTGGCACAACTGACTACAGTATCATCAAGCGGAACAAATGTTGCGGACTGGGCAACATATGTTGATATTGACAGTCAACTTATCACTACTAGCGATTTGTCCGATAGTGAAATTGTTGAAACTGTTGTTCCATCACTACGACGCAAGATGAGGAAAATGAGGAGGATTAAGAAGATTGCAAGGAAGGTGAGATTCCTACAACTAAGGATGTGTTAGGTGTTGTAACAAAGCTTAAAAGATACTCTTTATTTGGTGATGGAAAGGATATTATAGATATTGAAGAAGTAATGAAAATAGAATACACCCTACAGCGTACACTAGCACAAAAAAATAAATTGAAGCAAAGTAATATTACACATTTTTTTAAATATACCGGTGAATAACTATGTGTGTAAATATTTTCAATAATAAATTAATAAACTACACATGTGTACGTGTCTGTATCTCTTTACCTTTGCCTGTAACGACTTCCGGATATAACGACGAAAATAGAGTGGTCCCTTCATTTTCGTTATACCCGAAATCCACTTTCGATACGCTCTAGAGACAAGCGAAAATAAATTGAAAATAGAACTTCGTATTTAAATAATATGTGCCCTTGTTTAAGGAGACTCGATGCGGTACAAAATTGCCAATGTATGCCGTTTTCGAACGTAGCAGCATCGCGTCATCCGTCAAAAATCGACTTAAACTTGCTGCTGTATCCAGGGCATAAAAAAAACTACGCTTTGTGATTGGCTAGTATTTTTAGCTTGGCACAGTACTGCAACATTACGGACGCCGGTGATGTAATGTAATAACTTTTCTTTTCAAAGCTAAGAAGTTTACGTTTTTTCCGTGGAAATAAAAATCAGACCTTAAACTTAAAAAGTTAAAATATAAACTAAGAAAATGTGTAGTGACGGTGACGAAACATCTTTAATTCCTCAAGAAATAACTATTTCAATTATCTTGTGTAAAAGAAGTCGGATAGTAGAACTAGACAATATATTAGTAGTAGTACTTATGATATTTAGTTACGCGCACGCGTTAAAATCTGTTTTGTACGCTCCGACGGGACTTCTTAAACTTGCCGGATAAAACTTCATCTTTGAGATCGACGCAGCGCTGTGTTGAGAGAATCATCCCACAGGTAGTCAGTTTAGTATCAATGTTAGAAGTACAATAGAGAACATGCATGAAAATTGAGTTGAGTTTCATTGATACGATTTTGGAGAAAATGTAACCATATAATACACTAAATTTAAATCTATTTATTTAGATGATAATAACTTGTCAAAATTTTAAATTTTCTTTATATGTTTAGATTGTTTCTTTCGGCATCCTCATAAAATTACTTATTAATTATGTTTTTTTAAGGTAGGTAACGATATTATTGGCTTAAACATAGTAATTTAAGAAATAAATGCAAAATTCTTTATAAGGTGTGACGTCATTCCTGTCGTCAATTTTGTATAGAGTGTTTTTGCAGGGGGTTCCGAACTATGACTTGTTAAAGCTTCATATCTTATGAAAAAATTACACGACAATTATTTCGCGTAAATAGTTATTCCTCTCATTCATACCACCCTCCAGAGAGCTTAGGAAAATAAATTATGCATATTCCCTATCGGCAATAAAATGTGGTAAAAATATATGTTTTTTTAACTTTTTTGCTAATTTTATGACCTTTTCTTAACACCCTTAATTTAAGTTTCAAATATTAAATTTTTGGTAACCATCATTTTAAAATTTACCGTAACAAAAACTACAAATTTTAAAAACACTACGTTCTAAAAGTAAATCACCCTGTAACCCACGTAACTAGATTAGATTAGTATATACAGGCTGATACAAATCTAGTGCACCAGTGCTAAGAATGTCGACCCATCTCATGCAACATTTCGCAAGTTGCTTCAGACGACGGTCGTTTAGTAATTAAAATAGTTTGTAGCCCCCACCACCCCCACTAACCACTGGTCTAGTGATGTGCATCTGTGTCCCTGAAGTAAACCCTGGCGTACACGGGTGGAGTTATTAAAGCCAACGAGAATACTACAAATGACAATTGTAGTACTTTTAGTAACATAAAGGTCTATCTACATATTTTTTTTGCGATATTTTAATTTTTTTTTATGCCTTTTAGTTCAGAAAAACGGAGATTACCTGGTAATTGCCGCTATCCTTTTCATGGATATCGCACGTTAAATTCCTACACACAATGCAAGTTTCACCGTATAAACTATTGAGAAATACTTGTAGAAGTAGTAGGTAGAGTAAGATGCTCTTGGCTACACTACTCTTTAAAATTTTAGTAGTCTACTTTACCATTTCGTCGTTGAAACTGCAATCCCGCGTAACTATTAAATTGAACAGCTTGCAAAATACTCCCTAACAATTAAGTCAGTAAGGCACATTTTGCAACGATTTTAATTTGTTAGTTACGCGGTATTGCAGTTTCATTGGTATAGTTAGTACTTAAGTGTGCTATATATGTCTTATACTCCATCCGTGTGTGTACACTAAGCTTAAGGTTATTGCCAGTGATTCGTTAACAAAAAGTGCTTAGTAGTATATACAGAGTGTTTGGTATCCGAGTGAAAGAACTTAGGGAAGGATGGTAGACGTCACTGGGCTGTCATTTATGGATTTATAATGTAACTAGCGACCCGCTAGCGGCTTCACCCGCTGCATTTTATTTTTCTTTCATATCACTTTGGCGTATGAAAAATAGTTTACCTACGTCCTATTCTTAGACCTACTATACACACAAAATTTCATAAGAATCGGTCTAGCCGTTTCGGAAGAGTATGGCAACTAACACTGTGACACGAGAATTTTATATATTAGATACAAAAGCGTTATACTGGTAAGTTCACCTACTAGAATTCTTTGTGGTTCAATAATACATACAAAACTCTCCGAACAATAATAACTTTATTCAACCACTTATCCACACTTGTAATTTGAAAGCTCAGAAACTGACTCTAATGTAGACATACTCGTAAAAATCCAAGCATTTTTTTGTTGAAAATATCAAATAGTCACATATAATTAGTTCATTAAAAATCAAGAATGGATTTTGGTTTATTTTCAACAGAAATAAGTTATCTCTTAAGTAAGTTTATAAAAAAAGATATCCTTGTTGAAGCATTAAATATTGCCACCCTGTATATTTTGTCAATTGTATCACAAATTCGCCATCCACACCTCTACCCCATATATCCTCGGAATCGGATCGGTTTGCATTTCGATAACAATGCGCAGAGTTCGTTATCTAGCTCGTTATGCGACCACTTGCGACGAGTGCTAGGGACGGGACACTTATCGATAGATCAACGTATACATCAAACGGATGAAAGTCAAGACAAGTCAAAATTTTATTTATTTTATTATTGAAACATTGGTGATTAATACACACGAACTTCTAGGTCATAGCCCAGAAACTTTTTATACTATTATTAACTTTTAATTTCATTTATTATCTATTCACTCAATGTTCTGTCTTAATACTTAACACATCTACATAATAAAATCCTAAAAAACTCGCCATCTCTAAATAAATCACCTATCTCATCACCTAATTGTCATCGATACTTTTCCCATCACTATCGAATATTCGCAGGAGCTCGTACCTCGTTAGTGGATCGCAATCCATTTCGGTTTTTACCCCACTGGGGTGCTATTCTTACCTTTCATTGACTTAACTATCGACCCGTTATAACGTGACTTCTTGCCTCGTAGTAATGATTCGAAATTAGAGATCAAATATGCTGGTCTGTTATCTTTTAAGCGTTGATCTTCGCTCGAACTGGTGCTTGGTTAGAATCGGATATTTCGACGGTGGATTGGACTACAGATATGTAATAACCTAATAACATGGTGGAATATAGGTCGATTGGTCTACTTGGTCGTACGTTGATGGGTCTGGTCAAATTGGTCGACAGTGGACTAGGCTGCAGTAGCTACAACAGTTTGATAATTACAGAATATGGAAAGTGAAAACAGGAAAATTTATTAATTAACTAGGATGTGTATACAACGTGTTACAAAATAATCCGTAAAAAATAAATTATAAAAGTAGTGTCAACCCTTATTAAATAACGTCAGTTCAGTATCTTAGACAGTATACTAGGGTTGACACTACTTTCGTAATTTCTTTTTTACGGATTATTTTGTATCACGTTGTATAAAGCACAAAAACTTTTTTTTTTTGGTAGATAACTAAAAAACTACAAAAGTCTAACCTAAGCTACTCTACGTAATTAATGTTAAAGATATTCTAAATATATATTCAGATATTTTTCTGATATATTTTCTGGTTCGTTTGATGGAATGAAGTTCGATGATTTTGTTCAATAGATGAATTGTTTCACAGAAACTCATTTCATAAAATGTATCACTTCGCAGAATTTTCATTTCATAGAAAGCTAATTTCTGCTGAAACCTTAACGTCTTCAGTTCGGAAGATGACGAATCTGGAATATGATGAGTTAGGAACATGACCAGTTAGGAAATTGTTGAGTTTGGAAGATGACCAATTTGGAATATGACGAATCTGGAACAAATCAAATATCAATAACAGAACTATTTGCCCTTACCGGGAACTGCTTCATAAAATACGACCTTTTAGGATTATACTCGTATATCATTTGAGTCTTCTGTACGCTTACGCAGAAAAATGCTAAACCCATTACGATAAGCCAAAAAACCGAACACCGCGGCGCCATATTAATAGAGTAAACGTAGGGTTGGCGAGGACCATAAAAAAAAACCAACGGCAATTTTTTTTATTGCACTTCCTACTCTATTTTGAAACGTATAGGGTTGAATATTGTTTGGTGTTAGGGTGGGATATGGGTCTTTTCTTGGATGGTTCGCGTGTGTGGAGTCGTGCGCGCGCATACATTATGTGGAGAGCTTCTGTGATTTTATTCTAGCGATATGCAGACTACGGGCTTGTTCAGACTGAGGCACTTCGGGCCTCTAGATACGTCAAAGTAAATGTTAAAGTGTGGAGTGTGTTAGTGTGTAGTGTGATGCGTAGTATGTGTGGTGTGAAACTGATTGATACACACACACACACATATAACATCACGCCATCATTCCCAGAGTGGGGTAGGCAGAGCTACAGAAATACCAACAAATCTAAAAAGACTTGTGTATAATTCTATATCCACATTTTGCACAATCAGGCCAAGAAGTTTACTAGTGTATTAGTGACAGGTTGCAAGCCCATCGCCTAACAGTACTACAAGCCCTTATTCCCTTAGTCGCCTCTTACAACATCCACGGGAAGACATGGAGTGGCACTATTCTAACCCGGCATCCACACGGGGGCGGCATCCACACGGGGGAGTAAGAAAAAACAAGATCAGAGAGAAATGTGGACTGAAAGAAGATGTAGTGACTAAGATTGAAAAGCGCATGCTTCGATGGTTTCGTCATTTGGAGTGAATGGATGAAAGAAGATTGATAAAAGAGATATAGTGCGCAAGTGAGTGGAAGGGTAGGAAGAGGACGCCAATCGGAGATATTCTGCAAAAGGCCGAATCCTAAATACCCGACGTGCATGCATGACTCGATGTATGAATGTGGACGAAGCGAAAGAGATTTGTCAGGATCTTAGCAGGTGGAAAGAAGTGGTCTCAGCCTACCCCTCTGGGATACAGGCGTGATTTTATGTATGTATGTATGTAAAAAGCTCGTAGCGTAAAAACCTTCGAGTGAGTTGGTTCCATTGACCGATCGACAGAATGCCGTTTTTAAGAAAATAGAAACTGTTTATTTATACTGCCCATGTGGAATATGGAATGATAAAGAACTTCGAGCTAAGTTTGGGAATTGGTCAATTTATATCAGACTAGTTGTTTCCCGCGACTTCGTCCGCGTTGAAGTCGTTTATCGCTTTTCCCTCAGGAACTGTGCAATTTTTTGGGATAAAAACCAAATTCCATCTAAATTGGTCCAGCGGTAACATATAGACAGAGTTACTTTCACATTTATAATATTATTATAGGTTTTCCCAAAGTACCTCTACCCTCGTAGGACCCAATATCGTCATTAGTAACATTCTAATTGCAACTTTATGGAATTAACAACAGAGCGCCTTTTATGTTTGGTACGAGTATTGTGTCCTAAAACCTGGGGACTAGGGAGGCCACACAAACCAAACCACGTGGCTCTAGGATGTAATAGCCTAGAGCTTAGTTAGGGGCTAGGTCAATTCGTGCGAGATTGTCTCTTTTTTTATAGTTGGAAGTCTGTTTAATATGGATTTTTGTTTTTTTTTGTGAGAGACACTTAATAGCGAGCAGTATTCCATATGATTCTCTGTAATTAACCGCCAGACCGCATTTAATTAAAGCTACAATCAAACTCATAAGTTAATTTTTCAGTTCATTGCTGCCATAACTTATTTTAATTAGCGAATTTATTGTATTCACACGTTAATGTATTCGCAAATATTGCGGTAAGCCGTGCATACAAAACACGTGATATAACGTGTCACACTCCGAAAACCTCTGTAAGTCAAACTGGTTAAAGCTGAAATTACTATGTAGCTTTGACTGTGACTATGCAAATTTATTTGAAAGGCAGCTTTATGGCAAAGTAGTTACGGTTGGGTTTTCATTGTGTGACCGAACTGCGTAGTGTCAACATTTATACAGGATGGGTTATTATAATAAATTGTTTTGCGGTTTTGGTTGTTTGTCCCAGTTTGGTTTTATTCGGCATGCTGTGTTCAGCTAAATTTTATCAATGTCAACATTTATAATATTTTCTATTTTTTATACTTTGTCCTAACTATTCGTTATATTGAAGTGAAAACCTATGAATTAGTATTATCGTACAGATTTTAATGAAATTTTATAGCTTATGTCCTGAATGGGATAATGGGATGCTTATGGGCTACTTTTGTTTGCGGATGCAAAACTGGATTGCTTTTAAGCCACCATGCGAAAACGCTGCACATCCCTGGTGCATCCCTCGTGAGGGCCAGCACTGACAGCATTTTGGCGACTTTCGTCCAGAGGTTCGATATCAATATGTGAATCATTGTTTGCTTCACGTACTGACAAATCAATTCAAGTAGATAAGCTTAGTTACGTGCTCAGAGACAACATTACCAACATTAGGTTTAATGTTTAATTTAATTACATACATAACATCACGCCCTAATTCCCAGAGTGGGGTAGGCAGAGCTACAGAAATACCAACAACTCTAAAAGCCTTCTTGATAATTCTGTAACCCCATTTGGCACAAACAGGCTAAAATGTTTACCTGTGTATTAGTGACAGTACTACAAGCCTTTATACCCTTAGTCGCCGCTTACGAAATCCTCCGGAAGTCATGGAGTGGCACTATTCTAACCCGGCAACCTCATGGAATTTAAGTTACTAACACTATTATGATCAAAAGATGGTCGAAAAAAACCACTTCGTCGGATAGTCAATGCGGACAAAACAGCTGGCAGAAGCTATAGTACCTGTATGAGTAAAATGCAGCATGTCTATTCCTACGCGGTTTCTATGCAACTGTAACATGATTCATTCACACAATGCAGCTAAATTGACCTTCCAGCGGGCGCGCTGTCAAATGCAGTGCGATTCGTTTGTAGCCCTTTGAGGAAAGGGACGAGGGTTGGGTGACGAGCGGGACGGTGAGCGGAGAGATGCAACAGCTGTTTTCATTCTTGCATAGGACGGTTCATGCAGTGGAAACTGTAATTTAAAATAAATGATCTAACTGCAGGTCATTTATAAACTTAAACGAGATATTTTAACTATCTCTAAAACATTCAAGCAAACATTTTACTCAAGCTAAAACTTTAAAAGTCCTTTATTGCTCATATGTTAGAAGTAAGCTTGAGTATGCTTCCAAAATATAGAATCCATGCTATGCCACATATGTTGACAGAATTGAGCGTTTTCAGAAATGTTTTAAGCTTGAGTGTCCCTTTAGTTCGTTGAATTATTAGTTCATTTGGTGCCACTCCAACGACGAGAAATAGCCGATATTACTTGTCTTCTAAATGTTACTAGCGGCCTCGTTGACAGTCCTGAGTTGCTATCTTATGTTTCGTTTAGTACTCCTACTCGGTCTAAAACATATTACTTATCACCTATCTCATTGAGATTTGCATCTTCTACATACAGACAAAACAGTTTCTTGACGCGTGCTGGTAAGGGCTTGAATAATTGAATGAATAAGCTGGATATTGATGTATTTAATTGTAAAATTCATTCCGTGAGGTGAAGTTTGACAGCTAAGTGTGTTGGGTGAGCATGTATTATTTATACAATGCTATATCAAAAGTAGTCGATTGGTTTAGTGTTAATAATTAATAATTTATTACTGAATGAAAAAAAGACGAAATGTATAAAGTTCATGACTACTAATGTGAAAAATAGTCAAACTACTGTAACTATTAAAAATGACAAACTAGACCTAGTTAATGATACAGTGTTTCTTGGTATAACGTTAGACTCCAAGCTCCAATGGGGTCCTCATCTTGCTGGATTGGCGGGTAGACTCAGTTCAGCAGTTTTTGCAGTTAATAAGATTCGGCAATTAATAGACTTAGATACCGCTCGATTAGTTTATTTTAGTTACTTCCATAGTATTATGTCATATGGTATTTTACTGTGGGGTAGTGCTGCTGATGTAAATAGCATCTTTGTTCTGCAGAAGAGGGCTATTCGTGCTGTCTACAAGATGGGCCAGAGAGACTCGCTTAGAGATAAGTTTAAAGAAATTAATATATTGACCATGCACAGTCAATACATTTATGAAAACATTATTTATGTTCATAAAAACATCGCTAAATTTAGAAAGAACTGTGACATACATAATGTTAATACCAGAAATAAATATAAGCTCGCAGTGCCCTTCACGCGGCTCCATAAAATAAAAAACTCTTTTATGGGTAATTGTATTAGGTTCTATAATAAGCTCCCAAGTAATGTTACTGAACTATCAGTAAATAAATTTAAGAGTTACGTTAAGCGTAAACTAATTTCTAAAGCATATTATAGTATTAAAGACTATATTAATGATAACAATGCTTGGGACTGAATTGCTTGTAATAAAATGTTTAGTCCTTACGACAAAAGGTTGCGAACGTCGAAAAAAAAAAAAAAGACATCCGACAGAGTTTCTTACAGGTTCTTCTCTGATCGGTCGCGATTTGAACCTGCAGTCAATTTAGGCTAAGTCGCTACTATGACGTTTCAAAAGAGTTTATTATTTGTAAACCTACTTGAATAAAGATTATTCTGATTCTGATTCTGATTCTATATTATTTGCCATACAAATAAGAACCCTTGGCGTTTTTTCTCTGGCTTGTATTTAGCAGTAATTTTAATTTTAAATGTCTTTTATTTGTGCAAGTTTTTTACTAAACTTAGAATTAGCTACTTAGGCACTATATGTGAAATCCTTTAATCGGTTTTGTGTTTCCTATTCATGTGTCATATGTGTTTAATTGTAACTGTTGGATTTCCTACAAATAAATAAATAAACATAGATGTATAAAAACAGATCACGCAACACACCAAATCACATACATACCTACTACACAAACGGCCAATTTTTTTTTTCCTTATTAGCAAATGGGACTACACATTTTACAATTAACCACTTTTGTTCTAAACTGCTCTCTTGCAAGAATTCCAGATCATGCCAAGACAGACTGTGTGACTTTACTAAAAGAAAATATATTCATACGCCATTCCTTCCACTATGCTATAGCCCGGACCCGCGTTTATTCGCACAAGTGACAGATATACGACGGCGCCGGCGCCAGCGCAGAATGCGAGCGATTTTGTTAAGATAGCGCACACCCCCGTCAAACATATCATTTTGGTACAACTATAGATAGTACTACACTTCGTCAACTTACAATTTCGTCGGTATACCAACATTTCAGTTTTTATTCTGTGAATATACCTTCCAAATGTCAAGTCCTTAGATTTAGTCGTTTAAGTTTAGGCTGTGCTTTTATATTTATCTATAGACTAATAGTTTCTTAATAATTATTACTTCGGTGATGCAGCAATATCGCGTAACTACCTAATAAGGAGCAAATTGAATAAGAATAATAAGAATAAGAATAAGAATAATTTATTCAGACACACATTTAGGTACATGGCAGAAATTCAGATGGCAGATAGACAGATAAAAAATAAAAAAAAATAACAGTAGGCACAATAACTAAGTAATATAAGTACTTTCAATGGTGTCCAAAATGGTCACTACTCAGCTTGTGTGTGTGTGTGTGTGTGTGTGTGTGTGTGTGTGTGTGTGTGTGTGTGTGTGTGTGTGTGTGTGTGTGTGTGTGTGTGTGTGTGTGTGTGTGTGTGTGTGTGTGTGTGTGTGTGTGCAAGTATGTTTATGTATGTGTGCAAGGGAGTATCTGGTGTAATTGTGTCTGTGATTGAGCTAAGTTTAGAGATGCGACGGGACAGATATATATTAAGCCAAATGATTAGTTGGGAAGAGGGAAAGGGAGGGCAGTGGAAAGCACCGCACGAGAGCTTATGCTGAATTTATTTGTGAAGTAAGAAGCATATTTTTAAGTTTTTGTTTAAAAGTTGCTAGGCAATTTGAGTTCCTTATCGGTGGTGGCAGGTCATTCCAGCATTTCGAGGCAGCGAAACGGAAGCTACCTCGAAATGCAATCGTGCGGTGCCGAGGACATAAAAGACGCGTAGTTAGCTACGCATTTCCTCACGCCACGCTGTGAAAACTTTAGCTTTTCAAAGAGGTAGGGAGGTCTTTTGTATTTTATTACCCCGAAAAGCAAAGAAGCAAGGTGCAGTTTGCGGCGAGCGGCCATATTCATTAGGCCGTGTTGGTTTAAAAAAGGAGTAATATGAGATCGGCGGGGGACCGGAAAGCAGAAACGCGCGCAAGCGTTTTGTATTCGCTGTATTAGTTTTCGGGATCGCGCCAGCAAACAACTACCGTACACTGTATCTGCGTAGTTCAGTTTGGAGAGAACGAGGGAATCGCACAACTTAACACGCATGTCAACACTCAAACACTCGCGGATCCGATACAAAACCTTTAGTCTGTAAAAGCAACCTCGCATGGTCTCCAACAAATGTCCTTCGAATTGCAGCCTACCATCCATGAGAACACCTAGGTTGCGAGCCTCCGACACCCGCTCAAGAGGTTCACCATTTATGCATACTCGGGGATCAAAAGCGCTTATCCTGCTTATTTGGGTAGTCGTACCTAACAACAAATACTTCGACTTCGAGGGGTTTAAGACAAGGTTATTTTGGTCACACCAATTAGCTACGCGGTTAAGATCCACATTGAGATTTTTCACGGCAAGATCAATATTCTCAGGCTTAAAAGAAATGTGAATTTGAAGGTCGTCGGCATATATGTGGTACGTACAGAATTCAATATTTTTGGTGATGTCGGCACAGTACAAAACGAACAAAATTGGCCCCAAGATAGAACCTTGTGGCACTCCTCTGGTGACCGGCACCGTCATGGAAACCATATCCTTGCCATGCTCGTTGCCAATCTGAACATATTGTTGTCTTCCAGTTAGATAACTCCTAAACCAGTTTAGCGCGAGAGGATCAAAACCGTAGAAGGCTAATTTCGACAACAGCAGTTCAGTATTAATTGTGTCAAAGGCGCGAGAGAAGTCGAGGAGGACAAGTATGGTTCCCTCTCCGGCGTCCTGCGCGGTCAAAATGTCGTCCACAACATCCAATAGAGCAGTCGCAGTGCTGTGATGTTTTCTGAAGCCTGACTGTTTTTTGGGCAAGATGTTATTTTCCTCAAGGTACTGTGTCACCTGCATGCATGTCCTTTCTATTATTTTGGACATGAAAGGAAGTATACTTATAGGACGGAGGTCTTTATAATCGGCAGGGTTTTGTTTTTTTGGAATCGGCTTCACTATAGCAGTTTTCCAATGATCAGGGAAAACGCCGGATTCAATGGATTTGTTCAATATAAACGTAATTAACGGTAGAGTCTGTGGTAGGGTCAAGACAAACATGTTAAGAGTACACCTATTGCACCTTACTAACGCAATAAATAAGGTGCATTTAGTATAAAAAAAAGTTACGTGGTTTTGCAGTATCACCGGCGATTCGCAACTTCTTTTTTCTATGAATAAATAAATAAAATGTTAAGCTGGAATAAAATTTTGCGAATATTTATAGTGTAATTTTAACACCCTGTGAATGCAAAATGATTAGCTCAAACTTTTTAGTGTCGTTCAAAAGTAGGTTACGTACCTCGGTACAGATAGTTTAATTTAATTTAACACTGAATCTTAATAACTTTTTATATTTTATTATTTCAGGTAAGATCTTCTAAGGACACGTTCTACAACATTTGTATTACGTAAGTACTTACATTAAGTAGTTGAGTAACCGTACTAAAATACTTTAAACGATACTTAGGATCGTTTACCTAAATATTTTTTTAACATTTTAAAACATGGATCGTAATTGAAAATGAAAAAAATCCCCGAACCGGTCACAACCTAGTTTATACATATAAAACTAATTACTATTCAAATAATTTAAGTTCATTCAAGCGCACATTCCGATAGAGATTCAATGGAACGCTCAGTAATTGGTTAGTTAATTGATATCAACGCTAATCTGCGTAGGGATTAATATATTACCGTCATAATTGTTGCTAATGCGCAACCAATCATGTATGCACATCGCTGTTAATGCCTAAAATCAGATTAAAAACTCGTACGGGCAATGAAGTGCATTTTATTGCAACTGCAACGGTTTAATTAACTTTTTAACTTACCCATTAAAAAAAAACTGACAACACGTTCGCCTACAGTCTGTACTTTTAGGTATTTAAAAAAGTGTAAACAAAAAAACCACGTGACATTGACAGATGACAGTTTGTCAGCCAATAGGAGCAGAACACTGATACGTCAAAGCTCGACCAAACAGCTGGATTGGTTGATGAGTTGGGAGTGACCCTGCCTTCGACGCCCTCCGCCCTGGGTTGAAATCCCGGAGAGAGCAGATATTTGTGTGATGAGCGCGAATATTTGTACCCGAGTCTTGGATGATTTCTATGCATTTCTCTACCCATAACAAGCGTAGAGCTTAGTTTGGGACTAGGTCAATTAATGTGACATTGTGCCGTGATATTTATGTATTAAAAAAAAAGGTTATTCAACACCAATGATACCAACAAGGTGACCAAAAAACATTTTACAAAAAGACAAAATGCTTATTCTCATAAGTAGTATATTGAGCCCGTGTGGTTGCCGGGTTAGAATAGTGCCACTCCATGTCTTCCCGTGGATGTCGTAAGAGGCGACTAAAAGAATAAGGGCTTGTAGTACTGTTAGGCGATGGGCTTGCAACCTGTCACTAATACACTAGTAAACTTCTTGGCCTGATTGTGCAAAATGTGTTTACAGAATTATTAACAAGCTGTTTTAGAGTTGTTGGTGTTTCTGTAGCTCTGCCTACCCCACTCTGGGAATGAAGGCGTGATGTTATGTATGTTTGTATGTAGTATATTAGTCAGTAGATCTGAAATTGTGCATAATTTAAAGCTCTCCAATTAAGTTAAAACTCAGACGTACGTGAAATTAATAATTCTAAGTTTGTCTATTTACTTGTTGAAGCGCATAGAGCTAACCGCACGTGCCAGTAAATACTGTTTACCAAACAATTCGCACTGCTAGATCAAAACAGTATCAACTCAAAAAAACTGTTAGATTTGTTTCAAGTCCAAACACATTGCTATTAAAGTTGATTTAAAAATACAGTTTTATTTTAGTTGATACTGTTTTGATCTAGCAGTGCGAATTGTTCTCGCGTGTGATATTCATGGACTTATTTCTCTAATAAATTCATGGTGATTGTCTAAAACTCGACAGACTTAGTGAAAGCTAAGGACAAAAAGATTGTGTGATTTTGGCCCTTTGTTGTTTTTTTAAACTGTTTAAGAATATTTTAAACATCAAACTTAAATTTCACTTAAATATTATGTAGCGAATATAACTTTTTACGTGGCCACATTTTTACCTAAATTTTGGCTGGCAACACTGATTTTTTCCCTTCCAATTAAAATGCTGTTAACAGCGCATGTAAAAAATCATATTCGATGATAATATAGTTCCGGGCATTAATAACAACTGTTGTTTTTATTTAATACTAACGACCCGCCCTTGCTTTGCTTCGGGTTAAAGTATTATGTATAAACCTCCCTCTTAAATCACTGGATAAAAAGTAGCCTATGTTCATCAGGGGTAATGTCGGCTTCTAATGGTAAAAGAATTTTTCAAATCGGTCCAGTGGTTTCGGAGCCTATTCCTAAACAAACAAATCATTCCTCTTTATAATATTAGTAATAATAATAATAATAATATGACAGGACAATCTCACACAAATTGACCTAGTCCCAAACTAAGCTCTAGGCTTGTACTATGGGTACTAGACAACGATAAACTTACTTATATAGAGAAATATATACTTAAATATATAGAAAACATCCAAGACTCAGGAACAAATACTCGTGCTCATCACACAAATATCTGCCCTTACCGGGATTTGAACTCAGGACCCCTAGCTTCGAAGGCAGGGTCACTCCCAACTAGGCTAGCGTGTCGTCAAGTATAGATTAACTAATTCAAAAAGATGCATTGCAAACGATGTTACCTTGTTTCGGCAGTTGTTGCCATAAAACCTTGATCCTTTGATTGCTAGTATCGTCAAATCCTCGCACAGTGGTGTTCCCAAATCCGATGCAATCAGTCAGTCTAATATCGCATCGCATTAATATGTTAACGACTGCACAGTGGTGCGATTGGCTGGCGGCGGGCCAAAATGTAAATTGCACTTTTTCTGCTGATGTATGATCGGAGACAGTTAAGGATCCATTCAATTGGATTTGGTGCGTAATTCATGTTTTCTAGACCTGGTAATTGCTATAAGATGTTCTACAGCGAATTTCACTAAATAAACGATTTACTTTATTTTTTCTTCTTCTTTCTTAACTTTTACGTGAATTCAGGTGTTTGTATTCCGATTTGCAGTAGTATATAGTATTGACATCTATTTGAATTATGATAGTGCATATAATGATAACAATTTAAATAGTATATTTTTCGATTTTTTTACGAAATAGTTAAATTTTAAATGCACTCTAAAATTCTATTTTATCGTGCTTAGTATAAAAGCGCTGCGAGAATACTAAGTAACTTTATAAAATATGAAGTCATAAACGAAATAATAAACGTCAATTTAATGCCAAATAAAGTCCAAGTTGCAGCTTAATGCATCCGTGAACATATTATATGGTCGACTAACAATAGAGTCATAAAAATGTTTTAAATTAGTTTGACTGAATTGTCGTTTACTAAATAGGAATAGTTGCTGCCCACTGGGCCCGTATTGATACGCAAAAAAAAAACGGGAGCCTGCCGTTTGGCCAAAATAATATTTTTGGTCAAATGTATCATTTCCAAATTTTTCATTTGCGAAACCAAAGTTATATAAACTGGACTGGTATTTTTTTAAGGTTTTAGGTAACTTTGTTTTTTTGTACAATCAATTTTTTTTCTTCGGAATGTTTTTTTACATCTCATTCAGCGTTGCGATATAAAAAACCGAAATAGAGCCACTATATATTTAGTGCGCAGTAAGTGCCACTCAAAACAGTGTCTTAATTAACCAGAACGGAGGATCTGCAGTGGCCGGGCTGAGGACACAGGGATACGCATCAGCGGAAGCGATTTAAATAGATAAATAATATCAGGGGACAATCTCACACAAATTGACTTAGTCCCAAACTAAGCTCTAGGCCTGTACTATGGGTACGAGATAACGATAAACATCCTTATATAGATAAACACATACAAAACATCCAAGACTCGGGAACTAATATTCGCGCTCTTCACTCAAATATCTGGTCTTACCGGGATTTGAACCCAGGACCGCTGGCTTCGGAGGCAGGGTCACTCCCAACTAGGCCACAGTGTCGTCGATTTTATTTTAAAAAGGCTATACATTTTTGATAAATAGGTAACGTTGAAACTTTTACACTTGGCGTTTATGACATGGAAAATAAATTAAAAAATACACTAGAGTTTTTTCTCAACTCTGCTTGGAAATATGAACGTTTTTGGTGTGTTTTGGGGTCGGAAACCATCACATGTATAGCAGGCCGTCTTAATACTAAATACAATTCTGCCCTGCTAACACAAAGGGCAGTATCTCAAACAAATCTCCTGTAGCAAATGCAACCTTATTACCAATAGGATGTATTAATTAAAAAAATGTGTTATTTCCTTGCGATATATGGAGTCTACTACAAATCGCGTAGTTTCTACCCTCTAAAACAAATTCTGCAAAAATAGCATTAAATGATTTTTTTCCCATGACTACCTGATACAAGCAATGACTGACTGATTCAAGCAATCATTGAATACTATTATTGGTTAAAAAGCTTTGTTACAAATAGATTAAAAGGTAACGAAATCGTAAGTGTTTTACTATTATTCCTGAGAAGCAACGAGAGACAGCCTTTGAAAGTGCAAATACAAATAGTACAATATCGCTGTCTCTCAGTTTATATCCGCACTCTCCACCTAGGTTTGCATTTTGCCCGCTGCTCATAAATTCATAATTAAATAGCGAACTACGGCTTTGCTGGTAGCCACATTCACCGCCCACGATGCCACGGTGCACCACAAACCTATATAAATTACTACCATGGGCGCTGAAGGTGTTAGTGGCAGCTCAAATTTTATTTAATTTGGCCCATTCAGCCCGACGATGATACTCCTATTTACCACTTTTATAGAAAAGGCTTTTATTTGCTGGCTTTTAGACAGTTGTCTGCTATTCAGCTGCTGTGTAAGGTATCCAGGAGTGCTTTCGGTATTTAAGTTTTTCGTTGGTTTGTTGCAGTCTCCTTACATTTTTGTACGGATATTTATTTTGAAAATGTACAATCGAATTGAAAACCTCCTTTTTTGAAGTGGGTCTGTATTTATTAAGCAGGTACATGAATTCATTTGTATTTGCTTTAAAAAGAGATAAGCAGAGCCCGGAATTTTCGTAGCAATTTTTATATGTCATAGGGACTTAGGGACTTCTCGTTTATCGACTTCCGATATACATAATTTTATCGTTACATTATAGAACACAACACAAAATATCAATGAAGATTAAAAGTAAAGGTAAACAACAGGCAATCTTATCGCCAAACAGCGATTTCTTTTATATAAATTTTGTGTGGCTGAAAATGTTAAATAGAGATTTGCAATGAAAAGTTAATAGTTAACAACTCTGCATTTAATCAGTTTAGTTCAGTGTTTTAATATTTATCAATTTCATTGTTTTTTTTTTAGAATATATATTATTACAGCGGATTTTCTACCCAATAAAAAGAGTAAAGAGGCTCCCCCCTTTTTCGTGGTATTTTTATTTTTGTTGTATCGTGAAAAAGCCAAAAGATACAAGTGTCAAACTTGGTATTATTATAATACAAACCCTAAAAAAAACAAATAATGCTGGTCAAGTGAGAGTTAAAAAAAATATTTATTTTATAATGAGAAAAACTAAAATCGATTTGTAATGATAGCAATTCCGGCTGGCTCTGGGCCGGTTTTTTAATATAATTCTGTACATTTCAATATTAACTTTTCAAAACTCATAAATCAAGGAAAAAACGGCTTCGCAAAGCAAATTCTTGGTGCCATAAAGTTCTTAGACAATGCGCGCTTGGCTGGCGCAGTGCCATCGAAGGAGGTATGAAAATCATAAACGTGAATTAAAACATACACTCCTTTGTCCTGGGAGAACATATTGTAATGTGAGCGTAATATATTCAGTCCGATTTGCTGGCCACCCATGAACATGTAGAAGTTTTGTTAAAATCCAATAAGTTATTTTTTTTATGGCATTGAGACGGCAAACGAGCACACAGGCCACCTGATGGTAAGTGGAAACTGTGACCCATAGACATTCGCATTCACAAGACTGCAATCCTAAGACTGCAAATGCATTGCCAACCCTGACGACTAAGATGGAATGCCTCTATGCTAGTTATTTCACCGGCTGTCTTATCCCCAAACCGGAACACAACAATGCGGACACTGCTGTTTGGCGGTAGGTTAATGGATAAGATGGTGGTAGCGATCCGGACGGACCCTGCATAAGGTCCTACCACCCGCAAACCCGCTAGTTAATGCTATAAAGCCAATGTAGTAGACAAATCAATAATATGTAATGCGTTAATCTAATATATAAAATTCTCGTGTCACGGTGTACGTTATTGAACTCCTCTGAAACGGTTGGACCGATTTTAATAAAATTTTGTGTGTATATCGGGTAGATCTGAGAATCGGCCAACATCTATTTCACATACCCCTAAGTGAAGCCGCTGGCGGGTCGCTATTAGGTTTATAGATTTGTATTTTAAGGAGATATAGCGCGAATATGGATATAATACATTATCTAATTGGTGTGGTTACAGTTAATGTACCCTGTGCCACCGTTAATTCGTTTTGCAATTAAGTCTATTTTCTGTTTTTAGGGTTCCGTACCCAAAGGGTAAAAACGGGACCCTATTACTAAGACTTCACTGTCTGTCCGTTCGTCAGGCTGTATCTCAAAAACCGTGATAGCTAGTAAGTTGAAGCTTTCACAAATTATGTATTTTTGTTGCCGCTATAACAACAAATGATAAAATAAATATTTAAGGGGAGTTCCCATACAACCACGCAACGCGATTTTTTTGCCCTTTTTTTCTCTATATCAATAATGGCAACAGCTAGGCACTTGAAATATTCTCAAAATACTTAGTTGTAGTTTCCAGCCGATTTGGGCCCAAATAATAAATAAATAAAGTTTTGTAGAATAAAACCTTATTGCATAATCGAACGTGTATTAACCCATTCAAGGAACAAAATCAAAATCAAAATGTTTATTCAGTAAATAGGCCCCCATGGGGCTCTTTTACACGTCGGTAATATGAAGTGAATTTACTAGCGCTTCAGATAAGACCATCATTGCGGAGAAGAAGCGCCAAGAAACTCCAGCAGAAGGTCATTTTTTCAAACAAAAGTACAGAAATACTTAAAAGTAAGTTACATTACAAGTACTTAATAAAGTAATAAATAATAATGATTAAAGCTTGAACAAATAAAATCAATACAAATGTAAGGCTAATAACATTAAACTAAAAATAATAAGTCTAGGAGAACAACACGACGAGGTCTCTACGTCAAAAGCCATATCTAGAATAATAAACTGAAGAACCAGTCCTTGCAAACGTGAACAGACCGAACAGTGTTCGCATTGTAGTATTCCGGTGTGGGGATAAGAAAAACGGTAAAATTACTAGCATAGAGGCATTCCATCTTATTGCTCAGGGTTGGCAACGCATTTGAGGTCTTAGGAGTATAGTCTTGAGAATTCAAATTTCTATGGGTAAGTGGAAACTTACCATCAGGTGGCCTGAGTGCTCGTGTGCCTTCTCCTTAACATAAAAAATAATATTAATTTCGCCCGTGTGGTTGCCGGGTTAGAATAGTGCCACTCCGTGACTTCCCGTGGATGTCGTAAGAGTCGACTCAGGGAATAAGGGCTTGTAGTATTGTTAGGCGATGGGCTTGCAACCTGTCACTAATACACTAGTAAACTTCTTGGCCTGATTGTGCAAAATGTGGTTACAGAATTATCAACAAGTCTGTTTAAAGTTGTTGGTATTTCTGTAGCTCTGCCTACCCCACTCTGGGAATGAAGGCGTGACGTTATATATATATATAATGAAAAAACGTAACTTAAAATCATCTTCAAAACTACCAATCGCTTATTTTTTGAACATATTATTTTAATAACAAGTTGCATCTCGGTTCTCTTCTTAGCAAACTTCAATATACAAAGAACTTCGAAGTCTGAAAAGAAAATAATGAGCTATCTTTAAACTTTGTCAAGGTGCTGTCAAACTTTACACTATGTAACGAATTTATTGTAGTTAGAACCGGGATCCGATTGTTCTTCCTAACTTAAATAACTGCTCAACTTCCAGATCCCACTTTAACTTAACTGCCTTATAACTTAATTAAGTAGCAGCTTCTTTAGTTTCCGAAGTGTTCATTAAAATGGATATTGTTCAGGAAGTTAATAAAGTTTGCGAAATTAAAGTGCTTGTCGGTTCGTTTTGTAAAAACGTGGCGTGGACGCAAGTTGTCGCTGGTCTCAAAGCTTAAAAGCTTGCGTAATTTTTTTTTTCATATGCAAGTGAAAGTAGTCTCGAAAAGTACACATGTTTTTTTAATGCAGCGCTTGGTTTACTGCAAGTTGCACTCACGCATATCTTAATGTAACGATTTAAAAGATAATGTGCCAGGTTTCATGTTTTTGATCGGGTTTGTAAGGAATAAACTAAAAAACTTATGGACTATTCTGATAGGTCAGAAGTCGTGGATCACGGGTGAAGGCTGGTAACTCCACTGTGCAAATTTACTCTCGCAAGGCGAAAGAGTTAGGCAACGGTTGCGATGTTTTTTAATTGGGTTACCTTCGTTTCGTCAAAAAGTTTTTGGTCAAAAGTTTCATTTGCAAACCCGTTTTGCTTTCTGTAACCGTAAATATTTCACGATTTTATAAAAGTTAAGCTAACCTAACCTATAGGGTACTAAAATAAATTCTGAAAATATTTAGAACATTGGTTTAGCAACTGAAAAATTTGGGAAACGATACATTTGACCAAAAATATTTTGGCCAAACGGCAGGCTCCCTATTTAAAACTAGATGGAATTGAATAGATGAAATAATTTTAAATCTTATGTCATTAAAGACAAGGTTCGTATTTTATATCAAAAGAGACATTTACAAGTCGTGACGCTGTTCGTTTACTTATGTTTATTTTTAAACGCGACGCAAAACTACAATCTTAAGACTGCAATCCTAAGATGATGAGATGAGGACTAAGGTGGAATGCCTCTATGTTAGTAATTTCACTGGATGTCGTATCTCCACACCCGAATAGAACAATGTGAACACTGCTGATAAAAACGTGTTTTAATTTTAACTTTGTGTCTGTGTGCCAGTCTGTTTAATCGTAGCTCCTAAACAGATACACCGATTCTGATGCGGTTTATTTGTAAAATAAAACCAGTTAAATCATGAAAATTGGTTGTGTCGTTTAAAAGATATCGCCTTTAAGAGTGGGATCGATTAAATAGTTATATGTTAGCTTGTGTCATCAAATGATAAACTAGGATATAGTTGCGTATCCACATAAGCTAGCAAATTGCGCATCCCCAAAATAAAATACGCTTTTACCAAGTGCCCAAGCTCTATAACAAAAACCAATGTAACTGGTAATTGAAGCATGGCATCATTCATCAATGTTGCCGTACCGAAACAAAATACGCCGGCGAAATGGTTTAAAAAAAAACCGGTAAAATCGAATAATGGAGCGGGCACCCGTTAGCGGGCGGGTATTGCGACCAGTTTATTTAGGGGTTGGATATCGAATTTGCGAATGTTTGGGAAAAATGCCGGCTTGATTTTGACTGAAGCGGTGTGGGTGACGCACCACTGGGCATAGTGCGCGGCCAAATGACTACGGGTATTTATTGCTATGTTGGATTTATGAGGAGTTAGTTTTTTTTTTGTATGTTAAGGAGAAGGCACACGAACACTCAGGCCATCGGATGGTAAGTGGAATCTGAGACCCATTGACATTTGAATTCTCAAGAGTATGATCCTAAGACTTCAAATGCGTTGCTAACCCTGAGGACTAAGATGGAATGCCTCTATGCTAGTAATTTCACCGGTTGTTTTATCCCCACACCGGAAGCAACAATTTTATATTGCGATGAAGTTCATGACTTTCGCCGGTGAAAGTTGTACAATTTATACTTTTCAAATCGAAACGAAAATTAGACGTAGCTAACAATGTGAAAAATAATCCCAGAATGTTAGAAATCTTGCCAAGCAAGTCCTGAGCAAATTTTCAGACGAACGTAAATTCAAAAAAATTACATTGAAATTACCGAGAATTTGTCTTTGGAAAGTTTCACTATATGATAAAATTCGCTTCGGCATGTTACTTTTGATGAACCCGATTTATCCTCTCCTCCATTTCCCGTCTCGTTCTAATTCCCCCAAACAAACGTTCAATTTTAATTACACTCATTAATTTCTCAATCAGACTTACAATGCTCCATTGATCTATTGGCTGCAGAAACCGAACCTATGTCCCAGTGGACGCATTGTATTTAGCAACATCCTGTATACGCCTAGAGTTGAACGCCCTGTATAATCCCGCACGGGTATGCAAATGTGATCTGAAATGCTGCATCGATTATGATGCGGTATTAATTATTTGAAGTCGCCTGGGAGAATTTTGTGACGGCTGAACGAATTCGGATGGGATTCGTTTGTATGACGTTAGGGTCAATATCGTCCACTTTTTTTTTCGTTTATTTTTCAAAGGCACATAGATTTCTTCCGCATAGATTTCTATTATCGTTATTCACTTGGGAAGTTTTGAATTTTTCAAGATTAAAAGAAGCCTATGTATTAATCCAGGGTGTTAGCTTTCCAAATCCGTCCAGCCGTTAGTTGCAGCGTGAAAGAGTAACCCACAAAGTAACACACAAAATTTGCAATTTTTATAATATTACATTGCTTTTTTTATTAGTTACCCTTATTGTTATAAATGATATAATAAAGGATGTTTTATTTTTAAAACTCTGCACTAAAAGTGATTCAAATTATTTATAAACGTTTCAATTTCAATAATATGTACTATTAAAACTTTAGCCATTAGATATAATTTTGGAACTATTAAACTTCTTAGACAATAACCTACAGTTCTGTAATTCAGCTTCACTCCGCAATTTAGTTTTCATTTGTCTCAATGTAGTCCCGCGTTTCACAGCCAGCCCCCTAGTCTATAAGAGAGATTAACGTAGGGTTGCCTCTTCAGTTGAAATAAAAATTGACATTTAACATAAATTTGGTTATAATGTTTATAGCTTCGGGATTCACAATAATATATAAGTTGGTCGTACCGCGCTTACACTTTAAAATTATAATAGGAAAAAAAATGTATCCCGACAATTTTTTGTTCAATTTTGGACATCTTGTGGCATACCTTCATACCGAGATGAAGGATGTATTATCCTTTGCAATTGTGTGACAGCGATAGATACGCTTGAGATTGAAAGAATAATAATTGCCAAGCGTTTCATCCGCTTCTCAGACTTTACTTTACC
Organism: Acleris holmiana; assembly: GCA_949316455.1. Taxonomy (NCBI): domain Eukaryota; kingdom Metazoa; phylum Arthropoda; class Insecta; order Lepidoptera; family Tortricidae; genus Acleris; species Acleris holmiana. The sequence continues at coordinate 742,233 of OX438781.1, forward strand.
ATGCCTATAATTATTCAAAATCAAAATCAAAATGTTTATTCAGTAAATAGGCACCCATGGGGCTCTTTTACACGTCCGTAATATGAAGTGAATTTACTATTGAAGATATAATACAATACAATGCTAAACACTTTATTGTCCACCAAACAAAAATATTACAGAGAAATAGCACAATTTAAAAGACACAGGTAAACAACAGGCGGTCTTATCGCTGATCAAAGATAGACATTACCATCTTTTTTTTTGTAAATCACGTTTTTAAAAAGGGTGCGTTTATTGTTATAAAAAATGCGCGAAGTAGTACGACCGGAGAATGACTTAAAATTGACACTACATGTTTTAGCCGTATGTACCTATATAAACATTTATCCCCGATAGCCATTGAAAGATTATCATTTGATTGCACCTCAATTTTAAGTCCGCACAACGTAACGTTACGCACAAAATTAAAAAGTATGTATCCAATTTTCGATAACATTATTTTCATTTGTGACAACCCTGTGTAAGAAACATATAATCCGGTCTCGGCTTAATCCGTCCATTTCTCTGAAGCAAAAACTTAAACAGAATAAACGTTAACATAATTTTTCACGCATAATCTGCTTCAGAACTTTTCATTTAGATTGCGCTGTCTTTCCAAGTTTTAAAAGAAAGCTCTGTCTTTATTCGAGATGACTGTACTTCGTTTCTATGAACGAGAGCAGAAAGGGTCAGTCAGTGTTATTCAAGTGTGGTGGTATTTGGGAAAAAACTTAATACATACATACATACATAAAGTCACGCCTTCAATCCCAGAGTGGGGTAGGCAGAGCTACAGAATTACCAACAACTCTAAACTTGTTGATAATTCTGTAACCACATTTTGAACATTCAGACTAAGATGTTTACCAGTGTATTAGTGACAGGTTGCAAGCCCATCGCCTAACAGTACTACAAGCCCTTATTCCCTTAGTCGCCTCTTACGACATCCACGGGAAGACATGGAGTGGCACTATTCTAACCCGGCAACCACACGGAAAATCTTAATATTAATGATAAAAAGCTCTTAGACACGTTTTTTACAGAAAAGTATTAATAAATGTCATTGATACGCAAAAACGTGACATAATTTGCATATAAGTTTTGCAACTGTCGCCCACACTGGCATAATATTGGGTTATTAACCTTTTGAACGACTTTAAACAACGCGGCAGAATAAGAAAAAGTGTTTGATGAACAAAAAAAAACAACCTTTTATTGGTCAGTTAAAAATAGGTTATTATTAATTAGGCAACAAGAGAGCAAAGTTGGTTATTAATGCGAGTGCGGTTTTAATTCTAGAATTCTAGGTTAGAATCCTGAGTGCAGCGAGGGATTCAAAGACACGAGATGCAAATAACTTTGGTCTCGTGTTGTACATACAATTTTTCACACCAGCAGCGAGAAAATATAACCTTAAGGTAAAAAAGACGACATGGTAAAAATAAAACGACATACCCCAGCCGCCCGCGTGGCGCACCACGAACACCTTTATATTGTGAACAAAAAATAAAGTCTCACGCTCGAAGCAAAATCGAATTTTCACTGAAAAAGACATTTAAATTTATAAAATTTAAAAAGAAAAAAAAGTCAAATTCAAAACAAGAAAACCATTTTCAGTGTTACTCATTCTAAAAAATGGTAAGTGAAAAATGACGTCATGAAGGCACTGTAAATTAAAAATATGAAATTTTGTCTTATTTTAATTGTGTAGTATTTTTGCTCAACTGAATTACATATAGGAAATGGTCTTAGGTTCAAGTCCTAGCTGCAGAATATTTTATTCTTGGTGGATTTTATGTATATCATTGTAACGAACACACTGTGTTAATTAGTTGTGTAACCCGAATAATTGTATAAAGATATTCCACCCAAAAGCATTTACGCCCTTTCACTAATAACTGACAGCATGAGATCACGCAGGACCTAGTATAACAATAATTATGTGTGTAACATGCGCGCGCGGGGAGTAGTGTCATGGCGGCCGGCTGCCTTGCGCACGCGCCTCCGCGCCGCGCGCATTAAAAAAAGTTCGAAAAAGTTTTAAAACTCCTGCGTCTCGTTTTGGAATCACAAAAATTGTTTTTACAAAATGTTTGTTTGCATTTTTTAAGTGAGTGTTTTGGTTTTTGAACGTGTTAAAAGTGCAGTGGTTTTAGGTGCGTGCATTTCTGTCCTGCATTTTTTATGAACTTTTTGAGTTCTTAGGATACTGCCCAGTAACTAAGAGTATTTTAAGATTTGAATATTGAACACAGGAATCATGCAACTTGCATATTAAATACTTTTAACGCAGGTATTACGATTATCCTTCAGTAATTGCCAAAATGATCTTTAAAAGTACGATATAATAATGCAAAAGAAAAAAGAACGTAGTTTTGAGGTGAATGAGGATTTTTAACTGATAAAACGGTAAAAATAACGTCGCGGGCTACTTATTTGCTTATCATATTTGTGTTGAGAGGGTCAACTCGTGATCGGTACAGAGTTCGAATCCCCGCGGTCACCTTACCAATGACTTTTTCTAACTTACGTACGTTATATGATGCTCTTACGGTGAAGGAAGAACATCGTCAGTAAATCTGCACATTTGAACAGCTGTATCCAAAAGGGCCCATGTAAGATAAGATCATATTTGTGTTTGTTAATACCATGCTTAACTTTTATAAAAGGGTCAATCAACTTTTCTTTGTAGCTCGTTGCCATGGTGACGTCTCCTGGGTCACTCTTTAAAACCACGATTTTTAAGTATATAAATCCAGCAAACATCGGCTTTTGTGGCAATTACAAGCCCATTCTTTTATGGGTTTTCTTCCAAGCGTATTAGTAGTGTATATTATAACCATTTTTCTAAGCAACTCTATCACTGTTGTCTCCTGACTTACGGGACAGAATAACAACAACGAAAAGTTGATCCACCCAAAAAATAAAAAAGTGCGCGGTATCGCTTCTGAGAGCAAATTCAATTAATTCAAAATTTGAAATGTCTTTATTTGCTTTATATATGGTACAAAAGAAGGATGATAGTTACATAATCATAAACACGCACATGTCAATAGCAGCTGGCTTGCAAATCATAACAATGCTATAACAATGTCAACACCATTATTTTAACAGTTAAAATGTCAACGGTATACAAAACAATGTTCAATGTTTCAATACTTTAATTTGACGCGACATCATTCATCATTTCAGTTGTCTGCATCACCTACGCTTAAAGAAATACATTGGCTTCTTATAACATACATACATAACATCACGCCTTCATTTCCAGAGTGGGGTAGGCAGAGCTACAGAAATACCAACAACTTTAAAAAGACTTGTTGATATTTCTGTAACCACATTTTGCACAATCAGGCTATTAGTGACAGGTTGCAAGCCCATCGCCTGACAGTACTACAAGCCCTTATTCTCTTAGTCGCCTCTTACGACATCCACGGGAAAACATGGAGTCGCACTATTCTAACCCGGCATCCAATCGGGCTCTTAAAACGACATCACCATAACCTTTATCATCATTTTCGTCATCACTATACAATACGCATTCATTCCTTATTGTAATTCTCCAATACCTCATTTCATTCACGATATATTCGTTGATATAATGATACCTATGATTGAGGTCACGCATCTAGGATTAATGTCTGTCCGTGCGTCGATCTGATAGGCTTATCGTGTTACTAGTGCCGATGCGTTTCATGTGTCGGTCTGTTTGTCAGCCATTTATGACTCGAGTTACTGATGTTACAATGGTTCCTGCGTATTTACTTTTGAGAGGCTTATTTAACTGTTTTATATTATTTGTTTTTGGATTTAAAATACAATAATCAGTCACATAATAACCATAGAGAAATAGGGGTGTCTATCATTTCGTCGAAACACCTTTCATCGAATGTATCATTTCATCGAATTTCATTTCATCGAACGCTATTCTCTGCTAAAACCATAATGTTTTTTAATCTACGTAATTAATGTTTACGATGCCCGTAAAATAGCGTTCGATGAAATGATACATTCGATGAAGTGATGAGTTACCGAGAAATAGAGATGACTTAAGTATATGAAATAACTTCAATTATGTTTAACTCAAACTAAATTATAATCCGTTCAACGTTAACATTACAAGAGCAATATCGTTTTAAGGCAGTAAATGATATGCGATCGCCTTCATGATAATACAATTTGTGATCTTAAAATAGGACTAATAACTTTGAAAATAAATATAAAGGGATATCGGTTATTTTAACTTCTATTTTCGGAGTTCCTAGAAATAGCGCCATCTACATTTTATTTTTCATTAGTATCGGCTTTAACTGAAGACAATTTAATACACTATTATTGTAGGATTTGTAAGCTGAAAGCATTAATATTACCAGCATTCCTCGATCATTTTCAAAACAGAAACCTTTCTTATTCCTTTAAAATCCCTTCCAAATGCAAGAATGCAAGTGTGGGGGCGTCGTGCTTTATTGAAAGTCACTTTCATGCAATTTGCACATTGCATTCCGGTTTCCTTGCACCGGGAAGAGGAAGTGCATCAGGATATATTCGACATGTAGATGTTGGAGACGAACTAAAGCGAGAGAAAGGCGAGACAAAAACCCATATTTTTGACGTATCTTGTAAATTCAAAAGTTTAGATGGATGGATGTTGGTTACTCAACCACGCCAGAACAGCTGAGCGGATCTAGATGAAATTTGGCACAAAGATAGATTATAGTCTGGAATATGACATAGGCTAATGTTTATCCCGAAAAATTGGACGGTTCGTGAGGGAGTAGCGATAAACTACGTGTCTTCGTCTAGGTCTTCAAATGATTGTTTTCTTTAACAAATTCTAAATGAATTTGATGTGGTTGTATCAACACACTATCAACATGAAGGAAACACGTTTGTTTCACTTTTTTTTTAGATTTTACCGAATAGGTACAGTTTCATTCTCATAATCGTTTATGATTTGTCAAACATTGTACAAGCTATTTTCTTCATTAATTCTAACAAACAAACAAACAAACAATACGATTTAAACAATATTCTTTCTACTCCCTGACCCCTTTACAATAAATACTAGCTATTTCTGACTTTTCCAGTACAAACTTTGTCCTGAAAATAACGAACACATCAAAAACATAATTATCTAATTTGGTGCAGTCGTTCGGAAGTTATGTGCGTTCACATACATATCGGCGATTCATTTTTATCGATATTAACGACGTGATCATTTTAATCAAAGATAAACATTTCGTTAGAAATATCTATTCATTATTCTCGATATTATTCATAACAGCTCTTTATAGACAGTAAGAGACTGATAACATAATGTGGAAGATCGCGATACGCGCATATTTGACATAACATCATGTCTGCGCGTGCGCAAGGCGATGATACATTTTTACGATGCATGAGCGTTAGCAAAGGTTATACAAAGTTTACGAACATCTGATATTCATAAAATCTATTACAAATTGCCTTAGGCATTCTTATCTCAACTTTCTTTACTTTAAATTTTACAAAAATAATGAAGTACTTTTTTAAAAAAAAGCAATGATAATTAGACCCCGGATCTTTGTGGCAATGACGTCACAATAGGGTAATTTGGGGAGTAAATGGAACGGTGTTCATTAACACGGCAACCTAGTCTATTGGTGTTCTGCGGAATTAAAATTTTACTATCAGGCATCCACGATATAAATTACCTATAAGTCAATTGATTAATTAACCGAAAATGTTCTTTCGTTAACTGACTCTCCGTGACAGATATTTTTTTTTTCTAAATGGCTTTTTTTTCATTTATTTTTCAAAGGCACATAAACATAAATAATTTGAAAGTTACTTGCCAAACTGCCCACGCAGTTTGTTGCCGAGACAGCGCTCATTCTTTAATTTTCTTAAACTATGCACCTATATGAGTAAAAGTTGGTACCCGTACCACAGAACATAATAGAATTATAACTGATAACACATCTAATATAATACATAGAAGCTGAAATCAAGGTAAGTTATCTAAAAACGTTTTCTTTAATTTACTTGCGATGATAATATTTTTTGTCGTGAATGCCTAGTTAATAAAACATATGCAGTTACAAAAAGTATTAATTAACAAATTGTATTAATTAACACCGTTCCATTTACTCCCCAAACTACCCTATTGTGACGTCATTGCCACAAAAATCCGGGGTCTAGTGATAATAAAAAAAAAAAATTGTTAAAATGTCAATAAGTACACAAAACTTTTTAATAGATTTAGTAACCTACGAAAATACATATAATGGTAGCACCTTCTTTCAGAAACTTAAACGACCATACCGAGAATATATTTTTTTTAAAATGGCGTCTATATCCGTCTATCCGTTTGACATTCTACATTTCCACACACAGACACACGGATGCAGACGGTAAACCTATGAAAATTTCCTTCGCATTAAAAATCATTTCAGCTCATTCATCTTGTATACATCCATGGACGGATGAAAACAGCGCTATCTAGCGGTTTTTGGAATCCAATAATATGGGCTGCCAATTGTTATTAAATTAGATTGGCGAATCAAACGTTAATTAATTACGCTAATTAATGATTTAGGATGCCCATGTCGGTTAGCATGAAAATGTATTAAATTTTAAACTAGTGCCAAACTATCACGTTTATTATCGTCGGTATTGGTTCCCTTTTAGGGTTTTAACTTTTTGAAAATGAAATGACAGACGGTAGTTTCATAACTTGTAAAACTAGAGGGCGTGTATTCCATAATGTTGGTCTTACTCTTGAGAATATATTGCGTCTCTACGTGATGTAGATAGAAGCCAGCTACCAAAGCCTAACGCGTTAACAATGTGATTACAATATGGTCCAAGATAGTGGAATACAGCCCTAGAGTATGTTTACTTTTTTTTTGTTATCTTAAGGAGAAGGCACACGAGCACTCAGGCCACCTGATGGTAAGTGGAATCTGAGACCCATTGACATTTGAATTCTCAAGACTATAATCCTAAGACCTCAAATGCGTTGCCAACCCTGAAGACTAAGATGGAATGCCTCTTTGCTAGTAATTTCACCGGTTGTCTTATCACCACACCGGAACACAACAATGCGAACACAGTAGCTTGGCGGGTGGTTAATGGTTAAGATGGTGGTAGCGATCCGGACGGACCCTGCACAGGGTCCTACCACCACTAAACAAAGACAACCAAGTAAAAAACAATATGGATGCGTTAACAATGGTGTCCCCTTGTTTTACAGACAGAAAATTTACAGAATTTTGTTTCACAGAAAATGTTTCATGTACTATTCGGTTCTTGTATTTTTGTTTCGAATATTATTATTTTTAAACTTTTTATTTGAAAGAAACAAATTCCACAGAAAATCAATTCAATGAATTTTATAATTTAATTTTTTCATTAAACAAACCTATCAAACAATATAATTATTTTTAACGATACCTTCTTTTACAGAATATTTTTTCATAGACCGTATCACTTCGTAGAATTTTCATTGCTTAGAAAGCTAATTTCTGCTGAAAGCTTATTGTTTCCAGATTATTTTTTTTAATGGTCACAGGTCTAACCTAACCTACGTAACCCATGCTTAAGATAATCTGAAAACAATAAGGTAACAGCAGAAATTAGATTTCTAAGTAATGAAAATTCTGCGAAGTAATACGTTCTATGAAATAATGTTCTGTAAAAAAAGAGGACACCAACGACAACAGTATACAAAGTCGTGGGAAACTCAATATTCTGTGAATAATTTTTGTGAAACACTATTCTACGAAATTACTATTTAGAGAGTAAGGGTACACCAATAATAACAAAATCAATTACAACATAATACAAAATTATCTTTAAGTATAAGGGTTATAAGCTAAATACTATAGTATGATATAAATATGAGTGAGCGACCATGACCTCTCTGGGCAGAACCGACTTGAATAGGTTAGGTTAGAAGGCTAAGGCGTGAGCGAAGCGAAGCAAGCTCCCGCCTTGCCTTCGAGGTTATTTTTTTTTACATCTCTTGAATAAACTGTGCGAAAAAAATTGCAATGATAATACGAGAAAAAATTTACATGACATGAAATTCTAAACAACTTCTGTCTGTAAAATAACGTACACTGTAAAATGATTTTATTGTTTTTAAGTTATATATTAACTAAATAATATGAGAACAAAGAATATGTAATTTGCTATTATATGATATGAAAAAAGAAACATTGAAACTTATTTGAAATAAAAATCGATGATTTAAATGTCTTCAAAGTAATTATTCTATAAATTGACTATTCTATGAAATGATAATACGAGAAAAAATTTACAAGTAATGAAATTCTAAACAACTTCTGTCTGTAAAATAACGTACAACCGTTAACAATATAACTAGTAGCGCTTAACATGCCATAGCGTCTTATTCTGCCCTGGTAACACAAAAGGCGGTATCTCAGACAAAACTCCTGTAGCAAATAAAACCTTATTACTAGCAGTTCAGGATTTAATCTGCTTTCGCCATTGAATTGGAGATACTGCTTATTAGCTTAGGAGGGCAGTATTAGTGTGTATAGTTTATTTTGTAGTATTTAGGTATGTCGTGTCCTTTTTACTTCAACCTTTCAAGAAAGTATGCAAGTATTTGTCATCACAACTTACATTATGGCCATACAAGCGTACATAATCAGCTTTTATGCGGCAAAAAGGCCGTTGAACCTCTTTGTTTTTGACTATACAGCGTGACTGGAATCGATTATTTATTCGATATAGGTGTTATTGGTAGTTTTCTATATGAGATGCCTGATTGAAAATTACCATTCATTTATGCTGTTTAGCTTTTTAGGTGTGAGTGATATGAATAAGGCTCTTGCCACCATTATACCGTTACGCTATTGGATTTTGAATACTAATTTGTTTGAGTTTATTTTGAAACTATTAGAATCGCTTAACGTATTTTTAATCTTCCCCTATCTTTTTCAATTCTCCCCCGTGTGGTTACCAGGTTAGAATAGTGGCACTTCATGTCTTCCCGTGGATGTCGTAAGAGGCGATTAGGGGCTTGCAAACTGTCACTAATACACTAATAAACGTCTTGGCCTGTTTGTGCAAAATATGTGATTTGTAGGCATTTCTGCATCTCTGCCTACCCCGCTCTAGGAATAAAGGCTTGTGTTACGTATGTATGTAAACTTCACGGTCTTTGTGTGCTGCGGTAAATTCAACACAACAATATTACTTAAAAAAACTATTCAAATTAATTCACTAGTTGAACAATATAAGTATTTAAACTGTAGAGTTTTTGTAACAAGAAATTGAACTGTAACAGCCATATCACCGCCCCCGATCCAGATATGCGTGAGCTTGCATAATGCCGCTATTGTTCCCTGCAACATTTACTATAGCACCTCTAGCTGTATAGCAGCGCTACAGCTGCACTAGGTTGTATAGCGACTAGCGGAAGCAACATTGTGACTGTTTCTGAGTCACAGATTAATGGTTTTAAATGTAAGCTATACGTATGTTTCGGTTCAGGGCCTCTATTCTACAGTATTATAACGATATCGCGTTTGACGTGTTTTAGAATCGTTTATGTCGCAGTCACCTTGTGGAATCCCAGCCCAGTTGTATCTAAATCGCAGTGAACGTTGGTTCCGTATTTAAGGATCAACGACTTGGCCGAACGACGTGAAATTTGTTACAGATATAGTTTAAAGCCAGGAAACGGACGCAGGGTACTTTTTACCACGAAAAAATCGAAATCTCCGATAGAATAGTTAATAACGCAAATTCTACGCGAACGGAGTCGCGAAAGCTGTTAATAGAAAAGAATCGCAACAAATATCCAATTACACAAGCAAAGTGAAATGTGAGGCTTGTGCTTCCATTATGTTATAAATATATTGTGCTGTTTTACCAACACACAAAAGATCGCGTCTCTTAGTGATATATCAAGTTGTCATGTGCTTATATACTTAAATGAAAAGGTATTGTTGGAATACTAGCCAATAACAAAAGCCTGATGTAGGGACTATTTATGTTTAGAAACAAGCTTTTGCTCTCGACTTCGGCCACGTGGAACTCGTTCCCTCCCTCCCCCGATAATTTACATACTCGTACATGCATAATTGTCAAATTTTCCGAAATAAAAAGTACCCTATCTCTTAGCCATTCATTAACTCAGTAGTACTACTAGTTCCCAAATTTCGTAAATCACTTGAGAGATTGAACCGTGAAGGTGAAACAAGAAAACACACTTTCGCATTTATTAATATTAGTGGCTATGTGGTAGCCGGGTTAGAATAGCGCCACTCCTAAGGGAATAAAGGCTTGTAGTACTGTTAGGCCATTGACTTGTAACCTGTCACTAATACACTAGTAAACTTCTTACCCTGATTGTGCAAAATGTGGTTACAGAATTATCAACAAGTCTTTTCAAAGGTGTTGCTATTTCTGTAGCACTTTTACCCCGCTCTGGGAATGAAGGCGTGATGTTATGTATGTATGCGTTGCTAACCCTGAGGACTAAGATGGAATGCCTCTATGCTAGTAATTTCACCGGTTGTGTTATCCCCACACCGTAATACAACAATGCGAACACTGTTACTTGGCGGGTGGTTAATGGATAAGACGGTGGTAGCGATCCGGACTTACCCTGCTCAGGGTCTTACCACCACTAAACCACCACTATCACTATTATGCGGTTATATCAAGCATAATATCAACTAGGAACACCACGGATAACGTCCAAAGAGTTGTGAAAGTTTGCACAACTCCTTTACGTACGAAGGCAGAAAATGCGAAATTAAGACGTCCCGTATCAAAATTCAATGACACACAAAATTGCGTTAACACCCTATATTCATGCGTTACCCGCGCTTTTCCCGGAGCGGTTTCCCGCCGAATACAAATGCGCCATCTTGGATTCGGCGCGCGTCTCAAATGTCAAACGATTTGTTCTCGCTCTTTTCGAGAAATTCACTTTCTGCCCCATTTGACGGTACATCCGCAATCGAATCCAGTTCGAAAACGTTTTAAGTGCCGTGTCGTTTGAAAAATGTTTTAGTAACTTGTTGAAGTGACAATTGAGTTGCTTTTTGGAGGTTCGGGTCGGTGGTATTTATTGCTCGTTTTGTTTCATCGATATAATGGCTTTTTTTTTAAGAAATAGGGTAACGGATTTTACGTTGAGGAATTTTGTTGTTGTTAATAGATTAGGTTTCTTCCGTTGTTAAAAAAAAAACATTCTATAATTTATTAGTGTAGGTAGGTACCGATGTGTTTCAGGAAGTACTAATAATTGCTTTTTTAATTTATATTCGTCAGATTATCTTGTTCTAACAGCTAAACTATCAAATATAGTTCAAGATAAAAATAAAAAAAAAACTCTAGGCTCTTAGTCTGGAACGCAGTTTATAAATAAATTTGTCGTTAAAATTATCTATAGGCACCTACTAATATTATAAATGCGAAACAAGTTTTAGGTAATTATTTGATTGTTCAACCGATTTAAATGAAATTTGATGAGAAGACAGCTTGAATCCCGGAGAAAAACATTAGAGATTTTTACCTTGGGAAATAGGCCAGTTACCCAGGACAAAGTTGCGGGCAAGAACTTGTAATAAAACATAATTAAAGCCACAGGAAATAAAAATAAGTACAATTGTAATCACATACGCACCCAAACAAAATTACACTTTTGGTATTCACCGTTTCCCCTACATCATTGTAATTAACAGTTTTAAAAACCCATTTATCATACTTTGGGCTGGCAACCCCGTCTCATTGAGCGGTGTAGCCAGTGTAAAAAAAACTACTTAATTATACGCTGCAGGGTAGACGGTAGCATGTTTTTTTTGCGAGTGCAGTAACCTTTCAAGTCGTTATAGCAGTTGAAATTGGTATAGTTTCGTAGGTTTCTACTTATGAAGGACTTTCACATTGTATACTCCATGCCATCTGACTTGTCTTATTTAGGAAACACTTTTATAACCTCAAAATGCTCCCTTTTCGCCTAAAGTGTAAAATCAGAGAAATAGTGTGCAAAATTTGGTCTCTAGTTGTTTTTTTCACCAGCAAACGGCGGTTTAAGCCAAAAAACTAAGCATTTTGAGCTTATAAAAGTGTTTACTAAATAGGACAAGTCAGTGGGTAAGGACTATATACTAATTTTATAAATACGAAAGTAACTCTGTCTGTCTGTTTGTTACGCTTTCACGGATAAACCGTTGAACCGATTTAGATTAAATTAGGTATGGATATAGTTTGAGTCCCGAGCAAGGACATAGGGTACTTTTTATCCCGAAAAAATTGACGGGTCCTGAGGAAATAGCGATAAAAGACTGCAAGCAAGCGAGCAAGTGACATTAAATTTTGTTTAGAATTTTTGTTGTGTTAGTAAACATTATAGTCCGGATCAATAAGAATGGCAAAAGATGTAAGCAAAGTACCGTTTGACACGTATCATCAAATACAGTACCATCACATACAAACAGCATGCAAAGTAATTACAAAGAAAACGTTGCAAAGTGAGTCAACATACCGTCTTGTCGCTAAATAGAGATCTCTTCTAGACATCCTTAAAAAAAGAAGTTAAATAAAAAAGAAAAATAAAAAAAAAATGCAAATTTAAATAATAAATGGATTAAAAGAAAATTATAAAAAAAAAATTAGAAATATACCTACTTCAGTGATAGTAATGATGAAGCGCGTAAATCATTAAAAATATATACATACATAAAGTCACGCCTTCATTCCCAGAGTGGGGTAGGCAGAGCTACAGAATTACCAACAACTCTACAAAACTTGTCAATAATTCTGTAAGCACATTTTGCACAATCAGGCTAAGATGTTTACCAGTGTATTAGTGACAGGTTGCAAGCCCATCGCCTAACAGTACTACAAGCCCTAATTCCCTTAGTCGCCTCTTACGACATCCACGGGAAGACATGGAGTGGCACTATTCTAACCCGGCAACCACACTGAAATAATGATTATGGAGTAATAATGGTAAATTGGTCCGTTTGGATATATTTAAGTAAATCAATTTGCCATTTTTTTAACTACGAATTTATGAACAAACACCGCAAACATCAACTGATTAACCTATAAGATGAAAATCTCAGAGGATGTTGCACCTCTCAAGTAGCAGGTACAGAATCTATTTCAGGGTTCAGCGGGAACAAAACAAACCGCACGCAGACGGTTTATTTAGCGGAACCCAGAATAGTTTAGTACCGTTTAGGACGGGGCGGTGAAATGCATTGTACACAAAATGTTTTAGGAACTTCGGGAGTATGTCCCCGTACATGCATTTTGTGCTTAACCGAGTTTCAAAATCTATAGTGATTTTGTTGTTTTTTATTGGGACGTTTAAATTTGGTAAAAAGTGACAATTACTTGAACAATATATTATTCTATGTATTTAGGAGCCTATTCGCAACAGTTGCACTATACTTCGTTTTTTTTTAAGATTAGATAATATCGGTCAAATTCGTCATTTATTAACGTATCTAATACTGGGAAATATTTGTGCAAATATAATAATAATGGTTTTTAATGACTTATAGTAGAGACAACTACTTTAAATTTCTAATTTTGACATCGTTAAAGGCGAAAAAAGGGTGCAAATAAATGTTTTTATTTCTTTCTTTCTTTCCATTTCACACATAGGTAATATTATAACATAAATGTATTAAATATTAACGCTTTACATACCCGGGCTTGTATTCTAGTCGGTAAGACCATATTGCTTTTGTCATGTTATTGTATTGTCAACGTTCTGATAGCTCTTATTTACTAGACAGTAATGGCGGTCGAGTTAAAAACAATACGATAACATTTCAAAAGCAATATGGTTATACCGAGAAGAAACTCCTGATAATTTGACAAAACAAATATACAGGTTAATTTTTTTATTAGTGCACAAATTTTAACATATGATTTTGGATCGTTAATAAAATAAACAAAAATTTTTTTTTTGTTACAAATTATCTCTCTTTTACCTTCTCGTGTGGACACAAAGTCACGCTAGAAATGATGACATGAGTTAACAAGCTGTAGGTATGCGATACACTGTAATGATATTCGAAATTTGAAATTTCATGTACTGCTTATCAGACAATAAGCCCCTCTCCTACTGATACTCTAAAGGACAATGGGCAAATTTGTATGGGCACTGTCCCCCCCCACCAACAGTAACGGGATGCATGTCTATATGTTTATAAGGACCCAAAAAAAGACAAAATACTTATTTTAGTAGCAAAATCAATGGGATTTTTTTAATGAAAACAAGGGCCAAATAAGGCAAATCATCCATATATGTGTTTATTTTCAAACAAATTCCATACGATACGATTATGGTTTTCCAAGAAAACCCCATACATCTGGTGATCGTCTCCATAGTAAAAATTCATAATGTTGCTGAGATCTATTAAATGAGACATGTTTCATTTCTGTTGGTGGGGGGGGGACATTTCTGCCCATGGTCCTTTGAAATTTCATTTATTAACTTACTTAACAACACTCCCCTCTCCTCGCACCCCTGCATTAGAAGGTCCATGAATATCGTTAATTTAGTGGAATCATTGAGTCGGCAATATGTCCAATATTTTTTAAGCTAGAGTAAAAATAACACAACATGTGTTATTGATTAACAACAGCGAAGCAAATATTAAAATTTGTGCATTTATTAAAAAATTACCCTGTATGTATTTAACACATTTTTCAACAAATTTGTTTTTAGTCTATAACTGTTTATCTAATTCGAAAAATATTAGCTTTACTCAGATAACTTTAAATTATCTTCAAGCAAGTTCAGTGCTTGCGTATGAACATCATTAGTTCCTTTACTTTTGAACGTTTGTTATTATCGTTTGTCTTACAATGCACCCTTTATCCTAAAGCGATAACAGCAATGCCAACAAAACCATCAATGAACGAAGTAATTGTGAATAATTTCTTCCACAGCAACATCCTAATTAAGTAAATTTCGCTTGTTAAAGAACAATTGCGCAATTTACAGGGCTTTAAAGTAAATTTTATAGTTTTGTACAGTAAGGTCAATGCCCATATTAAAAATACCAGGTTTTATGTAATGTTAGTCTTTAAACAAGAAACAGTAAGAATGACCCGCCAAGCAACAGTGTTCGCATTGTTGTGTTCCGGTGTGGGGATAAGACAACCGGTGAAATTACTAGCATAGAGGCATTCCATCTTAGTCCTCAGGGTTGGCAACGCCATTGAGGTCTTAGGATTATAGTCTTGAGAGTTCAAATGTCTATGGGTCTCAGATTCCACTTACCATCAGGTGGCCTGAGTGCTCGTGTACCATCTCCTTAACATAAAAAAAAGAGACGTACTAGTAACATATTCAACTCGGTACGTAATATCTGTGTTTTTATAACTTATATATTATGTACCTGGGTCATTCTTCTTTTTTACCGACAATAGTCTGTCCTCATTTTACCATACGTTATCAGTTAGAGTATTGATTATTAATGTTTTAGTGTTTGAATATACGTCCAAACATTTATTCATCTATTAGTACTAAATAATCTTTCACTTTCTCTATCCAGTGTTTTTTTTTATAAGTTTGTTTTTCATAGAATCGCGTGACAGAGTGGTAATACAAAACTTAGTCCGGCCACTCTGTCACAGTATATTCTGAAAAACCACCATAAAGAAAAAAACATTATCGCCACCGTAATAATCATTAATTAATCCAAATAAAAATTCACGCAACGTATTTTAAAATCAAAAATTAAAGCATAATTATCAATAGTTGAAAAACGCAAAATATAGAAAAATGACGATGTATTGTCGGTAAAAAAGTAGAACGACCCACCTATCATAGTTGTGAAAACACATATCGCACGCACACACAGTGACACTATGCAACATAGGAATTTATGCAAAAGTTAATTCTTTTTAAACGCAATAATGTCACTATTCAAATGTATATTTCTATCATTTAGTGTCACTGTTAGATTTTTCAAATATATATTTTTGTCATTTAGTGTCACTGTTGGATTTAACGTGCGATATGCCTACGACGATTTCTTTTGATTAACAAGTATCATCGCATCATCTAAAAGTAATCTGTTTTTATTTTTAATTTATGTAATCTAAAAGTGGACGTAGTAATTGTTCAATTACTTGAAATTATAGGCGTAGGCGATGAAAAAGTTAAAACAACGCGAGATAACTTACTTTGTATTACTAAAATTACAAAAATTAACGTGGTTATAATAGTTCTACGACAAAAGAAAAAGTTTATAAAATATCTCAACTTGCAACCAAACGACATGATAAGTACACGAAAGGCAAACTGAATGAATACTTAATATTTGTTGACGATATAAGTTTCCATCACATCTCTTGCCAAGTCACATTCCAGGCTAAATCTGTCATGTCTTCGCGCAAACATGCAAAAAGAAATAGCTCTTAAGGTTTATTATTAGATGATGCTTCTGCATGCGGTTTAAGCTTTTACTTAACTTTATGATGATAAAAAATATCCCGTGAAATCAAGCCAAAAAGGTTTATTGAAAAGCTTAAGAATATGGAATTATCACCATGAGCTGTCGTCAATTTATAATGACTGCCTTTATTCGGAATCAATTTTAGTTTGATGTTGAATATGTATTTCAATATAAATTTCATTTTGAAACTTACTATTTCCAAAGCCTACTTTCTTTTTCTAAATGTTTTTTCTTCGTTTCAGTTTATTGTCAATCAATACGACGAAATGTTCGTCTGTGTTTTTAATAAACCTTAATTACTCATGTCTCCAAACATCAACTTCAATTCGCTCCTCAGCTGCATGACTAATATTTACGTATATAGAAGGCTAATTACCAGTTTCGTCGTCTGCCTCTCTTTCCTCAGTTACGGGATTAAATGAGATAGCAATACTGTAACTAAGTATGTTTGTAACAGTTTTTTCAACACATTCAAAGCTATATCCAGCAATCGTTGACACGCCACGTTGAAAACATGTTATGCTGTGATGAATGGAAAAGATAAAGTGTATGAGTTACGGTCTTCATTTAGTACGATAATAATCTTAAAAAAACTCAATTTAAAGACTAATTAAACTAAGCAATTAACCCAGTTGAACGTTTACGTAAGATAAAATCTTTAATAAAAAATAATGTTTTCTTTAAGATTTTTTCCACCATATAGCGTCCCTTTTTAATGTTAAAAATACATGAAACACTAAATAAAGCATTGAATAGTGTCAAGACTGTTTTTACTGTTTTCTTTTGTTTCTTAAAAACAAATCATTCCAATAGTTACAATTTATGTTGTAAATATTCGTCTGGTATACTACTGTTTACATGTTTCTTTATATCATTATCCAGCATAGTACGAATCGAAAGCAGTAACTGAATACAGAGAAACATTTAAAATTCACGTTGCTGACATTTAAATCAATCTCGTACTGAAACTCGGTTAATTAGTTGCTGGGCTTAATTTAATTAATCTTGCAATCATCGCTGCAATCAATGATGCATTGGACAGGATTGGGATGCATTAAAATCCACCATTGATTCGACCAGTGCAACAAAAAATTATATTTTTTTGTGTAGGACGAAGAGAACTGAGATCAATTTGAGTTAAAATCAAAGTGTATAATAATTATGGTAATGCAGTAAATTTTATATTGAACATCTTGGTATTTAAATGTTTTAGGAACAAAGTGCCATAGATTATTTGTGTTTTAAGTCGTACTCGTAAGAGTAGTGATAAAAAGTGTCTTCCAAAAAGTGCCAAAGAGTGTGGTGATGGGAAAATCTATGATTAAGTAGAAGTGAACGAATATGAAGATGAAGATGCATCTACAGACAGAGATGGCGTGCGATATAACATATCAGTGCGAAGAGAAGGTGCAGATCTCGGAGGAGGCTGAGATGCTGTACTACGAACTGATAAGGGCTTTAGAGGAGGAAGAAACGGTAAGATAGCACTAGATTGAAAACCAGTACTTATGTTTTAAGCTGCATCTCGTAAGTTTTATTACAAAATCAAGTATATTCCAAGGTAATAGTTTTATGCATACAGTTTTGGGCCAATAACCTGCCAGTTTTTTATATCTCATTAAAAAAAAGTTACTTATGCGCTGATAATGCCTTGCTTTGTTAAGTATCGCAAACTTTAAACGCTTCTTTTTCAACAATTTTCGCAAAATAACTTAACAAGCTACCAACAAAATCAATTATTAAGCAATCAGTTTTAATTGTTTGTTCTTTATCATCGAAAAAAACTGTATGATCATTAACCTACATTTACATGGATGACATTTTAACGTCAACAAAGCGATAAGTTCTGGCTCGCTCGAGTCATCACTTCACTTATAAACGGATCGTTGACTCACAAACATGTGTTTCTTTGACTTGAGCTTGAGCTATAGCTATTGATAGCTATGTTATTTTTTTGTCGCTTGTGTTGTTTGCATTTTCAAAGAAGATTAATCCATAAGACACATTTTTAGGGTTCCGTAGCCAAATGGCAAAAAACGGAACCCTTATAGATTCGTCATGTCTGTCCGTCTGTCCGTCCGTATGTCACAGCCACTTTATTCCGTAACTATAAGAGCTATACTGTGGAAACTTGGTAAGTAGATGTATTCGGTGAACCGCATTAAGATTTTCATACAAAAATAGAAAAAAAACAATAAATTTTTGGGGTTCCCCATACTTAGAACTGAAACTCAAAAATTTTTTTTTCATCAAACTCATACGTGTGGGGTATCTATGGATAGGTATTCAAAAATGATATTGAGGTTTCTATTATAATTTTTTTCTAAACTGAATAGTTTGCGCGAGAGACGCTTCCAAAGTGGAAAAATGTGTGTCCCCCCCCCCGTAACTTCTAAAATAAGGGAATGATAAATGTAAAAATAATATATGATGTACATTACCATGCAAACTTCCACCGAAAATTGGTTTGAACGAGATCTAGTAAGTAGTTTTTTTTTAATACGTCATAAAAACATTGATCAAAGCTACAACGAACTTTTATATTATGTTACTTGCTGCTACGGAACCCTTCATGGGCGAGTCCGACTCGCACTTGGCCGCTTTTTATTACTAGCTTTTGCAACATTCCCCAAATACTAATTGAACTTTTTTCGGTACTAATAATTTAAAGATAAGTTTATGTGTTGTAAGAGCCCTTGTGGTTGCCGGGCTAGAATAGTGCCACTCCATTTCTTTCTGTGGATATCGTAAGAGGCGACTATGAGAATAAGAGCTTGTAGTATTGTTAGGCGATGGGCTTGCAACCTGTCACTAACACTAGTAAACTTCTGGGCCTGATTGTGCAAAATGTGGTTACAGAATTATCAACAAGTCTTTTTAGAGTTGTTGGTATTTCTGTAGCTCTGCCTACCCCACTCAGGGAATGAAGACGTGATTTTATGTGTGTATGTATGTAAGTTTGTGCTTGGTAAAGCTTCGTTATTATTAAACGTAGTTCTACTGAGAAATAATAACTTGACACAATTCTTACACTTACTTCTAGTGGTGGTAAGATCCTTGCATGGTCCGTCCGGATCGCTACCACCAACTTATATTCTTACCTACCGCCAAACACCACTGTTCGCAATGTTACACAACCGGTGAAATTACTAGCATAGAGGCATCTATCTTATAGGGTTGGCAACGTATACTTATGCGGTCTTAAAATTGCAGTCTTATGATTGTAGTCTTGAGAATGCCAATGTCTATGGGCCGTATTAATAAACTAATTTCAACTGCAAAGCTCGTCTCAAGATGCGTCAAAAATTACAATTTTCTATGGCTTGTCATCTCATCTGATATGAGTTTATTAATACGGGCCTATTGGTCACAGGTCCCACCTACTGAGGTTTTTTATGCTTGGTCGCCTTTTCCATGACATTTTTTTTTAAGATTTTATCTGGTAACGTTTTGCGTATCACAGAGTACGTGGACATTTTTGGATCTATCAATTTGCAAGCTTAATGATAATGATTTATTCAGAACACGTATGTCTTCCGTCCTACTTACCACATCCAGATGCTCTATTATTTTCCTAAGTGATGTTAGTCAACCTCACTTCAACGGGCTCATCCACACGCATGCGCACCTTGTTGTAAGAATAGTAAATGCCTGCGCAGTGGCAGATTCATCGGATGATATAGTGTTACATATTACTGCAGCACAATGGCCGTCGGTAAACCGCAAACTGCTACCCGATACTTGTGCTCGGTCGAATGAGAAAGCATGAGTGGTCACTAAAATTGTTTAAAAACTGGTGGCAAGTCAGTTATAAAGACAAATTGAAAAGAAAATTCCAGGTATTTGTTTTGTGGTTACCCTCTTATTCATCCTCTATCTCCTTATATTATGAACGCCTTCATTCCCAGAGTGGGGTAGGGAGAGCTGCAGAATTACCAGCAACACTAATAATTCTGTTACCACGCACAATCAGGATAAGATGTTTAGCAGTGAGAATATTCCGTGTGGTTGCCGGGTTGGAATACTGCCACTCCATGTCTTTCCGTGGATGTTGCAAGAGGCGACTAAGGGAATAAGGGCTTGTAGTACTGTTAGGCGATGGGCTTGCAAACTGTCACTAATGCACTGGTAAACATCTTGGCCTTATTTAACAAAATGTGGTTACAGAATTATAAATAAGATTTTTTTAGAGTTGTTGGTATTTCTGTAGTTTTGCCTACTCTCTGGGAATGAAGGCGTGATGTTATGTTTTGTATGTATTTAGTGATGTATCTTGACTAGGCCTTATTGGAGATAAAAAATGCTCTAAATGTTGTTAGTAATTATTAAAACCCGTCTACAGCTGTCTAATTACTTAGACCTTAATGACAGTTCTATAATTAGTCTTAATTTATTAGTAACGGAACATCTACTTACATGGAAACTTGTGTCAATGTTAAATTGAAGTTTTCACGGCTTAGATTCTACACGGTAAAACATCATTGTTTTTGATGTGTTTCCACGTATCAACGTTTTGATAGCTCTTATTGACTTGGCAGTAATGGCGGCCGAGTTAATAACAATATTAAAAACAAGTCAAAGGGACACTCACGGCACTTACAAACTTAGTTATGTTTATTTTTTAATTTCTAATCATTGCCAATATGAAGGGATTAACCAATAATCTTGTTAGGAATTAAGTGTATAAAACAAATAAATATCGACAATATATGTAAGATTTTTAAACTCAAAATTGTTTTGTTTATTAGATGTTTTAATCTGATTGAGAATTATATCAGACTGATGTTGTCATTCTGTTACAAATACGACTTTTTTAGTGAAGGAACAACCATTTGAATGTTATACCGAAACTAACATTGTTCTAGACTCTATGCTAATTTGTAAAATACCATAGCGTGTATAATCACGATACAGAATCTAGAAAGGTTAAAAAAATTGAATATGGTGGCAAATTTTTGAGAAAATAAATCACATGCAAAACGTCACAACCAGAGCCGAACTTAAAAATAACGATTATACCATTTTACGTTTATTCTCCTATAAAATATTCAAGTGTTCGATTTTGAAAATGACGCTGGAGTGCGAGCTGATGCGAGGATGCTGTATAAATTTTAATATGCCCAATGAGCTTGTCAAAAAGCAATCTCAAAAATATATTTTACTGCAAAACTTAATTTCTTACGGAACTGGTCCATTTCTTACGGAACTGGTCCATTTCTTCGGCAACTGTAAGTTCGTTGACTCCGCATATATTAACTGTAACTGTTTATTTACTTCTAAACTCGGAGAATATTTAGCCAACTTAAAGATTTTGTTCCCCTGTTTTGTTATTGTTTTGTGAATGTAAATTACTTTCAAGTTTATTTATAAATTGTCTGGTTAATATTCCCAATTCGATTAAGCTTCGTGTTAAAGTAACTTAGTGACTTTTGAGTCGTGTTTAGGAGTTTGAAAAGGAAAATGCTATTTGGGTCGTTCTATTTTTTTACCGACAGTACATCGTCATTTTTCTATATTTTGCGTTTTTCAACTATTGATAATTATGGTTTTAATTTTAGATTTTAAAATACGTTGCGTGAATTCTTATTTGGACTAATTAACGGTGGCGATAATGTTTTTTTCTTTATGGTGGTTTTTCAGAATATACTGTGACAGAGTGGCCGTTTTCAGAGGAGACTAAATTTTGTATTACTACTCTGTCACGCGATTCTATGAGAAAAAAACACATACATGAATAAATGTTTGAACGTATATTCAAACACTAAAACATAATAATCAATACTCTAACTGATAACGTATGGTAAAATGAGGACAGGCAATTGTCGGTAAAAGAGAAGAATGACCCATTTGTATTAAATCTAGAGAGATTTGCTGTGCTTGTGTGTAGTGGTAATGACACATAAATGATTCAAGGGATCTATTCTATTTGCGATAACCATCTAACTTGTGATGTGATCGTATTATCAACGTTTCGATAGCTCCTATTTACTGACAGTAATGGCCGCTAGATTACGAACATGTCAAGAGCGGGAACACTTCAAAAGTTCGAATTTATTAAGGAAAAAAGTCCTAATAGCAATGAGACTATTGATAATGTTCACACGAAAATTAAGAACCTTATTAGAATTGGTTGATAATTTCTCAAAAGAAACTTACTATTTAGAGCGTGGTGGAGTCTGAAAACCAGCGCTGTGCAGATGACCCAGCTCGCAGCATGCTGAGACATGAGCATGCTGTCGCAGAACAATGTATACCTACCTATCATCATCATTATCATTATGAGCCGGAAGACGTCCACTGCTGGACAAAGGCCTTTGTTTTTTCTTTTTTTTATGTTATGGAGAAGGCACACGAGCACTCAGGCCACCTGATGGTAAGTGGAATCTGAGACCCATAGACATTTGAATTTTCAAGACTATTATCCTAAGACCTCAAATGCGTTGCCAACCCTGAGGACACTAAGATGGAATGCCTCTATGCTAGTAATTTCACCGGCCTTCCCAAGGTTTTCCACAATCACCGGTCCTCTGCTGCGGTCATCCAGCGGTTTCCCGCAACCTTTATCGACCGATCGTCGGTCCACCTTGTGGAAGGCCTACCGATACTTCGTTTTCCGGTTCGCGGTTGCTTCAACGGCCATCGGTTCTACGAGCAATGTTCCCC
The DNA here is from genome assembly GCA_949316455.1 of Acleris holmiana. Lineage (NCBI taxonomy): Eukaryota > Metazoa > Arthropoda > Insecta > Lepidoptera > Tortricidae > Acleris > Acleris holmiana. The sequence continues at coordinate 765,368 of OX438781.1, forward strand.
GCCCTGACACTTAAGGTTTGCAATTCGATGAGCTATGTCAGTTGCGTTAGTTCTCCTGCGTTTTTTCTCATTCCTGATTCGATCTCGCAATGTGACACCCAGCATACCTCTTTCCATAGCTCTTTGAGTGACTTTGAGGCCCATTGTAAGTGACTACGTCTCAGATCCATATGACATCACTGGCAACACACACTGATCATAGACTTTTGGTCTTGAGGCACTGTGGTAATTGGGACGGGAAGATAGTGCGTAGCTTACCGAACGCTGCCCAGCTGAGTTGGATTCGACGATATACCTATACTGTGTGGTAATGCCGTGTATTTTTCTATAACGTAAATATTTTTTCATAAGTTTTTTCTCGGTACAACGCTAGTTCTTATATCTACGACATCTCTATTTGTAGGGGGAATCTATTATTAATATTAATAAACGTAGAAGAACTAGATATTAAAAGAGCCTTTTGTAAGACCCTCACTTTTTATAAAGACTTCCGTGCCTCCTTCAATGCCTAAGGCTCTATTTAGGGTATGGTTTGTATGAAATCCATGAAGGCCGGCATACAACTGGTAATCCTTAGTTTTTTTAAACTCGCAGTATATCAAATATCTTTCCCACGAGGCGTTAACATGTTTTTTGTTTCGTCCTTAATGATTAAGAACCGGTCGGTTGCGTGTCCAAAATGGAATCTTAAAAAACTGAGTGATTAATTCAACATTATTACATGATTTGATGTTGATTAAACCATTTTAGAAGAGATGTGGGATATTTTAAATCATGGATTGGTGTGAATTGATTGGCTATTTGAGAGCTAACCAGGTGCTGTAGTGGTATATAGCTCGGAAGAAACCATATTGCATTTACTTTTTCATAATGTTTGTAACTCAGCCGCCATTACTGTCAAGTAAATCAGAGCTATCGCACTGTTTACAATACAATGTCAAGTCAAAAGTGATATAGTTTTATCAAGTAGCATAGAGCCCGTTAATAAGTTACCTTAAGTTACTCATACCTTGGGGTAACTCTTCAGATGCTGACATTATTTTTAGAATCCAAAAAAAAAATAAAAATATCTGAATTTTGTGTGGAGCTGATTTTTTGGAGCACTGTAAACCACTTTTTCAATCCAAACGCATATTACCTCTTCCATGTCTGTATGTTTTTGAAATGTGTATTTTTGTAAAACTATTTAATGAAAGATCCACCAAGTCCAAAAGAGGGACATACGGGAATAAATTAGTTTTACCAAAAACTAATTTAGCGCTATCTCGGAAAAACTCCTACTGTATGGCTGTCAAAATATTTAATATTCTCTCTGATACGTTTAAGGAGTTGCCTTTCAATATATTTAAGAAATTGTTATTTAATTATTAAATCGAACACTGTTATTACTCCGTCAATGAGTGCTTAAGCGAATGCAGATTGTAATATAACTTTAAAACGAAATATTTATACGCCAGCCTTGGCAAAACAAGATACGATCTATGACTATTGTAACACCTTTTATATACGCTTGTTTTTAAGCAAATAAACTATTAATTCATACATTCATTAACGTTTTTGCATTTTTGTGTCATATTGAAAATATAAAAAATTACAGTCGGCAAAAAAAGCTTTTGAAAGAAACCAGTGCGTACATAAATGGCAAACGAGAAACCAGTATTCACATAAATGGCAAACGTGCATGATAAACATTGAGCTCTTAGGCCCATAATATAGACGTCGCACTATTGCAAATGCGCTTTCAACGCACTTCTTGCTGCGTTTCTTTTCAGCAGTGGTCTCTTGTGAATCGCTGGTAGAATTTTGACGTATTAAATTGCCCGTGCGGCCTACGTACTGAATATTTTTTTTTAAGGCTGCGTTTTCGCTGTGCGAGCTAGCGGAGAGGTGTGCGACGAAAAAATCCACCAATAGGAGACATGCGCTAAGCGAGGCTAGGAATTCTATTGGTGGATTTTGTCCTCGCACACCACTCCGCAACGCAGCCTTACCCTAAGGTAGTGGTGGAGGTACGCAGGTGCGTCTGGATGGCTTCCACCATCTTATCCTTTAACCCGCCGCCAAGCAGCATTTTCATTGTTGTGCTCCGGTGTAAGACAACCAGTGAAACTACTTGCATGCCACCACATGAACGTGGACGACGAGCAAGCTAACATAATGTACATACATACATAACGTCACGCCCTCAGTCCCAGAGTGGGGTAGGCAGAGCTACAGAATACCAACAGCTTTAAACTTGTTAATAGTTCTGTAACCACATTTTGCACAATCAGGCTAAAGATGTTTACCAGTGAATTAGTAACAGGTTGCAAGCCCATCGCCTAACAGTAGTACAAGCCCTTATTCCCTTAGTCGCCTCTTACGACATCCACGGGAAGACATGGAGCGGGACCAGACAAGTTAATGTTTTCCATTTTTTTTATTAGGGTTTAATAAATCTGTAAAATGTATCCATTACTTCAACACGTAACAAAAAGAAGCGGAAGTACAATTCATTTTCGCACCAAAATTAAAATAGTTTAACCAGCGAATATTGAAGCAGCAGTTTCCAATACGAAAATTTTATAAAAGCCGTAAATTTCATGTCGCGCTGAAAGTTGGTTCATAAAAAATAAGTGATTTATACTTGAAATGTTTTAAAGCGCGCTCACGCGATGCTGGACTCGTAATTTCGTCTTTTATATGTTTTTTTGTTTAATTTTATCCCCTTGCAACGAGTGCGCTGAGACCGGTGCAAGGGAAGAGCGTTCTTGTAATATATAAACTAGGAGATAAAATAATAATACTAACAAGGAAAGGTACCCAACTCTCTGACACCGATTTGTTTGATTTTTATATATGTTAGAGAGTAGGTAGTAAAATAACGGACACGCAAACTCAACCTATTATAAAAATATATGAAAATATTTATTGGTAAAGTAGCTAAATACAAATTTATCATTAGTCCTGGATCCTGAGCCAGGAAACCCTGTGTTACAGGACCCAGTAGTACACAATTTTAACGTAACACTCTTAATAAATTGGTAGACTTTACAAAGCCTTATTACATACTAAAGTAAAACTAAGCACTGAAACATACAGCTTTATAGATTGGGAGAAATCCTCCAAAGTACTATAAAGTGACCAAACCCTGTGTGTTAACTATTAAATGAGTCAACTAGGAATCAAATAAACCCTATGTATGCTATTCATAAATCACCATTTACAACAAGATAGTTGCAAAGAAGCAAGTTAATCATAAATTCAAAAAGAGTTTTCACCTTTAACTTATAATGCCAAAAAAAACCGACTAAGATTTTAGTCATCGCTCTCACTATTTAGTGAGAGCGATAACTACAAAAAAACTTTTTTTTTCGCTGTAATATATTTTATGACGCTGAAAATTCTAAAACAAGGATAATTTTATCTGTTACATTGGTCCGCTTGGGCCACACGCTGGGCAGGCCCAGGCGAGAGCAATTTAATATAATTTTCTGAACTTTAATGCATCAACGATATTAGGGAGGCAATCGTAGAAGCCTCCTACTATAATATTACTATACACAAGCAGCGTATCCTATAGAGAAACCTGATGGCGCTCAGTCTGAAGGAATCCATGCCACATCACACTGCAAATAAGATTTATTTTTAAATCAAATATATTTAATATTATAAGTATAAAAGTTTCTGTCAATAATTAAATTTTTGGTACAAGTTTTTGTTGCCGACTGTACTTTTTTTGCAAGGCAGCATCAAGATCAACCTAATGAGTCCAAACACGGGGGGTCTACTTTAAGTATAGCGGAGATCCTGTCACCTTCCGACCCCATCATCAAACCAGCAAGATGATGTCCCCGGAAAGTGGTTCAAATCGTCCTTGCAAGATTTGTCCAAAACATACATACTTACAACCTTGCAAGTTAAAACGCTTGTATAAAAACTCCCGTTATATTTAACAGACTCAAAAAATCATTAAACATAATTTGACTGGCGAAATATGAAATATCTAATCAATATTGGCAGATATTTGTGTGATGAGCACGAGTATTTGTTCCTCAGTCTTGGATGTTTTCTATGTATTTAAGTATTTATTTCTCTATCTAAGTATGTTTATCGTTGTCTAGTACCCATAGTACAAGCCTAGAGCTTAGTTTGGGACTAGGTCAATTTGTTTATTTATTTTATTTATTATTTTTTTGAAAGCTGCCCCCTTTAGTAAACCTCAGAAATGTAACTGGCCACAAATTGCTTATGCACACTCCCACACCGTGTTTTGTTTCCATATAAACAGACAAACATTCACTCGCACATGAGTTCACATGACTCACGCATTGTTCTGAATTCAAACCCATTCGAAATTCAAATTCGAAGAACGACGGATCCTCTTGTATCTCGTGAATAGACGTTGTTAATGTCTTGTTGTGTTAAAAGGAGTTGATGATAGATGGTGGTTAAGCCTTTCTTGTATTGAGCTGGCATATTCGTTCTAACATGAAAGGTGAAAAGACGTTAGCGACTGTTTGTTTAAGGATGCTTGTTTTGGATAGCTATAATTAGTTTGACTTATGATGAATAGATGTCAGTTCTTTAACTTATTAAGTTCGTACTTTAAAATCATGATTAATTTAAAAAAATGTGTTTAGGTATATAGTTTTGTATTTGGTCAATTCTGTTTTTTTTTTTAATTATTATAAAAATCTTACTTAACCTAACCTAACATAATCTACACAATGCATGTTTATTAAATTCTGCAATTTCAGCCTAAAATGATGTTATTCGAAAAATTACAATATGCGAAAATATTTTATGCTTTTCAAAGGGATCTCGTGTTCATCTACGAGTACATAACAGTGTACACTATCACTAATGTATAACAACGAATCTATAAGAATTTTGGTAACGTTTCCCTCCTTTTTCTGTCGTGTGTTTCAAACCTACAAATTATATTTTGACTTCAATTATATTGTATGTAATATTGAATGAGTACTTAAATTAAATAAAAATTGCTGAATGGTTTTATTATTCTGCTTAAAACTTTAACTTAAAAGTTTCAAAATTGCATTTTTTTTATACTTTAAGCCTATGATTTGACGTCTCAGACAGTCATTTACTCAAACTGGACCCACTTACCAAAATTACTATATTTAGCGCGAAAATTGTCTTCAATTGAAATAAATGTTCTTAAAGTTATATTTAAATACGACTTCAAAACTTGAAAGCCCGGACTTTCTGTCATTTATTGTTAATTATAAAAATTGCGTGAGAAAGACCCGTTACGAGTATTATACCCTCTCACAATTACCGAAATACTGCTATTGCAATAAATATTGAACCTGAACGTGGTGTGAGTTATAACGTATTTGCCGAGAACCGCAAAGCATACACTATATTATATCATGGCAATATCATTAATAATTTAAGCCTTTCAAACAACAATAAAAACGAGTGGTTTTTTTTCGTAGATGCGCCAAAAACTTTTAATTAGATATATAAATTTTGTATATTTTTAAATTGTTAGTTCTCAATTTAGACGTTTTTTAAGTATAGCGTAAAAAGTTAGTACATTTTGTATTTTTTTTACAAATATCTAAAGCAGAACCAAGCAGCATCCACCAATGATGACGTTGACAAATAGGTGCGCGCGCCGCCCGCCATCTTTGTTACCGTTACGTTTAAAAAAAGAACGATGTCAAGTAAAATATTAAAATTAAAAAAGCGACGTATCTCTTAATATAACGCCACTTCACTTAAAGTCGAAGAGCCGTTGAATTTAAGCTCAAAATTGAACGGCATATTTTGAGTTGCGTCTGTTTTGTAGGTTTTGACAGGTGTCAGAATTATAAGGCGCTAATGATGTGTGATGAATTGGACGAATGGGTAATTTTATAATGAGTACAAAAACTTCAATGTTAGTGGGATAAAAACGCATTTAGAGTTTCGTATAATAATATCTTATAAAATGTAGTTTATATTATCCTGTCTGAAACTCTCAACATTTTTTTTGTTATAATATAAGGTCTCGTCAAACCAAGATGTTTTTTTTTTTCATTTGTGACTTCTTTTTCTGTATGTAAATAATGGAGTTGAATAATATGGTCGATTTTTGCAGAACCTTAGTTGAACCTCTGTTCAACAGAATGTCTTGCAAGAACATTAAATTGAAGTTCACGAGAACTCCTCAACCTACTTCTCGACCTTACCTTACCTTACCTCCTTGATCTACTCAAAAAAAATCAATTTACAATTATTTTTTTTACAGGTAAGATCTAAAACTGCGCATGGGTAACTTCAGAATCAAGTAAGATTACATCGGCCATGAAAAATAAAATACGACCTCCAGGTAAAGTTTCCTCACTACTTTTCATGTAAGAACCAATTGAAAATATCACTATTGTGCTAAATATGACGGTTTATCACTGTAAATTATAATTGAAGTCCTGCGTCTTCTTCTTTTTTTTAATGGCGGTCCACCGCGGTATTCGGCAGTGATTGCGCCAATGTCAAGTGGGTAGAGCAAAAGCCGGACATCTTTCAATCGGCCATCTTCCCTCCCCGAAGGTTACCAGAATAAGTCCCGTGTCTGTCGGTATATTTATTCGTGCATCTCAGAAACTTTGCGGGTCGCGCTGTTTTTCATAAATAAAATAGTTTATCCAATAAAAAAAAATGTTTACCACTTTTCGATTTTATTTGTAGGCCATTAAGGTTCAAAAGTGGTAAAGCTCTGGTCCAATTATACAGGTTGTTCTTATCTTAGATTTGGACATTAAATGTTATCATATACAGTAGGTACAATATCAAACAGAACACTTTATTTTACATCAAACAATAAAATTACTTACAGAGAAACAGCACAATCTGGAATTGGAAACTATATTAGTTGTAAAACATATAGTAAACATACGCTTATCAAACAAGTAATAGATAAGTAAATACTTATTTAAATAAATACATGATAATGACTTAAATAAATTGTTAATAAAAATAATACATAATTAAATGACTCCGTGTGGTTGTCGGGTTAGAATAGTGTGACTCCATGTCTTCCCGTGGATGTCGTACCAGGTGACTTGGATAAGGGCTTGTAGTACTGTTAGGCAATGGACTTGCTACCTGTCACTAATATTCTTGTAAAGTCTGCTTGTACAAAAACATGTCTTTTTAGAGTTTATGGTACTTTTGTAGCTCTACCTACCCCACTTTGGAAATGAAGGCGTGATGTAACGGATGTATGAATAATGTAAATCATTAAATATCAATACATCCCCTTCAGGGAAAGAATTAAAAAGACAGCCACATGACAGAAATTCCTCTTTAACAAGAACACACTATCACCCGTATTTATAGACAAGAAAAGTAATTACTTAAGCAGAAGTAATGACTTATGAAACTATTTTTGTGTGACTTTTGACACTACTATTGCCAAAGTAATTAATTTTCTATAAATACGGGTGTAAGTATTTAATACCTTGTTTTACCAATAGTTCCCTCATTTACAACGATGCGATTCGCCTAGTTTGATATTGACCCTACCAACAAATCTAGCGGTCCTGGGTTCGATCCGGGGCAAATATTTGTGCGATGTTCACGACTATTTGCTCTGTATGTTTATCTTTGTCTAGTTCCCAAGGCTCAACCTAGAGCTAAGTTTGGGACTAGGTCGATTCGTGTCAGAGTTCCCTGATATTTATTTTACGATTTGTTAACCTATGCGTTCATATAGCAACGATAAAAAATGTAGTAGTGTGATGAACGCGAGAATTTTTTTACTAAGTAAGTCTAGAATGTTCAATATGTATTTATGTACTGTTGCCCGCGACTCCGTCCGCGTTGAAATCGTTTATCGCTATTCCTCCGGGAACTATCCAATTTTCTTATATTAAAAGCATCCTATGTCCTTCTCCGGGACTTTAGTTACGTACATATAAAATTTCACCGAAATCGGTTCAGCGTCTTAGCCGTGAAAGAAGGACAAACTGACACTTTGGTATGTATTTCTCTATCTAGATATGTCTAATTGTCTATCGTTGCCTATAGAGCTAAGATCGGGACTAGGTCGAGTCGTATCAGATTGTCCCCTGATATTTATTTCTAGACATCGAACAGTTTCGTAAACAAATCGTTGTCTCCGAGACTCGCCACCCACGGGAGGCGAGCTTGCCCGGGACGAGATAGGAGATTACAACCTAACCTACAGGTTCTGCAGATTGTCCCCATTACTGTATCCTGGCCCGGTGCCGTCGGTTACAGCTAACTGGTGGTTAATTAGTGGTTAGAACCCTAATTGCGATTTCTGAACTACATTTGCATACATCTTTGTAATTAAAACGATTGGGAATTAGTTTTAACATTAGTTAAACCTTATTCTGAGTTAATAAAGTTAGATACGAAATAAGGTTTTTTTCGCTTCCGATGGAAGATAATTAAACTCAATATACATGTTTTGGGGTCATTAGTTGACAGTCTGTATATTGATGAGATAGTAGTTTTAATAAAGCTTAATATAGTGAAATTATGTGGGACGCGTGTCCCACATAATTCCGTTGATAACACAGTATTTGGTATTTCTAGCTATTGTGGCTGCAGCAAGAATGCAACTATATTCAGCTTAAACAATATGTGATTTGCAGGGCTCGGATTTTTCATCGCACGATAAGGTGAAAGAAAAATATGGAGTCGATGTTAAAATTAAAACTTTACTCATATTCAAACTCATACTCATTCATAATCTGTCCCTTTTTTCATATTTATCATGCTATAACTATTTCTACTTAATCACATACCTAGTTCTACACAATATATTGTTGCGAAAGACCTTTATGAAACTGGCGCGCTTTATCAATATTTGGGTGAATCAACATTTAAAGTCCTCCTTTTCTGCACGCTAATAAAAACTTACTAGAATATGTAAGATTGATAATGGTTTACACATGTTAAAATTAGATAATCAGATTTTCGGATTTCACTATTCATAATCATAAACCAATTCTATAATTTTGTAAAAACATGGTAATGCAGTGGAAAATGCACGTTTTTCATACAAAACCCGGGGACAACGTCGTCCCCTGCGTTACCTGATATATTTGTGTAAATCATAGAAGAATTTTTAAAATTGTCAGCTAGAAAGTAAGTTTAATTGTCTGATTTATTCAATATATTGACCACATCAAAAAAAAAATGCATTCTACCAAATTAAGGTGACATAGTGAGACATGCCGAAAATTGGGGAGTACCTTAAAAGTTGATTCACCCATTTATTTATTTACCTTGTCGAGATTTTGGAGAACTAATTCCTATAGCTACATACTCTATGAATATCGCAAACTAGGAGCTTAGTTAACTTACTTTTTATTTTTATTATTTGGCTAATAATGTAATAAACATGGCTTCGCATTGAACATTTTTATTTATAATGTAATCTTTTGGTATTGTTTAAATGAATGAGTATGACTAAAGTTTTAATTATAATTTTGACTCCATAGTTTTTTGTCATCTACCGTGCGATGAAAAATCCGAGCCCTGGTGATTTGCCTAAAAAATCAAATTAAAATGAAATAAATCTATTCAATAAAACCCTCTGCAAAATTACAAAGGGCACACAAAAATTCACTTAACAAAACTACTAAAATTATGTCACAAATTAAGCAACTGTTAATTATACATTTACCTAACCCGCGTTTTACCTCGTGCCACCAGCCCCGCCCGCGGGGGCGGCAATCAGTACCCGCGATCGGCTGCATCCAGATAGGACATTATAATAAACTCCAGTAACGCATAACCTTTCCCAACAAGCAAAAACACACCCTGTACCCAACCAACAAACATCCATCTTCCAACGCTAACGTAGTTGCAAAATACGCAGCCATCTTACAAGCGTTATCATAGAAAATAGACTTTAGCTGTGTTGAGATAAGGTAGGGTTTTTAATGTACGGTGGATAGTTAAGGGGTGATATCAAAATTGCAGTGCTTTTAAATTTGCATAGGAATTTATTGGACTCTAAATGATACATTGTGGGGAATGCATCTAGCCTTGTAAGATTGGAAATGGGTAGGAAGGAGTTTTTAATATGTTTTATGCTAGAATTGCTTATTAGAGGTTCGTCTTTATTCTACTATTTATTTATTTATATATCATGGGTTCATTGCTTGTAAACGGAATGACTTACAAACTTGAATTTAGAGTATTTTGTGTACATTGGTAACCTATAACTGAATTTTTAATTAAAATAGGTTAGCTTGTCTTGTCTAGTCCAGTTTTGTTTAATTTGATTGTTATCAATAACTAAAAAAAACCGGCCAAGTGCATGTCGGACCACGCACAATGAAGGGTTCCGTAGCTGGGATGAACGTTCATGGTTGAAATTCATTTTTTTTTTATTAAAATCTCAAAAACTACACAGCGTATATTGTGTTCAAAACAATTCTTGGAAGTATTTCGTATGTTCTAATGTAATTTTTATTAGAATGATCTATTTAACAATTCAAAAGCTACCCACCCGGACAGAAATTTAACGACTTTAGAAGCGTATATCTCTCCAACTGTTCACTTACGTAAAAAAGTCACTTAAAAACCTCATTCAATATCATTATCATTTTGGAAGCCCTATCTAAAAATACCCCACGCTGATGAAACTCAAAAAAACATTTTTCGTCCCCTATTTACATGTATGGAGTGCCACCCCTAAACATATTTTTTTTTTCAATTTTACTACATCATTGTATAGCGGTTCATAGAATACATCTATCCTCCAAATTTCATTTATATAGTGCCAATAGGCTCTGAGTAAAATGGCTGTGACATACAGACGGACAGACGGACGGACGGACGGACGGACGGACAGACGGACAGACGTACAGACGGACAGACGGACAGACGTACAGACGGACAGACGGACAGACGGACATGACGAAATTATAAGGGTTCCGTTTTTGCCATTTGGCTGCGGAACCCTAAAAAGCGTTTTTCTATATCGATATTTTAACACCAATTTATAAATTAAAAAGAACAAAGCTCCCAATTCAAGTTCAAAGTTAATCGAAAATGTCACACGTGTATGTTGTCATTCCTTTCCCGTATTCCGTTATCTCACGAATCAACATGACAAGTCACATTGTGTTGCGGTAGACTGACATTTGCATAAATGTCAAAAAAGGTCATTTTACAAAGAGCTTTTGAAATGATAAACTGCAATCAGAAGTCAAGATCAGTATGTGACATTCAATAAATTGAAATAGTTAAATAATAAAGTTACAAAATTCTCTTAGTGATCTGATCAATCGGTTTAGGTTCATATGAAACTGCATAGTGTTTTCCCGTTACTTCGTTCATTTTAATCTCATTTAACGTCTTTTCCATGATGACAAATTACATTAAAATTTTGAACCTAAAAACTTACCAATTTATAATTTACGAGTGTCATATGAAAGACCAATATTAAAAGTGGAATACAAAAAATGTTTTCGACGCCGCCTCCGCCATTAAAACTCAATCTTATGAATAGTTGGTTATAGAATACCATACAAGAAGACACGCTGTTTATTCAAAAATAGTCCTTAATGCTCTTTATATCCTATCAATTTAATATTCGGTTACAATCCAATTATAATACTTGTATGTAGCGCCAGTGACACTCCTAGCGTATCCAGGTTACATACAATTACTCATTTACGGCACTGAATGATTAGGATTACAGGATCGTAAACATTTCCTCATTATGATTAAAGTTTTATAACCATGGCCAATGGTTGACAAGTTTTGCAACTCCACTCTCACAATCGCAACAAAAAACATTTGAAAAAACTACTCTGACTGAGAAACGGTTCACAATCTCTGACTGTCAATGCGTAAGCTAAATTCTACTCTGTTTCATTCCAATTAAGTAACTTTTATCCCACAGCTGCCAGTCTCTTCAGTCCTTTTACCATCGCACAAGTTTGAAAAACAATCCTTCGTCTTTTATTAACTTTAGACCTTGTTTTGCTCAAGTTAAGGTGCAATGTGGTGTAATATATTTTTTCTATGTTGTTTAGTAGGTTCATTCATGACAGCCATATGTTCCCAATGAGTCAGTGGCCGCGGACCTTTGGTAGATAAAGCCGAGATTTTATAGCTTTTTTTGTGAATATTTTTGCCCTTTCTTGGAACTGATAGCGGTGCTTTGACTTTTTATGTAAGTTAGTAGATTTTTGTTTTGGTTTTTTATGAAGATAAAAAGATGTCACGGTTTGTTCTTAAGACCGCTGTTTTAACCTCCATCGCAAACAAATGGGGTTTTATAAGTAAACGAGTGTATTTGCGTATTTTTTTGCGTATCTATGTGGACGCAGTTTTTTTAATAGAAAGCTAGATTAACTAGGGTAGATTCTTACTTAGGTTTGATGAAATTTAGTTGGGTTGTTTAAGAGTGATCAGCTGTGAAATTAGGTTCTCAATAATTTCAAGGATTTTTATATATTTAATACGGTATCCTATCATTTTATAACCAATGTTTCACAAATGATTCATTTCACAAACATATCGTTTGACAACCCGCGTTTTTTTTTCGAAACTGTATATAGTTCTGGATTTATTTTAGGACTATCGTGTACAACCCTATAGGTTAGGTTAGGTTAGTTTTATAAAAATCATGAAATATTTGTACCTAGTTATAGAATAAAAGCGGGTTGGAAAATTAAAAGGTTGCGAAAAGATGCATTTGTCAAAAATTTGTCGGCGAAAAGGTAGAGACCCATTTAATACTTACGTATCTACACTCAGGGGCAACGAAACCGGGTCACTCTCTATGGAAATTCTGTACTAAGTGAGCCGTTTGCTCTTGACTATATTAACACTCAATTTAATTGCATATTTAAATCGAGTATGCATTTTTCTGTGAGCTATAGTTGGGCCACATTTGTGAAATTTCATAGTAAACTGGTTTTATGACCGTGTCATTACCGGTTATGTGGACGATATTTGTGATGTTACGACGTACTATCGCGATGTGATCTATCCCGAGCTCATGATTTACACTGTCTACGTTTATTTGACGACACGGTGGCCTAGTTGGGAGTGACCCAGCCTCCGTAGCCAGCGGTCTTGGGTTCAAATCCCGGTAAAGGCAGATATTTGTGTGATGAGCGCGAATATTTGTTCCTGAGTCTTGGAGGTTTTCTATGTATTAAGTATGTATTTCTCTATATAAGTATGTTTATCGATGTCTAGTACCCATAGTACAAGCCTAGAGCTTAGTTTGGAACTAGGTCAAATTGTGTAAGATTTTTCCCTGATATTTATTTATTTATAACAGATCCTTAAGATAAGCCACGCAGTCCGATTTGATAGAGCCCTACACAGTATGTTTTTGACCTAAAAAATGGACACTAATCTAATTTTATTACACTAGTCTATTGCTTATGTCGTAACAATTGCGAGACGTGATGTCCTGTGTGGCGATTTTAAATGTTTTTTCATATTTTTTTTTTATTTGTTTGAGGAAAAGGAAAATTATTTCCTATAAAAAATGGCTTTAACTAGTTCTTCGTTTAACTGGCATTGTTTTATGTAGCAATTGAATGCGCATATAAATCTGGTTTCGGTAGCCCTTAAATGTAAATAGACTCGTCGCAAAATTTTTTTTTTTTCTTTATCTCTGCCTACCCCACAAAAGAACTTCAAAAATCTAAAAGTTCTTTAGTCAAAGTCAAAACAATTATCAAAAGACCTTGTCTATTATCTACATTTTTTTTCTACAATTTTCCATATTTTTTAAGATCATCCTAACCCAATCTACACCAGCACTTTCAAATCTTTTCCAATCCGGATCAACTCCGAGCGAAACAAACATGGCGCTGCATAACCGGATATTACCGGATCAAGCCGGACCGGGCCGGTTCTTCGTGAGATTGTGATTGGCCGGATCTAAGTGTTTACGAGTTATTGTTAGGTAGTTATGTCTTTATGATTTAATTTTAATAGTTTATTGGTACTTATTACTCGTACAGAACATCAAGCCTTCATTTCCAGAGTGGGGTAGGCACAGCTACAGAAATACCGACAACTCTAAAGAAACTTGTTGATAATTCTGTTACCACATCTTGCACAAGTAGGCTAAGATGATTACCAGGGCCTCTATTCAGGTGCGTTAAAACGATATCGTGTTTGACACGTTTAAGAATCGTTTATGTCACAGTCGCCATTATTGGAAATGACATAAGAGTTATCAAAACGTTGACAATACGGAAATAGGTCAAAAACGATATCGTTATTACCTTGTAGAATTCCAGCCCAGTACTTATTGGTACCTTTTGTTATATCGAAACACCATTAAATTAACGTATTAGTAACAACACCAATGTTCGACACTTTTAGCTGACATGCACCAATAATCGACAGAGGCTTTTAATTCTAAGATCGTAGAGTTATAAATTGATTGTTGCAAAACAAATGAATAACTCTTATCTTCTTTGAGTAAGAATCAATGTCGAACATTGGTCCTTTGTCGACTACTGGTGTCTTTACCTTATTATGCGGAATTTTCATTTCATCGACAGGCATTTCTCGGCGCAAGAGTATTTTTTGGCAGTCTTAAATTAACGTTTAAGATATCCTTAAAATTTCATGGTTTCAGAAGAAAATTATACAGGTGATTGGTTATTGCATACATTCCCGTTACAAGGTTATAGTAGAGCTCATTTTGAGCAAATTAGGTTAAGTACGCTGGCCGAAAATTACTAGATTCTGAGATATTGATCAATTTAAATTGAATTTTGGCAATTCCCCATTTCCATGTCACGAAAAATTCTTAAAGTTATGTTTTATTTCAGAAGATTTTCAGTGTTAGTGGCCTTATTAGATTCTTTACGAATCAGCAAAGTTTTTAAACCCATTTTCCCGTCTTTTCATACTCATTTTTTATGTAATCACTTAATGTTTGTTTCTTCATACTAAGCGAAATACCAACACTGGGAACACCTAGTTGACTTTTTGTGTGTAACATTTAGAATACTTATCTCAGTAAGGATTTAAAGTATTTTCAAGTTTGAGTTCGCTAATAATAGCGGTTTGGTCTGAGTCACTAATTGGCGACTGTCCAGTTTTCGCGCGTTCGTGACCTGCGCAGGCGCAAGGAAAGGAGCAGAGAAGGATTAACTAAAGTCTTAATCAGTAGATTACATTGCTACTTGCCCGTGGCTCCGTCCGCGTAAATGTCGTTTATCGTCGGTCGCTATTCCCTCGGAAACTGACCAATTCTCTAACAAAAGTATCCTATATGTCCTTCCTCGAGACTCAAGCTATCTCCGCTGCATAAGAGCGTGACAAACAAACCGAAAAATAGAGTTACTTTAGTTAGGATTAAATAATAGAGAACATGCATGACTATCAGAATTGAGTTTCATCGATACGATTTAGGAGAAAATGTAAAAAAAGGATATAAAACGCAATAAACTAAGTTTTGACCCGTTTATTAAGATTTTAGCCCGTGTGGTTGCCGGGTTAGAATAGTGCCACTCCATGTCTTCCCGTGGATGTCGTAAGAAGCGACTAAGGGAATAAGGGCTTGTAGTGCTATTAGGCGATGGGCTTGCAACCTGTCACTAATACACTGGTAAACATCTTAGCCTACTTCTGCAAAATGTGGTTACAGAATTATCAACAAGTCTTTTTAGATTTGTTGGTATTTCTGTAGCTCTACCTACCCCACTCTGGGAATTAAGGCGTGATGTAGGTATGTATGTATGTATTAAGATTTCATATAAAATCAAAACCAGTTAAAATTAAAAAGAAAAAAAAATATTTTTACGTAATATTTTAATTCAACGGTATCGGCTTAAAAAAGTTTTACGAAATTAATGCCATTTTCTTTGTGAGGTCCTTATATTTTAAACATGGAACAACAGCTGTCACGTTATTCAAGTCGTCGATTTAGATAGTGTTTTTGCAGGGCGTCTAAACTATGACTTTTTAAAACCTTATATCTTAGGAAAAAAATACACGACAATTATTTTGCGTATATAGTTTTTCTTCTCTTTCATAGCGCTTTCCAGAGAGCGTAAGAAAGAAAAATGCATGTCCCCTATTGTGCTACATTTATAAGCAAATAGATGTATTTGAATTTGAATAACATAGGAATAATCTTACACAATGGCTTGTTATAATTATGGGCACTTTTGCTTTGCTCCTGTTTAGTTATTAAACTGCAAACAAACCTACATATAATAGACGCAGTAGGAGTAGCCAAGTTGCAAATGCTAACGATTCTATCTATCACCTCGAAATCTACGGAGTTATCATAGCGGTCGACGCGATCTGTCATCAGTGGTGCTAGACAAGTTGCATTCGACAATCGTTAGCGGTTATGTTTCGATTGAAAAATATATGGAATTGACGTAAGTGTCACGTTACTATCTCGGTGGCTTACTTCAATTACATACATTTATCAATCGAAACATAATCGGTAAAGATTGTCGAATGCAAATTGTCTAGCACCACAGTTTACTTCAATCCTAGACATTTTCGATTTTCAGAAATAGCTTAGCGTTATATATATTGAGTAGGCCTCCAGTGGGCTTATTCTGGCCGTGTTTATTAGGCATGATGGATACATCCATCACTTTCTGACAAGTACAGTGCGAGAGTGACGGTTGCTTTATCGACCGCGATAAACGTGACCATAATACGGGGCCAGAGCCCTAAGTGTAAGTTCCTAATGCGAAAAACTACTCGTGCGCGTTTGAGTTTCTCGTATTAATAACTAGCGACCCGCCCTCGCTTCGCTCCGGATTAAAGTATTATACATATAAACCTTCCTCTTCAATCACTCTATCTATTAAAAAAAACCGCATCAAAATCCGTTGCGTAGTTTTAAAGATTTAAGCATACATAGGGATATATGGACAGAAAAAGCGACTTTGTTTTATACTATGTAGTGATATACGCGGCAAACGCGTTCGAGACGGTTTGCCGCGTGAACAGCAACTCCGCCCGCCTAGGCAAAAAAGCAGTATGTCAGATTCAATTGCCAAAGTAAATGAAATGCTCTCTTCTTAGAAATACGGTTGCGATTGCAACAAGACTTTTATTTGAGTTGCTGTAGTTTTGCTTAGCAGGCCAGTCACTGGCACTCAAGGTCCAGAATACTGATGCATCAAAGTTTGACAAAGCTGTTCCGATTGGCTGTTTAATACCACGTTGTTTGGTAAAGTGTGTTTTTTAATAACTGGGACAGTATAAAATCCGAAACCAGGAGATACAGGTAAAAGACTACCTTTCCCAGTTAAAAAAAAAACAACGTGTATCTATATTTATTTATGTTCAGTCATCATTTCATCATCAATAATATATCGGACTTTGAACGCAAATATATTACAGGCTCAAATCATATACCTCTAGTAAAACCTAGATAAATTTTGTATAGTACTTATATAATTGCTGGTGACTGTACCTAAATATATAACCTACATACATAACATCACGCCTTAATTACCAGAGTGGGGTAGGCAGAGCTACAGAAATACCAACAAATCTAAAAAGACTTTTTGATAATTCTGTAACCACATTTTGTAAAAGTAGGCTAAGATGTTTACCAGTGTATTAGTGACAGGTTGCAAGCCCATCGCCTAACAGCACTACAAGCCCTTATTCCCTTAGTCGCTTCTTACGACATCCACGGGAAGACATGGAGTGGCACTATTCTAACCCGGCAACCACACGGGCTAAATATATAAAATATTGCAAAACTATTGCAACTAATTTATTCAACTGGCAACAGTTACTTTAAAGACGTCATTAATGGGATCTGTCAATTGCTGTCAAATGTGTCTATTGTGTGTGGTCTATTTCTTAGATATTGGACATATAACTGAACAACCCCAGAGCATGTTTTTTACTTTCCTGGTCGGCCTGATAAATATAATTTACAACATAGAAATCGTGCTCATCGCACAAACATTTGCTTATTCCGGAAACCTAACCCAGGACCCCAAACTGCGTGGGCAGAGTCACCACCAAGGACTAACCGTGCCGTTGTGGCCATTATTGTCACAAGGCGTTAGAAATTGTAATCCGAAGCGTGATTTAATTATGATAATGAATACGTGTAAACTCTACTCGTACCGTGAGACACGGAATGCTTACAAACTGTACTTTATAGCCATTTGACTTTATTGAATTGCATCTTACGCATTTAAAGTTTAAAGTTTTGTAGAACTAGACGTTATTGTCACCCATGCAATTAAGCGTTTCCATTTTTAAGCCCCGACAAAAAACAGGGATATTAAAAGTTTTTATGATTAAGTATGGTTACTCATTACTTCATTGAATTTCACTTCATCGAATGTATCATTTCATCGAATTTCATGTCATTGAACGGTATTACGTAGGTTAGGTTAAGTAAGATGTTTAAGATGCCCTGGGCCTCTATTCAGGTGCGTTAAAACGATATCGTGCTTGACACGTTTAAGAATTGTTTATGTCACAGTCGCCATTATTGTAAATGACATAAGAGTTATCAAAACGTTGACAATACGGAAACACGTCAAATACGATATCGTTATAACGCAGTTGAATAGAGTCCCAGGTCAAAGACGATATCGTTATTACCTTGTAGAATTCCAGCCCTGAAAACATTATGGTTTCAGCAGAAAATAGCGTTCGATGAAATGATACATTCGATGAAAGGTGTTTCGATGAAATGATAGACACCCTTTGTTCAATAAATGTTTAACAAACTGATCCATTTCATAAACCACTATCCGAAACTGTAATTATTTCAGGATTTATTTCAAGACCATCGTGTAACCCTATAGGTTAGGTTAGTTTAATAAAAATCCTGACTTATTGACAGTGGAAAAAAGCTGTTTGCCAATTGGTTTGATTGTGAAATGAATCAGTTTGTGAAACGTTTTTTTACCCAACTGCTGATATATATTGTCACTACTTTGAAAAAACCTCGTATCCCATATTTCGTGATGTGCTATTTTTAACTTATTTCTCTTAATGTTTAAGTTTTTTTTTGTTTATCACGAAATATGAGATATTTATTTATACATTTATTTATTTATTGCATTACATAGGTATGTCAAGTGCACAACACTAATTAAATACATATGTACCTTGTCAGGCATCGCAATTTAGAGGAGAGGTAGACAGGTAGATAAATTGGTAGACACTTAAAATACATTACCCGGTACATCATCCAGTAGACATGTCGATGATACACTTCATTTGACTTGGTAGTTATTAGATTTCTAAGTTATCTTTTAAATATTCATCGACGGCGTTTTAGACTTCTGCAGAATATTTTTATATCATTTTCATTTTTTATTGCTTTAGGTAATTTATTATAGATTTTTATTGACATAGGAAAGGGCCCAGTGCTATGTAAAGCTAAATTAGATCTAATTTTAAAGAGGTTACTTTTGCAACGAGATTCATATCTACGTGGCATATCTCCCAATCTGACATAAGCATTAGGATTTCTTTTAACAAAGCTACAGAGTTCCAGTATGTGCATGCAAGGTAGGGTTAAAATGTCAAGGTTTTTAAAGTGAGGTTTACAAGATACGATGTTTCTTCAAAGTAGTGACGATATGTTTGACCGTATGTATGTCCAACTCTATGTTCCCTTGAATGGGCTGGATGGATGAGCAGATTTCAACAAGCGAGTGTCGTTAGATTCGTCTTATCGTCGCAAGTGTCGCTGGGTACATTGTTTCTATTTTCTTAATGTCTTTCGGCTAGCTGTCGCTGTATCACTCGCGCTTGGATCTAACAGTATATTTGTCACTCTTGTTTCATTTAAAAACGAAGCTTTGACCACACAGGCCACCTGATGGTAAGTGGAAACTGGGACCCATAGACATTCGCATTCACAAGACTGCAATCCTGAGACTGCAAATGCGATGCCAACCCTGAGGACTAAGATGGAATGCCTCTATGCTAGTTATTTCACCGGCTGTCTTATCCCCAAACCGGAACACAAAAACAAAGAGACATTACCTAGCTCTGAATCGCCACTATCTATAGGTATATCGCGGTTTGTATCTATTTGATTAGTTATGAAAAACCTCAATTTTTGAAAATACTACTATTTGGATAGCAATAAACGGTACTAAAATTAAGTCTTGTTCAAATATTCCAAAGACCTGATTGGCACGATACTAACATCTGTTTCTTTTATACCTAATATATGTGAGGGTAGGCATACCACAGTTTAACAACCGAGTTTGCTATGAATGGTCAACATGCATACAACCGGCATGACGTTATAGGACTTGATTCCGGTCTATCTCGAGCCAGTTTTTGTATTATCCCGTTACAGGACTAAAGTTGTATGCTGATCTGAACCGCAAAAACCGTACGGCTGTGGATTGATATTTCAACTAGCTTCTGTCCGCGACTTCGTCCGCGTGGAATCTGTCACACATGATTTTTGTGAAACTTTAAAAACTCAAAAGGAAAAGCCCCGATTTTGAAACACTCTTCATTGGTGCTCCGCTCCTATTGGCTTTAGCGTGATGATATCCCTTAAGACCCAGTGTGCCTTAAGAGGAACATAATCAAGGCAATTTAGTTGGAACTATACTTTAATATGCATAAAGTTCATTTTTATTTGCTTCAAATTTGAAAATGCTATTTAAGAGCAAAGGTAAATGAACTTTATTTCCTTGGTGGTAGATTCAAATTCCCACTTACAAAAATCCCCCTGTTTGTATTTTTTTGGTCAACAACTACTACAATAGGGGTTACTATATTCATGTTTCAGAGCTCATAAAATAAAAATCATAAATTAAAAAAAAACATTTTTTTTTTTAATCGGATCAGTAGTTGAAAAACAAACATACTAACTCTACAGTTTTATAATATTAGTATAAGTAGATGTTTTCTGTAAGTTATGCCACCAATTACAATTATCTTAATTTATGGTCTTGGACTTAAAAAAAACAAATGACCATATATATATGATTGCCTTTATTCTGCCAGCGAGTTCGATTCCCGGTCCGGGCAAATATTTGTGTGATGAGCGCGATTTGTATCTCAGTCATGGAGGTTTTCTTTTCTAAAACGAATAATTTTTCCTATACGAACTATACGATTGTACGACTAATTTTCGTTACACAAAGAAAAATAATTTGCTTCAATTAAACTTTGACATCACTTAGGTCATTAACTATGAAAATCATTTTTGCAATTCACCCTATATAAGTATTTATATCGTTGTCTAGTACCCATAGTACAAACCTAGAGCTTAGTTTGGGACTAGGTCAATTTGTGTGAAACTGTGCCCGTGTGGTTGCCGGGTTAGTATAGTGCCACACCATGTCTTCTCGTGGATGTCGTAAGAGGCGACTAAGGGAATAAGGGGTTGTAGTACTGTTAGGCGATGGGCTTGAAACCTGTCACTAATACACTGGTTAACATCTTAGCCGGTTTGTGTTAACAACTTTTGTTTGGTATTTCTCAACGTTGTTGGTATTTCTATATCTCTGCCTATCCACCTCCGGGAATGAAGGCGTGGCGTATGTGTGTGTCCCCTGATATTTATTTATTTAAATATTCTCGACTATAGGTATCCCATTGGAAATGATAATTGTCCTAATGCAATCAATTTGTCTAAGCAAATATAGCAAGCTAAGTTAAACATAAGTTAGTTGGATTTAAATAGCCATTTCCACTATTTATGGCTCCACATCGTTCAGCAACTGATTGCAGTAATTACTTCCCGATATGCCTTATCAGCGTTCCTTATTGCCTTAACCACGATAAGGAAGTGAGGACTTAGAGTAAATTATGGATTATATTATAACCCTCTTTGGAATGCAATTTGTGTCCAATCAGTGTTTAAACTTAACTAGCGACCCGCCCTCGCTTCGCTTCAGTTTATGTGACTTTTCTGTATCACCCGTACATAAACCAGTACTATACTCTAGCTATCGCTATTCCCTCAGGAACCCTCCAATTTTTCGTGACAGGGTATGTCCTTCCCCGGGTCAAACTATCTCCATACCAAATTTCATCTTAATCGGTTCAGCGGTTCGTGAAAGCGTAACAAACAGACAGACAGACAGATAGAGTAACTCCGTACTTTCACATTTATAATATTAGTATAGATAAAACTCGCCGTGCCGTGTGCCTGCCGGGATAGAATAGCGCCATTCCATGTCTTCCCGTGGATATCGTAAGAGGCGACTAAGGGAATAAGGGCTTGTAGTACTGTTAGGCGATGGGCTTGCAACCTGCCTCTAATACACTGGTAATCATCTTAGCCTACTTATGCAAAGTGTGGTTACAGAATTATAAACAAGTTTTAGAGTTGTTGTTATTTCTGTAGCTCTGGCTACTCTACTCTGGGAATGAAGGCGTTATGTTATTTATGTATAGATGAAACCTTGCGTGAAAAATTATCTAATCGATGTTAAAAACCGCTTCAAAATCCGTTGCGTGGTTGAGAAGTAAGTGGATACACACATACATAAAGACAGACAGAAATGAAAGGTGACTTTATTGTTTTACACAATGTAAAAAAGAAAAATATTAGAAATCAGTTTGTGGTGATTCAAAAGTCTCCATTAAAAAATTCGAATCGGCTCAGCCTATGTTATGTCAAGTGATATATTTACAAACAGTACGAGTTACAAAAAATAGGTTTTTCCATCAAAAGGTGGTGTAGAAAATGTTTTAAATTGTAATGCTTAAGTATGGGCTAGTCATGACAAAATGTAAGTTTTCGACCTCGAGGGGTTACAGCGTTAGCCGCCATCTTGAATTGCAGGGGTCAACATTTGTTCTGTTTTAATAATGCTTGTTGACTTTATTATTAAAATGTTCAATTCCGTACCATGTTTGGACTTAGTGGTATGCCCTCAAAAGCATGATAATGATGCAGCGTCTTTTGGTGGCAAAGAAGGTGGCCAGCACGGATAATGAAGCTAGCGACGTTAAACTACAGGGAACAATAAAACAAATTAAAAAAAAAAAAAAACAATCTTACAACAACATAGATGATATTTTGTAAATATACAATTTCCCCCCTCTTGTAACTTTGTATCTATAAGACGTACAGAATAAATACAAATACAAAAAATACTTCTCAGCCTAGGTTGGTACTCACCATAAATTTTATTGTGAATTATGTAACTGTTTATATTTGTTAATAAATTATTCTTATTCTTATTGTAATTATAAAAAAAGTTCTTTGAATTTAAAATGATAGCTAACGCTGTGACCCCTTGATGTCGAAATCTTCAATTTTTATACTTAAGCAATACAAATTAAAACATTTTCTTCACCACCTTTATTAGGGCAAAAATCTATAAAAAATAAATCATCTTAATTTTATTAATGAAATACCTGTTATTTGAAAACATAAGGTCATCAATTGTTTTGCTTTTTATCACAACCAACCGGTTCATTGTACTGACTAAAGATAACATACACGGAACTCTTTCGATATTAACATTGCATAACATTTTTTCCTCTTTATGATATGTTAGCCTAGTAGGCAGTGACCCTGGTTCAAATCCCGGTATTACATAGGAATACTCAAATAAATAAGAATTATCCAAGACTTAGGAACAAATGCACAAATATTACAGCTAGCTTCGTAGGTTTCATTAGCGAATAGTCTCAAAAATGTCTTCAGAAATCATGGTTTTTTTCAGGTGTTATCCCTCTTCACACTTTTTCAATTGACTACACTAAAGTCTCCGTTTGCACCTATTCCATTTCGTCATTGTTGCTCACGGTTATTGGTACACGGCCCAATCACGGCCCGACGGGGCTGCCGGTCGTTGCAACACCGGCCAATCACGCCACAACTAGATTGGGTCGATACTTTAGGAAATTGACAATAGTGATAGATCGTTTTAGGTTATGACTTATTTATGATTCATAGATATAACAAGTTTAAGCCCTATGTTACAAATTATTTATAACTCTACGGTTATAACAATTTTATTAAGAGCTGGCAATGTCACGTCTTTCGTACAAGACTGCCAAAAAAAAAAGCAGACTATACTGGGTGATTTTTGGGTCATGATCCGGAATGGCCAAAAGTGAATAAGATGGTCATACTGAACAACCTTTCCGACGGGACCAACCACGAAATCGCCAAAAAAAAACCAGCTGTTCCATACATTAACTCTCAATTAATTCACCGTTAATGTATGGAACAGCTGTGTTTTTTTGGCGATTTTGTGGTTGGTCCCATCGGAAAAGTTGTTCAGTATGACCATCTTATTCACTTTTGGCCATTCCGGATCATGACCCCAAAATCATCCAGTAGACTTAATTTTAAGCACAAATAAATTGTTAGTGTTCGTTGTCTATTAAAAAAAATGTGAATATACAATTGGTAGATTCTGCTCGCTAAAACCATATTGCTTTTGACATGATATCGTACTATCAACGTTACAATGGCGGCCAAATTAAAAACAAAACGAGTTTTTTTATGTTAAGGAGAAGGCACACGAGCACTCAGGCCACCTGATGGTAAGTAGAATCTGAAACCCATAGAAGACTATAATCTTAAGACTACAATCCTAAGACCTCAAATGCGTTGCCAACCCTGAGGACTAAGATGGAATGCCTCTATGCTAGTAATTTCACCGGTTATCTTATCCCCTGGAGGTTAATGGATAACTTGGAGTACATGCCAAAAGCTATATTGTTCTACGGAGTAGAAACCCCCTAACACTGCGAAATTGTAAAAATCTGCACCATTTAAAGAAACTGGGTATCCTTTGTGTTTATCCCAAAGATACTCAAAAGGTTTTAACATATGCTATAACATCAGCGCAGTCCGTAAATGCGGGTGGATATCATCCCGGGCGATCTGGCGGCCCGGGTGATACCCGCTGAATGGACCCTGTTATCCGGATCAAAAATTATAGTGTGTTCGCAGAAATATTGTGCTTTTCGTATCTTTTATTTTATAGAAAAACATTCCATAATATGATAGAGAGCTTTTCGAAAACAAAAGCGAAAATAAGACCGCGTGTAAATAAGTTTTAAGTAGTGAACTTTTAATCTTGTACTTGTAATGCTGCACTTGTGTAATATTTAAGTACCTGGGCGATTGAGCTGTACTCGGGTGTATGTAGACGACACTATTAAATCACAATTGATAGTGTCGTCTATATAATGTCAAATACCTACAGCGGCACCCAAAATTTTCTCAAAGATTCCCTTTTAGATTTCCTATCAAGTTTTTTTAGAGTTGTTGGTATTTCTGCAGCTCTGCCTACCCCAATCTGGGAATGAAGGCGTGATGTTATGTATGTATATATGTATTCCCTATTCCGCAATTATCATAAAATTCGTTTGAGCCGATTTTGAGATCGTATTTACAAATATAAGACAAATATTGCTCGTTTAATAGTATAGGATAAATACTAGCTTTATCCCCGACTTCGTCGACTACAACTCGTTTATCGCAATTCCCTTTTTTTTCGATGAAAGTTTATTTTATGTTTATCCATAATGCCGTAATCTGTGTGGTTAATTTCATCCAATCGAGCCGTTTCAGCGTAAACTAGTTACAAACATATTAATAATTCACATACACATGCATTCACAAACTTTACAATAGGTTGTAGTGTGAGTTGAGATATACAAATAAAGTCAACGTTACGATATAAATACAAGGGACACTACATCGTGTCCTATAAACTGTCACCGGCGCAGCGAACGGACAATACCCGGTCATACCCGGTCAAGATGGCCGTCCGTTTATCCGGGTATCTCCGGACCGATCTGCGGCCGGCACATGTTACTATTGTATGGGACTATATAATAACTTACTATCGCGCTGGGGACTTACTTCTGTTTATTCTAGGATCCTTTATAGTTTTTTATAGGGGCACCTATTCTTTTATCGAAGCATCACATGTATCTTTACGCATTTTGATAATCACTAGTCTAACCTAACCTGCGACAATAATATTTAAGATATCCTGAAAACGTTCAGCAGAGAATAGCGCTCGATGAATTAAAATTATATGAAAAGAAAAATGAATCAAACGAAAAAAAGAAAAGAAAATAAACTTTACTTAACCCTTTCAATATCGTAGTTGTGTAACTAAAAATGGTGTTTTTGTCGTTACTGACAGCTTTTACTACCAAGTTAATAAAATATTGTATGTGTGTCATACACAGATTTAGGTTACCGTCTTTCCTGTGGACACACCGAAGTTAACGTTCCTAAGGCTTAATTTTCTGGCTAAGCCCATACCCGCAAAAACGCCGCCTGGACTGCTTTAGACCCATCACATAAAAACGTAACTTATATGCACACAAGCTTTTAACTAATGGCCACAGGAGAGGCAAATTTTGTTTTTAAGAGTGTGTATTACATTTTCAGCAATTCGGAAACATCTTTTAAAACTATCGTATGATATGTAATGACTACATTTTAACGGTTGTTTAACTAGAAAACAACCATCGTCATTAATCGCCTGTTTCACAATCGTCAAGGACCGCCAATCAGGGAAGTAAATTTAGACTTGAAAATAGACAGATGAATTTACTCGATTGTGAAACAGGCTTTATAATACTAAATAGTAAAATGTACTAACGTACGTCTATTGTTTGGTAACAGATTAATTGTAAGCAATAACAACAATAACGATTGCTGCAATTAAGTAATAAACAGACCGACGGTTAACAGAGCAATTGTGAACTAACTGGGGAGTTAAATATAGCTAGTTATTTTAGAATTGGTTACTCATGTTTGCAGTGAAAAGCTCTTGTATGATTTATTTAGGGAAGGTTTATGTTGGTTAAGTAATAAATATTACCGGAGTCAGTTATAAGGCATTAATGTTTTCGCTTTCAAATCATTTACACCTTGACTTGAAAGTATTTTTGATATGTATATCAGTTTGTTCTTATTTATCGTTTGTATTAATACTCACTGATCACATTGAACATCTTTAAGATGAGCTTATAGCCATGCGGACTTGTGAATTTAGTCGTATTTTTTTATTTTGTCGATAAGGCAAACGCGACACGCCACCTTATTGTAAGCGGGATCTAAGGCCCGTAGACATTTTCATTCTTTTTTTTTCTCAATCTCAAGGGTTAGCTGGAAGAGATCCCTAAAAGGGATAAGTTTGCCTTTGTACATCTTTTTATTATTAATCATTGTATTGTTTTGGTTTTTCTTTTGTACAATAATGTGTTTCCATACATACATATACATACATACATTGGCATTCTCAAGACTGGAATCCTACTACTGCAAATACGCTGCCAACCCTGAGGACCTAGATGGAATGCCTCAATGCTAATAATATCACTGGCTGTCTTATTCCCACACCGGAACACACGCAGTGAAACAATGATAGTGATGATGGTGAATTATTGCTGTGTGTTGAATTTTTATCACTGGAAACATGGCAATAAAAAGTGGAGAAGGACATGCCCAGTAACGAAGCAATTCCACTAGCCCAATGATGTCTCTTTGTTAAACCTTTTCCATACCGTAAAACCTCGTAAATTTCTTCTGCATTGATGCCTCGTAGCTAAATAAATACGCCCTCAATACCAAATCTTCCCTCCTCCCAGGAGGGTCGGTAATGTACTGGGACTCCGTAATGCCAATCCGATACGGCACCGGGCGGAAAATTGTTTTGTGGCAAACGCTATTTACTTCATGATAAAAAGAAATCGTAAACTTGGTGCGTATAACATGGCTTTTTCTTTAGTTCCCATGAGAGGGTTATAGAAGGAGTGTGATCAAAGATAGCAATTAAAAAACAACGTGGATCTGTCTCTGATTTTACGAAAAAAAAAGCCTACACTCATAGACCTGGCGGTGTCACAATGACATTTTGTTGCAAATTATTATATTGATTTATAATGGAGGATTCCGGTAACCTTCGGGGAGGGAAGATGGCCGATTGAAAAATGCCTGGCTTTTACATTTGATTTATTCTGTTTACTGATTTACTCTATTCACTTGACATTGGCGAAATCACTGTGTGGACCGCCATTTAATAAAAAAGAAGAAGAAGAAGAAGAAGATTTATAATGCCAATTTGACACAGTTCTATGGTGCTTAAGTAGTGCCAAGTTTACTTAAGTCCAGCTCGCTAACCCCCAAATTTACTAGTGTGCAAGTCAACAAAGTGTATGTTAATAAAGTGAGCGTCCTCTTTTAACCGATCTTTTTTATTCCACATTTTTTACTTGACTGTGATGAAAAATATTCAGGACATTTTCTAGCGAATTTATACTGTATTAGTACTCGCTGGGGTTCCTTCCGGCAGTTTTCTTTTATTTTATGAATCAAGTGGCTCAGCGAATGTGTAAGGATGTGTAAAAGGTAGCCGTGTCTAATAAGAATGGAACAGCTGTATGTTATTGCGTTGCCTTTGTTGTGGATTTGTGCATGGAGTCATTATGTTAGACAATATGGGTGTAATGTGGAGTTTATTTTAGGAGAATATCCGAGATATGCATTTTTATTTTTGTATCCACAAGAATACATAAATAATATCCGGAAGATATTGCTGGGACCTCTATATCCAGCTGCTACTTCGCATAAAGATGTAGCTAATGAAAAACTAAACAATAGGTAGAAATATGTAGTGAACCTGCATCGAATTTCGTCGGATGAGCTTATAAATGCGTCTTTCTCATTTACCTTGGATGGCTGACTCAAGTAGTCATGAGCTCTCATGCCTACAACGGCCCCGACACTTATATTTGTCACAGTGACAGTATAAAAGAGACGTTATTTCGTATGAATTAAGTAAAATTTTGCACAACTTTAATACATGTTAGGCGTGTGAGTGACGCATTTGTATTTGACAGGCGTTGAAAAGGTTAAGCTAATATAATTACACCTACGAACTATGTACTGCATCAATTCTATAATTTCTCGAAATTTTGAAGTAGCTTTTTCTCAGAATGAAATATTTAAAAATAGGCAAAGTTTTTAAGAAAATCTACTCAATCACTTAATCACCACTGGACGTTACATTAGGGCATCCGCTCCACTACAACATTAAGGTGCTTTTACACCAGCAAAGGGGAAGCGAGTCCAAAACGAACTTATCTTGACCAATTTTTTTAAAAAGTAGCCGTCATGCCCTATGAATGAGTTAAATAGAAGGCTCTGTAGCAATATTTATTACACATACTACAAAAACAAGGTTGTCTATGTTCTTTGCCTGCTAAGGGGTGAGCTAGCCTAAGGTGTGCACGCGCATGTAACCCGAGCACCGCGCGAAGGCCGGCGCAGGCGCCCTTGCAAGGTCACCCGACTAGTTAGTGAACTTGCAAGGTCACCCGACCAGTTGGTGAACTTGCCAGGAATTCTAGCGGTTGAGATTTACAACTGGCGCCTTTTTGATTATGCATGCTAGTTTACCTTACAATAGCTATTGTAACAATAATAGTGTTATATACTTAAACTTATCTACCGTATATTTGTACATAGTAGAGTCAAATATTATGTAGGAAGATAGACCAACAAGCTCCATTGGAGGAAGATCTCCCTCTCGGCGGATGTTATGCCTCATCTTTCCTTATACAGATGGGGAATGGGAAAGGCCTTTGACCATTTAGGATCTTTTGAACAATTATTACCCAATTACAAACTCAGCTATTCCTCACGACAACCTAAGCCACTAGGCCACCGTTGCTCTTGGGTGTTATGCCTATGGATCAAAGGAATGAAGTTGAATGCAACTGGAGAAACTCTATGGCGCGATAATGCGCGGTGTCAGATTTAGTTGACTGACGTTCGACACGTCGTGGCTGGTTGTATTTTATTTGTCACTAGATGTCGCTAGTATTCCTATAAATAGCTAAGCCGTGCTCACGCCGTTTAGATTACTTGCCAATTTATATTTGATATAAATGTTAATTATTATGTAATCTATTGTAATGAAATAAACGAAGTGAATTTGAATTTGAAATATTTTGTATGTTATGATGCTTCAGGACTCTATGATAAATATGAAGATGTTTATTCAGTAAAAGGCTGTTTAATAACTATGACGCACGCAAAAGGTGGTACAACTTAATATTGTAGTTAGTTGTTGTTGATATTAATCTAACATAATAAATATATTTTCCAGCGCGTCCGCGCGTTCACCTCGTCCCTCGACGAGCTCACCGGGCGAGTGCAGGCCGCGGAAACCGCGCGCTCCTCCTGGCGCGGACCCGGCGACGCGCGCGATGCGCGTGCGCAGCTCGACGCCGTGTCCCGCGCGCGCGCGCAGCTTCCGCCGCTGCGGAGGCTGGCGGACGAGCTGCAAGCGCAGCTGCAGGCGCTGGGGCGGGATAAGATACAAATACCCGAGCAGATGGTGGCGAGGCTGGACGACTTAAATACCAGGTGAGACTTCCTCTATTCATCCAGCTGTAGCAGCACTTACTGTCAAGGAGATAAGAGCTAATGTCCACAGTATGATAAAACATATAAATAATTTATTTCAAAAGTAAATACAAATTACACCCACAACATCAATACACCAACAACATGATTAAGGTTAGGTTGCATCAATATGGGCTTTAATAAAGTTGAATACATACCCTGAAAGAAGAGTTCTTGTCCAGACTGGAAACTTAATGATGATTGGATTTTAAAGACCACCCTGTTACTGGTTTAAAAAAAATGCTACTCTATGCTTAATTGAATTCTTTACAATCCGGCTTAATTATTAGGTTCACACTTAATTGCTAAGCAGGAATTTAAAAATTTGTTAAAGTTCTAACATGCCACGCCTGACACATTTTACTAATTGATTCTGGGGCAGTAAATTAGTTTGCAAAAAATATGGCAGAAGTTCTTTTCTTCATTTATTCTTAAGAAAAATAATATTTATATGTGAACTTCTCCGCACTCTCATGTCAGCAACTGGCAATATTATACCAAGTTAATTTATCACATACTAACCTAACCTACTAAATACTTTCCTAATTTCAGGGTCGGAGCGCTCTGCGCAGGAGGCGAAGAGCGTGCGCGGCAGCTGGCAGGCGTCGCGCGGGACGGCGGCGCCGGCGCAGCGCAGGGCTTCCTTGCCGGCTCGGTGGAGCAGCCCTGGGAGCGCGCTGTTACCCCTGCCAACGTACCTTACTACATCAAGTGAGTCATCTATGTCAATGACTGATTCATTAAGTGATGCCATCCTATAAGGAATGAGAAATGGCATTTGGAAAGATAAGAACAATATTTATGCATCTGAACTTTACGTCAAAGATGTCATAATAAGTAAAAATGTATCAGGAAATCAAGAGTCTGATGGAGAAAAAAGGCAGTTTACTTTCCATCTGACAGTCATTTAAGTCGGCTTCACGATCCCGCATTTATTTAAATCGAAGGACGAATTCATAGATATAGACTTTTCCATCTAAGATAGACAAGTGAAACTAAAAGATTACGGCCTCAAAAATCTAGTATTAAAGCTCATAGAGACCATCTTCTCTTTCAAAGAATTGGCAGTAAACTTTCAAACTTAAATAACAATAGGTTCAAATTCATCTTTGTATCTATTATCTTTCGAAAGTAGATGCATTTCCTCTCCAAAGAGTGCTAAAGAATGAACTATTCCTCAGCCACGAACTGGAGACGACCCACTGGGACCATCCGAAGATGATCGACCTCATGAACTCCCTGGCTGACCTGAACGAGGTTCGCTTCTCCGCGTACCGCACCGCGCTGAAGTTGCGCACCGTGCAGAAAGCCTTATGTAGTAAGTTTAATATCATTCCCATCATCAGTCTCAAGCTCGTTTTTATAATAGGTTCATTTTTATTTGCTTCTACATTACTGTCTTCAAGTTTTTAACCATTTTATTACCGCGCTAAAGTTGAGCACCATTCAGAAAGCTTCGTGCATTCAGTTTATTTGTGTCGTTATAATTTTCTTTTGTTTTATAATTTATTCTGAATGGCATCTAGATCTTCATGATATGCAACTGGCGTCCTTTACTTTCATTTTCAATGTCTTTCAAATCAAATTATATTTTTTACTGTGATGTTAAAGTAAAAATTGGACTTGAAACATACAATTCAATAACTTTAACGGGTAAGCCAATATAGATCCCTTTCGAAAGCCAATTCATATTTTTGATGTAATTTGTTTCTCGCGACTTGACCCTCTCATTATGCCAATAATTAGTATCAACAGTTAGTGGTCGTCGGTACCTACGAGTAAGTACCACTATAGTACCCGGTCTATAGCAAGTCAATCCTGACGCATTGCACAACCATGGAGTTCTGAATATTGATATAGTTGGCAACAGTAAAACACCGCTAAACTTATTTGTTGCATGTGAAGAAATAGTAATAACAGCATTGTTTTATTGCTGTCAAAATTATGAATATTCAGAAACTTCATGGTTGTGCAAGATGTCAGCATTGACTTGTTATCGACCGGCCACTATAGCTGCTTTGTTTCTTACGTTCTATGAACTGATAGAGTCTCCAATTTAAAGCCCTCGCTAGCCCAATCATAAAAACTGATTATTTTCCAGTGCACATGCTCCAACTACCAGCAGCGTTAGAAGCCTTCGACTCACATGGACTGCGCGCGCAGAACGATCGACTAATCGATATACCAGATATGATCACTGTATTGACTTCGCTATACGAGGTAAGCGCTCGAGAAGTTTGACCAATGGTAATCCTTGCAAAAACATTGCAAGATATCAAAAGAAGGTTGAAAATAAAATGTTTTTTTTGTTGACTAAAAGAACGATGATCAGAGAAATGTCTATAAAAACCAACCATAGAAGTCGCCTCTACGTCTGTGTAATTTAAACACAAGTAGGTACACCCATTCTAAGGAATGTTGGTGGCAAGCTGCTTCTGTTCAGAACATCTTAAAAGCTTTTATTGAACAGTAACAAACTCTTCTTATTTCAACCAACTAAATTTACCGTACACCTTACGAAACAACCTTAAATCAAATCAAAATGCTTAATTGTATACATCATGGTGTACAGAAAGGTCTTTTGATGTGAAACATCTATAGCCGAGGTATGAAACTGATCGTTGGCGTGGCGACGCTTGCCGTGGCGACGCGTCGCCACGCTATATAAAAGAATGGAGTTGTCGTAATTATAATTAAATTTGTATTTTTTTTATATTGTATTTTGTTTTTAATAAAAATACATAATTTTGTAATAAATAATCATTATGTGTCGTATATAATTACTGTCGAAAAATGTTCTGCTATGCATATATCTTGTACAAAGTAATTTCGATGTTTCACGTCATCTGCCAGGCGTCCCGTGACGGCTCACTGGTTTTTTTTTTCCAATTGAATTTACAAAAGTCAAGCCTACTATTTAATAATTAAGGACATTGTGAAGCTATGAAAACAATTCATGTCAACAATGTCAGGGGCCCTAGCCAAGATGCAAACGCTCACTGCACTGGGATGACAGTCGACCACGTGGTTTATCGAAACGCACGATGATGTCATCCCATACATTTTGAGCGATAGAAAAGAAAAACGTTAGGAGCGTTTGCATCTTGGCTAGGGCCCCAGGTCAACAACAGATGTTAACAGCTTCGTTTAAATCTCACTCTTCCATTCTTCCAGGTGATAGCGGCTGAGAACCCAAGCCTGGTCAACGTGCCACTTTGCCTGGACCTATCCATCAACTGGTTGCTCAACGTGTACGACAGCCAGCGAACGGGCCAGATCAGAGTGTTGAGCTTCAAGGTCGGCCTCGTACTGCTTTGTAAGGGACATCTTGAGGAGAAGTATAGGTAAGGAGTTCACATCACGTATCTAAAAAAAAGTGTGAAGTTCGTAAACGAAGAGTCCCGTCTATACCATTCTTGTGTAAGGGTCCAACTTTTTTGTAATAGGCGGTTTAGTATTGCACAATTTTTGAAAAATGTGTTGTCTCTGGTTTAAGAGATTCAGCGATTATTAAGGTCGAGCTAAAAACGACGAAAGAATGACGTTTCTCGTTTCTCACCATATTATTTTAAATTGTAGATTATTTTAAAGACATATTGAGAAAATTCATACAGACGGACAGACAGACAGACTGTGGAGGCTTAACAATAGGGTCCCTTTGGGCACGGAACCCTAATAACAATATTACCAGTGGGACTCTGTGGAAGGCGGTCCAAATCCAGCAGTAACTTTTGTGGTTTCTTGACTTCGTGATCTTTTATTTATTTTATTTATTACTAGCGACCCACCCTCGCTTCGCTCCGGATTAAAGTATTTTACATATAAACCTTCCTCTTCAATCACTCTATCTATAAAAAAAAACCGCATCAAAATCCGTTGCGTAGTTTTAAAGATTTAAGCATACCTACATAGGGATATAGGGACAGAAAAAGCGACTTTGCTTTATACTATGTAGTGATTCAAAACCTCAGACAGCACAATGGTCCAAAAGAACTTTATAATAATTATGCTGTTACGTTGTTTTAGGTACCTATTCCGACTGATCGCAGACCCGTCGTGCAGAGCTGACCAAAGAAAACTTGGGTTACTTCTCCATGACTGCATTCAGGTAAATTTTCATTGATTTCATCTTCCATTAAACTCGGCATGTGTTTTTAGTGATTCACTGCACATTTGTTTTAAGAGTAATTATATTAAGGACTCATTTAACTTATCCTTTAACCTACCGCCAAGCAGCAGTGTTCGTATTGTTGTGTACCCATGTGGGGATAAGACAACCAGTGAAATTACTAGCATCTGCATGAACTGCTATGTACTGGCATGGGATAATGTGACATGTTGTAATGTAAATGCACGCATACTTCGTACAAAGTACAAATATATTTTTAAATTACTCAATATTCATATTTTTACATATAATATGAGCCGTGATAGCTTGATGTATTTTTTTTTTTGAATTTTGAATACGTGCATTCCATCTCAGTCCTGAGGCCCTAGCCAAGATGCGTTCGCTAACTAGCGATTCGATTCATTTTGTTTTTAAACCAATCGCGTCACTAGTAGATCACGTCATTCGAAAAGTCACGTGATCTACCAGTGATGCGATTGGTTGAAAACCAAACGAATCGAATCGCTACTTAGCGAATGCATATTGGCTAGGGGGTCTGTTGGCCACGCATTGGTAGTCTTGAGAGAATTAAAAAAATACCTTTTTGTGACTTTTAACTTGACCTAGGTATCCTTCATCATCTTAACTAACTTACCTATCTCAAAGTTTGCAAGATTGTAACCTAATGTTGTTACACTAACGTTTTCAAGCTTGGTTAGTTTCTTGATCAGACCCCCAATTGTGCAAAACGAATGTGGTGTACTAAAAGCAATGTTTGTTTCAGGTACCTCGGCAGTTAGGAGAGGTGGCAGCTTTCGGCGGCTCCAACATTGAGCCTTCGGTGAGGAGTTGCTTCGAGCAGGCCTCTGCAGCAGCCAAGGACGGGAACAAGGGTGGCACTCTTGACCGGAAGGGAGGTAAGGAAAAAAAGCACTTTTATATGACAAATACTTCAATTTGTCGCATGATATGAATTCTAGTGTTCCGAGCACGCTGCCATAGGTAAATTTGTGACAAAGGGTCGAGACTTTAATGCGTCTTTTCCATATTCCAACGTAAGTATAAAGAACTAAGGTTTTAAAATAGAAGTGTGTTTTGTGTGATTTGAGTCATTTTATTACTTAGCAACTTAACTTCCCCGGGTGGCTGTCATTTTAATAATTTCATAATAGTATTTGACACTAGTTACCTTTTATTAATAAGTACCTTTTATTAATAAAAGTAAATCTATTAAATTAACGAACAAATCTAATCTATAGATGAGGTTGTACGGACTCAAACTGAGAGGGAAGGAATACTTGTTAAATCTTAATAATGTTTTGATATTGGAATGTTTCAATCAATTTTGACAGAACCAACATCAGACGCTGTACGTTTTTAAACAAGTAATCCTTTCTTCCCTTGCTCTTTTTTTTCTAATAAAATATTGTTTGTTTATATGTAAATTAAAGAGAGCTGCCTATCGGGCCTGACATGGTCAAGTATGATCGTTACCCCTAAAATAATCTACAACCATACAGAACAAGTTTTTCAATCTCAGTTTCCAACACTCCAGCTACAGAAAAAGACAAAGAAAAAGAAGACACCAAAGAAAAGACTCTAGAACGAGACGCCGACGGTCAGCTCCAGTACATCGAAGCCTTCCACTTCCTGCAGTGGCTGCAGAAGGAGCCGCAGTCCATGGTGTGGCTGCCAGTCCTGCACAGGCTCGCCGCCGCGGAGACCGCCAAGCATCAGGCCAAATGCAATATTTGCAAGGAGTACCCGATTATTGGGTTTAGGTAAGTGCTTTGTAGAAGGACGATAGAGATTTTTCAAAAAAATGTAACTTGTAAAAATAAAAATAAAAATTTGTTAGGGGATAATCAATATAGTTCATGTTCTGATCACAAATAGACGGTATAAAGATCAATTTTTAAGGTGTAGGTGTTTCAAATCAGTATTGCTTCACCAAAATCACAATTGCACCATAATATGCTTCTAAGCCGGTTCCCTAATGTTTTACCAAATCCTCAACTGACAAACTATATCATTTTAAAAACCTACATTTGGCAAAGAGGTAGGTACTTCCCGCCGCATTTTTTTGTAGTCAAAAGTCTAACCTTTCCTGTCATATTATATAAGGCCATGTTATGCTTCAAGCACAAACACGTTTTTGCGAAATAAAAAGTTTGTAAAAGTATATAGTTTGATTTCGTCAAAAGTCCCCGCTTCCCCCTTCTCTTGACCCCGCTTCTAAGCTATTCAGGTATAAATATGCTTTTATGAGCATGTGAAAGAGAAATACAAACCCGAAGAGAATCTAACTAGCTGAATAATAAATATTAATATTTATAAATGTCCAGATATTTAATACTGAATCAAACATAAGCAATCAATTTTGCACAAAGTTTTAAGCCATGACTCCAACTCATGTTGTACTCAACACAACAAAATAAACACAGTTTTTATTCAATAAAAAAAATCTTCCAGCTGCGTTACGTTAAATACAAATTCATGCGAGTGTTTCTGTTGTGTTAAGATAAATAAATCACTAATTGCTTTATCTCCTCCAGGTACCGCTGCCTCAAATGCTTCAACTTCGACATGTGCCAGAAATGTTTCTTCAGCGGGCGGAAGGCCAAAAACCACAAGCTCACGCATCCCATGCAGGAGTACTGCACCGCCGTGAGTACCTTTTTCTTTCTCTTCTAGATCTACGATCTATCTTCATCATCATCTTGCCCTTATGAAAATCATTCGTGGTCGGTGCAGCAAGTCTTTTTCTTCCAAACAGCTTTTCTCTTTCTCCCTATCAGCCGTCGTTTCAATATTCTCTCCCTTGTTTTTTCATATCGCTTTTCACACATTCATCCAACTCTTCATAGTTTTCCCTCTTCCCCTATAGCCCTCCACAATCATATTTAAAACTGTTGTCGTCACATGACTTTCATTCCTACTCATAACATGAAAGTATATTCATAACATGACTGTACTGTCATGTCATATATTCCCATTTTTTTTTCTTTCTGCCCCTTTTACACTTCCTCTTACATACTCGTTCCTTATCCTATCCATCTCAAAATTCGCATTTTAGCCACGTATGCTCTATTTTCATCTTTTTCCTTCGCAGCCCAGCATTCTAATTCATACAAGATGACATTTATCTTCTATGTCTCTCCTTCTGCTTATTCTCATCGACTGTAATCAGAAACAAAAATCCACAGTAACCTAACAAACTGAATTACGCATTAAAAGATGGTCATTGTATTATCATACTGACAAGCACTTGTTTTCATTACTTACCAATGTTTTTCCGCTTCCTCACAAGTACAGTTGCAATCGGCATCCCTTAAAACAGTTTTGCCTTCGTACACCGTGTACATTCCAACACGAATGATATCTAGCTATATATCAAGAACCTCCTCCGAATTATTTGTAGCGTATTCTTCTGTTCATACAATTTATTATTCTTCAACTTCTACTAAAGTTTCATTCTGTTAATTTCAGACGACATCAGGCGAGGATGTCCGTGACTTCACGCGGGCACTGCGCAACAAATTCAAGTCCGCGCGTTACTTCAAGAAGCACCCGCGTGTGGGGTACCTACCCGTGCAGACTGTTCTGGAAGGTAACTTACATTTTGGGCACATTATAAGGGTTTTTTCGCGTGGGAAATAAACGACCTACTTGATGGTAAAGTGGTGGGTGGGTTTCGGTAAGCCAACCCTAAGAACTATGGAATGCTTGTATGCTAGTTTCATTGCACTGTAGACAATAGCAGAAACTCTCTCTGTAGTTTAGAAACTCGACACCAGAATAGAATACTTAGGGATATGTAATAAACTATCCTTGACTGAGATGCCTGTTTTCTTGGGTTTTACGTTGATTTAGACGAATGTTGAGTTATCGTTATCTTGAATTCATGAACAGCTGAAGTTGTCAATAGGTTTCAGAGATTGCTTCCTATCAAGAGGTCTGGTTAATTTTTCTTTTTCTATTTTTTTGGTGGACAACGACTTCTCTACTCGACATGTCAAGTAATACAACATTTTCAAGTGACCAACACATAAAACAGCATTTTTTTAACAAAATTTGGATCATCTTGCCAAATTTCACTCTATTCTCATAACGACCTTACGACGCCTTATCTCCAAAAAAACACGGTTTCGTAACTAATCGGTCCACCACCTGTATTAACCTCATAGAATATTTAAATGACATTGCTAAAATACTGGATAGCAAGCAATTAACACCGATTTCAGCAAGGCTTTCGACCTTGTTAATCACAAAGTTCTCCTTGCAAAGTTACAAGATGCGGGTATACCCCGTGTATACCCGCATCTTGTAACTTCACGGGTAATTAGGTCACAGCTTATGGTTCTCAAGGGCTTTAAATCAATCGGCAGACCCATCCGTCTGGAGTTCCTCAAGGATCTCATTTAGGGCCACTGTTTTTCTTGTTGTTCATTAACGATTTGACGACCAATTTGAAATGTAACTTTGGGTTGTTTGCTGACGATTTAAAGCTTTGTCAATCTATACATCACCCTGTCGATGTGGTAAGTCTTCAAAGCGACCTCTTTCATGTGCTCAAGTGGTGTTTTTCTAACGGTATGGTCTTAAATCCTACGAAATGTTTTCATATAAAGTTTTCCAGAAAGAAAAGCCCCTCCCCGACGATCTACTTACACCATAGGCAATGCTATAATAAGGGAAGTGGTTTACATTAGAGATCTAGGTGTGTTACTCGACAGCAAATTATCCTTCAGCAGTCATATTGACTGTTATACGTAAGGCGTCTAAACTGTCAGGGTTCATTATTCGACAAACAAAATTAAAATAAGCTGGAACTTAAAATTG
This sequence comes from Acleris holmiana, assembly GCA_949316455.1. Taxonomy (NCBI): domain Eukaryota; kingdom Metazoa; phylum Arthropoda; class Insecta; order Lepidoptera; family Tortricidae; genus Acleris; species Acleris holmiana. The sequence continues at coordinate 804,664 of OX438781.1, forward strand.
TAAAGTCACATTTAATGTTGTACATCTAGCAGAATGTATACTTTTTGTATTGTTATCTCTAGTGCAATGCTCTTTATGTTTGTTTTGTGTAGCATTCAGTTTTGTGGCCCTAATAATAAAAAAACACTAACCTTTTTTCACGCGTTTGATCAAATTTGAAGTAAAATTTGGTGTGTTGTTTCAGGAGACGCGCTGGAGTCTCCTGCGCCGTCCCCGCAGCACGGCGGCGGCGCGGGCGCAGCGCTGGGCGAGGACATGCACTCGCGCCTGGAGCTGTACGCCTCGCGCCTCGCGCAGGTCGAGCTCGGCGCGCGCGCAGCCGACACGCCCGACAGGTGCGCCACCACACACTTTCCCGTTATCCTCGATTTCTTCGTGTTAGCGGTCGATCTTCGAGAAATGCTTTCTACCTTTTACTTTAGGGTACCCAAGGAATATTCAGGTTCAGCGGTTTAGGCTGTGCGTGGTCTGTCATTCAATCAGTATAGAAGCGAATTTAAGTATGGTCTATATCTTCATAACTAACTAACACTTGTTCTTCCGTGTTCCAGCGACGAAGAGCACCAGCTGATTGCTCAGTACTGCCACTCGCTGAACGGCGGCGGCGACGCCGAGGACGCGCCGCGCTCGCCCGTGCAGGTCGTCTCCATCATCCACCGCGAGCAGCGCCACGAGCTCGAGGCCATGATCAGGTGGGTACTGCGATTACCTACAGGAGGCAAACGGACTAGCAGGTCATCTGATGAAAAGTCATAATTGCGGCACTCGCAAGACCAGGAGTGAAATTGCAGCTGTGTTGTCAGTTTTTTTTTATGTATCACAGGCAAGCATTTGACCTCGATCTCAGCCGATGGAAAGTGATGAAGCCGAAGATGTAACATGCTTACCTAGATAGTAATAATAGTACTTGAGGAATGAGTATGCTCTTTTCTTGATTCCTATGTCGATTCCGGAATACTAATTCGATCACGCCTAGAAAATGGCATCTAGAATGTTTACAAACACGCAAAATACCTCATGGGGTCTTGGAACCCGTAATCCATCATTTTATCGAATTTTACTTCAACGATTGTAGCATTTCATGGAATTTCAATTAATCGAACGCTATTTTCTGCTGAAACCATGATGTTATCAGGATATCTTAAAAAAACCTTTTGATTAATTTATAATTCGGCAAAATGACCCGTTCACTGAAAGGTGTTTCGATAGAACTTCTCGGACGCCATGAACGTTTTCCCTCGTTTGTAATCTGCAATCAATGTTTTCAGGGAGCTGGAAGAAGAGAACGCCAGCCTCCAAGCGGAGTATGAGCGACTGAAGGCTAAGCAGACGCCAGGGTCTACTCCTGAGGAGCAGCACGGCTCCTCGGACAACAGGAACGCTCCTGTAGATCAGGTAGGAAATGTTGTCTTCGCTTTGCACTGGCTGTTTTATAGTGTTTTTTCAATGTCAACTTTGAATTAACATTTCTTTATCTCGCATTATCTTTATAACATACCATATTCAAAAGCTGCTAAATGAGCTGGATATTCGGATTATAGTATGGGGAAGGCAAGCGAACACACAGGCTACCAAATGGTAATTGGCCTCTAGGGCCCATTGTTGCTTTAGACCTTGAGACTGCAAAGGATTTGTATATTTTATCATGGTCGTGTCTTTGAATAGAAACCACAAATTGGGTTGAGCACAATGTTTCTATCTGCTCACGTGTGCCTTACAAATGTTATATATGTATAGATCGTGTCCATAGGGGCCAGTACCACGCTCCTCAGATTTGTACCCATTTTCCTTTGTTGCTAACCCTGAAGACGAGCTGTCATTCCTCTACGCTTGTGTGAAGAATTGAGATAGTTGAAGTGTATGAGTGAGATGATGTTTCCTCGTGGCAGGACATGATGGCGGAGGCGCGGCTGCTGCGGCAGCACAAGGGGCGGCTGGAGGCGCGCATGCAGATCCTCGAGGAGCACAACCGCCAGCTCGAGGCGCAGCTGCAGCGCCTGCGCCGCCTGCTCGACGAGGTCTCACACACTTACTAGCCCGCTTACCATTTTGCCTACTTTCAAAATCATTTTAAAAACTATATCTCCAGACAATTTCAATAGAAATTAGAGTAGATTATTTAATCTACTAAAATATTAAATTATTATTAAATTTAAATAATTGATTCCGTGTATCTTGGACCCATTGGGGCAATCACACACAACAAAACAGAAATAAAAAATAAAAGTACTTATATAAAATTTATACAATTAAAAATAAGGTCAAAGTCATTATTACATAACGTTATAAAAGAAAAACCTATAAAAAATCTATAAATTTTAATGTCAACACCTACTTATTATGGTGCTAACATGGCCAACCGAATACTGATTGATAGTAGTAACGTACTTTAACTTAAGAATTCGACTTGATTTTTCTCTATTAACGCCCGGTCCTTTTTTTCTTTCATTGTGGATTTTACGAGTAATACTTACTTGACAAAGAAATTGTGCTAGGTAGATAGCTGTACACGTTGCTTTCTAAAGCGCTTTTTAAAAAAAATACCTATACTTAAGGACAAAAATTAACAACGATATTTTTTCCATTACGTCACGAAAATTAACTATACTATACTAGACTTTGAGAGAAATAGTGGCATCTCAGACAAAAGTCCTGTAGCAAGTTCAACCGTATTACTAACAAATAAAATTTGAATTTGTTATGCTTATTTAATCTGAAATACCTCCTCTTGGCTTATGAGGGCAGTATACATGACTATATATAAATGGTATATATGACTTATTTTCGTGACGTAATGGAAAAATTACCGTTGTTAAATTTTGTCATTAACTATAGGTACTTTATTTGGAAAACACTCTCTATCAACCAGTTGATAATCTTATTTCTCATGTCATATATCATTGTATGAAGAATTTGTCAAGTTGAAATGAGACGCTCCAACGAAATCTTCGTGTAATTTAAACGAACAAGCTGTGACTTTCCTAGAGGCTTGTAACTAGATGTTTGTTGTGTCGCCAGCCGGCGCAAGGCTCGCCGCCCGCGCGCACGGGCACGCTGCAGACCCGCTCCGTGACGGCGTCGCAGCTCGCCACCGACTCGCCCGCCAAGATGCACAACGGACTGTACCACGACTCGCAAACCAGTGAGTATTGTGTTCGCTGTCCTTTATCGCTCATTTTCATCAACATCAGTAGCTACTTCTGGATAAAGGCATAGCCTTCCACGAGATACCTGGTCTACCTGCATTACAATGATCGTTCCAGAGCCTGTGGATTCCAATCTTTGCCAGGTCATATCTTCTGCGTTATCTGGAGATTTCGGTAAATTTAACAATAGAAAAGAAAGATATCCCTTCAGGTGGATGTTATGCCTGGGATATCGAAGTCCTTTGAGATAAAGTTGATAGTTGTAGGTATTTATACTAACGACAAGACAAAACTTCAATAGCGCGATGGTTGCGCTGTGACATTCTGACAATATCTAACTTTTCGTTGGATGCCAATAATGATGAGCAACCAAATTATTATTTCATGACACAAATTCAAAGCTTTTCTGTAGGTAAAACTTATTAAACTTACAAAAGGTAAAAGTACCCAGGTAGCAAGATGACGTCTGCGACGAAAAAATGACGTCATGTTTAGGTGAGTTTAGGGTCAGTACTGTATACGTCTCTATGTGACGAAAAAATGACGTCATGTTTAGGTGAGTTTAGGGTCAGTACTGTATACGTTTCTATGTGACGAAAAAATTACGTCATGTTTAGGTGAGTTTAGGGTCAGTACTGTATACGTCTATATGCGACGAAAAAATGACGTCATGTTTAGGTGACTTTAGGGTCAGTACTGTATACGTCTCTATGTGACGAAAAAATGACGTCATGTTTAGGTGAGTTTAGGGTCAGTACTGTATACGTCTCTATGTGACGAAAAAATGACGTCATGTTTAGGTGAGTTTAGGGTCAGTACTGTATACGTTTCTATGTGACGAAAAAATTACGTCATGTTTAGGTGAGTTTAGGGTCAGTACTGTATACGTCTATATGCGACGAAAAAATGACGTCATGTTTAGGCGAGTTTAGGGTCAGTACTGCATACGTCTATATGTGACGAAAAAATGACGTCATGTTTAGGTGGATTCAGGGTCAGTACGGTTTACGTCGTTTTTGTACGTCCCACTAACGTCCAATTATCGTCAGTCTGCTCTCTTGTCATGCACTGGTGATGAATGTTACCTCCTAGTGACGTCATTTGACGGTCAGTCCCATAATAGTCTACATCAAAACTTCTTTTGACGTCAGTTGTTTGTCCTGTCTTAGCATTTATTTATTTATATACGTAACATTATATCTGACTGAAAATGTTCATTTTCGTTTTAAGGGTTCCAACAGTAATAAAATAATACATATTCCAATATTGCCAATCCTTAATAAAAAGTGCCGCATTTCGTTTCTATACCTATACCTATACCTATATTAACTTACTGTTGTTGGTCGTTTAAAATACATAAAGTAGGTATACACAAGAGATTAAAAAACAATTAAACAATGACTTTACGAATTTTGGTTACCTAGAATAATAAAACAGAGCTAATAAAACGATATTTATAAGTATAGCGTTGTTTTTGAAAATTTTACCAGTCGGAACGGAACGCAAAATCTGACAATCGAGTCAAAAACCCGTTTTTGATTTCCCGCCTCTTTTCTTTCTGCCTGTGACGCCACGCCTTGAGCTGCTCTTGTTTGCGTTGTGTTCGTTACTTCGTATTAATTTTAATAGTTTTAATACTATAAACTCTAAACTCTATTATAATATGTACGCACTGATACAATTTGCTGAAAAAGACGGAGGCACTGTTTCAATAGTGAACAATCAGTGGCTTACGCCGAGGAGGTGCGAGGTGTATTGGCCGCCTGTAAAGGGAACACAAGCGTTCAATCGCCTTTTAAGTCAGGACGCCACACCTGATGAAAAATGGAAAATATATGGTGTGCAAAAAATTTTTTATGAGACGGGTACGTATTTTCTAATGATTACTTTTACTAACTTTGTGGTTATGGTATGGTCTTATGCTCGAGGGTATCTATTAGAACAGGAGCTGCAGTACCTCTTTGTTATAACTTTACCATTAATTAATTGGCGAGGGAGGCATTAATGCCCAGTCTGGCCATGTATGTATAACTGTGGCTTATACCTAACACGAAATTTCAAGTCTACAATATGTACATTATAATTTAATAAAAAATTTAGAAAATGTTCTCAAATTGTACGCTTGAAAATTTTCGTGATATAGGGCCCTAAATGCAAGTCTAAGCCGTGGTCAGTAATTCCTATAGTAAGAATTCTTACATTTAGTCACTGACTACAACTGGTTTGCACCTCTGAATGTTTGTTGCTACAGAGTTTGTTCTGTTTGAAGCTTTGGCAGTAATGCATTTACATGCATGCAACTGATTTGAATATGTCTTTTCATTTACATACTGGATGTAAGCTTAAACTACCTACAAATTACCATTATGTTACCTACAATAATATGGAGTGTTGAATATTGATACAGTAAAAAAAAATGCATGATTTTTTTAGCTAAGAATAGTAAGGAAAATGACTTGTTTAGCAAATATTGAAACCGGGCTTAAGATGTTTACCACTGTATTAGTGACAGGTTGCAAGCCCATCTCCTAACAGTACTAGATGCCTTACAGATAACGCAATCAGAAAATCAAGATGATGTGAATTCTACCTGCAAAGAAATTCGCAAACTTTAAAATCAATCAATCAATCAATCATTATGAGTCATTTAAATCTATTCATTTATAATCATTAAAATGGGTTCTTAAAGAAATAAATTATACATGAACATACATAAAACACATACCTATTATACAGATGCATTGAAACCTCTTGGGTTTTGATGATTTAAATTTCTCAAGAACAATAGTGCACTTACAATGAGCTTAAAGGCTGCTTTTAAGTCTGTGAAAAATAAAACTATAAAGTAACTGACTTTGTAGTATAGAAAACTGTAAATAGCGATGCCCTTGTAACCTGATAATAAAATGCTGTTCTACAATGTAAATAACTATCCAACTGAGATTACAGTTCCATTGGCTCCTCCCAATGATATTCCTTAAGTTCCTTAACACATTTTTACTAATAGGTACTATTTTTATTGTAATGCATAATATGTTGTGTGTATTTTGATTTGCATGCAAAGACAACATAGATAAAGCTAAAAAGAAACTGAAATTGGTGGAGGACACTTCAGATTTGCAGACAGAAGAGGAAGCACACAGTCCTAAACGTAGGAGATTAACAAATAAAAGATACATTAGTAGTGAAGAAGAGGACTATGACACACACATCAGACCACCACCACTAAAAAAAAAATTTAGACCTTTAGAAACTCAAGGTAAGGACTGTTTATCCCATGTTTATTATAAATGTGTTTCTTTTCATGTTTTGAGTTCACCAGTTTGGCTGTTCAATACTCAATCGACTATAACTACTGCTTGGATTAGAATATTTTGAATAAATTTTTGATGTTCACAGACAAACTATGAGGCAAATTATAAAATTCAGGTAAACTAATAAATAGTCAAATACAACAATTGTTGTATTTATCTCAAGTAACAATTTGCTTTTAGATCCATTGCAACAGTGAAGATAGAATGTTGCATGGTTTGTTTAATTATCTCTGAAATTACTGGACCAATTTCAATGTAATCTTTAATAGTTGTGATAATTCAATTAGGTAGTGACCACAAAGACATGACTGGAGAAATTTACTATTCGTAATACATAGTTACAGGTTTTATTTAAAAAGCAAATTAATCATTTCATCATGCCACTCTGTGGATATCATTTACATGTATTAAAATATAAAAGAAACAGAATACATATTATTGTTTGCATGCGTGGGTTCGGATCCCATCCTCGTCGCCACTATTACCTATAACTTACTAATTTGGAGTTGAGCACATGCATGCATAAGCTGTAGAACCTCGATGATAGACTGGATTTCTCAGCAACTTCCTTTTATTCACTATTACTAAATCTACCCACATTGCACATATATAACACTAACCAAAGCATTAATTTTCAATAAGGATCACGCTGAACCTTTTTGAAAATTATTGCTTATAACCCTAACTCTAATTTGAATTTGTTTATTTATTAATAAAATAGGTAGTTATTTATAAGTTATTATACCTATGTATACAGATATTAGACGAGCTCAACCAACAATGAAGAAACCTCTTTGATACCAGAAAGTAAGTTTTATAATTAACTAGCTTTTGCCCGCGACTCCGTCCGCGTGAAAGTCGTTTATCGCTGTTCCCTTGGGAACTGTCAAATTTTCCGGGATAAAAAGTATCCTATGTCCTTCCCCGGGACTCCTGCTATCTCTATACTAAATTTCATCTAAATCGGTTCAGCGGTTTAAGCGTGAAAAGGTAACAGACAGACAGACAGACACATTTATAATATTAGTATGGATATGCATATTAAAAAGTGGTGGAATGGATTCTACTCTCGATTCTGAATAAACTGTTTTCAGGTTTTGCGTATATAGAGTTACACATGTATGTTATATATGTATATACTATATAAGAAATATATTAATAGTTAACCTAGCTGAAGTTTACTATTCTTTTTTAATTCAAATATTTAGTGTAATCAGTTCTGCATACTGTGAATATACAAATTTATCTCTTTCCTCTTGTCAACAGATACCCTCAAACCATATAATGAGTCAATGAATGTTGACAATCTCCCTCTCTTGACAAGCAGTATATTGCAAGGTAAGGTGCATCTATTATTAAATTATTATGTCCGGTTACACACTGCGACTTTTTACAGCTACTTTTCGACAGTCTATCAAATCAAATCAAATCATTTATTTAGTAAATTGGCCACATCAGGGCTCTTTTACACGTCAGTATATGGAGTGAATCTACCAGCGCTTCGGACAAGACCATCATTGCAGAGAAGAAGCGCCGCAAGAAACTTTAGCAGAAGGTCATTTTTTAACCATAAAATACAATAATACTTAAAAGTAAAAAACATCTAAATGTCATAAAGCAAAATTAATAATTAAACACATTAAAATTAATTAAAAATACTAATAAAAGTGTGTATCTTTATAGTTTACACAGACGCGCGACTTGATGCAGCTCTTGGTAAAAGTCGCAATACAGTCGCTGGACACGGCTACTGGGCCTCTATTCAACACTGTAACACCATATTGCTTTTGACGTGTCAAATAAATAGGAGCTATCCAAACGTTGACAATACGAATTTATACGATAACAGGTCAAAAGCAATATTTTTTTACGTCTTAAAATAGAACCTAGCTCTGCAGTGATTCAATCGCTATACAATTTTTTCATTAAATCATTACTTTCGTTGTTGCTCGTATATATCCATTATACATTTGGGCATCATTATTAATTTTATAAATACTATTTGCAGGCTTAGCAGACGAAACTGAGCCGTTAAGTCCTCCACATCAGCCTGCAGGTAGTCCTCAGAGCCAACAACTGTCATGTGTCGCACAATTAACAGGTAATATAATGGCTACCTACTTCAAAAACTTAGAAATAACTATTGGCCAAATACATATCTAATTACTCATTTGCAAAACAAATAACAGTAATTAATATGTATCTGGCTATGAAAAGCTTTATAGGATTGTATAGGTAGCTTTAGAGTCTACATTAACCCTTTAAATTATGTCTTGTCCTGACCATAAGTGTATCCGAAAGGACCCCGCCGATAAGAGCCTTTCGATCGGTACAGTAAAATCACAGTTGTTTAAAACATTTAACGGGTGCGATTCCCGGTTCGGACAAGTTCTTTAAATGCACTTTGTATTGTTTTTAACATAAGAACTAAGTCTTCTTCCAGTAAAATTCTCTATCTATAGTATTTAAGGTACTTTAACTCCATGTGGCAAAGTTGTGGGACACTGTTACCTACATATTCATGCAAAAAATTAATGATCAAAAATTTTATGTTTTAGGTTACCAAATAAAAGTGCTGTCATTATTGACGGCCATTAAAACTCAAAACGCACAAATAATTCAAATGCTGAAGCACAGTACCGAAACAAAAGGTAGTTTAAATCCAGATTTTACATTCCCAATAAAAACCGACCAAGACCTAGAAACCATCGAAGAGTTATTGAAAAATAAAGAATATATTGACAATTTGGTAAGTTTTTCCTATTACATAATTTTTGTTTAGAGACAATGTAGGTACAGTCGATCTCATAAGTACCTTGTCGCAACAAGGCTGCGACAAGGTACTAATGTGTTCAGCTACTTATGAGTTCGACCATACCTACTTACTAAAAAAGTAAGATATTTTGTACAAATGTAACATTTACATCTGTATAAAATAAGGATCATAAATATCTTAACAACGCTCTTAAAACTGACAATTAGAGTTGTGTATAGCTATTTATGACCAATATTTGGTGCAGATGTTAAAGTTGTTAAACTTAAGAAAATAAAAAATTAATTGCTCAACCAAATAATGATGGAATTGCTATTTTTCGATTTTAAAGGAAAGCAACTTAACGATTTCATACCATCCTTGATATTTTCCTGTTTAAACCGATTGAATTGGATTTATTATGTTATTTTATTTAATAAATCTACCACAAACCTTTAGTTACATGAAGCAAAAAATGCGTTTTAAAAATGTGTTATTGTTATAAAAACGTTAACATAAAACATGACTCCACACTTAAGTCTTTTTTACACTATAGTATTTTAAATTACCTTCACAATTGATATTTTAGTTAGAGTAACATAACTTACATATTTAGGTACGTCAGTTTATCTCTAGATATTTTGATTAAACAAAGACGCAATTGCATAAGTGAATTATTATTTCGCCAACAATATAAAAAGTATCTGTGTTGTCTACATTTACGTGTGTGTATCTTAGCTGACATAGTACCTATATACGCCATTTTCGCGGCAAGTTCGCTCGATCGTCAAATGAAATCTCCCTTTAGCGTTAATCGTTGGAATTACTGTTCATTTTTACCCACGGCAGATAACCCCCTGAGATCACATGTGAATATGACATTAAAATCTAATCATCGATTTTTTTCAAGTGCGTTATTATTCTGTTGGATGAGCGAAATAGTCAGTCGTGTTTTTCCTTGTGTCAAGACATACATACATACATAAACTCACGCCTTCATTCCAAGAGCTTGTGTCAAGAATTCTTTGTTAACTACTATAAAAGTATGAAAGTTGCTTTTTAATAACCAGTTATGTAATGATGGTCTACAAGCGATCTGACAAATGTATTTTTCACCACAGGTTTCATACATTAAAAAACAAGGAGGCAGGGATATTTCAAATAAAGTATCTCGCGTCATGAAGTTTATTTTCACTGACCAGATAGCTGAACAATTTAACTTTTACGGAAAACGATCAAATAAAAAGCCCTTTTACCAACTGCGCCTGCGAGACTGTGTTGTAGGTAAGTTCAACTGTAGTCTCATTCACATTTTTAGGGTTCCGTAGTCAAACTAGGAACCCTTATAGTTTCGCCATGTCCGTCCGTCCGTCCGTCCGTCCGCAGCTTAGCTCAGAGACTCTTGGTGCTAGAAAGCTGTAATTTGGCACGAATGTACATATTAGTCACGCCAACAAAGTGGTAATATAAAATCTTGAAATAAATTTTTTTTTAGTGTACCTCCCCTACGTGTAACGTGGGGATGTATTTTTTTTCTCGTCCACCACATAGGTTTTTCAAAAGTATTGCGGGTTTGTGAAAACAATATTTCGATTAAGGGATGCGTTTATGAAATATTAAGCTTTAAAGCGCTAATTTTTGTTAGTCATGTGTCCCCCCCCCCCTACAGCCAAAACTACAAATACTAAAAATCATCAATGAAAGCACATATAACGAATTTTAAAGGAAAACAAACTAGCACGACTAAGTAGACTTGATTGGTTTTTGAGATAAAGGCGACTAACGTGTTTATACTACCTACAAAAACCAGATGTGATAACTTTGAATAGAAAAATTGATAATAATATGGATATTTTTATTAGTCGTTATTAACCGGGCGTACGGGCAACTACGGAACCCTACACTGCGCGTGGCCCGACAAACTCTTGGCCGGTTTTTTAAAAGTTGGAAAAAGTCTAGAATTCCTTGTAGTTTTTTCATTCCCTCTATTCGTCTGTCACACTCTGGAAGTCTGGGACTTGTATTTTTTGATGTTTCTGTAAATAAATTTAGTATTTTATATTTTTTAGATGGAGTTGTGGCCACATCATCTGGAGCCACGGCAAAAGAAGTAGAGGACTATATAAAAATTTGGTTGAAGCATGCCCCAGAACGATTAAAGAAGTCTAAAGACAATAAATAAACCTTAAGTACCCTATTAGGGTTACTTTTTACGATTTTGGTTTAGAACCCTAAAAATGGCAGAAAAAATAAAATACTCAAAGAAGGCTGTAGTTGGTCAACGCCAATTATTAAGAAGAGCATATGAGGCCAAGTTAAATGCTATATCAGATTTACAAGACAGTGCAGCTAGTTGTTGTGAATGCTCTTCCTTATCTAATTTGCCATCTAGTTCACAT